>CM025917.1:13771488-13814143 GCA_000753965.2 Amaranthus hypochondriacus
ATATATGATTGTACGTATTTCTATTATTAAAATTTAATTTACATTAAAATAGACTACTATTATTACCTTGTTTTTATTCTATCAAAAGTTTTATTTTTTATAGGAAAAATCATCTTGAATAATCTAATATTTTTACATATGCTCTCTTGAGAGACCGTCTTTTGTAAAGACGACTTTTAAAAGTCCAGCACAAATTATTGATTAATCATGAATAACCTCAACTTGATAGAATTTAGAAAACGGGTCTGGGCAACCCAAACAAGGAGGAGAAGAAGTAGTCCACTCATAAACCCAAAGAAGATTCACTATTAAAACTAATTGGTAATAGTAGGAGTTACTCCTTGAATATATAAAGTGATGCATACTCTTCTCTTTCTCCGATGTGGGACAACTCACATGTGGGTAACACATGGGCACTTCAACACAACTTTAAGGGGTGTTTGCCTAGAGTAAACTTGGATAACACGATGACATACCATAGTATGTAGTTCACCAAAAACGTAAACTGAAAATTAACGTAAAATTAGAAAAAAATTTTGAAAATTTACATAAAAAATTTTGAATGACAAAAACAAATCAGAATTTTTTATGTTCAATATCTTTTTTATAGTCAAATAAGTTGAACTTTGACCATTTATTTAATAAAAAATTTAAATTATGAATTATGTGATAAAATTATCATTGACTAATTTACTTTGATATATCTTTTCATAAACGTAACTTTTATAAACCCATGTTTTTTTTTGAAATTAAAAAAAAAAAAAAAAAACACAGGGCTACCAAAGATAAAGTGTAATAGCACAAGAATATCATTAATAATTTCCCTTTTGATAATTCTAATTTTGTTTATACTACTCCCTTCGTTCTTTTTTGTTCTTCCCGTTTAGAATATTCCATTTTTGGAGAGAGAAATTTGATTAAGATTTTTAAGACATTTATAGATGATAAAATATATCCATATGAGATCTCCTTAGATTCGTCTTAATATATACTTTTTTATCATATGTTTTTTATAATTTTTTATAATGCGTATTTAGAGATATTTAGGCTCGAAAGTTGCTTTGAAAACTGTGCAAAAAGTAAATGGGAAGAACAAAAAAGAACGGAGGAGTATAATTTAGTAGGTTGGTTGAAATATAACGAAAAGGTTACATAGCAAAATGATTTTTCACCGACAATCTCGGGGACGAACAAATGTTAAGTTATGTACGGTCAAAGTAACAAAACAAAGTTGGTTAAATCAAATATTAGTGTAATTTGATTGTTAGAAATGTAGAAGAATTGAAGAATTGATTACAAAATAATTAAAAAGGGACAAAATAGCAATTAGTTTCATTATTTTAGGTAAAAATTTACTCGAGGGTGGGGAAAATATTTTTCCTCTAAATGACTTAAAATAGAAAATCATCCTTCTTTTTCATTTGATCAATTTCTTTAATTAACATCATTCTACGTCTTTCAGTACAATTATTTCTATTAACTTAATTAAGTTACATGTTCATTTTTTTTGTATTTCAATAGTTTGATTTTTTTACCCTTTAAATTATTATAGTTAATCTAAGCCAGCTCTTAAATAAAACATTTTTTGAGATTATATATAAAAACAATCCATACAGTCAAAATTAATTGATTTTATGACCTTAAACTATAAGCTGACATGTGTCCTTAAAATGATATGATTTGTTTCCCACCAAACTTGATGAAATTGACTTAAAATTAGTTTTATACCCTAACTAGATAATGCCCGTGCAATGCACCGTTTTTTTAAAAATTTCTAATATATTTATATAAACTATAAAATCAAAAATTTAAGAAACAAATTTTACATTATAGTTATATTTCATTTCACTCTGAACAGTTATGTATATTCCGTACATTGCATGATATTTTGTATTGTATGCGCAACTGATTATGAAAATTTTGTTGATAACAAATAAATCACAACAAAAGATAAAAAGTATTATGCTTTAATCATTTCAAAATATCTAATATATCAAATAAAATTCAGTTAATAAATAAAATTGAAAAGATTTTATAAATAATTGAAAAAATAAAATAAAATATATGATTCTCTAGTACATTAAATGATACTAAAAATAATTATTAGATTGTAGTAACTCAAATTAAGATATGAAAATAATTTATGGGAGTCATAACAATGACATCATCATTCAATTGTAGAGGGAAAACTTTTATTAAGGAGGTGACACTTAAGCAATTTTTTAAAATGATGATGTCAGCTGTGTTTTGTTTTAGTAATAGTTATATAGATTAGAGCTCATTTAATCGTCCTGGAATTATATAATAGATAGTACGTAAAAACTAGAGGTGTTCAACGGGGCGGGTAGACCCAACGGGTCAAGGGTCGGATCATATTTTAACGGGTCATTAGCGGGTCGGGTCAATATCGGGCCTTGGTGTAAAGGGTCGGGCTGGGTCGGGTCGGATAATTATAAGAATTAATTGCGAAAAAATTTGCCACTTTTTTTATATTTTTAAATGATATTATAATAAACATAAGTGGATCGACCCAACGGGTCATAAAATATAATAAAAAAAATTGTTTTTATTAACTTTTAAAAAATGGGTCAAAGTGGGTCGGATTTAAACGGGCTTGACCCGTCCCGCCCCGTTTAACATTAGGCACGACCCACCCCGACCCGGCCCATTTAAATTAAATTTTGTCCCGCCCCGCCCCGACCCGCCCCATTGAACCCCTCGAGTAACAACCATATTACAAAATTACGATACTATATTGCTGAAATTCAATGGTCGTTGACAAGCTATTATCATTATCAATGATCATAATCACCCAATAAAATTAGAGCTCATAATACTTTAATAATAAAAAAAAAAAATTGTTTACAAAATTCTATTATTGTTTAATACCGCCTCTCCCAATGGTAATGCATTGGAATGAATTTTATGAAGAAAATGATATGATTGAACTTGGACAAGCATAGACATCAAAGGTAACTAAGAGATTTTTCAACCAAAATTTCACTAATTTTCCATTCTCATTACAACCGTTTATTACCAAATACCAACTACCAAATGGGTTGTTAGTCCTCTATTTCTGAGATTTTGTTACATTTTACATTTACACATTATTTAATGAACTGTTATCATATATTATTAATTTCTTTAATTAATTATACATGCTAAAAATATATAAAAATTTAATACTATAATAATATTTGCATTGAAATAATATCAAACAATGTCAAAAGTAACCGTTGCAAAATGTAAATATTACTTATTTCAGAACATATAAATAGAAAGACATCAATAATATATTTTTCTCAAAACAAAGTCAAAGAAACCCAAAAAATTGATAAAACAAAATATTTGTATGATGCATCCTTAATTTCAAATTAAAAGGCTTAATTTTAAACTTTTAACACTCAATATAACTTTAAATTTCAAATATTTTCCTAACAAGAATCAAAACATTTCTTCTGTTACCAATTGGATTTGACAAATTGTTGTATAAGACGGTTTCATCTTGCAACGATCTCTAAATATAAGTTAAATAGTTCAACTTAGGGATGGCAATGGGTCGGACTCGGCTTGGATTATACATACTCCGACTTTGCTCCGGATAATAGTCGGACTTTTGTTTTCAATCCACCTCCACTCGGAGTCGGATTATGCATACTCCAAATTTGCCCCGACTCGGACTCTCGGATCTCCAACGGAGTCGGATGCAGAGTCGGATTATTATCAAACAGTATCGTTGTGATATTGTATTAATGATTTTAAAGCATATCAAATTACAAAATATATTTTTCAAATACAATTTAACAAAAAAATATATACTTTAATTTGAATTCAATTTTAACAAGAGAAATAATCCTACTACTAAAATTTAACAAAATTTTCTCGTATTTTAATTTGGCGTATTTTATTTCTCTTAATTTCATTTGTCTTATCATGATTCATTAATCTAAATAAAAATACCAAGTAGTTTTTCAAAATCGAAAATTACAATTAGTATGAGAGAGAGAGCTTGAATTAGTCACATTTAGAGTTTTAAAGAAAACAAAATATTAGTGTAAAAGTCAAATTCAAAGTCGGATGTCCTTCAGGGTTGGAGTTCGGGTCGGAGTCTCGGATTTTTAATAAGGTCCAACTCCGGTCCGTCTCTAACTCGGACTCGGATCGTAAAGTCGGAGTCGGAGTCGGAGTCGAATGACTTCTTCCTCGGACTCGAATCGGATTATTTTCCTCTGATCGAATCGAACTAGGATCAAATTCGGACTGAATTGCCATCCCTAATTCAACTAATACAAATTATAAGAATACATATTCTTGGTGTTTTAAGCTCATCTCACTAAGATATTCGCGTTTTATAAGAGAAGCTGCAGTCAACTTTCCACTTGTTTGGTTATACAAGCTAGCCCATAGAGAAATGAATCATTTTCGTCTAATATTGTATTCTACATATAAAACATAAATAAATAAGTTAATTAGTTCATAATCTTTCGATAACCACGTAATAATAGTACTTTCCTCGTAGTTTAATTACCGGAATATAAGATCCATGCCTCTTACATTATGGACAAATTATGCCACTGCTTTTGATTAAAAAACACAACTATGTACAAAATACAAATGTCTTCAAGGCACGTGTTCATTTTAGATCTTTACAAACCAAACCAAGAATACATCACAGCTTTAGCTTGCTAATTCCATATTTTAAAACCACATTATTAAAAATTAAACCAAATTGCTGTGAATAATACAATTTTTTTTGCTAGTTCAATTCTCTATAAATAATATCTACTCTTGATTAATTGCATATCAACTTAGGGGGTACTTTCATATAATGATATACCAATTTTTGTTTCACCATTATTTACCTTTGTTTTTCGTAAAATAACCTACTATAAAGAATAATATTACTCCCTCCTATTCATAGAAAATGAGACGTTTGAGTTTTGCACCAAAACTAAGGAGGGGTGGAGTACACCTTAAGGGCATGCTTGTATTGGGTGTGAATATTTAAGGGAGTAAAAAAGTCAAAGTAAGAAAATAAAGTTGATAAAAAAGCAATTAGTAAAATTTAATTGTTTTAGAGGTGGAAGACTTGTTGCAAAATAATAAAAAATGAAAGGAGTTCTCAATTTTGTGGGGTAAATATTTATTCTAGGGGATGGTTGGGGAATGTATTACCTCCATAATAGGGGAAATTATCTTTTTTTCCTTCATTATTTTTATTTTATACTCATTTTACCTTCTTCACAACTATCTCAACTACTTCAAATGCATCTTTATTTGCTTTCATTTCACTAGTTTGACTTTATTTTACTCCCTTAAATATTTACACTTAATACAAGCATGCCCTAAAAGTGAGTGGAAAACTCTTTTTTCATAAAAGGTATTGATATTTATGTGATATTATATTGTTGTAGTAAGGGTAAAAAGGTATGATGAAAATAGAAATGAGACATTTTCAGTGAATTGGCCTAATAAGAAAATGTCTCCTCTATGAATAGGATGGAGTATTATTCTAGGAAAACAGCTCATAAGTTAGTATTATTAACCGCTAATGAAAAGTCTATATTATTGCTAAATAATCATTAAAAATTAATATTATTCATAATAGTTTTTCCTAAAAATTATTGGTTTTATTATAAGCCAAATTTTGTCTTGGGTTTATTTTAAGGAAAGTCAGGTAGATAAAAGATTGCAATGAATAATTTATTTATATATATTAATCATAAATAAATAATTATATTAAGCAACTCGTGTGCATATAGATCAAAAGTTTGAGAGACATAATTTGATGACCGTGACTTTTTGTGTGTTTTACTATCTATTTGTCTTTTATTGATGCATGCACTTGGTGTTGAATTCCACTGATATTTCAAGACCAACTTAATCCTGTTGATACAGGAGTCATATTAGTTGTATTAGTATAATTTTAGCCATATTTATATAGTATATTAATATATTATTAGCGGTTGGCGTGGATGGCGGTTGCCGTTGGTCTCTTCAACTCCCCTCATCAGTTTTACTGATTTTCAGTTTAGGGATTTAAGAAAACTAATAGACTTTTGGAATTGGAATTGGAATTGGAATAAGTTTAGTCTTGGTTTTGTTTTGCTTGGAGATAATTAATAGGTTTGGAACTTCTCAACAGGGTCGGCCCTGAGTTTTTGGGGGCCCGGGGCGAAATACATTTTGTGGGGCCCTAATGATATACACAAAATAATTTTTGACGTCATGAAAGGAAAAGTTATATGAATTAATATAGAATATATAATATAAAATCAGATAAAAATACTCTTACGAGCATTTTTCGATGCAAAATCACTAATAACAGTGTCTAAATCAAGAGACTCGGTCATATTTTTCTCAATGCACAGCATAGCAAGACTATTCAAGCGTTTTAGTGAAATTGACAATCTTAAGTAATTTTTTAATATCTTAATCATTGAATTGTGACAATAAAAAAAAATTAAAAAGAAAATACCCTAATCTTTGAGAAATCAATAAATAATCTACTAACCCTACATCACTATCAAGAAAATGCTAGATATCCTAAATAAACATAAACCCACCGCCTAACCATTAAAGATAATGAAAATGCATTATTTTGATCTTTAGGAATTAGAATTAATGAATTGTGAATTTTGAAACGCTGAAACACATACCTTCGTCTTCGTTGGAGCCTCAAGAAGCCTGGAATTGAAAATTGACGAAGGCTGTTGAAGATGAAGCGGAAGCCCAGAATCCAGAGGAGGGCCCAAATAATGAGATGAACAGTCACAATACAGTTGTCTTTCGATAGTCAGAGATGAATTCATGTATTAGTTTTACGCAAATTCTTACTTGAGACCGTCTTTTATATAGACGGCTCTCAAAAGGCCAGTCCAATTCTAAATATATATTGTTAAAACTCTAAATATAGATTTGGACTGGACTTTTAAGAGTCGTCTTTACAAAAGATGGTCTCTCAAGAGAACCCTGTTTATTTTATTGTAATTTATATAGCAAATATGGGACGTCTATTTTAAGGGGTTTTCTAATTTTTGGGAGTGGGCCCTGGGCGCAAGCCCACTTCGCCCCCCCACTAGGCCGGCCCTGCTTCTCAAACCACAATCAAATAGAGTTAGTAATTTTTTTCTTAATGAACACTAGTTTGGGAAATAAATTCACTACAAAAAAACATGCGAATTTTCGACAAAAAGGATGGAGCTTTCCCACGCTTAAAAGCGTCAAAAAAATATTTTCCGACGCTTTTGTTGTGTAGAAAAACATACTTTTTTCCACGCTTTTCTCGTTGGAAACAATTTTGCCTTTTCATGAGTGAAGTACTTGTTAATTGCTTTGTGACACTTTAAAGCGTCGAAAAGTTCGGGGCTACCATTGAGAATTTTTTAAAAAACTGGCTACCATTGAGAATTGCCAAAAGTTTGGGGGCTACCATTGAGAACTTCCCATTATATTACTAAAGAGAACAAAAATATTGATTGGTTGTACTAAAAACTACAAATGCAATAATAAAGATGAGGTTAAACTATATGATGATGAAATCTAGGGTGTCGGAAATCCCCTAAAGTCATGTATGATTCAATTCTCAAATTCGTGGTCAAACATGATCTTGTTAATTCAAGCTCTCGCTCTGTTGATTAACTATTAGATTTAGACCCTATTAATTTGATTCTCACACGCTAGTTTTATTGAACGAATTAATAAGAAATTTAACTAGAATTTACCCTAAAGCAAAGTCGATTCCAATCTCACACGCTAGTTCTATTCACTAGTCCGACAAAGCATATTTAATTTAGGGTTAATTAGCACAATTCAACCATATTAATCCTTAAGTTCATAGACACATCCAAGAATCAAATCATACTCAACTAATAGGTTCAAAACCCTAACCCTAGAAAATGGATCTACTCACTAATCACGGTAAAAGCAATAAAAATAAACTCTAAGATGACATTAAACATAATTAAGAATGAAATAAAGAACAAACTCAAGAATATCAATAATTAAATATCAAATAATACCACAATCAATTCAAATAACAATAATGAAGAACAAATTACACTTTTTATTGAAGGAAGATTAGATAACAAATCAAAGTTCACTAAAAAAAGATTAAAACTAATATAAGGAATTAAAAACTAAGAAAATTAAATACTATAGAAAACGTACAATGCTCAAAGGAAGATTAATGGTGGAATTAATGAGAAACTAAATTAGAGGATGAAATTCGAAGTAAACTAAGTCTAATGGAATGAAAAGCAAAGGAAAAGTAAAGGAAGAAGAGAGAAACCCTAATCTGAGATTAGGAGCTTAATTATACTAATCCTCTAAATTATCCCTAAGCCCATAGAAAAGCCTGGAAGAAAGATGTTGATTTGCTAAACCGGGCTCACGCCGAGTCGGCTGCCACAAAGAGAACACCCAAAGCCGAGTCGGCTTGGGTTTCTGGAAAAGTGATATCTGAACAGCTGATAACTTCGAGTCGGCGGTCTCAAAAACTCTTCTTCAGCCGAGTCGGATGGTGTTTCTGGAGAAAAGCAGTTTTCAGCATCGATTATCGCCGAGTGTTAGCTACATTTCATTCATACTTTATCCCCATTGTTTAATTGAATTATGTTGAGATTTGATGCAGCGATGCTTGTTTTATATAAGATTTTTCGCTTGGTTTGGTGTTTTGTTGTTTTGTTGAATTTCAGGTAAAATTCAAGCACTTTTGATGCATACGTTGCTCATTCAGCTCCCAAAAATTGAAGAAGCAAGGCCTCGATGAGCCAAGTCAAGAACATAAGTCGAAACGAGAGCCAAAATAGGCCATTTCAAAGCCACTCGACCAAATCTGGGTCGAGCCAAGGTGGCTCGAGCATCCTTGGACCTACACTTGAGATCAGAAGCTGATTAAAGCCATCCTGAAGGTCCCTCGACCAGGTCGAGCAATATGGCTCGGTCGAGCGAAGTGTTCTTTAACTTCCAGTAGCTTCTGATCAGTTGCAGAACCAAGACCAAAGCACAGGGCATCCGCTCGACCAGGTCGAGCGAGCTGGCTCGGGTCGAGCGGAGCAAATTTCACCTTCTGTCCACATTCTGATGTTTCTGTTAAAGTACTTGATGGTTGCTCGACCAGGTCGAGCGGGCTTGCTCGGGTCGAGCGAAATGGGCGGCAACAGCTTTTCGGGATCTTTATAAAAAGCATTTTGGTCCAATTATATTTGTTTCCTTCTTTTTGCTGCTGAAAGGATTTTTTTAGCCACCCTACCCTATCTTTAGGGGTGGCACCTCCCTCCTACACCTTAGGGGTGGTGGAGCAATCATGAAACCACCACCCCCACATGCCTTGAAGCTTATAAATAGAGAAGAGGAAGAAGGAGTGGAGCATCTCAGTTTTTCATCTCAATTTGCATCTCAGTTTTCACCCTTCACTTAGAGTAATTTTTATGTATTCTTCATTTGCTTAGCTTTTATTTCAATAGAGAGTTAGTGTTTAGTATAATTTCATTTTCAAATCAAACACTTGCAATTTCATTCTCAATCTTAGTTTCATTCCCTATTGTAACACTTTGCAATTTGGATTTCTTCAACCATTGGTGTATTGTATTGAAGCTTTTGGAAGGAATTGAATCATCCATCCATTTTGTTCATCAAAGAGTAATTTCTATCTTTATTTACATTGGATTCAATTCATGTTACTTAGTTATTGTTTGCCTTTACTTTCATATATTTATGTTTGATTGCTCTTCAAATTGCATCTTGTTAAGATACTCTAGTTCAATTTCATTCTTTAATGATTCTTGGCTTAATTGCAATCTATAATTTCAATATGAATATGTGTGAGTAGTTTGTTTTGGTTTAGGCTAGGTATGATTACCATATATGTAGTTTGACTTGTTATCTTTACCTTTGGCTATGGTTGTGTTGTTTATGGTTTAACATAGGTTTTGCTATCTTGTTTAGTGTCGTTGAATGAGGGCGAGAGTCGATTTTTAACGATAATCTATGCTTAAAAGTTGAATCATCTCCATGAGAATAGATAGATTTTTGATTGGAAATAATGAATGTGTGCTCCATGTCTTAATCTATGCTTAGCTCCATGAGAATAGGTGGTTAAGTATGTTTTAGGAAGCTATTGTTGCTCGAGAGAGAACATTAGTATTTAAGATACGTTCTTCCTCATAACAACCCATAACCATGACCTTAGGTTAAAGTTAGTAAAGACTACCATGGTGAGAAAGCCTAGCCTATGCCTATTTAGCTAATTGATTGCTTTGTCTTTGCCTTAGTTCATTGTGTTCTTAATTACTTTTATGTTTTGCTTTTCATTCCGTCCTTTTTAATTACTTGCTTTATTTAGTTCTACCTTCAAACACCATTTTATACGTTTCTTTTGAGCTCACTAATTGATTGAGAAGCCATTGACATAACCCCCACTCCCTGTGGATTCGACCCGTACTTGTCGTCGTACTAAGCTACGCCGTGCACTTGCGGTATTACATTTTGAAGGACGTAAAGTCCCGATCACCGAGTCGGCGGTTGCTTTTTCCTACTCGTCGTCGAGTCGGCGGTTGCTTCTGGAAAAGTAGCCTTGTTCTTTCTTTTACCGCCGAGGCTTAGACCCTCACCTCAACCGACTTGGCTCTGATCTTCTGGACACATTTTCTAATCGAAACTTGCTCTTTTGATCATGACTCGATTCAATTAATTGCTTAATTCGATCCTTGAGCCCTGTATACAAGATTAGCACCCACAAAAACACATCAAAGTACTATAATTCACTCATTCGGTTACGAATTGGACATGGAATGTCGAAATGGAGTGAAAACGCACAAAACAGCCTTAAATCGCCTCTAAACACCGAAAAGGAACATAAAAATGTAAACAATGAGTGCAAATAATTGCACTTATCAAGGTTCGATCTTACAGAACCCTAGAAAATAGGAAATCTGCTTAATATTGAATTACATAGTATATGTTAAGTTTTTAAAGATTTAAAGTTGTTTAAAAAATATCATAATTTTTAAAATTAGAAAAGGTTCCTAAAAAAATTTGACTATTTTTGCTTGTGGCACTTTTTAAGTGTTTGCTTGTAGTTTTACATTATTACAAAGCTTTAAACTAAACTAACAAAAAGGACAATCTACAAAGATGAAAACAGAAAGAAATAACAATTAAAATCAACTAGGTGAATTGCTATAAACTTAGGATATTTATTTTGTGAATTTCAAAAACCTAAAAAATAATATAAATAAGCTTAAAGATCAGAAGGAGACAGACTCAAATATTAAACAACTTGATTTTTGATAAAATTGATGTTATGTTGGTTATTGAATATACAATAATAATATTCCACAAATTTTTTAGTCTGACCCAATATTTACTTCTAAAAAATAGGGAAAAAAAAGTCATATTTATTTTATTAATTTTATTTTTAAAAAAAGACATTAATGAAACTGCTTGTTTGGACCCATGATGATTCTAAGATTCTCGATTCGATCATACTTATACTCAATTGACTGTTGTAAAAATAACCATACTATTCAATTCCCCACTAGTGTATTTATCTCATAGTTCCATTAACAATTCTTCACTTCTCAAATCTCAATTTCATCCATGTTGCTCTACGTGGCCTATGTTAAAAAGCTACTTGATGCGTTTCCGTTCGTTCTTTCCATTTACTTTTTGCACAGTTTTTAAGATAGATTTTAAACCATAAAAATTTTTACATACACATAATAAAAAATTATAAAATATATACATATTAAAAAAGTATACATTAAGACGAATCTAACAAGATCTCACATGGATATATTTTATCTTCTGAATATATGTCAAAAACATTAATCGAATTTCTCTCTCCTCAAGATGGAATATTCCAAATGAAAAGAACATTTGAGAACGAAGGGAGTATTGTATTCTGTGGTATCTACAAACTCCGGTACGTTTAACGATGGGTAGGGGGCATATTCGACTACAATATAATTAAAATAATACCCACTACCACAAAAAATTTCATCTTTCTTAATATTTGTGAAAAACCTAAAGTGGAACATAAAAAAAACGAAGAGAGTAATATATTTTCATAATTCTTATGGTTGACATATATTTCTGTTTAACTTTATTTTAGAATTTTTTTAATGTTTGTAGTTTAATATTTTTTTCACTATCTTAATTTGAGCCTATTCCCAAAATATTGCAAAATCAAAAAATAATTCCCAATCTATATTGTAAGGAAAACTAATTCCCTCTTTATCGTTTTAGTGTGTTTCTCTGGTTTAACCTCTGTGGGGTTTTGATTTGTTTGGGTTTGAGTCTACAGCGTCACCGTCTTTTATTTTTTGGTTTGGTCCACAAATAGTCAAGCATAAAGTTTAGGCAGAATAATGGTAACCTAAGGTCAGGACCAAGGAGGGGGGGCAAAGGGGGCAACGTAAGCAGGATGTTGAGCTAAGAGTGGGGACATGGAACATAGGCACGCTACAAGCCAAGTCGTTGGAATTGGCGAATGAACTTTCAAAGTACAGGATTCAAGTGGCTTGCGTTCAGGAAACTAGGTGGAAGGGGCAAAAAACAAGCGTTTTAAAGGGTTATAAGCTATGGTATGCAGGTTTGGATGGAAAGCGTAGTGGAGTCGGTATTCTTGTAGCTTATGATCTTCTAAAGCAAGTCGTAGCAGTTAGGAGGTGCAATGATAGAATTATGCTAGTTCGAATCGTGGTGGGAGAAGAGGTCTTTTCGATCATTAGTGCATATGGACCGCAAGTTGGGCTAGACGAGGAAGTCAAACGTGAGTTTTGGGATAACCTGGGGGACCTTATAGATACCATCCCTGCCGAGGAAAAAGTTTTTATAGGTGGCGACTTCAATGGACACATAGGTAAAAAGGCAGCTAACTATAACTTAGTTCATGGCGGGTTTGGTTATGGTGTAAGGAACGAGAGTGGAGAGATCTTGCTTGAGTTTGCGTTAGCAAAGGAGTTGGTCATAGCAAACTCGATCTTTAGAAAGAAGGATGAACACTTGATTACGTACAAGAGTGGTGGGCATGCCACCCAAATTGACTACTGTTTGGTACGAAAGGTCGATCGGAGCTCCTGTCTGGATTGTAAGGTTGTGCTAGGTACAGAGATGCCCACTCAACATAGGTTATTAGTGCTAGTGTTTCGTATAAGGAGAAAGATTGCCGAGAAGAAGAAAAAGGTTAGGCAAACGATCATGTGGGGACGGCTTAAGGGGGATATGGTCGCTACCGTGTCAAATAAGATCAAGACGGTGGGCTACCTTAGTTTATCAGACGATGCAAGCCGAATGTGAGAGACCATGGCGGAAACCATTCGAAAGGTGGCAACAGAGACATTAGGGGTGTCGACGGGGAAACAAAGGTGTACAAAGAGTCGTGGTGGTGGAACGAAGAAGTGCACAAGAAAATAAAAGAGAAAAACAAGAGTTTCAAGGAGCTCATGACTTGCACGGAGGAGGAGGATAGGACACATAAGAAGGAGAGGTATAAAGAAGCAAAACGGGTGGCTAAGAAAGCAGTAGCGGAGGCAAAAGATCAAGCGTTTGAAGCCTTGTATCAAAAGCTTGAGACCAAAGAGGGGGAGAAGTATATTTATAAGTTGGCAAAAGCAAGATCTAGGCAAAAGAAGGACCTGGGGACAGTGAAGTTCATTAAAGATGAAGGTGGACGAGTACTGCTTAGACAAGAGGACATCAAGCTGAGATGGCATCAATATTTCTCCCAACTACTCAATGAGACTAGGGGTCGAGAGGAGGAAATTCAACAAGCGTCATACCTCCAAAAAGCACAGGAGCATGGGTCGATTATCGATATTACCACGGCGGAAGTAGGAGCAGCTCTCAAAAAATGGGAGATCAAAGGCAGTCGGACCGGATAACATTCCAATTGAAGTGTGGATGAGTTTAGGAGAGAAGGGTATTCAGTGGCTTACTAACTTCTTTAATGTCATCCTGAGGACCAGGAAGATGCCCGAAGCATGGAGGGTTAGCACACTTATCCCAATATTTAAAAACAAGGGTGACGCACAAAGTTGCGAGAACTATAGAAAGATCAAACTTCTAAGCCACACTATGAAACTATGGGAAAGAGTGATCGAGAAAAGAATTAGACGAGAGACGGTAATTAGGGAGAACCAATTTGGATTCATGCCGGGAAGATCAACCACCGTGGCAATCCATATTTTGCGGAGATTGATGGAAAAGTATAGGGAGCGAAAGAAGGATTTGCATCTGGTATTCATTGATCTGGAGGAAGCGTACGACAGCATACCACGAAGCCTAGTTTGGGATAGCCTCAAGAATAGTGGTATTTCACGAAGATACATCGAGGTAATACAGGACATGTATGACAGAGTGGCGACTAACATACATACACCGGCGGGTATGACTGAGTCTTTCCCAATTAATGTGGGACTACATCAGGGATCAGCATTAAGTCCTTTCATTTTTACGGTCATTATGGAAGAGCTCTCTAAATCCATCTGGGAGACCGTACCATGGTGCATGCTTTTCGCCGATGATATAGTCTTGGCCGCAGAAACCAAGGAGGAGGCTAATAGTAAATTGGGAGAGTAGAGAGAAGCCTTGGAGAGAAAGGGGCTGCGCATAAGCCGTACAAAGACAGAATACCTGCGATGTAATTTCAGTGGGATAGAATCGCTAGGGGAGCCAGAGGTAACCATAGGAGGTGAAGTTGTTGCGTGTACGTCCAAGTTCAAATATTTGGGTTCTGTGATTCAGAGCGATGGGGAGATTGATGGAGACGTTACTAATCGTATATAAGCGGGCTGGCTTAAGTGGCGAGCAGCAACCGGGGTGCTTTGTGATAAAAAGTTTCCGAGGCGATTAAAAGGTAAATTTTACCGCGTTGCGATTAGGCCGGCGATGTTATATGGGACAGAATGTTTTTTCGTAAAGAAGGTTTTCGAACAGAGGATGGAAGTAACGGAGATGCGTATGTTGAGGTGGATGTGTGGTAAGACTATGTTGGATAGGATAAGAAACCAGGAGTTCAGGGAGACGTTAAGGGTTGCACCTATCTCCGCAAAGATGCGGGAGAACAGGTTGAGATGGTTTGGGCATGTGCAGAGAAAGACACATGACGCCCCAGTAAGAAGGATCAAATGCATCATAGTGGAGGGTAAGAGAAGTCGAGGACGACCTAAGAGAACGTGGGAGGAACAAATCAAAAGTGATATGCATGAACTTCACCTCTCCAAGGACCTGACCAGGGATAGGGCCAGTTGGCGGCGCCTTATCCAAGTCCTAGATTAATAAACCTGTCCCTTTACCCCCTCGTTCGTCTTTATCCTTTGCCTTTTTGTCGCTTTTTACCTGTTTCTTTGATCTTATCTTTGTTTTTGTGTGTGTGCTTCTATTCTATTTGTCAACTGCAGGTTCCTCTTGCTAGAAGACCGTTCTCGAGCCGGGGGACTCTTTGATCGCACTCTCCTTATGGGTATGAGCATGCTATCGTTCCTCCCTCCCCAGACCCTGATCATAGTTTTCTTTGAGCAGGATACACTGGGTATGATGATGATGATGATGATGATGATGATGATGCCATCGCGGTTTGCTTTTTTGCCCAAAAATTAAAATAAAGCAAAAACCCATAAAGTGTATTGCTCAAGGCTTGATACCAAGACCTCTCCATTCCACATGATGGGCAGTAACCAACTGAGACAACCACATTCATGGATGTGATATTACAATATTTTTTATTTAGAATGTCATAAATGTCAAATTATTCTAAGAGACAAAAATCATTATAAGTGTGGCGCCTAGGGTTTGATCTCACGACCTCCCATTTAAATGTGTGGAGCATCAACCAACTAGGACATGAGAGTTATGTAACATAATTATATTTGTTCAATATATATTTTAAGATGAAATAAATGTCAAAATTGTTATAAGAAGCAAAAAAATTATACCAAAGCAAACCGCCATCTCAGATGGCGGTTTGATTTTTTTTTTTCATTATTTATTGTGAAATCGTGTTTTTAGAAAGCGGTTTGTTGAAAGAATTCATACCAAACCGCTATCTCAAGTGGTGGTTTGCGAAAAAAAATTTAAAAAAAAAATTAATTTCCAAACTATCCTACGTGGACAGTAAACTGGGAATTAAATTTCCCTTTAATGCAATCTTGGAAATAAATTTCGAAATTACATTATTTTGGGAATAGACTCTCTTAATTTCGATACAGCTTTTTTTATGTTTTGTAGTCTTCACTTAATTTTTTCACTAACTTTTATTCAATAAAATAATATCTTTATCATCTAAAAGTTTTAGTTTTTTTTAATTCTTGTATACATTCTTTATGAAAATTTTAACCCTTAATATATTTAATACTCCCTCCGTTCCTTTTCATTTGTCCACTTTAAGTTTGTCCACTTTTAGAGAGAGAAATTTAAATTAGATTTTTGAAGTATATATATTGATGATAAAATATATTCATATGAGATCTTGTTAGATTTGTCTTGATGTAAGGTTTTTTAATATGTAATTTTTATAATTTTATATGATGCGTACTTAGCGATATTAAAGCTTAAAATTTGTTAAAAAATGCGTGCAAAAGATAAAGTACACAAATAAAAAGAAACGGAGAGAGTAGTGTATAATTAAAAATTATAAAAAATTAATAATTATTTATACATTGAGATGAATGAAACACTATTTCAATTGAATTTATTTCTACATATTATTTAAGAATTAAATACATATTAAAAATGATAAGTAAATAGAAATCCAAAAAAAAATGAAACTATTAGAAAATATAGGAGAGTATCAAATAAAAATGGAAAGGGTATTATTCTTTACTGTATCGGTCTCTTTCAGCCGAAATTTCCTCCCAGCTAAATAAACTAACAAATCTCCCCAACAATAATTAAAGTTACCAAAACAAACAAATTCTGACTATAACATTTTAAAATTCCCCTCCATTAATTACTTGCCACAGACTCTATACTTTGATTATTAACACCCCACGAAGCATCTTTCCAACACTTAAATAGCTGACTTTTTATATTTCCCATTCTATATTATTTTTTTAAACCTTAAATTTATTTATTTTCAGCTATCCTGACCGGTTACTCCATTTGTTTTCGAATGTTCTTCTTATTTATGTTTTGCACAGTTTTCAAAGTAAACTTTAAGTCTTAATATCTCTAAATATGCATCATAAAAAATTATAAAAAATATATAATAAAAAAGTATACATTAAGATGAATCTAACGAGATCTCACATTGATATATTTTATCTTCGATACATATCCTAAAAATCTTAATCAAATTTCTCTCTTCAAAATAGAATATTCTAAACGGGAATAACATTAGGAAACAAATAGAGTAACTAGATGAGAATCATTTAAAAAAAAAAAATAAAAAATAGATGAGAACTGAATTCACAAATTTTGTTTTAACAAAGATTAAATATTTCTTTTCATTACCATATGATTTTGAAATCAAAAAATTGTTGTATGATACGATTTCTCTGAGAGACGCATCAAATTTATGAACTAAATAGCCCAATTAATATAAATTAAAGAGAAGATAAGAATACAAGCTTCTTAAGTTATGGTCGTCTCTCAAAAGAGTAGTTGTTTTATTGTTTTGTGAATAGTATAACTATTACTGAAACAAAACACTTGTTGATATCATCACTTATCAAAATTACTTGCGTGCTACTCTCCCAATAAAAAATTTCTCTCCAAAACTTAAAGATAATGTCATTGTATAATGACTACTATTAATATCTTTGACTTTACTAATTTTTAATTTTTAATTTTTTATATCACATCATTTAATGTATTAGAAAGCCATAAAATATATTTTATTTTATTTTTTTCAAGTTTTTTATAAAATCTTTATAATGTTTTTTATTAAATGAATATAGAATATATAAAGTCGTGCATATGTCAGAAATTTTAATAAAGTCGTACATTGCACATGATAATCTAGTACTTATATAAAGTGTGTACATATTTAACATTTTAAAATGCCCACAAAGTCTCCATCATTTCCAATAGATATCTTTCACGCCTCCAATCCCCAACCTTCATTTCTCCTTCCTTGTTTAGACATCTCACCTACAAAAAAGCACATTACAAAAGTACAAACCTAGTCTTTTAGTCATTTTGGCTTATGCACAAAAAAACCATCAATTTTCACTAAATTAACTCCAATTTTCAGTAGTGTTGATATTGGGTTGTCATCTAATTAGATCAAAATGATGATAAGAGGAAGAAACAGGGGATTCAAATTGGGCCGGAAACTGACCCGACTTTTCAAATGGGTTACCCGGAAAAGAGGAAAATCATATAGATATGAGAAGTTAGAAGGATCCATAGGGAAAAAAAGCAAAGCAATTTCAAGATTGTGTGATTGGGGAAGAAAGGTTAAACAAGGGTTGCTTAAATCAGTCGCAACTCGGGAATATGTACGAGTCGACTCAAAACCGATTCGTATTCCAAAGGGACATCTAGCTGTACACGTGGAAGAACCAGAAGGTGACACGCGGCGTGTTCTGATACCTATTCTGTTCTTGAATCATCCTCTGTTTGGGAAGTTATTGGAAGAGGCTGAGAATGTGTATGGGTTTGATCATCCGGGTCGGATCACGATACCATGTCCAATAACGGAGTTTGAGAATGTTCAGACAAGGATCGCTGCCGGTGATCGGAAATGCTTGTCGAAAGGTCATCGACCCAGTCATATTTCCGGGGATAAATGTTTGTTATTATGATTACATATTGCTGTGTGAGACGGTCTACGTGCTTCATATTAGGGTTAAAAAGCTCATTAAATATCTTTGATTGAGATCGTGTTATCGATAGACGGTCAGAGTAGCTCTTTAAATGTCTATAGTTATGTGAATTCATAGTTTTGTCCGTTTTATTATTTATTACATTTAAGGAATTAATTCTTACCGTTTTGATTTAAATGTAACAAATAATATGAAACGGTATTAAATTGGTAACATTACAAAAGTTGATGGGAGGATTATGGAGCTGTTCATGATGTAAATTGGAGTTTAAATGTCTTTTTGGGTTTCAGTTATTGTTAGTGTTTAAATCCATTATAATTGTACAGAGGACATAATTTCCAGTATTATAATGATAAATTCTGGGTGTGGGTATGTATTTTTCCCAAGTTATTATAACGTTACTAGAATTTACTTGTGTTATCTTTTTTTTTTCGAGAGACCTGCTAATTACAGTCTCTATAAACTTATATTTTGAGTATGATAATAATGATCTTTAATCAATTATAATAGAAAATTATTTTTTGTAAAAATGTAATTATTATATAATTCTATGAATGACTTGAAGAAAGCTAAGCTTATGATTTGCACGATATCATAAGCCAAAAATGGTGATAAATAAGAGTATTGATATTTAAAGCCTTAAAAATTATGTATAAAAAATAGTGTGGTTTCTGATAATTTTTGGACCCTAGGCGAAAAATAAAAAAGTTCCTTGATTCCTTACATAAGTAAAGTTTGTTTTTTTCTTTCACTATGTAGTTTGATGCATGGTCATGCGCTTAACTAAAAACCTTATGTTATAAGTTTTTAACTATAAGAATTAACTCAATTTGAAACCCTTTAAGAGCTGGGCCTTAGACGGTTGCACCTCAAAACTAGTCTCAGGAACCACCCTGACAAAAATCAATAAACTCTCTATATTATAAATTATTTTAACATTTTAAGAAAATCTTATACGAGAATTAAGAATTAATATTCTTGATAAATACTTTAACTTGGTAAGTGAGAATACAAGATAAATAGTTATGATTTGAGCATCCTTCTTGTGAAAACATTATACATCCTTAGGGCTGCATATTTATCAAAATATTACCTCCTTTTGGATGTTCAAGAGTAAGCAGAAGGCAGATTTAGTATGTAATCTAGTTGATAGCACTTAAATTTAATATAAAATCAGATAATATATATAATTATATTATATTCAAAATAAATGAGTTGGTTAGTGTATTGTTCTCCACATGAGTGACTAGGGTTTAAAGCCCATAAAATACGTTTTACTTTTTTTTTTTTTGAAATGATACGTTTTACTTTAATATATGCGACCTAAATTTTGCATTTGTGTGCTATTTTGGCTACCATTAAATTGATGTAGTAAGAAAAGAAAAGTTTTAATTTCTTTGTATTGTCCCCTTCATTTTCAATAGTCCAAAAACAAGACTGCAACGCGTCAGTGTCGTGCGAAATAATGAATTGTTGTGTTGTTGTTTCCGTCCTCTTTAACTGCCATCCTAACAATAGAAGTGCAGCAATAAAAGGCTTGCACTAGGCAGCAAGGGCTGGCCAACAGTTTGTCAATAGGAGGTATAACAGGCAAATGATACACTAGTCACCGGCTAGCGAACCATGTTATACTTTGCTTATTATGAATAACAAGATACAAATAGAATTATTTTAGCAAAAATAATTTATTATTTTTGAATAATCTTTATTTAGATCATTAATAGTAAGTGTTGTTTGCTTGCTTATTTTATTATAAATAAGGGTTTATATTATATACTTTGCTTATTAAGAATAATAAGATACAACTAATTTCAAATACTAAAATCAGTTTATAAAATTCTTCACGATATCAAGAGTCAATAGCATTTTCCGAAAAATGGTGAGAAATCAATTTTTCGATTTCATTATTTACCAAAAAAACCAATTAAATATTGAAAAGATTGAAAATTATTGTTTCCAAACCTCAAATTGTTTCAACCTAAATAGTTCAATACCCATAAATTTGTTCATGTAATCAAAATATCACCAAAATTAGGTCCTTTTGAAAAAATAACAGAACATCTACTGGATATAGAAATATCAAAATCACAAATTGGCTAAACATTGTGAACTTGACTATTAATTAGAGTAGAGGAGTTTATTCGGGTTATCGGTTTGATTTAGGTTTACGTGTTTCGGATCGGTTTAAAATCGGATTTTGCGTCCATTTCTTTAACATAATTGTAAATTATTTTTGAAGTCGGGTCACATCGATTTCAGTTACATGATCTGATAAATTTCGAATCATTGCCAGATCTATCTTGAACACTTCATCAACTCATGAAAATATGACAGAAAACAGAGAGTAACAAGAAAAGAAGGAAAAAAGGGTCCAAAACCCACAAAGCCTACAAAATTCTAACCCATCATGTAAAATCTAGAATTTTCTAGAATTATTCATAACCCGCAAAATATTGATAAAGTAAAAATCTCTATAAACCGGCAAAAATGAACGACCCAAACTCGTAACCCATAAAAAATTCACACCCACCCAAAATTCTCACCAACCCACAAATTTTTTGGCCCAAACTCATCAACCCATAAAAAATTTACACACACCAATATTCCTCCCAATCCACAAACTTTTTTTGGCCCAAACTTAAACCAAATAAGTTACACTAATCCACTATCTTAAATGTCTACTTGCATCATTTTTAATGTCTATTTATAATATTTTAAAAATCACAAAATCTCAGGGAAGACCGTCTATCCCATAGACCATCAAAATGGGCCAGCCCATTTCCCATCCCGTTAACTGATTTTTTAAATTCAAAAAAAAATTTAAAAAAAAAAAAAAAAAAACTGATTCCCAATGTTTTGAAAGAAGGAACCGTCCATTACTCATCATTACTCATTTCATCTTCCTAAACTACTCATCATTACTCATTTGGAGAAGGAACCATCCATTACTCTTCAACTTCACGCCATTTCGCCATTTCTTCAACCTGCAGGCCTCTGTCTTCAGATTTTCATATTGTTCCAGATCTTCTCCTGCAAAACAAGTAAACAAGTTCATCAATTCTAGGTATGGTTTTTTCATTTTTGACATTTTAATGGGTATTTTAATGGGTATTTCGAAATATCCAGATTTTAATGGGTTTTTTAACTGGGAATTTCGAAATTTCCAGATTTCGAATGGGTATTTTCAGATTTTAATGGGTTTTTTTTTGTTTTTGTAATGGGCTTTAAACTTTTTATGAATTTAAATGGGTATTTCGTATTTCAGTATATGAATTTCCAGATCTTCTTCTTAATTTATGAATTTAAATGGTATTTTCTTAGCAGCACTAACAAGGTCATCGAACACTTGAGGAGCGGAACCACTGTCTGTTTGAGATCCTTTGGGTGTGGCTTCTCGGCTCAAAGAGAGCTGTATGCTTTTGCAAGCTGCCAAGTGAGCAGGTTGAGAAATTGTGGGAGCTGTGGCTTCTTAATTTTGTTCTCTTGGTTCATCTGTTTTGTCATTGTATTTTTTCTTACTTAGCAATGTACTAAAATTCATTATTGAAGAAGTTGAAGTATATTTACTTATTTGGCATAAGCACAACCCACTATGTAAGTAACTCTTGATTTTACTCCACTTCTTAATATATTTGGGGACATATAGTTGCTTATTGGGATTTATATACAATTACATTTGGTATTATAATTGAGTACTTGACATAAAGTTGAACGTCCGGACTCTGACAATTACGTGCTTATTGTCATTATAACTCCAAAACTTAGTCATTACAACTCCAAAACTTAGTCATTATAACTCCAAAACTTAGTCATTATAAATCCAAAACTCAGTCATTATAATTCCAAAACTTAGTCATTATAACTCTAAAATTTAGTCATTATAAATCCAAAACTCAGTCATTATAATTCCAAAACTTAGTCATTATAACTCCAAAACGTAGTCATTATAACTCTAAAACTTAGTCATTATAAATCCAAAACTCAATCATTATAATTTCAAAACTTAGTCATTATAACTCCAAAACTTAGTCATTATAGTTTCAAATATAGTACATTATAGTTTCAAATATAGTAATATATAATTCCAAATATAAAAGATTATAGTTCCAAATTCAATATATTATAGTTTCAAATATAGTACAATATAGTTCCAAATATAATACATTATAATTCCAAACCCATTAGATTATAATTCCAAATATATTGCATTACAGTTCCAAATATAGTACATTATAGTTCCAAATATAAAAGACTATATTTCTAAATATAGTACATTATAGTTCCAAATATACTACATTACAGTTCCAAATATAATATATTATAGTTCCAAATATAGTACATTATAGTTCCAAATATAGTACAATATAGTTCTAAATATAACTGTCGGTCATATAGATCTTCATCTTCATTGTCTCCGTTTTCATTCGATTTTTTTGCAACATCTTCATCTCCAACCGTCATTGATGAAGATAAAATAAAGAAAAAAATAATTAATAAGTTATGTGTGCCATGGAAATTCATTACCTTCGTTGTTTACATGTAAGTGCTTTTGTGTTTTCACCATGGAAATTCACTGACATCATCATCACCACGAGAACAAGATCGATTTCTCCCAATCGCAAACGTGAGTCGTATGATGAAAAAGGCTCTACCAGCAAACGCAAAAATCTCAAAAGACACAGTTTCGGAGTTCATAAGTTTCATAACAGGAGAAGCTAGCGATAAATGTCAAAGAGAAAAAAGGAAAACCATCAATGGTGAAATCTAAATTTTGGAGTATGATGAACAAAAAAAAAGAAAAAGAAATGAAGAACAAATCATGAACAATAAAAAAATTTAAGAGAAATGATGAACAAATCATGAACAATAAAAATCAATTCAGTAACATACCTTTCGCCATTGATGAACCGCCACTGTCTTTTGGTGTTCAAATGGTTTTGGGGAGAAGGTTCACCTATGCAGAGGGAAGGATGAAATGACAGTTATGAATTGGGTTTCCAATGTCTTTTGGGTTTCCAATGTGGTTTCTTTAATTTTTTTTTCTTTTTACATTTTCTAAAAATAAAACCTCCTGAATCTTGTTTGGCTGGGCCTTTGTGGAACCCGTCTATAGAATAAACCGTCTTCCATGAGACTTACTGTTTAAAAATATATATATTGGACCCAACTCAAAATTTACAGCCAGTCTCCTGAGAGACCGTCTTTCTGAGAGGCGTCTCTAAAGTCCAATCCATTAAAGCTTATTGTCTGCGTTTACTCTATATTTTTCCTAATGGGCCAACCCAATTAGAGTTGGTCTCTCAAATAGACCGTCTCTCATAAGAATTTGTGTAAAATTTAATGCCTACTTACTGTCTTTTTGAGAGTCTGTCTCACCAGAATTTGAGATTTTTAAATGTGTGAATGATATAAAGTTTGAATTTTTATCTTTAAAAAAATAAGGGAAAGTAAAAAAAATTCACATTTGTAAAATTATTTATCCATTTATATATTGTTTGATTGATGATTATATATTATACTCCTTCCTATTCTTTTTGTTTGGGACATTTCTTTATTTGGTAAATTTACCCCTATTTATTCAATTCCCTTCTTTGGCACTGATTTTTTTCACTAAAGACCCGTGTTCACACAAAGAATGATCAAAATACCCCCACTTACACTACTTAAAATACTACAACTACCATTTTAACAATTAATTTAATCACTTAAAGTAACCCAACTACCATCTTTTTGGTGGACCACCTCCTACTTTTAATATTCGTGCCCAACTCAAATATCCCAACTAAAAAGAATCACGAATTCTTACTTGAGACCGTCTTTATAAGAGACGCGTATGAAATGATCCGGCCAATTATTATTAGAAAAACAACTATCGGAAAAACGCGCGCTGTGTAATCCTATTTGGAGTTGGTGTTATAATATATTGAAGTTGGTATCTCCAAATAGGGCATAATACCAACTTTAATAGGTTCTAACGTCAATTCCAAATATCAACTTTAATAGGTTATAATACCAACTTTAATAGGTTATAATACCAACTTTAATAAGTTATAACGTCAACTCCAATACCAACTTTAATAGGTTATAACACCAATTCTAAATAGACTCAACCACACACGTCAATTTTTAGATTTTTTTCTTTTTCTCAAGTATTTGACCTAAGCTTAAAGAACCGTCTCTTATAAAAACAGTACCTGAGTCGCTCAAGAAAATAGGAGGGAGTAGTTACTAGTTACCAAGACCACAACCCACCTCACCTCCTCACTCGTTAGATTTCTTTCCACCCATTGATATTCCTCTCTTTTTATTAACATCCCAAAAGAACATTCCAGAACCCTTTGTCTTCCCCCTAGAACCATCTCGTCTCCTCTTTAGACCTATTAATAATAATAATCCCTTTAATTTCTTTTCACTTCTCACAAAATCCCCAATAATCTTTCTCTCAGTCTCCAATCTCTGCAATGGCAGACGAAGCCAAAGCCAAAGGTAACGCCGCCTTCTCGTTGGGCAATTATACCGACGCAATCAAACACTTTTCTGACGCCATCTCTCTTTCTCCTTCCAACCATGTTCTTTACTCAAATCGATCCGCCGCATTTGCTTCTTTAGGAAAGTTTTCCGACGCTTTATCCGATGCTCAGAAAACCGTTGAAATTAAACCCGATTGGGCTAAAGGGTATAGTCGTTTAGGTGCCGCTTATTCGGGTCTCCATAATTACTCTGAGGCTATAGCCGCTTACAAAAAGGGTCTTGAAATTGACCCTAATAATGATGCTCTCAAATCTGGGCTTTCCGATGCCCAAGCTGCTTTATCTAGAGAATCCCGGCCCAGTTCTTCTCCTTTTGGGGATGCTTTTTCTGGACCGGAGATGTGGGCTAAGTTGACGGCGGATCCGAGTACCCGTGGGTTTTTACAGCAACCTGATTTTGTTAAGATGATGCAGGATATTCAGAAGAACCCTAGTAATTTGAACTTGTATTTGAAGGATCAAAGAGTTATGCAAGCCCTTGGGGTGTTATTGAATATCAAAATGATGCCCGGTAATGGTGGTGGGCCGTCTGATATGGAGTTTCAGAGTGAGGAGCCCGTAAGGGAGCGAGAAATTAAGCGACCAGAGCCCAAAGCTGAACCCGTACCAGAACCCACACCAGAGCCCATGGTTGAGGAGGAGGATGATGAAGTAAAGGAGAAGAAAGAGAAGAAGCGGTTGGCTCAGAAAGAGAAAGAAGCTGGGAATGCCGCTTACAAAAAGAAGGAATTTGAAGAAGCAATTACACACTATAGTAAAGCTATGGAATTAGATGATGAAGATATTTCTTTCTTAACTAATAGAGCTGCTGTTTATCTTGAGATGGGCAAGGTAAATTTACTTTGATTGCAGTTTCTTTTTTAATTTAATTAGCTCATAGTTTATATGCTTAGAAATTAATAGTATATACCATGAACATCCTTAATTGGCTTTTTGCTCGATTATGTGAAATGATTAGATGGTTAGTGTCTAACCATTTGGAGAATTAGTTGGTAATTGATTTGTTTGATTGTTTGAAAGGATTTGTCAATGGAATGCTTTTGGTAGTAATGTCAAATGTGTAAAAGAAGGAAAATTTTTGGTTTAATTTTGTATGTGTAAAGAATCAGTAATGGTTTGGTAGCAATGTCAAATGTGCAAAAGACTTGAGGATTGTTTTTTTGGCAGTAATGTGAAGTATATTATAGTATTGTTTTGTTGTTGAATGAGGAATGTTAGGGATGCATCATTTTATTGGATGTAGGGGATGCCTGAGTTATAAGGTTGCTTATAGGCTACTTGATTGTATAGACCATGGGGAATGATTTGAGCTTTTGTTAGATTGTGTTTGTGATTGTGATTGTGATTGGGATGAATATTTACTCTGCTAACAAGTCTTTCCAAATTCCATCTATGGGAATGATTGTAATAAGTGAAGTAATGCTTATGGATGGTATAAATGTTGAAAGGAGTTATGTTACATGTGTTTGAGATGGTTCCTATTGGAAGATAAAGTAGTGTTATTGCGCAAAAAACAAAGAGTATTGTCTTGTTTGCATACAACATAGCGCATAGTGGGGTTTTTATGAAGAAATTTCTAATTACTAAGGGCTTGTTTGGTTACCCTCTATTACCCTTAGAATTTAAGGGCTTGTTTGGTTACCCTCTATTACCCTTAGAATTTTAATTTTCTAGGAAATAGTATTATCCTAATTTGTTTGGTTGTAAAAAACTCTAAAATTCCCCATGTCAACCAAACGACCTCTAAATGTAATAACAAAGATGAAACAAGTATTAACAATAGCAGTTACCTTTACCCTTACCCCTTTTTTACAATTTCCCTTACCATTTCTTTTCTATTACTCATACCATACACCACTAAGATTATGGGTTTTTTCTATAGTTTAACTTAATACTGTAGTGTGAGTGAACTTGTGGAACAATTTTGTAAATCAAAGGGATTAGAGAGGTTATACTTATATCTTGTAGTTGATGTACTTGTATCTAAGCCAGCACAGTTGTGTCTAAACTTTTTGTGTTATGCAATAATAGATTTTCACTATGCTATTAGGTTACGATTGTGAAGTCAATTTCATTTCGAATTCGAATTGTAGATTTCAATTATGATTCATTAATTAAGAATTTAAGAATGACAAGATTTAAGAAGTCATTCTCAAATTCTCATTTTTTAACCACTTTTATAACCATGGTAGATTTGACTCAAATCCAAATTTAGAAACTTTTGATTTGCCAAACAATAAATTTGAGCCGATTCTAAATTTCCAAATGAAATCCTTGTTCCCAAACATGGCATTAACGAATTTAAATTACTATCTTTGAAAGGTGTCCTTGTGCAGTAGTTGTCCTAGCTGCCATTTGGATGGCACTAGGTGAATAAAAAAATGTGATTTTTAATGTGTTTTTATGATATAATGTTGTATGTACTTTTCTGCGTTGGAGTTTTCTTTTTTTTTTTTCATCTTCTGGCTGTGACTGTTGTTATTGTATACATGTTCTATTGTTGTCTTTTATCCAATTGCTATGTGAGAGTCAATTAATGACATTGAGGCGATAGAATGTTAATGTCTGTATGTACATTTTTCATCTTCTGGCTGTGAATGTTGTTATTGTATACATGTTCTACAGTTGTCTTTTGGTTGGCTTATTATACGGACATTAACATTCTATTGCCTCAATGTCATTTATTGACTCGACAGTGCCATTAAGCCTATTGAGTGCAAGGTTAATTCTTGTGGAGTACTTTTGTTAAACAAGGGGTTGGGAGAGACTATTTTTTGTAGTTGTTGTACTTTAGGCCTTGTTTGGATGGAGGGAAATGGAGGGAAAAGAAAAGAAAGGATTTGAAGGGATGAAGAATCTCTTGTTTGGATAGCAAAAAGGGAGGGAGAGGACTTGAAGGGAAGGGATTTGGAGGGATTAAGTTTCTTTATTTTGTTAACATCCAAATCTCTCTATAAGAGGAAAGATTTGAAAGGAAAATAAAATTTCTTTTTTTCCCCTTCCCTTTCTTCCTATACAATCAATGGAGTATTTTCCTTCCTTTTCTTTCCTTTTCTTTCTTTTCTCTCCTAATTTGTTATCCAAACATAGTGTTAGGGTGTGTTTGGATTGAAGGAAATGGAGGGAAAGGAAGGGGAGGGATTTGGAGGGAGGAGATATCCCTTGTTTGGATAACAAATTTGGAGGGAAGGGATTTGGAGGGGAGGGATTTGGAAGGAAAATTTGAATAAATTTTGTTAAGAAAATAATCTTTCCTAAAGAGGAAAGATTTGGAAGGAAAACACTTTCCTTTCTTTTCCCTTCCCTTCCCTTCTAAACAAACAATATACATGTTCCCTCCTTATCCCTCCCTTTCCTTTCCCTCCCTTTCCTTCCCCTTCCCTTCCTTTCTTTTCTCTCCTAATTTGCTATTCAAACATAGTATTAGCGATCACAGTTACTGTAAGGAATCATTGGTACATAAGTGAATCTAGGTAGTTTAATGATTGTTGTTGCCTTAGATTACCACTTTGGAAGGGTGTCCGTTAGAATTACCTATCCTAGACTCCCTAGGGCGCCTACACATGAAGATGCCATAAAAAATAATGTTCTGATTTTTAATATATTTTTATGATAAATTTGTTAATAATTTTTGAATCGGATTTTTTCTTTTGTATTTACTAGTCATTTGTGCTCTTGCCGACTTCTTAGGTTCGCTAGACGTTGTGGTTGGTTCATTGTTGTTGATGGATATTACCATTTTTAATCTCTTGGAGGTGACTTTTGTATACATGCTCTATTGTTCACTTGTGGGTGTAAAAACCATTCCCATCCATTACAGCCAACTAAGAATCACCTCATACCTACCTCACATCCACTTCATTTTTACTTTGTATGCGCCCGCCCTAATTTATAATATACAAAATTTATTAATTAAAAGAAAAAGAACCTTAAACTAGAGCATGACCAAGAATATTTTATTATCCTTACATTTGTCGATACTTTTTCATAAATATAAATATATATAATTAATTTAAAATAGTGTTTTGTATATATGGGGCGGGTGGATATGGGACAAATAAGACTTCTTATCCACCGCTTATAATATGCAAGACTTTTCATATACATATTCATTCATTACCCACCAAATTCACCTCCATGCCCACCCTCTGATTGAGGGGGATGTGGTTTGAAACCCTTATGATTTTATCCGATTGCTATCTCTATCAGCATACACATAATATTTCATTGCCTCAATGCTATGAATTAGTTCTTCCACAATCGGGTTTGGGGTTTGAAGATCAGTTGGATGTACATAAACTTACCCTTGCTAAGGTAACAAAGTGGTAACCTATGGTAGTATACATTATTTGTAATTTCATATAAGTAAGAAGTATGCATGCTTTATTGAGTTATTTTTATATATTATATTCTATATAATCTTAAATCAAAGAAGTATAAATGTTTAGCGCTATTGAAATAAGAATGATGGATGACTAATCAGATAATTTAGTATATATATCTATTTTATGATGTGGCATTTATTTATGATTTGTCGTTACATGTATTTGCAGTATGACGAGTGTATCAAGGACTGTGACAATGCCGTGGAAAGAGGTAGGGAGCTTCGATCTGACTATAAAATGATAGCCAGAGCTCTAACAAGGAAAGGAAATGCTTTGGCAAAAATGGCAAAGACATCAAAGGATTACGAGCCTGCTATTGAAGCTTATCAGAAAGCTTTGACTGAACACCGCAATCCTGACACACTGAAGAAGTTGAATGAGGCTGAAAAAGCCAAGAAAGACTTGGAGCAGCAGGAGTACTTTGATCCCAACATAGCTGATCAAGAACGTGAAAAAGGTATTTGCACTTTTTGTGTGTAATTGTTATATTTTCCGTTACTCGAATATTAGGAATTGTGAAGTCTTCAAACGTGAGTGCGAGATAATTTAGTTTTGAGCATCACTACAAGAAAATTTAGCTCTTCAAATGATGCTACATTTAATTGGAAGTGAACTTTCTTGACCCCTCAATGGAATTAGTTTTTTTTTTTTTTTTTTTGTTATTGCTTTTGTTGTGTCTCACAAGTCACAATTTAAGTCTAGCTTATCGGGGGTAATTTATCAGTTAACATAAAATGAAATACCTTCTACTTTCTTTTACCGAGTCTGTCCAGTGTACGTGGTTTATACTTTCACTTTGATGAGAATGCCAGAATATATGTATGTGAACATGTTCTGCCTTTGTTTTGTGTAGGAAATGAGTACTTCAAGGAGCAGAAGTACCCTGAAGCAGTCAAGCATTACACTGAAGCCATCAAGAGGAACCCTAATGACGCGAAGGTGTCTACTCTTGTTACTTGTTGATGATTATCTTATTCTTTCTAGAGTGATACTAATAACATCATCATGAAGTTGTATATATTATGAACTCGCGTTTTGCACGTTGATGTAATCCAGGCATACAGCAACAGAGCTGCTAGTTACACTAAATTAGGTGCAATGCCAGAAGCATTGAAAGATGCCGAGAAGTGCATTGAGCTTGATCCTTCCTTTGTAAAGGGATATACCAGGAAGGGAGCTGTCCAATTCTTCATGAAGGAATATGAAAAAGCATTAGAGACTTATCAGGAAGGACTAAAGCTCGATCCAAACAACCCGGAATTGCTGGATGGTGTCCGGAGGTTTGTGTTATTAAAATTGTGAGCAATCGCTTCTTCCCAGATCTGATAGTAACATAATTGATGTTTTGAATGTTGTTACAGATGTGTTGGACAAATCAATAAAGCAAGCCGTGGAGATTTAACGCCTGAAGAACTAAAAGAGAGACAGGTTTTATATCATTCTTGCTATCAGAACATACCCAGTTTTACTTTTACCGGTATGTGAAGTTCTGATCATTATGCTTCTGATGTCTTACAGGCAAAAGCAATGCAGGACCCGGAAATCCAGACCATCCTCACCGACCCTGTTATGAGACAGGTAAATTCTTTATGATAATAATATTTTGACGTTATTTTTGTGGGCGTTCGATTGAGTTATATGCTTATGAGCTGTAGCTGTAGGGGTGTTCATTAGTGGGAACCTATCGTTTCAGATGCCTAGAAGCGGGTACCCAGTTAGTCGGGTACCTACTTTAACAGCCTGTGTCCTGACCCGATTTATCCGGGGTACTCGAAAATGTTCTTAAAATTTGGATTAAAGGGGGTTTTGATGGGAATACAATTAAAACACAAAAAATAAAAAAAATTAAGCTAAGGTGAGTGAGCAAGATAGAGATGAATAAAATTTGTGAATCAATTAACATTTAGTCTCTTGAGAGACCGTCAAGTCCAGCTCGTTTAAGATAATGCCTACTTATTGTATCCTTAATGCCTACTTATATGATCCTTAATGACCGTATTTAAACTTTTTTTATGCTTTTTAACCTGCCATTTGAATTACGGGTCGGGTCAACTGGGTTGGATTTTTTTGATGAGGCCTATTTTGTAGTATGAGGAAATGGGTTTGCTTTGTTACTTGTGAATATATAATGAAAATGAAGGTCTGTTTTGGGATGATATTGTGGGTATTAGGTATTGATGGACTTCCAGGAGAATCCGAAGGCAGCACAAGATCATATGAAGAATCCAATGGTGATGCATAAGATCCAGAAGTTGATTAGTGCTGGAATTGTTCAAGTCAAATGAAGCTAATTCTATCTTTTTTAGGAACTGTGATCAAATTGGTCATTTATTGTTTTGAGATTTATCAGTCATCACTTGCAATTACTGTATCAATCTTTTTTACTTGAATTGTGTTTTTTTATTTTGTCAATGAAATTTTCAACGTATTATGTCCACATTTCTTTAGTTTGATTATATTATTCAAAATTTATGTTTCTTTGTTTTCTTCTTTGATGGCTGGATTTGGATATTTGATTAGTTTTATACTTGTACAGTTATCAGAACACTTGAACTAGGTCTACGTACCCTGCTTTATGGTGAATGATGAAATCCATATCAAAATGAAACATGACTATTAATTTCTAAAATAGGCCACAAAATATAAAGATCATCAGGTGCTTTTTTGAGAGGCTGTTTTTTGTAAAGATGACAGCCTAAATTTATATTTAAGTTGTAACAATATATATATCACAAATTCTTGTGAGAGATGGTCTCTAATTGGGTTGGCCCAGACAAATGGGTCAAGTCAGTTTGACCTTTTTTCAATCCTCAAAGTCTAGTTTGATTTAATTTATTTTTTTATTCAGCTAATGTGTTAAGAGACCGTCTCTTTCAGAAATGTATCTCAGGCTCAGCCCATTAAAGAATAATGCTTATTTACCGAATTCTTAATGTCTATTTATATTATTCTTAATGCTTATTTGCCGACTGTTGTATCTTTAATGCCTACTTTTAATATTTTAAACGTTTACTTACATCATTTTTAATGCCTACTTCTAACATTACACAAGTTTTTAATAGACCTTCACCAAGTTTTTAATAGACCTTCACTTGTATGAACTCTCTAATTCTTAATGTCTACTTGTATGAACTCTCTTGTAGTTCAAATGTCGTATCTTTAATGCTTATTTATACATAAATGAGGTAGACTTATGGTGTGTTTTTAATAGACCTTCATCAAGTTTCTTAGGACTTAAAACGATTTGTTATTGTGTGCAATTTTAAGTTTTGAATAATTGTTATGAATAACACTTTAAAGCATATTTATTTCTCAGTCTGTATATTATAACATTCAATATTAGTTACAACACACAAATTTGAAATTCTCAACAATTATTTTCACGCTTAATATTATTATTGTTACATGCATGAAAAGTTCCAAAAAAATTTCATAAGGTATTGTGTCCCCCTAAATATAAATATGTTGATACATTATCTATACCTAAAATGTTACCATCATAAGGACATGAAAAGGAGTGTTAGTGAAACTCTTGTCATGTAATATTATGTGTATCTTTGATATGCATATATGGAGAACATGTAGTCACTTTATGAGTTTAGAGTTGGCTTCTAAAGTAGGAGTTTCTTTACCTACCTTCTAGTTTGAGGGGATATTATGATTTCATACTAAGGAGCTACTGGGTAGGTGGTTAGGATTTACTTAAGCTTGTTAGAGTAATTACGCAAAATGCGGTAACGGTTGAGATTGCGATAACGGAATGCTGATGCGGTAATGGGAGTGTTGCGGTTATCATAACGCCTAAATATCGATTGAAATCATAAGATATCCTTGATACAACTCAAAAACGCGGTTTTTCTTACACCTTTACAACGCAGAAATATCGATTCATTATTTTGAAAACCTTTACAACGCGGTCTACGCGATGCGATGCGGACTTGTTTTTACTCTATGATTACAGCATCATTTGATTAGTAGTTTAGGACATTCTTAGTTTACATGTAGCTCATGTTCTTGTATCATTGAAGAATGAGTGTAATACATTTACACAGTAATACTTGCTGTTTTTACACTGCCGAGTACCTAAAACTTGGTGTCAGAGATCCAGCACCAGCCTGAGTTGAATACCTGACTTGTTGGATACCCGTAGGCTCGTAGCATGTCAAGGGTAAGATATTGTTGAACCCCCAGCTAACACAGTTATACATTCTGATCTGACCCGAATTCAACGCCATTCCCAATCGTGCACATAATTGGTAAATCACTGCTGTAAATAAGGATACACATAAATAAATCTTGCCAGATCCAACAACATTTAATACAAATTCTTTGAGGTTTATCTATAGCATTGTCAATCAAAGCTTGCAAACAACATTCCTTTTATATCCAATATTGAAAACCAACAAATCATATTCAAGAAACCCTCCTCGTCGTGATTCATAAAATCCCCAAAACGTATTCTTTATTGTTCATCCTATTGTGTGCAATCTTAGAGATAAGTTTGCATACAACACCTTCTTAAGGTCTTCCCAAAGTAAAAAGAGAGAGGTGTTGGCTTCTTCAAGCTGCTCCTAAGTCCGTTCACTCTTCGTTTTAAAGGATTCAAAAAGCTCATCCTAGGTTTTCAAATCCAACTCCAACACATGATATTTCCAAGACGTATCCTGATTCCTAGAGAGTCTTCAACTCGCGATGACACTAGTCTTCATTTTAAAAATTATATTTACAATAACACTTCTACATCATTATCAAAAGTTCACCACATAATCTCATTGGTGTCGGGACATGCAGGAAACTTAAAGTAAGGAGTTACAAGTCTGAAGTCACATAAAAAACAATAAGAGAGCTTATAAAGGGAGTATCATACTCTTATTTTATCGATGGTGCGTGGAAGACCAGTGAAATCCCTCATTTCTTCTAGAGTTTTGTAATGATTCAGTCAGTTTTGGAACTACAGATAGCTTGTGAAGGTTCCATTTGTCTACATGAAACTCAGGACATTTTGGTGGAAGTAACGTGAATTGACGCATAAAATGTTCATGGTCTGCTGTTTCCAAGCACTTGCCTACACTCTAGGATCATGCAGGAGAGTTCTCTGAATTATAATAATACTTCACCAACAAATTAATTTCACTCGTGTGCATCGTTGTCGAATAACTGAGCCAGCACATTACTCAAGAGATCAGATCTTGTCTCTGTAACTTGTGTACATACCACCTTTTTTGGATCACGAATCAGAAATCTGTTGCTCAACAATGAATAAAAAATGATTTTCAGCACATGAAGTTCATTGAAATAAGGGAAATACCTAAAATACGTTAGGTGGGTAAGTTGGCTGTTGATAAACACAAAACAAACATCATGTAAGACAAACATATAATATAATCATTGATCAGGGAGTTAGTTGGCAAGATTCTGAAGAACAAGAAAGTAAGGGACAAGCCCAAGGAAGACCTCAATATAATAAACAAAATCATGTTACCTTTCATTTATTTTTTAGATTCCTCCTGTCTTCTCCTAGTTTGATATATATAGAGTAAGGAAAGAATGAAATTGGCATCAAAACTAAAACTTGTATTTTAAAGCTCTCTTCCTTCATACTAAAAAAAACATTGAAAAAATGGCATCTTACCACACTCGATCTTTAAGTTTTCCATCCAAATCTCACCCAGTTGCTGATCAGGTAGAAGAACAATTGTGCAGAGTGAGGTCTTCTCAAGCTGCCTCTACTTCATCATTGACAAACAAACTTACCGATCTTAATGATTTGTACAAGTGTGTTGAAGAGTTTCTTCAACTACCAGTTAATCAGAAAACTCAATCTGGAAGTTGGGTTGATGAGGTTTTGGATGGATCTCTAAGACTCCTCGACGTTTGTTCCGCATCGAGGGATGTCTTGGCACAATCAAAGGAAAGGCTTCAAGATATACAATCAGTTCTTCGCAGAAGGTGTAATGGTGAACTCAATATATCAAACCAAGTCTCCGAATACCTAAAAGCCAGAAAGACAATCAAGAAGGAGATCAAAAAGTGCTTGAAAGGTATTCAGGAAGTTGTCAAGACAAACGAGGCCGATCCCATTGAGGCAACCTTGAAAGATGTGCAAGCAATTACAGTTGACATCTTCAAGTCATTGTTTTCTTACATAGGTGGAGCACAGAAAAGTAGCTGGACTTTCTCTAAATTTGTGAGAGGTCAAAAATCTGAGAAAGAAACAGCAGCAGTCAGTGAATTTGATGCAATTGATGCAACAGTTGATATGTCACAGTTAGTAAAATTAGAGTCAAACATTGAAGAAATTGATCAAGTTTTAGAATGCTTGTTTAGGCATCTTGTTAAGACAAGGGCAACCCTTTTGAATATCCTTAGTAACTAGGTGAAAATAGCTCTAGTGACTGTACAAATTTTGTATCTGTATATGGAAGTTATGCGAAATTAAACATACAATTTTCCACAATTTTTTTTCTTGTCTACATATTTGCATGTTCATCCTTTCAATAATGCAGTAACATAATCTAGATCCTAAAATTTGAAAGGCCAAAAAATTAAATTACATTATGTTTTTAGCGAATACAAACAGCGAACGGATAGATTTCTAGTTATCTTCTACATTGATGTCGGCTTTCCAAATGTTAAAAATGGAAATAAAATTCATGGGAATTAATAAAGTGAAATAAAAAAAAAAGAATAAGTTGAATAATTATCTGTTAAGAACGTTGGTTGAATTGGAAGTTGTTATCAGAATGACTCCATGTAAAGGCGTCGAATCATCTCTTGAGTCATGACTAATTAGCTGTTTGGATTCCAAATGTCTGCATATCTCCAGAAAATTCAGTACTAGTAAATGCTTGCATGCGTGCGCGAATATTACATGTTCCCCTATAGCCAAGCACTTGCCCAATCTGTAGGATCAAGTAGGCTTCTTCGTGCTTAATAATCCCTTAAAATTTTCACAGATAATCTTGAAGATAGAATTAAGAAATAAAGAAAATCCTTTCAGAATCATATGGGGTTACAGAAATAAGAAACGAGCCAACAGAACTCATGTGCATTGTTGGCAAAACAAAGAGCAATCGTGCAGTATATCATTCAAGAAATTAAAAAACTCGTCATTTCAAATGCGTATAGCGTAATTTCTGGATCATGATTGCATCAAGTCATTACTATCTTTACTTCAATTGATATAATATATGAATGAATTACACAATCATCAGCTGGTGAATTGGCTGGCATTTTATGTATCAGCAGACAACAATAAACATCCAATAGTAAGACCTTAAGAACAAAAATGAAACCATGTGATCCTTCATTTAGCTAAGATTCCTTTTGTCTTCTCTAACTTTGGTATATATAGATGCAAAGGAGAAAGAAGAATTCATTCCTCAAAGTACCAAAACTTGTATTTCACAAAAAGTTCTTCACCTTTAAACAAACTAAGAAAAAGACTAAAAATGGCATCCTACCACACTCGATCTTTTCAGTTTTCCTTCAAATTCTCACCCGGTTGTTGATCATTTAAACGAACAATTATGTAGATTAAGGTCATCTCAAGGTGCCTCAACTTCATCAATGACCAACAAACTTACTGACCTTAAAGATTTATACAAGTGTGTTGATGAGTTTCTCCGGCTCCCTCAATCTCAAAGCCAAAGAGGAGTTGACGAGGTATTGGATGGATCTCTAAGACTTATCGATATTTGTGCCACATCTCTGGATGTCTTGGTACAGTCAAAGGAACGACTTCTAGACATACAATCCGTTCTCCGAAGAAGATGTAATGGAGGACTCAACTATACCAACGAATTTTCCGAGTACATAAAAACCCGAAAATTAGTTAAGAGGGTAGTCAAAAAGTGCTTGAAAGACATTCAGGAAGTAGAAAAGATGAATGAAGCTAATGATACAGAAAGCAAGTTGAAAGATGTTCAATCAGTGAGAGTTGATGTCTTCAAGTCATTGCTGTCATACATTAGTGGATCACAAAAAAAGTAACTGGTCTTTCTCTAAATTTGTGCACGCCAAAAAAGCTGAGAAGGAAACAGCATCCATTAGTGCATTTGATTCAGTTGATTCTACTGTTGAATTGTCACAACTTATCAAATTAGAGTCTGAAATTCAAGTCATTGAACAAGATTTGGAATGCTTGTTTAGGCATTTAGTCAAGACCAGAGCAACTCTATTGAATGTGGTTAGTAACTAGGAAAAATGTTCAATATTGTAAAGAAATTTTTGATTTGTAAATGGAAGTTCTAAACAAATGAAAATACAATTTTCTCTAATTTATGTTATTTCCTATTGTTCTATTAACTCATAATCTCATACCTTTGAACAAGAAAGGACATAGAAGCTAACTACTAGAGTTCTTAGTTTGCAAAGAGCAGCCAAATGACAGATTTCATGTTTCTAGTTCAATCCTTAAGCAATTTTCTGCTTTCTAATAGGTAACATTTAATAACTAACAAAATAGTAATGCTTTAAGATAAAGTTGTACTGATATAGGTGAAAAACAGGATGAAATTGTACTTCTTTTTCAGTCAATAGGCATTTGGTTTGTCCTTTAAAACTTGTTGAATGAATTAAATAACCAAGTTACTACAACCATCCCTAGGCATCTCCATACATCAATAGGTATACCATTTTTGCCGACTGCAAAGCGTTTTCTTTAGTTTTCATTTCTTCAAAACCCTGTCGACCGCTGATTATTGTATTCTTTGCATAAATTCTTTATTTTCATTGAAGGGAGAGATTATTGTGTCCCCTAAAACATTTTCTTATCCTTCGTTAAATAGTCCATCCCTTGATGTTCTTCTCATGAACTAGAATGGTCTTATCCTTATCCTTAAGACACTTTATTATACCTATGTTTTTAGTTTTTCCTTGCCTCCTCTTTGTCTTCGTATACATATATCTTTTTCTCCTTCTTTATAATCTTTTTTGTCAAACACTTTTTTACAAAGCCTTTAATTTCACCTAGCAAGACAACATTTTTTATTTTCTTTGATAACTGCCTTAACCTCCTCATTTCACCACGTTATATCCTTCTTTACAAACAAAACTACCCTTGATTCTCATAAATTCTCCTTAATTAATCGAAAGATGTAAGTTTTCACCTTTGTCCAAGTATGATCTACATCCAAAGTCATCTCTCACTATGCTTCTTCAACAATTTTCTCAGCGAAACTTTAGCATTATCCTCTTTTACTTATTTAAACCTACATTTTTCTTTGGCTTTTCTTTACCTTGGACTTGCTTGAAGGCAAATATCTAGAATAAGGAGTTTGTATTAGGGGCATTAGTCTCATAAACCATTTTCTTCAAATCCGTGTTCAACCCAAAGACAATTTATTTGAATTGGTATTACTTGGATGATGTTTTGACAAAGATAATTCCATCTCACATTTAAGAGTTGCTTTCTAAAGTAGAGTTTCTTGACCTACCTCCTAGTTTGAAGGGATATTATGATTCATACTTACGCGCTACGCAGGTGGGATCACAGCAAATTGTATAGGGCAATGCAGGTAGCACGCAACATCTACTTAAAAGGTGGTTACGACTTACTTTAAAATTGTAAGAGCAATTACAGGCTTACAGAATCATTTGATTAGGACACACTTAGGTTACACAGAGCTATTTTTACCCAGTCGAGTACCTGGAACTTGGTGTCAGTGATCCAGCAAACAGCCAAATATCTGGTGATTTTTACAAGTTGAATACCTGACTCTTGGATAATCGTAGGCTCGTAGCATGTCAAGAGTAAGAAATTTTTGAACACCGGTATGATAAGGCTGGCAAGTTTCCCTTCTGAAGCAATTTGTTGGTTACTTCTGATCTGACACAATTTCAAGGCCACTCCCCAATCGTGTACATCATTGGCGAATCACTGCTGTAGATAAGGATACAAGAGATGAGCACTTTTCATTCTCAATCGTGCATAGAGCGTTTTAAGGATCATCAAACAATATATTTAGCAAAAAACACTTCTAAATCATTAACAACTAAGTTCACCACATAATCTCATTGGGCTCGAGGGGATGCAGGGCACTATTAGCTGTTAAGCTAAGAGTTAACAAGACGCATAACAAACAATAAGAGAGCTTATAAAGGGAGTATCATACTCTTACTTTACTGATGGTACGTCTAACACCAATGAAATCCCTCATTTCTTCTACAGTTTTGTAATGATTCAGTCAGTTTTGGAACTACATATAGCCTGTCAAGATTCCATTTGTCTGGACATTTTGGTGGAAAGAACGTCGATTGATGCGTAAAATAGTCATGTTCTGCTGTTTCCAAGCACTTGCCTACACTCTAGGATCATGCAGGAGAGTTCTCTGAATTATAATACTTCAGCCAGAAATTAATTTCATTCGTGTGCATCGTTGTTGAATCACTAAGCCAACACATTACTCGACAGATCAGTTCTTGTCTCTGGAACTTATGTACATACCACCTTTTTTGGATCACGAATCAGAAATCTGTTGCTCAACAATGAATAAAAAAAAGATTTTCAGCACATGAAGTTCATTGAAATAAGGGATACACCGGAAATACGTTAGGCGGGTAGGTTGGCTGTTGATAAACACAGAACAAACATCGTGTAAGATGAACACATAATATAATCATTGATCAGGGAGTTGGCAAGTTTCTGAAGAAAAAGAAATTAAAGAAAGGGACAAGCCCAAGGAAGACCACAATATAATAAACAAAATCATGTTACCTTTCATTAGTATTAATATTCCTCCTGTCTAATCTTAGTTTGGTATATATAGAGTAAGGAAAGAATGAAAGTGGCATCAAAACCAAAACTTGTATTTCAAAGTTCTCTTCCTTCATACAGACAAATAAACAACATTGAAAAAATGGCGTCTTACCACACTCGATCTTTAAGTTTTCCATCCAAATCTCACCCAGTTGCTGATCAGGTAGAACAACAACTGTGCAGAGTGAGGTCTTCTCAAGCTGCCTCTACTTCATCATTGACAAACAAACTTACCGATCTTAATGATTTGTACAAGTGTGTTGAAGAGTTTCTTCAACTACCCGTTAATCAGAAAACTCAATCGGGCAGTTGGGTTGACGAAGTTTTGGATGGATCTCTAAGACTCCTCGATGTTTGTTCCACATCGAGGGATGTCTTGGCACAATCAAAGGAAAGGCTTCAAGATATACAATCAGTTCTTCGCAGAAGGAGTAACGGTGAACTCAATATATCAAACCAAGTCTCCGAATACTTAAAAGCCAGAAAGACAATCAAGAAGGAGATCAAAAAGTGCTTGAAAGGCATTCAGGAAGTTGTCAAGACAAACGAGGCCAATCCCATTGAGGCAACCTTGAAAGATGTGCAAGCAATTACAGTTGACATCTTCAAGTCAGTGTTTTCTTACATTGGTGGATCACAGAAAAGTAGCTGGACTTTCTCTAAATTTGTGAGAGGTCAAAAATCTGAGAAAGCATCAGCAGCAATCAATGAATTTGATGCAATTGATGCAACAGTTATCATGTCACAGTTAGTAAAATTAGAGTCAAACATTGAAGAAATTGATCAAGTTTTAGAATGCTTGTTTAGGCATCTTGTTAAGACAAGGGCAACTCTTTTGAATATCCTTAGTAACTAGGTGAAAATAGCTCTAGTGACAGTACAAATTTTTTATCTGTACATGAAAAATTATACGAAATTAAACATACAATTTTCCACAATTTTTGCTCTTGTCTACATATTTGCATATTAATCCTTTCAATAATGCAGTAACTATATCTAGATCCTAAAATTCGATAGGCTAAAAGTTTAAATAACAATAAGTTTTTAGCTATGGATAAAATTCAGGTTATCTTCAACGTCGATGTGTGCTCTCTAAATATTAAAATTGGGAAAAAAATCCTTGAGAATTAATAAAGTGAAATAAGAAAAAACGAATAAGTTGAATAATTATCCGAATGAGTCAATGTGAAGGCGTTGAATCATCTTTTGAATGATGACTAATTATCTGTTTGGATTCCAAATGTCTGATATATCTCCAGAAAATTCAGTACTAGTAAATGCATGCATGCAAGAATATTACATGGTCCCCTATACCAAAGCACTTGCCTAATCTGTAGGATCAAGTAGGTTGCTTCGTGCTTAATAATCACTCAATATATTCATAAATAATCTCAAAGATAGAATTAAGAAATAAAGAAAATCCTTTTAGAATCATATGGCACTACAGAAATAAACAAAAAAACGTTCTAACAGAAAGTCATTAGAATATGCTCTCTAATTGAAAATTGAAATAATATATGAATGAATTATACAATCATCAGTTGGTGGATTGGCTGGCAATTTGTGTGTTAAGAGACAACAATAAACATCCAAGACGAAGACCTTAATAGAAAAAATGAAACCATGTGATCCCTCATTTAATCTAAGATTCCTTTTGTCTTCTCTAACTTTGGTATATATAGATGCAAAGGAGCAAGTAGAATTCATTCCTCAAACTGCTAAAACTTGTATTTCAAAATAAGCTCTTCTCCTTTTAACAAACTAAAAAAAACAACTAAAAAATGGCATCCTACCACACTCGATCTTTCAGTTTTCCCTCAAATTCTCATCCGGTGGTTGATCAGTTAAACGAACAATTGTGCAGATTAAGGTCATCTCAAGGTGCCTCAACTTCATCAATGACCAACAAACTTACTGGCCTTAAAGATTTATACAAGTGTGTTGATGATTTTCTCCAACTCCCTCAATCTCAAAGCCAAACAGGTGTTGACGAGGTTTTGGATGGATCTATAAGACTAATCGATATCTGTTCCACATCTTTGGATGTCTTGGTACAATCAAAGGAACGACTTCTAGACATACAATCAGTTCTCCGAAGAAGATGCAATGGTGGACTTAACTTTACCAATGAATTTTCCGAGTACATGAAACCCGAAAATTAGTTAAAGAGGGTAAGTCAAAAAGTGTTGAAAGACATTCAGGAAGTAGCCA
>CM025917.1:13817339-13877339 GCA_000753965.2 Amaranthus hypochondriacus
TTTCATTATTTTTTAGATTCCTCTTGTCTTATCTAAGTTTGGTATATATAGAGTAAGGAAAGAAACAAGTTGACATCAAAACGAAAACTTGTATATCAAAGCTCTCTTCCTTCACACAAATTAACATAAAAGATTGAAAAAATGGCATCTTACCACACTCGATCTTTAAGTTTTCCATCAAAATCTCACCCAGTTGCTGATCAGGTAGAAGAACAATTGTACAGAGTGAGGTCTTCTCAAGCTGCCTCTACTTCATCATTGACAAACAAACTTACCGATCTTAATGATTTGTACAAGTGCGTTGAAGAGTTTCTTCAGCTACCTGTTAATCAAAAAACTCAATCCGGCAGTTGGGTTGACGAGGTTTTGGATGGATCTCTAAGACTCCTCGATGTTTGTTCCACATCTAGGGATGTCTTGGCACAATCAAAGGAAAGGCTTCAAGATATACAATCAGTTCTTCGCAGAAGGTGTAACGGTGAACTCAGTATATCAAATCAAATCTCCGAATACGTAAAAGCAAGAAAGACAATCAAAAAGGAGATCAAAAAGTGCTTGAAAGGCATTCAGGAAGTTGTCAAGACAAACGAGGCCGATCCCATTGAGGCAACCTTGAAAGATGTGCAAGCAATTACAATTGACATCTTCAAGTCATTGATATCTTACATAGGTGGATCACAGAAAAGTAGCTGGACTTTCTCTAAATTTATGAGAGGTCAAAAATCTGAGAAAGAAACAGCAGCAATCAGTGAATTTGATGCAATTGATACAACAGTTGATATGTCACAGTTGGTAAAATTAGAGTTGAACATTGAAGAAATTGATCAAGTTTTAGAATGCTTGTTTAGGCATCTTGTTAAGACAAGGGGCAACTCTATTGAATATTCTTAGTAACTAGGTGAAAATAGCTCTAGTGATTGTACAAAGTTTTTACCTGTACATGAAAGTTATACGAAATTAAACATACAATTTTCCACAATTTTTGTTTTTGTTTACATGTTTGATTGTTCATCCTTTTCAATAATGCCGTAACTTTATCTAGATCCTAAAATTCATAAGGCTAAAATATTACATCACGTTAAGTTTTAGCGATTACAAACAACTCTCCAAATGTTAAAATTGGTGAAAAAAAATTCATTGAGGATTAATAAAGCGATATAAGAAAATAGAATATATTGGATAATTATCTGTTAAGAAAGTTCAAAGTGGTTGAATTGAAGGTTATTATCAGAATGACTCCATGTTAAGGCGTTGAATCATCTCTTGAATGATGACTAACAAGCTGTTTGGATTCCAAATGTCTGCCATATCTCCAGAAAATTCAGTATTATTAAATGCATGCATGCACGAATATTACATGGTCCCCTATACCAAAGCACTTGCCTAATCTGTAGGATCAAGTAGGTTGCTTCGTGCTTAATAATCACTTAATATATTCATATATAAGATCAAAGATAGAATTAAAAAATAAAGAAAATCCTTTTAGAAATCATATGGCGCTACGAAATAAAACAAAAACGTTCTAACAGGAAGTCATTAGTATCTGTTCTCTAATTGGTATAATACATGAATGAGTTATACAATTATCAGTTGGTGAATTGGCTTGCAATTTGCGTATCAACAGACAACAATAAACATCAAGAGTAAGAACTTAATTAAAAAAAAATGAAACGATGTCATCCCTCATTTAATCTAAGATTCCTTTTGTCTTCTATAACATTGGTATATATAGATGCAAAGAAGAAAGTAGAATTCATTCCTACCAAAACTTGTATTTCACAAAAAGCTCTTCTCCTTCAACAAACTAAGAAAAACAAATAAAAAATGGCATCCTACCACACTCGATCTTTCAGTTTTCCCTCAAATTCTCACCCGGTCGTTGATCAGTTAAACGAACAATTGTGTAGATTGAGGTCTTCTCAAGGTGCCTCAACTTCATCGATGTTCACCAAACTTACCGGCCTTAAAGATTTATACAAGTGTGTTGATGAGTTCTCCCAACTCCCTCAATCTCAAAGCCAAAGAGGTGTTGATGAGGTTTTGGATGGATCTCTAAGACTTATCGATATCTGTGCCACATCTCTGGATGTCTTAGTACAATCAAAGGAACGACTTCTAGACATACAATCAGTTCTCCGAAGAAGATGCAATGGTGGACTTAACTTTACCAATGAATTTTCCGAGTACATTAAAACCCGAAAATTAGTTAAGAGGGCAGTCATAAAGTGCTTGAAAGACATTCAGGAAGTAGCAAAGATGAATGAAGCTAATGATACAGAAAGCAAGTTGAAAGATGTTCAATCAGTAACAGTTGATGTCTTCAAGTCATTATTGTCATACATTGGTGGATCACAAAAAAGTAACTGGTCTTTCTCTAAATTTGTGCACGCCAAAAAAGCTCAGAAGGAAACCGAATCCATCAGTGCATTCGATACAATTGATTCTAGCGTTAAATTGTCACAACTTATCAAACTAGAGTCTGAAATTCAACCTATTGAACAAGATTTAGAATGCTTGTTTAGGCTTTTGGTTAAGACCAGAGCAACTCTACTGAATGTTGTTAGTAACTAGGAAAAATGTTCAATATTGTACAGAAATTTTTGATCTGTAAATAGAAGTTCTATACAAATGAAAATACAATTTTCTCTAATTTATGTTCTTGCCTATTGTTCTATTAACTCACAGTCTCATACTTTATGCCCTAATTACTTACACATTTGAAACAAGAAATGGCATAGTAGCTAACTACTAGTGTTATTAGTTTGCAAAAAACAGCCAAATGACAGATCATATGTTTCTAGTTCAATCCTTAAGCCATTTTCTGCTATCTAATAGGTGAAAATTCAATGACTAACAAAATAGTAATGCTTCAAGAAAAGTTGTACTTAGATAGGTGAAAAACAGGATAGAATTTTTTCATTATGTTCCATCTAAAATCACAGCTGTAAGCTGAATACTTATTTTTAAAGCATACTAATTATACTATGTTATAAACCTGTTCATATTCCAATTGTTTGGCAGATGCTAGTAATTAAAGAAAAGTAAAAGGCTTGCATATTATTGCATGGTTTTCCTAAAGTCCAATTCTTGGCTTCATCTTTGATCATACTTACTGATAGAATGTGTGATTTCCGCTTGTTTATGTGCAACTACTTAGGATCTTGATTTGGCTACAAGGTGCAGCAATGCAGCATATAACATCTCCATCTGAAATCAAATTCTCTATTTTTTGTATTCTTTGCTTAAATTCTTTATTTTCATCTAAGGAAGTGATTATTGTATCTCCTATAACATTTCCTTATTATCCGTTAATTAGCTCATCCCTTGATGTTCTTGTCATGAATTAGAATGGTTTTATCTTTATTCTTAATCCACTTTACTATACTTATATGATTAGTTTCATCCCTTGATATTCTTGTCATGAACTAGAATGGTCTTATCTTTATTCTTAATCCACTTTACTATACCTATGTCATCAGATTTGCTTCCATCCTCTTTCCCGTCATTTACGTATATTTTTTCTCCTGCTTTACAATCTAGTTTGTCACACACTTCATCAAAAGCCTTTACTTTTGCCTTGCGAACTACTTACTTTTGTCGTGGTTTTGACTTTCTTATGCTTGGCTAAGTTTTCTTCATTCTTGTATTAATCTAATGCAAGATAACATTTTTTATTTTCTTTGATAAGTGTCTTAACCTCCTCATTTCATCGCATTGTATCTTTCTTACCACAAAACTACCCTTGATTCTCATCAAATCTACTAGTTTATTCAAATGACGTAAGTTTTCACCTTTGTCCAATCCTCTATATCTAAACTCATCTCCCATTCCGCTTCTTCAACAATTTTCTCAGCGAAACTTTAGCATCATCCTATTTAGTCTTTACCATTTAAACCAACATTTTTCTTTGGCTTTCTTTACCTTTTACTTGAAGGCGAACATCTAGAATAAGGAGTTTCTATTGGCTGGCATTAGTCTCAGAAATGAGTTTGCAACCCTATACTTTCATGAAGTCTTTCTTTTCAGTTTGAAAAGAAAATCATTTCAGAGAAGCTAAAATGTATGATCTCGCATCTCATCAGTGATCAAAAGTAATGAGAGCGCATATTTATCATTTTTTTTTCCAATCATCATCAAAAATCAAAATAACAATTATAACATATCACAATTAATTACGAGTATTTCAGAATGAAGAAAGTATATGTGATGATTATATAGCGACAGAATCTCGTGGAAGAATAATGAGGAACACATAGAAATTCACCATCTTTTTATGAGATAAGTCAATAAGTCATGCAAGGAGTCCTACAACAATCATGTCTGACTATTAAGTATCAGTTGGCCGATGTTTTGACAAAGATAAATCCATCTCACATTTTAGAGTTGCATTCTAAACTAGGAGTTTCTTTATCCTACCTCCCAGCTTCAGGGGATATTATGATTCATACTTAAGCTTGTAAGAGCAATTACAGCATCATTTGATTAGGACATGCTTAGTTTACACATAGCTCATGCTCATGTATCATTGAATAATGAGTTGAAATACATTTATACAGTAATACAAATGCTCTTTTAACCCGGTCAAGTACCTGGAACTTGGTGTCAGTGATCCCAGCGGCCAGCCCAATATCTGTTGATTTTTACAAGTTGAATACCTGACTCATTGGATACTCGTAGGCTCGTGCCTTGTCAAGGCAGAATATTTTGAACACCGGTGTGATAAGGCTAGCAAGGTTCCCTTCTGAAGCAATTTGTTGGTTACTAGTACTGTTATACTTCTGATCTGACCCAATTTCAAGGCCACTCCCAATTTTGTACATGATTGGAAAATCACTGCTGTAAATAAGGATACAAGAGATGAGTACTTTCATTCTTACTCCTGCATAGCGCGTTTTATGGATCATAAGGATACAAGAGATGAGTACTTTTCATTCTTACTCCTGCATAGCGCGTTTTATGGATCATCAAACTATATATTTAGCAAAAAACACTTCTAAATCAATAACAACGAAGTTCACCACATAATATCAGTGGAGTCGAGGAGATGAAGGAAACTATTAGCTGTTAAGTTAGGAGATACAGGACACATAACAAACCATAAGAGAGCTTATATAGGAAATATCATACTCTTATTTTATTGATGGTACGTAGAACACCAACGAAATCCCTCATTACTTCTAAAGTTTTGTAATGATTCAGTCAGTTTTGGAACTATAGATAGCCTGTCAAGATTCCATTTGTCTAGACGAAACTCTGGACATTTCGGTGGAAGTAATGTCCATTGATGCATAAAATAGTCATGGTCTGCTGTTTCCAAGCACTTGCCTACACTCTAGGATCATGCGGGAGAAATCTTTGTATTATAATACTTCAGCCAGTAATTAATTTCACTCGTGTGCATCGTTGTTGAATCACTGAGCCAACACATTACTCGAGAGAACAGTTCTTGTCTCTGGAACTTGTGTACATACCACCTTTTTTGGATCGCGAATCAGAAATCTGTTTCTAGACAATGTATAAAAATATGATTTTCAGCACATGAAATTCATTGAAATAAGGGATATACTAGAAATACGTTAGGCGGGAAAGTTGGCTGTTGATAAACACAGAACAAACATCGTGTAAGAACAACTATAATATAATCATTGATCAGGGAGTTAGTTGGCAAGTTTCTGAAGAATAAGAAAGTAAGGGACAAGCCCCAAGGAAGACCTCAATATAATAAACTATCATGGCACCTTTCATTTATTTTTTAGATTCCTCCTGTCTTCTCTTAGTTTGATATATATAGAGTAAGGAAAGAATGTAAATGGCATCAGAACCAAAACTTGTATTTTAAAGCTCTCTTCCTTCATACATACTAACAAAGAACACTGAAAAAATGGCATCTTACCACACTCGATCTTTAAGTTTTCCATCCAAATCTCACCCAGTTGCTGATCAGGTAGAAGAACAATTGTGCAGAGTGAGATCTTCTCAAGCAGCCTCTACTTCATCATTGACAAACAAACTTACTGATCTTAATGATTTGTACAAGTACGTTGAAGAATTTCTTCAACTACCTGTTAATCAGAAAACTCAATCTGGCAGTTGGGTTGACGAGGTTTTGGATGGATCTCTAAGACTCCTCGATGTTTGTTCCACATCGAGGGATGTCTTGGCACAATCAAAGGAAAGGCTTCAAGATGTACAATCAGTTCTTCGCAGAAGGTGTAACGGTGAACTCAGTATATCAAATCAAGTCTCCGAATACGTAAAAGCCAGAAAGATAATCAAAAAGGAGATCAAAAAGTGCTTGAAAGGCATTCAGGAAGTTGTGAAGACAAACGAGGCCGATCCCATTGAGGCAACCTTGAAAGATGTGCAAGCAATTACAGTTGACATCTTCAAGTCATTGATATCTTACATTGGTGGATCACAGAAAAGTAGCTGGACTTTCTCTAAATTTGTGAGAGGTCAAAAACCTGAGAAAGAAACAGCAGCTCTTAGTGAATTTGATGCAATTGATACAACAGTTGATATGTCACAGTTGGTAAAATTAGAGTCAACTATTGAAGAAATTGATCAAGTTTTAGAATGCTTGTTTAGGCATCTTGTTAACACAAGGGCAATTCTATTGAATATTCTTAGTAACTAGGTGAAAATAGCTCTAGTGACTGTACAAATTTTTTACCTGTACATGAAAGTTATACGAAACTAAACATACAATTTTCCACAATTTTTGTTTTTTGTCTACATGTTTGATTGTTCATCCTTTTCAATACTGCAATAACTATAAGGCTAAAAGAATAGATTACATTAAGTTTTTTAGCGAGTACAAACAGCTTTTCCGGTGTAAAAATTGGGAATTCTTGAGAATTAATAGAGTTAAATAAGAAATAAGAATAAGTATAATAATTATCTGTTAAGAAAGTTGGTTAAATTGGTAGAAAATGATCAGAATGACTCCATGTGAAGGCATTGAATCATCTCTTGAATGATGACTAATTAGCTGTTTGGATTATCTCCAGAAAATTCAATATTAGTAAATGCATGCATGTGTGAATATTACATGGTACCCTATAGCCAAACACTTACCTTATGTGTAGGATCAAGTAGGCTAATCTGTAATTAATTATCCCTTTATATTTTCACAGATAATCTCAAAGATAGGATTAAGAAATAAAGAAAATCTTTTCAGAATCATATGGGGCTACAGAAACAAGAAACGTTCTGACAGAACTTATGTGCAAATCAAAGAGCAATCCTGTTGTACATCATTCAAGAAATTAAAAAACGCATCATTTCACATGTGTATAGCGTAATTTTAGGATCATCATATCAAATATTGTCTAAACGCAGCAAGTCATTAATATCTTTTCTCTAATTGATATAATATATGAATGAATTATACAATCATCAGTTGGTGAATTGGCTGGCATTTTGCGTAACAAGAGACAACAATAAACATCCAAGAGGAAGACCTTAATAAAACCATGTGATCCCTCATTTAATCTAAGATTCCTTTTGTCTTCTCTAACTTTGGTATATATAGATGCAAAGGAGCAAGTAGAATTCATTCCTCAAACTGCTAAAACTTGTATTTCAAAATAAGCTCTTCTCCTTTCAACAAACTAAAAAAAACAACTAAAAAATGGCATCCTACCACACTCGATCTTTAAGTTTTCCCTCAAATTCTCACCCGGTTGTTGATCAGTTAAACGAACAATTGTGCAGATTAAGGTCATCTCAAGGTGCCTCAACTTCATCAATGATCAACAAACTTACTGGCCTTAAAGATTTATACAAGTGTGTTGATGAGTTTCTCCAACTCCCTCAATCTCAAAGCCAAACAGGTGTTGACGAGGTTTTGGATGGATCTATAAGACTAATCGATATCTGTTCCACATCTTTGGATGTCTTGGTACAATCAAAGGAACGACTTCTAGACATACAATCAATTCTCCGAAGAAGATGCAATGGTGGACTTAACTTTACCAATGAATTTTCCGAGTACATTAAAACCCGAAAATTAGTTAAGAGGGTAGTCAAAAAGTGTTTGAAAGACATTCAGGAAGTAGCCAAGATGAATGAAGCTAATGCTACAGAAAGCAAGTTGAAAGATGTTCAATCATTGACAGTTGATGTTTTCAAGTCATTGCTGTCATACATTGGTGGATCACAAAAAAGTAACTGGTCTTTCTCGAAGTTTGTGCATGCCAAAAAAGCTGAGAAGGAAACAGAATCCATCAGTGTATTTGATACAGTTGATTCTAGTGTTGAATTGTCACAACTTATCAAACTAGAGTCTGAAATTCAACCTATTGAACAAGATTTAGAATGCTTGTTTAGGCTTTTGGTTAAGACCAGAGCAACTCTACTGAATGTGGTCAGTAACTAGGAAAAATGTTCAATATTGTAAAGAAATTTTTGATCTGTAAATGGAAGTTCTATACAAATGAAGATACAATTTTCTCTAATTTATGTTATTGCCTATTTTTCTATTAACTCATACTATACACCATGATTTCTTACATACTTGGAACAAGAAGGGACATAATTGCGTACTACTTATGAGTTTGCAAAAAGCAGAAAAATGACAGATTATTATCTCTTTGGTTCAATCCTTAAGTAATTTTTGATCTCTAATAGGTGAAAATATTAAAAATAACAAAATAGTAATGCTTTAAGACAAAGTTTTACCAAGATCGATGAAAAACAATGTGAAGTTTCTTCATTATGTTCCATCTGAAAACACAGTAGTAAGTTGAATACTTATTACTAAGATATACTTATTATATGTTATAAACCTACTCTTATGTAGCTGCCAGTAACTGAATAAAAGTAAAAGGCTTGCATATTATTGCATGGTTTCCTTCATCTTTGATCATACATGAAACTATTTAGTTTTCTAATCACTTTCAAATTAAATTCTTTATCATTTTACTAAAAATGAGATGTACAAGTTTTAGCTAACCTACTGATAAGACGTGTTGTTTCCGCTTGTGCATGCGCAACTACTTAGGATCTTGAAGTGGCTACAAGGAGCAGCATATAACATCTCAATCTTGAAGTGCTTGAAATACATTCAGGAAGTATTCAAGGTTAACAAGAAAATGCCTTCAAGTGCACTCTAATAGTACTACAAGTAGTGACTTTTCATGTCTCTGAAAATTTGTACGCGGCCAAAAAGCAGTGAAGTGAACAACGTCAGTGAATTTGAATCAGTTGATGCTTCTAGGAAGTTGATCTGCCAGAATAAGAAAGTGGATGTTGGTTTGTCACTAATGGTTGAGTTGGAGTCTGAATTTCACAAACTAGACGAATTGCTGGAATGCTTATTTGAAGAATCTAACGATTTCTTTCCACTTTTAGCTATATACAATCTCTTGATATCTCATTTGTGCTGAGTTACACTCGATTCACTCTGTCTTACTACGAATTAATTTGAAACTTCGTGACTCAAACTCTTGTTTCCATCGTCTAACTTAGCATTTACTCAGTCATTAGTCTCATCTATCAAAACAATGTCAACAACAAATAACATGCACAAAGACACATTTGCTTGTATCAATTGTGTTATCTCATCTAAAAACACTGCAATAAGAAAAGGACTTAGTTAGGGCTAAGCCTTGATGAGGCCAATTGTGATTGCAAAATCCTTTATTTCTCCTCCACGTGTCCTAAACATTCGTCTTGTACTATATTATTGTGATTTTTGAAAATGACCTTTTTTGTCATTGTCCACCAAAGTTTAGTACCTTGTCGCATATTTTTTCCAAGTCAATAAAACCACGTGAAGTCCATTTTTCTTTGATAACTGCCTTAACCTCCTCATTTTACCATATCCTTCATTACCACAAAACTACCTTTGATTCTCATTAAATCTCCTAAGTCACTCAAATAATGTAAGTTTTCACCTTTGTTCAACTATACTTTACATCCAAAGTCATCGCTTAGTCTGCTTCTTCAACAAATTTCTCGGAAAAAACCTTAGCATTATCCCCTTTTAATCTGTACCATTTAATCCTGGATTCTCTTTGGCCTTCTTAACCTTAGACTTGCTTGAAGGTGAACATTTAAAAATGAGTTTGTTTTGGGCGGCATTAGTCTCATAAATGAGTTTTCAACCCTATGCTTACTAGATATCTTACATTTCATTTTGATAAGAAAATCATTTTGGAGGAGCTAAAATGTATTGAGAGCACATTTTTATCATTTTTCCAATCTCAACGCATAATCAAAAATCAAAATAACAATAATAAAATTTAAAACCTAAACAAAATTAACTGTAAACCAGGAAAGAAAAGAATTATACCAGAAGAAGACGAAGAAGAAAGACAATCCTCGGAAAAAAGCAGCTGCTCAGAAAAAAAAAAATAGCGGGAACTGCAAACGCTCATTTATCAGCATTGTTACTGAAACGAGGTAATGAAGCTCTAATCACTAACAAAGTTGATTGTTATGTCACCATTTTCAGCTTTGATTTCGAAGAATACTTTTTTCAAATTTTTTCTGGTTGTTTGGACAAGAGCCAAAATTCAATTTTTCTAATTAAGAAGAAACCTAAATTGATATGGGGGAGGAGAGCTGGCGTGGTAAGTGGTAACCGGAAAGAAGGAATTCTTATTTGAAACCGTCTTTTGTAAAGACGGCTCTTGAAAGTCCAGTCTAATTCTAAATATATATTGTTACAACTCTAAATATAAATTTGGGCTGGACTTTTGAGAGTCGTCTTTACAAGAATTATATAGCAAGTCTCCTCATTTGGTATGCTTTGGACATCAACAAACTACAATTGGTAGTTTGTACATATTCTACATGAGCATGATGAATAGGATGAACTACAATTTAATATCCATAAAAGCTCAACTTAGAATGAAGTTGAATGATGATAAAATAGAAGAGATATGTCTTTTACGAAAGGAGATTTGATCTAAACAAAAAATTTAATCCTTGTTATTTATGGGACATATAAGGTATTACAACGTATGAGTTAGGTTGCTTATAAGCTGGAATTGCCTTAAACTAGTAGCATATATTATGTTTTTCATGTGTTACAGTTAAAAAGACAAACTAAAGGGCATTTGCAACATTTGATATTTCTCCATATGGGCAGTCACTAGACATTTTGCAAGTTCGTCAAAGGGCTCTGTCATACAATTTGTTGGTTGCTAACTAATAGTTTAAGAAGTGAGATTACAATCTAATGATTTTAGAACTAGAGTAAACACAACTTAAATCGACTACTTTTTGACAAGGATGAACTGTAAGGTTATTCACTAATTCAATGAGTGTGTAACCCACACAAGGATGAATAGTATGGTTATCCACTTATCTTAGGAGAACCAATTTGGGATTTATGTTGAGGCAAACTAAACTCTTACGGCCCGTTTGGCTAGTGGTACTAAATGGTGGTAATAAGAATGATTTACAATGTAAAATTTCATCAAAAGTTACATGTCATTCCCATTGTAATCAAACTTTGATCACAAAAAGTTATTTTGTTAACAAATTTCCATAACCACTTAATACGACCTCTCTCAATGGTAATGCATTATAATGAATTTTATGAAGAAAATGAGATGATTGAAGTTGGATAAGCATGACCTTCAAGGTAGCCAAGAGATTTTCAACCAAAATTACACTAGTTTTCATTCCCATTACCACCGTTTATTACCACCTACCAAACGGAACGTTATAATAACGGACAATAGAATGATCTCTTCTTACAGCAATCGCAAGAGCAGAACCAACACCAACACCACGCTGATGTATTTTCCTGGGTGCATGAATCAACGCAGAGGCGGTCTTTGGCCATCACTAAGACTCATAATAAGCCAGTAAAAATCACAAATTTCAACCATCTTTATTCATTAATACATACTTTTGATAAATAGCCAAGTTACATTTATAAAATAACCAAACTAGAAATCCCTAAAATTAGGGATTAAGGTCAAGCTAGAATAAGTCTAAATTGATCAATTCTACTTCCTAATAATCTCTATTTTTCTACAAATTCAGTTACATATCAACTTCAGGCTCCAATTGATTCATATTCAAGTACATGTTTGATAATTAAACACACTAGGAAGTAGAATTGATCAAATATTATTTATGAAGTAGAAGAAAAATCAACCAATATCAGTTATCAGTCTGGGAATCTTCAGCACCTGTCTTTCACTCTCAATTTTCTCCTGAATGGGTATCCCGCTAACGTTCCATTTCTCATTCAGCACCTGGTGAGTTTCAAAAGAAACCCTTGCCCCAAATCACGCTGTACTTCTCATTCAGCACCAAAGAACTTGACCCGTTCCTAAATCTCCGAGTCTAGAGTGTTACCTGGGAACGGTCACTAACCAGGTGGTATACGACTTCCCATCGCCAAACTGGCAAACTCTCAGTGGTGCCACAAGATGATGGACGTCTCCACTTTCCATACAATATCCAGAACGTACATGATGTTGTTAGATCAGCATTGGCAGTGCTAGCTCTTTTCCACAATTGGTATAACCTGAAGCTGAAGTTCAGAACATTGATCAAGTTTTGAAAAATATAAATAGCTTTTCAAAATAACTACATAGTCACTACAGCTAGTCTGTCAAGATTCCATTTGTCCGTAGGAACTCCCGACATTTTGGTACAAGAAAAGTGGATCATGGTCTGCTGTTTCCATGAATGCACTTACCTACACTCTAGGATCATGCTGGAAAATTTTCAGAATTAAAATATATTTTGGCAAGAATTCAATTCTAACCGTGTGCATAGTTGTCAAATCATTGAGCATCCCAGCCTTGAAACTTTTCTTGTCAACATAACATGTGTGCATACCGCCTTTTCTGGATCCTGTTCAGTATGTGGTTCCTGAGCAATGTATACAGGAAATACTTAGCCGGATAGGTTGGCTAATTATAAACACATAACAAACATCGCGTAAGACGAACATATAATAGAATCATTCACCAGTAGGCTAGCTGGCAAGTTTCTGAAGAGGAAACAGTAAGGGACAAGCCCAAGAAAGACCTCAATATAATAAACAAAATCATGTTACCTTTCATTTATTTTTTAGATTCCTTCTGTCTTCTCTTAGTTTGATATATATAGAGTAAGGAAAGAATGAAATTGGAATTAAAACCAAAACTTGTATTTTAAAGCTCTCTTCTTTCATACAAACTAACAAACAACAGTGAAAAAATGGCATCTTACCACACTCGATCTTTAAGTTTTCCATCCAAATCTCATCCAGTTACTGAACAGGTAGAAGAACAATTGTGCAGAGTAAGGTCTTCTCAAGCTGCCTCTACTTCATCATTGACAAACAAATTTACCGATCTTAATGATTTGTACAAGTATGTTGAAGAGTTTCTTCAACTACCTGTTAGTCAGAAAACTCAATCTGGCAGTTGGGTTGATGAAGTCTTGGATGGATCTCTAAGACTCCTCGACGTTTGTTCTACATCGAGAGATGTCTTGGCACAATCAAAGGAAAGGCTTCAAGATATGCAATCAGTTCTTCGCAGAAGGTGTAACGGTGAACTCAATATATCAAATCAAGTTTCCGAATACCTAAAAGCCAGAAAGACAGTTAAAAAGGAGATCAAAAAGTGCTTGAAAGGCATTCAGGAAGTTGTCAAGGCAAACGAGGCCAATCCCATTGAGGCAATCTTGAAAGATGTGCAAGCAATTACAGTTGACATCTTCAAGTCATTGTTTTCTTACATGGGTGGATCACAGAAAAGTAGCTGGACTTTCTCTAAATTTGTAAGAGGTCAAAAATCTGAGAAAGAAACAGCAGCAGTTAGTGAATTTGATGCAATTGATGCAACAGTTGATATGTCACAGTTAGTAAAATTAGAGTCAAGCATTGAAGAAATTGATCAAGTTTTAGAATGCTTGTTTAGGCATCTTGTTAAGACAAGGGCAACTCTTTTGAACATCCTTAGTAACTAAGTGAAAATAGCTCTAGTAACTGTACAACATTTTTTATCTGTACATGAAAGTTATACAAAATTAAACATACAATTTTCCACAATTTTTGTTCTTGTTTACACATTTGCATGTTCATCCTTTCAATAATGCACTAACTATATCTTTTACATTGATGTCTGCTTTCCAAATGTTAAAATTAGAAAAAAAAAAAAAAAATCAATGAGAACTAATAAAGCCAAATAAGAAAAAAGAATAAGTTGAATAATTATATAAAAAGAATAAGTTGAATAATTATCTGTTAAGACAGCTGGTTGAATTGAAGATGATTATCAGAATGACTCCATGTGAAGGCGTTGAAACATCTCATGAATGATGACTAATTAGCTGTTTGGATTCTATATGTCTGTCATATCTCCAGAAAATTAAGTATTAGTAAATGCATGCATGCATGCGCGAATATTACATGGTCCCCTATAGCCAAGCACTTGCCTAATCTGTAGGATCAAGTAGGCTGCTTTGTGCTGAGTAATCCATTAATTTTTTCACAGATATCTCAAAGATATAATTAAGAAATAAATAAAATCCTTTCAGAATCATATGGGGCTACAGAGATACAAAAAACGTTCTAAAAGAACTCATGTGCATTGTTGGCAAAACAAAGAGCAATCTTGTAGTGCATTATTCAAGAAATTAAAAAAACACATCATTTCACTTGTGTATCGCATAATTTTTGGATCATTATATCAAATATTTCTAAAACACAGAAAGTCATTAGTATATGGTCTCTAATTGAAATAATATATGAATGAATAATACAATTGTCAGTTGGTGAATTGGCTGGAAATTTTTGTGTCAAGAGACATAAATAAACATCCAAGACGAAGACCTTAATATAAAAAATGAAACCATGTGATCACTCATTTAATGTAAGATTCCTTTTGTCTTCTCTAACTTTGTTATATACAAATGAGAAGGAGAAAGTAGAATTCATTCCTCAAACTTCCAAAACTTGTATTCCACAAAAAGTTCTTCACCTTTAAACAAACTAAGAAAAAGAACAAAAGATGGCATCCCACCACACTCGATCTTTCAGTTTTCCCTCAAATTCTCACCCAGTTGTTGATCATTTAAACGACCAATTGTGTAGATTAAGGTCATCACAAGGTGCCTCAACTTCAACAATGACCAACAAACTTGCTGGCCTTAAAGGTTTATACAAGTGTGTTGATGAGTTTCTCCAGCTCCCTCAATCTCAAAGCCAAAAAGGTGTTGACGAGATTTTGGATGGATCTCTAAGACTGATCGATATTTGTGCCACATCTTTGGATGCCTTGGTACAATCAAAGGAACGACTTCTAGACATACAATCAGTTCTTCGAAGAAGATGCAATGCCGGTCTTAACTTCACCAATAAATTTTCCGAGTACATTAAAACCCGAAAAATAGTTAAGAGGGTAGTCAAAAAGTGCTTGAAAGACGTTCAGGAAGTAGCAAAGATGAATGAAGCTAATGCTATAGAAAGTAAGTTGAAAGATGTTCAATCAGTGACAGTTGATGTCTTCAAGTCATTGTTGTCATACATTGGTGGATCACAAAAAAGTAATTGGTCTTTCTCTAAATTTATGCATGCCAAAAAAGTTGAGAAGGAAACAGAATCCATTAGTGCATTTGATACAGTTGATTCTACTGTTGAATTGTCACAACTTATCAAATTAGAGTCTGAAATTCAAGTTATTGAACAAAATTTAGAATGCTTGTTTAGGCATTTGGTCAAGACCAGAGCAACTCTACTGAATGTGGTCAGTAACTAGAAAAAATGTTCAATATTGTACAGAAATTTTTGATCTGTATATGGAAGTTCTATAGCAATGAAGATACAATTTTCTCTAATTTATGTTCTTGCCTATTGTTCTATTAACTCATACTATACGCCATAATTATTACACACATGGAACAAGAAGAGACATTCTAGAGTTATTAGTTTGCAAAAAGCAGCCAAATAACAGATTATATGTTGCTAGTTCAATCCTTAAGAAATTTTCTGCTTTCTAATAGGTAAAAGTTCAATAACTAACAAAATAACAAGGCTTTAACATATAGTTTTATTGAGATAGGTGAAATAAGGGTGAAGTTTCTTGTTTCATCTAAAATCACAGCTGTAAGCTGAATACTTATTGTTAAAACATACTTATTACGTATGTTATAAACCTGCTCATATTCCATTTGTCCGCTGAAGGTAGCTGCCTGTTTAAATAAAAGTAAAAGGCTTGCGTATTATTGCCATTTGCATGGTTTCCTACAATCCAGCTCTTGCCTTCATCTTTGATGATAGAGGCAACAATTTAGTTGTCTAATCACTTTCAAATCAAATTCTTCATTATTTTACTAACAATGAAAGGTATGATTTTTAGCTAACCTACTGATAAAATGTGTCAGTTCTGCTTGTGCATATGCAACTACTTAGGATCTTGATGAGTACTAGTGCATATTGAGATCTTCTAAAGCTGTCTATGCTTCTTCCTTGATAGAAAAGATTAGTAGTCTTAAAAATTTGTGCAAGTGTGTTGATGAGTTTCTTAAACCACCCCTTAACTAGAAAAGTTGAGTGTATGTAACATCTTCGATAAATTCAATTAGTGTTTTGAAGGAGGTGCAGTGGTGAATTCACCATTATTAATGAAGTTTATCGTTACCTTAGTACACGGAAAACTTGTTGTAATTTAGAGATATATAATAGTTATCGGAAGTTAATTAATTAAATTAATTAAATAAATTTTAATTAAATTAATTAAGTATATCCCAAGTTTGTAAAGGAAGAATAAACAAGACAGAACAAGATGCACGGCCAGCGGCCTAGTGCGCGGCTCGCAGAGGCAGGCAGAGCCATTTGCGCGGCTCGCGGCCTTCTATGCGGCCCGTGGAGGCCCTGCTGCGTGCGGAGTTTTTCTTTGCAAACGTTGTTTTTTGTTTTGTTGGTTATTTTATAACCACCAACGGTTATTATGGTTATTTTAATCATGCTTATTGGGATGAACGGGTTGAGTGAAAGACGACTTTGGTTCGTGAATCAATCTCGTGTTTCGTGAATCAACTTCGTGTTTCATGAAGCATCTCGCCTAGAATTTATATCAAGTTCCAATCAAAATCTTCTTGTTTCTTGATTCGTGTTGAAGATCGGTATATCGGAGTTCTCGGAAGTGTACATAAGCATAGTTCTTGAATGTCATATATAATTTGGTTTTCTACTACAAATTTGTAACTTTAATTTATTGTTCATTTATAAATTAAAGTACATTTTCTAACAAAACTACCAAGAAGATGATGAAGTAGATAAGTTAAACTCGATAAAGTCTAACTTACTCTGCATTAATTTGAACCTCATGACTCCTACTCTAATCTTCAACATTCTAACTTAGCGTTTACTCACTCAGTCACTCCCTAGTCTAATCTACATAAACACTATCATCTGCAAAAACGTGCATCAAGGCACATCTGTTTGTATCAAACAAGTTATCTCATCCAGAACTGATGCAAAAAGAAACGGGCTTAGGGCTAAGCCTTGATGAAGGCCGATTGTGATTTAATAATCATTTATTACCATTCCACATGTCCTAACATTCATTATTACTTTTCAATACATATATTGCACTATATTATGTGCAGTTCTTTTTTTTCTAGCCCCATAGTACTCTATCATTTATCTCATTAGACAAAGTGCTTCCATATACATTTTATTCCTCAATAGAGAAGCAATCTTAAACAACTCATTTATTCTAATAAATAAGCACTAGACTACTTCTTCAATCATTGGGCATCTTGTTTGTCCTTTAGATCTTGTTGAATAGATCAACTAAGTAAGTTACTCCAATTGTCCCTAGGCATCTTCATACCTCTACATTTAGAGTCATCTCTAAATCTGCTTCATCTACAACTTTCACAGAAACACTTTAGCATTATCCTCTTTTGATCTCCACCATTTGATCCTACACTGTTCTTTGGCTTTCTATATCTTGGTCTTGCTTGAAGGCAAACATCTAGACTAAGGAGTTTGTACTGGGTGATATTAGTCTCATAAATGAGTTTGGAACCCTAAGCTTACCTGATGTCTTTCTTTCCATTTTGCAAAGAAAATCATTTTGATGAAGCTTAAACGTATGATCATTCATATCATTAATGATCACAAGTAAGAAGAGCGCATATTCATTTATTTTTCCAATCTCAACGCACAATCATCATCAAAAACCAAAATAACAATTCAAAATTTAAAACCTAAACAAAATTAACTGCAAACAACTTGAAAGAAAAGGATTATACCAGAAGATGACGAAGAAGAAAGGGAATCCTCGGAAAAAGCTGCTGCTGCAATGGAAAGTAGAACGAAATGAGCAGAGAAAAAAGTAGCGGGAACAGCAAACGCTAATTTATCATAATTGTTCAGGAAATGAGGTGAAGAAGCTCTAATTACCAACAAAATTGATCGTTCTGTCACCATTTTCAGCTTCGAAGAATACTTTTTTTCAGAAAATTTTCTGCTTTTCTAATTTATAAAAGAAAACCTAAATTGATTTAGGGAAGGAGAGCAAGCGTGGTAGTTTAAGGGATTTAAGTTCAGTTTGGGATTTGGTTTTCTCTTTCAAATCAAATTAAATTAAATTTATTTTGGGTTTTGACTTTTCTATTTAAACCAATTCAAATAGGCTTGTAATTCAAAATGAACCAAACTAAATTAATTCGATTTAGACTTTTTTAGACCCATCTAAATTAAATTTTCAACTAAAAGCAAATCAAAACTGAAAATCGAATTAGTTACTCAAACTGTAAATCAAAAGTATTTAAAATCATAGTTGCAAAAACGGGATTGACAAAATTTTAATTATTGAATTAAGATTTATTATTGTTGTAAGATTGCTTAAATAGTTTTTGTTAGTATAAAGCCAATTAAAATCTTTTATTTGCACGCCAAGTAGTGATGGCCACGGTCCGGGTTGGGCCGGTTCCGTTCCGGTTCCACCCGGTTCCGGTTCCATTTGGAACCTGACCCGGACGTTTCCGGTTCCGGCCGGTTCCAACCGGTTCCTTGGCGGTTCATGAGACGGTTCCGGCGGTTCCAATTTCCGGGTCGGGTGGGTCGGACCATCGGTTCGTTCTTATTTTTCCTTTAATTTTAATAAAAAAAATACTATAATAATGCGGACGTACCTTCGTCGATTACTTGATTATTAGCGAAATTCATTGGTTGTCATCGTTATTAAAATATTTACTAAAAAGAAGGAATAAATAAATTAATAAGAAACCAATCAACGATAAAGATCATAAATAAAAAAAAAAGGCGAAATTCATGGTATTTTATTGATATTTCTTTCCACCATTCTAAAATATTATAATTACTTTGGTCGATTTCAAAGTGATGTTTAAGATAATTATCTAATTCTAAATATGAAGCGGAGGAGGAGGAAGAAGATGACTAGAAAATTATCATCTCGACTTATTATGTTAGCGATTACGGGATTATAATAATCGGGACGTGCCGAGACGCTAGCACGCCTAGACGTATCGCGACTCGGGTTATATATACTAGAATAATGGTCATAAAGGTCCGCTAAAAGTTTTTTACAATTTCCTACACAATTATGTACATCACTAGACGGGCGATCTAATGCTTTGGTACTAAATTCCTATTATTTTACTTAGGTTTTCCGTCCTAAAACACGGATCTAAAATTGTCGCAATTCCATAAATATAAGGAAAATTAGTGAAATACGCTTTCCAGTTATCCATCATATCTGCAAGAATCGGCTTTAAAAAAACGTTACTATCATCATGAGAATGTCTAAGAAGATGATAAAAAACAATAATACATTCACTTATTACTAAGTGAACGTTTGGTTCATAAACATATGAAAAAATCTTAGTTTCGTGGACATATGATAAGTGCAATTATTTGCACTCATCATTAACATATTTGCGCTCATTTTCGATGTTTAGAGGCGGTTTAGGGTTGTTTTATGTGGTTTCACTCCATTTCGGTATTCCATGTCCAATTTGTAGCCAAATGGGTGAATTATGGTACTTTGAGTCATTTTTGTGGGTTTTTGGTGCTAATCATGTTTACAAGGCTCAAAGAACATATCAATGTATCAATTTTGTCAAGCCATGAAGAGTAAAAAAGCAAAAGAGTAGAAAAGTGTTGTTAATGCAAAAGTATTAAGGTGAAATTTGATACATGTCTACTCTTTTGGCTATAACTTTTGATAGGAATATCGTATTAATACAAAGTTTGCGGCATTGGAAACTAGACTTCAAGGGCTTTCCAACGGTATATTATATGTCCGATTCCGATAACCGAGCAAGAAATGGCTAGCGTTTGAAGTTGATGCAGTTTTTCAGCTCCGGTTCCGGTTCCATAGAACCGTTGGGCCGGGTGAACCGGTCCGGTCCGGGTTCACGGTTCTGGGCGGTTCCACTGAACCGGTGGGGCGGGTGAACCGGTCCGCGGTTCTTTGGTCCAGTTTTTTCGGTTTTTTCCGGCGGTTCCACGGTTCCGGCAACTTTTTTCCGGCGGGTTCACGGTTCCGCGGTTCGGTTCCGGTTCGGAACCTGTCACGAACGTTCCGGTTCCGGTTTCAAGCGGTTCGGGACCGGTTCGGGATCGGGCCAACCCGGACCGTGGCCATCACTAACGCCAAGTTGCACAAAATTCACTCAATAAGTAGTTTAGTTCAACGTAAAATATGAGCTTCAATTTTAAGCTGTTTAGAATTTCGGTTTTCGGTTTTTACTATGTTTTAACCTAATCCAACCAAAAATATATTGGTTTTCAATCCAAAACCAATCTAATTTATAAAAATGTCCAAACCATATTTCTCTTTTTGTTTGAATTGGTTTGGTTTGCAGTTTTTATCCAAATAACTTTCACATCATAGTGGCACCGAAAAGCAAGATGGAGTATATTACTTCGGTTCACGAGTTTTTTAATTCAATTTATTACTCCAGTTTAAGGGTTTCATTTATCATCATTTTTCAAAAATATCTTTCTATTTATATTTCAAATTATGAACATAATTAAACTTATTCATCATAATTTTAATACTATTTTATTGATATTTATGGCTCCACATAATGCGTGTTATTATTATTTTTTATTAACTTTATTATTCAATAAAATAATATATTTATCATGAAAAATATTTAGGGAACGAAAGGAGCATTTGTCGTATCTTTTCTTTATGGGTATTGGGTATGCATGATTATCCAATTTCAATTATTCAATATCCAATTTCACAATCAGATATTTTCATAAAACTGCAAAATTTATCCTATTTCGAAAACATAATAATTCGAAACATATATTCGTTTTTAAAATCGAATGCCAAACCCGAATCTAGATTAGTACATTTGTGAAACCAAATATCCAAATATTCAGTTTTTCGTAATTATTTTATTTTCTAAAAAAATTATTCTTAGGCTTTTAAATATATATGTTATTATTTACTATACTCTACTACAATTAAGATTATACTCTACTACAATTAAGATGCATAACATTGTCAATTAATTTATACTTTTGAGTTTTGAACATCCAAATATACTACAAAAATAATTTTTTTCAAACTATAAAAAATAACTTTGATCAAAGAAAGAAAGAAAGAGGCATTGACTTAAATATTTGTATGTATAGAAGCGAAAAATCAAAACAAAAATATAAAAAAATAATGGTGCAAATGATGAAGGAACTGCTGGTTCTAATTCAGATAGTAGAAATTGTTTTTTAGGTTTTTTAAGCTCAGATGTTTGCTCCCACTTTTGCTTGGAATTTCGTCTTTATTTCTACTCTTTTTTAGCTTCCTCCCTTCTTAAATAACACAGATCATGGTGATTTGGATCTGGATCCACGTTAAAGAGGTTGGTAATTTGTTTTTGCTTCATTTTCTTGAGCATTTTTTGGAAATTAGTTTAGTTCTCTTTAATCGAGGGTTTCATCGTTATGAAGGTTAATGTTGTAATATTTTTGTATAACTAGTTGTGGGGCACGCGGTCCCCCAAGTTACACTATCTAATTTAATAATTTTTATTTTATACATTTCAATTAAATAATACGTATGAAAATATTATAATGTCACTATGTTTTAAAGATGTGAAAGACTCAAGTGTTGAAAATGTATTGGCTGAGTAGGCAACAACATCAAAGTAAACATACAATCATTAATTAATTAGGATAGAAACACTATAGTTCAAAGGTAGAACATGTAAGGCATAATTATTTGACAAAGTTATAAATGTAAAGGTTAATAAAATATAAGTTAGAGCTGTACATAAACATCTTCAACACAAATTCGTAATTCACCATGATTTATGTGATTCGTAAAGAAAATAATCGTGAAATTTATGCAATACGTCACTATTTATTTATAGATTAATAAAATGGTTACACTCAAATGCATATCCATGTTCTAGTTTGAGTGAAGTTATATACATTAACATACTTTTCCACCACATTCTAACAATAACTATCTTCACAAGTATAACCAACTGAGGTTCAACCTTAGAGACGATACAAGTACAAACCAAGGAATATTGGTAGTCTATGCAACCCACATTATAGTTTTGGAAGCAAGCCACACTTGAAAAACAAGCTTAATGTAATAATAAGATTAACTTGAATTTAGCTTTATGTCCAGTAATAGAAACATCACTAAATCAACAATTAGTTATATACAAACTATAAGTAGCAATAAAGAACGAAAAACTATGTCAATCTATAAGCAACAATTAAAGATCATTATAGGCTTCCCAAATGACAATGATAAAAAAAACCAAAGCTTTACAATGACATTCTAATCTACAAGGGTGAATAGGTATTCTAATTTCAAAGGCGTGTGAAAAATGCCAAAGAATAGCTACATCAATTTCTGATGGTCGATTTGTAGCAGCAAGAACCATTACTCTGGCATTCTCTATATAAATAACACAAAGGTATCATTCAAAATCCAGTTTAACTCCACAACGAGCTACATCAGCTGTTCGTTTATTCAAAATGAATAGTGTCCCTTTCTAAGAGGGAATTTACATTAAAAGGAAAATTGGTGCTGATTTTCTTCACAGGATAACTCGGCTTCTGCAACTTGTCTCACCTCCCACCTACTTTCAACTGGTTTCTTGGCTGGTATCAACAACCAACATGACATAAAATTGTAAAATTTAATATAAGTATACAATTATCAACATCAACACCAACGTCATATCCTTAATTCCAAAAAATTATGGTCGACTCATGAATCAATATATCAATTCCAGTTGTCGTCCACATATATATATGATCGAAGTAAAAATTGGTAAAGATTCCTCTTAAAAAGTATTATGACAAAAAATGGCGTGTCATCAATTCTCTAAATCTATTTTTAGTTAATTGCCTTTCGTGGTTTACTATTTATTTATGCGAGTTTAATATAATCTATCATGTTTTTTTTTTTTAACTTCGAAGTTTAAGATTAGATATCTTATTTCACCGACGCTAAGCAACTTTAACTATATTTTCTCTTAAGCTTTAGTTTAATTGTGCATATATGTCTTGTCATATCTCAGCTAATATCGTATCTTACTCGATTTGAGCGTGATACTTTATTTAATGATTGACTTTTTAATAACAACAACAACAATAATAAGTCGGGTATACTACTTTCAAACTCTATTTTATTTAAGTGCTAAATTTTCTACAATTTACCAGCTAGCAATGATTTGAAAGTTATATTCTTTAATCTCCAAGCCCATTTAAAAACAGTCAATAATAACAAAATTTTAACCCACAATCATAACTAACTTGTACCAAGACCAACGTTAAAAACATCTAACAAGAATACAAAATTTTTTAAATCGATTACAAAACAAATCAAATAAACATAGAATCAAAAACATCTTACAAGAATACTTGCTATTCCAATTGCTCTTACAAATTTTTAAGACCAATGTTAAATTTTCTTGCTATACCAATCTCATCACCTTGCCGGATTTGTTTCGGACTAATTGAAAAAAACAGTCAAATACAACAATTACATCAATTAGAAAAAAAACCCAACAAAAATAAGTTAAATTTCTACCAAAATAACCTAAAAATGACCAAAAAACAAGCAATTAATCATAATACCCCAGCCCATATGATAAAAATCAAATCTTTATCAAAATTACATCAAAGAAAGTGAAAAATGAATAGGAAAGAGTACCAAGAACTAATGGCGAGTTCAAGAGCAATCCTGATTTCCATGAAAATTTGTTTTCAAATCGGATGTAAACACAACAAAGCAAATTTCAAACTAAACAAAAAAAATTCAAAAATTGAATGTTACCGTGTTCAAAATATCAAAAACCAAACAAAATTCAAGCAGTCCAAAAAGAAAACCTAAATTGAAAAAAAGAAAAGAAAAAAAGATTACCCTGTTCAATTGGTTATGTGGAGGAAATGAAGCAAGTTACATCATCAAACAACATCAGTCAAATTTTGATCTGAAAAAAAAACTAAATTGTCAATGATAAATTCAAGAGAGATAGAAAAGGGAGAGATAGAAAAGTGTGTATGCAGTGGGAAAAGAGAACAGCTATTATGCTTTAGGGATCAAAAAAAACGAGACCACCTCAAAACAAAAATTTAATATGTTAATATTTTATATTATTAAACTATTTAATTTTATTCATATATGAGACGCAATTTATGATAAAAATAACTTTTTTGCCCTTGACTTATTTTTTAGACAAATTAATGGATCATAGTTTTCTCTAAAGCACACAAAAAATAGACCAAATTGCACACAATGTGCCATTTTACCCATTTTTTGTTTTTTATATTATATGTAATATTTGCTTATTTTTAAATTTTTATTATTATTTAATGTGCTTATTAGATACATAAATTATTTATTTTATTTAAGATATATTGTTAAAATTATTATTTATCGTTGTTATTAAGATCACTATTATTATTATTTTGATTAATTCACCTAACTAACTTATCAAATAATTATAAAGAAATGACAATTAATTAAAAATTTAATTATAACAACATTGAAAAAACAATATAATACTGTATCTAAATATGTTTGATACATATTACATAAATTCAAATGATCAAATAGTACTTGAAATTATAGGATGAATCCCTCATAAATAAAAATCTCCTTGATAGCCTACTTGATAATCCTATCTATTTCTTAAATAAATTCTCATAATGAATGCTTATAAGAGGATGAATAGTATTTTCACTATTCATCTAGCAAGTGATGAATAGTATTGTTTCTTTAGAAACTTTTTATATGTAATAGATAATAGATAATAGATAGATAATAGATAATAGATAGATTGAGACTTTTTTGATGTGATTTTAGTGATAATTACTGGGACTTTTTCGTTTGATCAAAATTTTGTCAATGTAGTTCAAATTAGTGATTGTCGTTGGGGTTTTCAGTGGTAATTTGGGGATTTATTTTTGTGAATCTTACTTTGTTGCATAATTGGAGATTCTTTTTTGATGAGTTTCTAGTGTTAAATTACTGGGATATTTTGTTTGATCAAAATTGTGGCAATGTAGTTCTGACTAGTGAATGTCGGTGCATAGTAATTTGCATTGTTAATTTGATTTTTAGTGTTGATTATGAATGAATAAGTGTTCTTTTGAATGGTTTTTAGTTTCTTCTTTTGGATGGAATTGGTGCCATATTACATCAAGAACAGGTAATTTATTGTACAAGATGCCATGGTTGAGTGGGAAGAAGAAGACCAACTTTATAGCAGTTGGGTTTTTTAATTTCGAATTTCTCTTTTTTAAAAAATTCGAAATTAACCGATTGTTCGGGTAAGCTAGGAAGGTATGTACTATAAAAGAAAACGGAGGCAAAATGTTGGATTTTTAAAAAAATAATCGAAAGTGAGATTTTTAAAAGAGAACAAGCAAAAGGTCGGATTTTTAAAAGTAAATTTTGCAAAAGATTACTATTAACAAATAATATACAAAGATTGGATTATTTTAAATAATCCATATTAAGGATTATATTTACAACAATTGGACAATAAGTAAAATTATTCTGAACTTTTATAATTAATTTATTCATGTTACTAATGATTTCATAATAATTTTTAGGTAAAATGCGATCAAATAATTAATCAATGAGTTGAGAGTATTTATGTCAGTGAAATAAACACCAAAGGCAAAAAAATAAAATAAAAAACATAAAATTAACAACACAATGTAAAAGATAGCGAAAAATAACTATGTCTTTTTCATTTAGCGGTCCCACTTACCGTTCATGTGAATTTTATTACAGTTTCCGGCTTTCAAAAAGTATGAATTTGGGGTTCGTAGAAGGTTACTTTGGATACATATCATCACCAGGACTCAGGATTAGCAGTGGATACTAAAGGTAAAAGACACTCCTAGTATCCCGCACAAGACAAAGTCTGGATGGGGGTTTTTATCTTCCTGAAAGATGCAGACAAATCATACCCATTCAGGGAGTAAAGAGAGATGCACGCAGTCAAAAAACCCCCAATTTTTGATACAGACTTGATAATTCTTGCAATACATTCCATCAACTTTGACAAAATATATTACTACGTTTTTCTGCTACATTAATTATGAATCTTTATGTCAAATGATTCTGTACAAAAGTGACACCAAAATATAAGTCCTGAATTTATCAATCAAATCAATATTGAGTATGCAAAATTTCAGCAAAATCTTATGGTTGCTTGGACCTTGAAGATGAGCCAGTATTCTAAGCAGAAACAGCTTCTTCCTTTGAAGCGAGTTGGTTCTGGATATGCTGTGGGACAACATCGAATTTCGCTAGCTGCATCGTGTAGGATGCACGGCCCTTAGTCATGCCTCGTAGTGTACTGACGTATTGGAACATCTCGGCCAGGGGAACAAGAGCATCAACCACCTGCACATTTGCGAAATTACGTAATCATAACATGATCTGTACGTAGAGCAGAAGGTTTGGGGTTTGACCCTTACGGGCACAGGTATCAGCTGGGGGTTTCTTGAATGCGTACATCCCACTTTTACTCCCTCCTTGAGAGATACATGTATGGTTTGTCCGCCTCTTTCAGGAAAAGAAAACCCTCCACCTGGACTCTGCCTTGTGCGGGATATTGGGATGGTCCTTTACCTTTACCTTTTTCATGCGCATTTTCATTGTAGGTTGTTTAATAACAAGTGTGATAGTATAAAGGAACATACCTTTAGACCACCGGGCTTATCACCAAAGCTGTTGATTTGCCCTCTCCTGGAGTTGAGGTCACCGATAACATCTCCCAAGTGTTCTTCGGGTGTGACTACTTCAACCTTCATTATTGGTTCCAACATCCTTGGAGCAGCCTTTCTCATCCCCTCTCGGAATGCTCCTCTGGCTGCCAGCTGGAAAGCTAAGACACTTGAGTCAACATCGTGGTATGAACCGTCCACTAAGACAGCCCGCACATCGACCACAGGAAATCCCGCAAGCACACCATTGCTCATGCACTCTTCCAGTCCCTTCATTACTCCAGGGATGTATTCCTTTGGCACAGCACCTCCCTTAATCTCGCTGACAAACTCGTATCCACTACCAGCTTCCAGTGGTTCAAACCGTACTGTAATATCTGCAAACTGTCCTGATCCCCCAGACTGTTTCTTGTGGACGTACTTGACTTCTGATTGCCTAGAAATACTTTCCCGATAGTTAACTTGTGGTGCACCAACATTGGCCTCAACCTGTATGAACAGACCGATCAAACATTCAGGTCATGAGCATCAACAAATGCTTCATTCATTTCACCTTAAAGATAAAGTTTAATTTAGGCTATAAGGGATACTAGGCGGTCGACCGATTAATCCGACATGAACCTAACCCGAAATAAGTGGGTTTGAGTTTGAGATGTTTGACTCAATTAATTATATAGGTCGATTCAACCTAAACTGTTTATTAAATGGGTTAAGTTTAGGTCAATTTAAACTTGAAACAAAATTGTATAACCCATTTAATCAAACGAGTTATTCCGAGTTAAAAAAATGAGTATAACCTGAACTTAATTCATTTAATATATTTCTATTTTCTATAGTATATACAAAATAAACAACTCATAAACGAAAAGTTTAAAATTGAGGCCTAAAAAATAAGATGTAGTCAATGTTAAAAACCCTTAATTGAAAATAAAAAAACTCTACGGGTTAAGTGGGTCGAAATCAAGTCAGTCTGATCTTGATCTGTTACAGATCACGTCAAGGTTCTGATTTTCGACCCAATTAACTAAATGGGTTAGGTATGGATCATGGGGTTTTCACCTGTTTATATAACAGGTTGATATATGACCCGATAACGCAATAGGTTTACATCAAGGAAAATAAGTTCAAAAAATACAGGCAAGGACGAATAACGTCTATTAAAGGCTAATAAGAGCAAATATGGTTGTTAAGGCGAAGATAAGCTAAACCTATAATATGGGTGAAACAGCAACACTGCACAAAAGTGACAGAGCAGTAGTAGATATTGAAAAGCTAAAAAACAGTGCTTTCAAAATCAGTATATGATGTTACAAGAAGCTCAGGAAAACCGTCAATTCTGCAATTTAGCCACATTCAATAGAGTTCGACTGCCAACTATATGAACACATATGACATATAAATGCAAACACATGGCACACGATAATAATGTAAAATCAACAGCTAGTGCACCAAAAGATTCAAATAGGGAAAGAAATATATATCAAGTAAAGAGAGGATGTAGATATTAAAGGCATAAAGAAGATAACAGACCTTAAATTCTCTTTTGAGCCGATCTACAATAATTTCAAGATGTAACTCTCCCATTCCTTCAATGATTGTCTGGTTGATTTCTTCATCACGAGAAAAGTGGAAAGATGGATCTTCCTGTGCAAGCTTTATCAGACCAGTAGCCATTTTGTCGATATCAGCTTTAGTCTTAGGTTCAATAGCCACCTTAATCACAGGGTCAGGGAAATCCATGCGCTCGAGCACAACAGGCTTTTCTGGGTCACAGAGTGTTTCACCCGTGATGGTGTCTTTCAGCCCAGCAAGAGCGATAATATCCCCAGTTACAGCAACCTTAACGTCTTCTCTGCTATTGGCATGCATTTCCAAAAGCCTACCAATTCTTTCTTTCTTTCCCTTGTTTGAATTCAATACATAAGATCCTGCAGACAGTTTACCTGAATAGACTCTGACAAACGTAAGAGAACCCACAAATGGATCGCTCATGATCTTGAAAGCCAAGCCAGCAAATGGAGCATCATCACTTGCCTCCCTCTCAATTACCAATTCAGGATTTTCAGGATCAGAGCCCTTCATTGCGGGCAAGTCAAGAGGTGAAGGTAGATAATCTACAACTGCATCGAGCAAAGGCTGAACACCTTTGTTTTTGAAGGCTGACCCACACATTACAGGAACAAAGCTGGCCGAGATGGTTCCTTTCCTGATAAGTTTCTTAATAGTTGCCTCATCGGGCTCATCACCTTCCAAGTAGCTCTCCATAACCTCATCATCTAATTCTACAACGGTTTCTAATAGTTGCGCCCGATAATCTGCTGCCAATTCCTGAAGATCGGCGGGAATATCCTCGTAACTGAATTTTGCACCTAATTCCTCTCCTGACCAAACTATAGCCTTCATCGTCACAAGATCAATGACTCCCTTGAAAATGTCTTCAGCACCAATAGGCAACTGAAGTACAAGAGGTTTCGCACCCAAGTTGGTAACTATCATATCTCTTGTCCTGAAGAAGTTTGCACCAAGACGATCCATCTTATTAACAAAACATATACGGGGCACTCCATATTTATCAGCTTGTCTCCAAACTGTTTCAGACTGTGGTTCCACCCCGGCCACACTATCAAACAAGCATATAGCACCATCCAACACCCTAAGAGCCCGTTCAACCTCCAATGTGAAATCAACATGGCCAGGAGTATCAATAATATTGATACGATGCTTGTTCCAGTAAGTTGTAGTTGCTGCAGAAGTGATTGTAATTCCTCTTTCTTGTTCTTGCTCCATCCAGTCCATAGTTGCGGTTCCCTCATGCACTTCACCAATCTTATAGTTTCGGCCTGTGTAATACAGAACCCTTTCAGTAGTGGTGGTCTTCCCAGCATCAATATGAGCCATAATACCAATATTTCGGTAATCTTTCAATGGAACTTGCCGCTTACCCTCTGGACAAAATACAAAACAATATTTTCTTGTTCAGCAAATATGAAACAAGACAGATAAGGGCACCATTAATTCTTGATAAGCAACAGAACTAGAACTCACTTCTATATCATCAAGAACGAAGTTCTCCACTTTCAAGAAAACATTACCTTAACAATTCATTTTACTAGGACAAAATAGCCGGAAGAATGACAAATTTGTTAACGGGCTTGTACACAACAAGACCCGCAAAAGAGGAGAGTTGACTGCACGTAACACGACGAGGTTCCATCTTAAAACCAATTGGTATTAGGAGGAGTAGCCCATCAAGTATATATGCTAGTCAACATCTCTCGAATTCTTCAATATGGGATCACATGTGGGCTATTTTCCAACAAAGAAAACGTGCGCGCTAAACTCCACATTAAAATCACTATGTTATGAGTCAGCTATTTCAAACCTTGTTCAAAGCGGAAGCAATGGCCATTATTACAGGTTCAAGTGATTGCCATATACATCACAAATTGTTGTCTTCTCTTATATATTCTTAATTGTAAGCTATAATTACAAGGCAAGTGCCATTATTTCAGTTTTCACTAAAATATTTACAACAATCTGTAGTTTTCTATGTAAAACAGTAACCTGCCCCAATGTGAAGTAGTTCAAAGCTAGAATTTCAGATGCAAATAACGCCAATTGCCAAAATTCAAACAAATTCTAAGAATTTCAACATTCTGAACAATATTAATGAATATTATCATGAATTGAAACCTAAACAAAAGAAATGAATATCACTCTAGTACCAGTAAAGTGCCAAAGTCCAAACCAATTTCTTCCATAATTCTCATGTTCTTCTCATTAAGTACTTGCGGCCCATTTGATAGATGGTATTAAATGGTGGTAATGGGAATGAAAACTAGCATAATTTTGGTTGAAAAACCTCATGCTACTTTTATGGCCATACTTGTCCAATTTCAATCATCTTATTTTTTTCACAAAATTCATTTCAATGTTGTTCCAATGCATTAACATTGAGAGATGAGCTATTAGCTGGAAATGAAAATTTGTAAAAAAAAAAATGTTTTGTGATCAAAATTTCATTACATGGGAATGACATGCAACTTCTGATGAAATTTTACAATCAAACGGCCTGTTGAAGTAATTAGCAGCCATTAGGTCAATTGAACCACAAATTTAAACACTTATCCAACCATGACTCAAATTAACCCACAAAAATGCCTCAATAATTATTTAATTCAACCAAATAAACAATCATAAATTTCTTCCATCATTCTCTTATCTTTCACATCAAATAATTTAAGAAATCAGCAGCAACTAGCTGACTTGAACTTCAGATATAATCATTTATCCAAACATGACTCAATTAACCCACAAAAAATTCTCAATTATCAGACAATTCAACCAAATAGGCAACCCTCAAAACCCCCATGAAAAACACCCACATAACAAAAACGTTTTAATAAAATCAATACTAATAAAATGAAGTGAGTTTTTCATATTACCATCAGCAGCCATGGCAAAAACAGAGAACTTATTCTTCCTCTGATGCTGTAAAGAAGAAACATTTCCAGAACTACACCTACTAATCCGAACACCACCAAAAAAATCAGAAAGAGAAGAAGAAACATTGAGACGATGGCGACGGTTTTTGTAGGAGGAGGAGAGAGAAAATAGCTTCTTTTGAGACCCATTATTTATATTGCAAATGGGTTCAAGTGTTCCTGTAATTCTGATTGATTCTGCAGCCATTTTTTCTCTACTCTAGTGTTCTCCTCACCCTGAAATTTTGGGTTGAAGAACAATATGAAGGAGAAGAAGAAAAGAAATGTGAGGTTAGAGTGTAGAGAGCATGTAAATTGGAGAGCACTAGAAAAATGAGGATGTGGATAAATAAGATATCTACTTTTGCAACTAGGAATATATGTGGACTGTTTTTTCTCATCAATGTATAAGCTTCGTGGCTTTTCCTTTGCCTTTCTAATGTAAGGCCCTAATTATTGTATGAATACAAATTATTGCGAGAGACGGTTTATTTGAGAGACACATTAGATATATTGGTTAAATAGCGCAATTAATGCAAATTAAAGTAAAAACTGTTAGAGTATTAAACATATTATGGGCCTCAACTATAAGCTTAAGCTTTTGGTTGAGTTGGTTCCTTGACATGGTATCAGAAGCCAACGTGACAAGAGGTCACGGGTTCGAATCTCAACCACCCCTCAATTAAAGTGGAATATTCAGCGCCCATGCGCATTCACACTTCTAGCCCAATTGGCTCTCGTGTGAGGGGGCGTGTTAGAGTTGGTTCCTTGACAAAAATAAGAATGTGAGCTTCTTGTTTTGAGGTTGTCTCTTTGAGAGACGTCTCTCACAAGAGTAGCTGTTGTATGAAACCGTCTCATAGTGAGACTGACGTATATAATCAAGTAATTTTTCTAATTGATCATTATTTAGATTATAAGTGAATATTTTAAGATTGTGCTTGATCACTTTAAGATTGTGTGTGATCACTTTAAGTTATAATTGATTATTTTAAGATTATAAGTGATCATTTTAATGTTATAAGTAATCATTTTTAGACTGTAAATGTACATTGAGTCGGCCCAATAAAAATGATCCCCCGAAAACCATCTATTGAGAATTTTTCTGTCAAATATTACCTATGTTTCTTTAATTGATATGAGACATTTTTAGAAAATTTGTGGCTAAAAGAGAAAACATTAGATAGATCAGGTGCTCTCTTGAGAGACCGTCTTTTGTAAAGACGATTTTTAAAAGTCCAGTCCAAATCCATATTTAAAGTTATAACAATATATAGTTAGAATTGGACTGGGCTTTTGAAAGCCGTCTTTGCAAAAGACGATCTCAGGTAAAAATTTGTATAGATAGAAATTACTATGCCCAATTCTAAAAATTATATTATCAATTGAAATATGAATTGGATTCTTTGAATTGTTAAAATGTTGTTTAATTGAAGCAGAAACCAAGTGTAAAGGTAGTCACTTATAAATCGCAATGGATGTGCAAAAACTAGACTTGCAATGGATGTGCAAAACTAGAATTTTGTGTCCATGTTTGTTCATCATTATTGCTTATCACAATTGGCATGTCCTGGCCATCAAATACAATCCTAGACAACTATTATAGGGCTCAAAACTGAAAGTCATTCTAAAGGGGTTTTCTCTTTAATGGCTATAAGATTATTTTCCATGATTCTACTGTTTGATGTTCCTATTTTGGTTTTTCTAAATTTTAATTTGTACACACTTGGACTAGGGCGTCCTCGGCTAATAAGAAATAACGCGTTCCCCTGAAGCATGTCTTTAAAAGACATTCACGTGGTTGTACAGTGACACTACAATGATATATATAAGGAAAAATTGTCGAAAATAATTCCTGTTAGGGTAACGTTTATTTATGTTATTTTAATTTAATTTAATTTATATATTACCCCGAAATTACGCTTTTAACCCCGAACCCTATTAATACTTGGGCTCCAAGTAAGACTCCTAAAAAAGTGCCTAAACTCTGTTATCCACTTCTCCATGTATCCCATCTCTCCTAAATGTTAGTTATCTTCCTTAAACTCACTATAAATATCCCTTCTCAGGTCTAGGAGAAGGCATCTAATTTTTCTCTCACAGAAATCTAAAAGCCTAAGTCTAAACTACTTCTTATTCCTCAGACTATATTCCACAAAACTCCCTGATCTCCCTACAAGTATTCATATATATTCCTGTTATCAGTTATTCTTTTATATTCATACTTCTCTGATCTGACTTGAGCGTCGGAGAGGTCTTCCGGGAGATCACCCCCGGGCAAGGCTAACTTGTGCAGGATAACAGGTGGAAGCGAAATCATTCAACCTATCTACACAACGATACAGCTTCCGCTACTCCATCTCAGGTGTATCTAAAGGTTCTTTATTAACTCTAGTTTCTTCACAGAAACAGTTTGGCGCCGTCTGTGGGGACAACAAACATAAAAGTCATGTCTCCAAACCAAAACCGCCGGTTACTACTGAAATCTTTGCATTTATCAGTGCAGTCAACCAAATCAACCCAAATCCTGTTTTTCTCAAAATTTGGCAGAGATTTGATCAAATAATTATATATCTTCTATTATGATAAATGAAGTTCATTAATCAAAGCTTGTGAAATGTTCATGTCAATGGCTTTCTCCTCCTATATTCCCCTTCTGAATGCCTAAAAATGTCAGAAATTCTCAACATACGTTTCTCTAAAAATGGCAGACCCACACATACTACTGGAAGAACAAATAATTCTCGGTTAAACTTTATGGATCACATGTGTTTATCCTAATTTCCGAATTTCCATTTAATCTCTTGGTGTTCGACCTACCCGTTCTCCGTCTTTCCTTCTCAATTATTGGATCGGTCAGAGTGCAGGAAATTGTTCAAATTAAAGAACAATGTTTCGAAAATGATGAGTCATTTTATGAGGAAATTGGAAATTATTAACAAGAAACCGTCCCTGTTTTGTTTAGCGGTTATACAAAGATAATTATTTAAAAAAAAAATCTCCCATTGAATCCGATCAGCAGACAACCAGTGAACAAAAAATGATGTTCAGTTTCTAAAATAGGAGGACGAAATTAGGCATGAATGGGCGGTTATCTATTAGCCATTTCTATTACTTTTCATTAGATAATTTAGTGGACGTTTGATAGATTTTATATTTTTATCTATTAATATTGGAATTCGGTTTGATGCACCTTCTAAAAGGTTATTAGATCCGTAAAATGTTTCCAAACCAATTTTAAGTGACTAAAAATCCAGTCACGTTGTTGAAGTTCGGTTTGATGTACTACCTAATGGATTAGATGACTCGTAGAACATTTCCAAACTAGGTTTAACTAAAGGGTTAAATATTGAAGATCAGTTTGATGCACCTTCTTATAGGGTTATTATATCCATAAAATGTTTCCAAACCAACTTCAATTGACTACAAAATTCAGTCTCAATTTTGAAGTTTGGTTTGATGTACTATCTAAAGGATTAGATAACCCGTAGAAAGTTTTCAAACTAGCTTCAGCTAAGTGGTTTCGGTCTAAGCACTCAGTTAGATCTATCCCAATTCAATGTATTTGTTGGAACCATGTATGATCGGATAATGGTTCATACTCTCTACATCAGATCCCTGGAAAACAACCTACAGTGACGACTGTATTGGTCGGATCCGGGTACGATCTGATTATGGTTCAAACTACCTCGGATCCCCGGAATACACCTACAGTGACGACTGTATTGGCTGGATCCAGGTATGATCTGATAATGGTTCAAACCATCCACCCGTGAAAGAACCATTTTAGGTGAATCGATATATGGAGAAAAATCATCACCGTCGCCTTCTAATATTCAAGTCCCAAACCATGGGCCTTATTATTCATATTATGAAGTCATCTGAACTTTCACCTAGTATGAAAGTCATTTATTATTATTGAAGTTCAGCAATGTGGACTTTATTTATCTTATTATATTGTTATGCGATCATCTCAGCTTTCACCTAGTATAAAAGTCATCATTATTATTGAAGTCGCAAAACTTGGGACTTTATTTGTCTTATTATGGGGATCATTTGAAAAAGTTCTTCATTTAACAAGATATGCAACTGCAAGGGGCTGGTATCATCATTATCCATACCATCACAATCCATACTCTACCATGCTTAGTCATATCATCGGTCATAGTATCAGTGTTTTCTGTACTTTCAGATTGCGTTTTCATTTAATACAAAAATTCTTTGAGATCCATTATTGATCTAGATATGCCAGACGTACTTGACATATTATTCTCTATAGTTCATTAAAATCAACCTGTCAGACGTACTTGGCAGCATTTCAAAGAATCATGTAAGCATTTACAGTCCATTATTTCCGATCAGTCAGTCTAAACATCAGACGTACTTGATGTTTCAACACTAACAGCTTGTCAGACGTACTTGACAACCAATCAGTATTCAACATTCAGTATTCAGTATTCAGTATTCAGTATTCATCAATGTTCAAAGGATTCACCTAGTTTGATTCCTTATCTAAGTCCCGGGTGATTGACGGCTGGGCAATGCGGACCTATGTCCGATCAATATTCATCAATGCGGACCTATGTCCGATTCATATTCATCAATGCGGACCTATGTCCGATCAATATTCATCTTCAAAGGATTCATAGTATGACTCCTTATCTAAGTCCCAGGTGATTGACTGCTGGGCCATATCGTTATATCACGCTCAACTACCGAATCATCCTATCGGGCTCTAAGGCCAAATATTTATTCTTCATGGGGCTTCAAACAAGCATGGACTCATCGAGGTATATTTATTTTCCGCATAAAGACGGATGCCCTCGCTACATTATATTACCTTCTCTATCACTCTTCATGCGTGGGGCTAAATGTTAGGGTAACGTTTATTTATGTTATTTTAATTTAATTTAATTTATATATTACCCCGAAATTACGCTTTTAACCCCGAACCCTATTAATACTTGGGCTCCAAGTAAGACTCCTAAAAAAGTGCCTAAACTCTGTTATCCATTTCTCCATGTATCCCATCTCTCCTAAATGTTAGTTATCTTCCTTAAACTCACTATAAATATCCCTTCTCAGGTCTAGGAGAAGGCATCTAATTTTTCTCTCACAGAAATCTAAAAGCCTAAGTCTAAACTACTTCTTATTCCTCATACTATATTCCACAAAACTCCCTGATCTCCCTACAAATATTCATATATATTCCTGTTATCAGTTATTCTTTTATATTCATACTTCTCTGATCTGACTTGAGCGTCGGAGAGGTCTTCCGGGAGATCACCCCCGGGCAAGGCTAACTTGTGCAGGATAACAGGTGGAAGCGAAATCATTCAACCTATCTACACAACGATACAGCTTCCCCTACTCCATCTCAGGTGTATCTAAAGGTTCTTTATTAACTCTAGTTTCTTCACAGAAACAATTCCTATTTTTTACGTTTTTCTGTGAATAACCCTTACTTTTGATTATTCAAGAATAATCCGAACTTTTAAGTGTTTTTGCTCACAACACCCCCTTCGTAAAATTGACTGGCTACAGCAAGTTAAAGAGTCGTTTATCATCTATTTTCTTCCTTATTGTTGTCGCCATCTTCTTCCTCTTTCTTACCACATTTCTCCATTGTTAAACCAAAGTTTAGGAAAGAGAAAACTCAACTCATCCCTGCACTTCTTTTTTTACTCTTTCTTCACTTCTTTTTTTTCTCTTTTTTTGCAAAAATGAATTCTCATTGTTGTAAAATTGTTCTCATTGACAATGGCGAAGAAGATCTTAACTGTTCTCATTGTTCTAGCATTTGATTTGCAACTCAAGAAGACCTTAACTGTCTATTACCATCCATGCTGAAGAACAATGAGAATTCATTTTTGCAAAAAGAAAGAGAGAAAAAAAGAGAAGGGATAGGTTAAGTTTTATCTCTCCTAAACTTTGGCTTAACAATGGAGAAATCTGGGTAAGGAGGAAGAAGATGGCAGTAGCAATAAGGAAGAAACAGGTGATAGACGGCCAGTCAATTTTACAAAGGGGGTGCTGTGGACAAAAACACTAAAAAGTTCGGATTATTCATTGAATATAACATTTATTCTCTTAAGCATTCATTGAAGCAGTTAATTGCAAAAGATATCAAGTCATAAAAAAGCCCTAAATATCTTCCCAAGTTGTATGTCATCAGACACTTGGTGTTTGATAACTTAGACATTCATCTTATTGTTATTTCTTACTTATAAATCGAATTTCCAAAAAGAACTCTCTGGGATAATTTACATTTGTTATTTAGAGATCGTAGACGAGAAGAAAAAGATAGGACATACAAACATTTACCAGTAATCATCATCACTAAACTTAAGCCTTTGTACAAGACATATTTGAGCAAAACTATGTTTGATCCTAGACACCATTGAATACTACACAAAAATGCTCATACTTGATACCTACCTTTTTTTTAATAATTTTACATATTTTGTGTTAAATTTAATTTTGAAATGTGTTCTCAATAGTTGTAATACTTTATATAAATTAATCTAGTTTATGTCAAAAAATTTAACAAAGTCGTAAATCGCACGCGCACTATATAATCTATCTATAACTATTACTTAAACAAAACACTGTTGATGTCATCATTTTATAAAATTGCTTACGTGTCATTTTTTCAATAAAAAATTTCACTCTAAAACTCAATGATAATGTCATTGTATTTATTATTATTGTTTATATCTTTGACTTTTTTATTTCAATTATGACTATAATATTATCAATATTGATTGAGTTTTTTACTTTTTAAGTCATGTTATTTTAATATATTAGAAAATCATATATTTTATTTTATTTTCTTTCAATTATTTATAAAATCTTTATAATGTTATTTATTAAATGAGTATGATATTTAATGTTATTTAGAAAATTAGTATAGGATATTCTGAGATGCTTAAAAACAAAAACTATAAACTTTTAATTTTTTGTTTAAACAAATATTTTAAAAAATTGAATGAAACCGTGTATCGCACGGGTATTATCTAGTCTAATCTTACATAATACTAAAACAATACAATTTACATAAACAACTAAAAAAATTGATGAATTGTCATCTTCTCAAGAAAAATTTTTCCCTCCATTTTGTAAAGATGATGTCATTGCATAAGAATGACTATAGAAATCTTACATGCTAAAGATGATTAATTTGAGACAATCATTAAAATTCTTTAGTTGGGAATATAACATATAAATTTAAATAATAATATGGAGTAATAAATATATCAATTAAAGATGCACAAATTCATTATTATCTTTGATTTTCAATTTACAAAGCACCATTGATCTACTATTTATTTTTAAAAATTATTTATTTATGTACAAATTAATTATATTATTTTTGAATATACTTTTGAAAAAAAATAAAAGTTTGCTAAAATGATTATAATTTCAATAATAATTATTATATTATAGATACGAACCCAAATTAGTAAAAAAAATAAAAATTTTATTCATATTTTACATTAAAATGAAACAACCGTGCATATTATCTAGTCTATCTATCTATACTATCTACTAAAACAAAACACAGCTGACATAAGCAACTCAAAAAATCGATGAGTTGTCATCTTCTCATGAGATTGATGATGTCATTGAATAATAATGACTATTAAAATTTAATAACCAATGTAATAAATATAATAGTAGTATATAATAATGATGCACAAATTATTATTTTGATTTTTAATTTACAAAGCATCATTGATTTATATTTATTTAAAAAAACATTCATTCATTTACAAATTAATTATATTATTTTTAATTATACTTTTAAGAAAGTTCACTAAAATGCTAATTATATTATAAATACAATTTACAATGCCTCAATGCTTTATCATTATTATAATGATAACTATAAAAAAAGTTTGAATTTCAATTTTCATAAATTGAATAAAATGTGTATTAAGAAATAATTAAAATTAATGTAATACTAAGCCCTATTCCATTTATTTATTTTTTACATCAAAATGAAAAAAACGCACGGAAATTATTACGAATTATCTAAAATTAACCTAATCAAAAAAGCCCAGGGCTTTCGCCACTCTGCAGGGGTTGTTCCTTCCTTTTCCTCTTATACTTGTTAATTATTACGAAGTATATATATATATACTATTATTATTACTCTATCAGATATTTGATGTTAAACTTAAAACGTTTATCTCATCAAGTCTACGCCGGGATCAATCAATCTTTCGCCGCCGCAATTCCTCCAAAACTTCTGCCGTCTCTATTCACGCCGTCGCCGCCTATCCCGAATCTTTTGGTTTAGAGGTGCCATGGAATCCAATTTTGATTTGCTTAAGCTTACTGTTCAAGCAAATTTGTGTGTTTTCTTTCAATTCAATCCAATTCTCATCATTCTTATTTTTAATCTTTTTTTGTAAATTGTTTATAGGTGGCGGCTAGATGTTAATATGGAATTGAGATTTTGATCAGAAAAACCCTAATTATAGATGTTTCCATAAAATTCAATTTTGATTTGCTTAAGTTTACTGTAAAATTGTGTAATTCTCTTAATTCAGTACAATTCTAACCGGTTTATATCTTTTTATGAATTATTAATAGGTGGCAAGTGATTACAATGTAACATAAGCTCTGATCAGAAAAATCCTAATAAAAGATGTTTCCATGGAATATTGCTAAGTCGGCAGAGGCAATTCTGTCTCGTTTCGCTGCCAAACGACTTTGTAAGTTTTTGTTGAAGAAGAAGCTCGGCCAATTCATTCATGGTGATATTGATCTTGATCAACTTGATGTTCAACTTTCTGCTGGTTTACTTCAGCTCACTAATCTCGCTCTTAATGTTGATTACCTTAATGAAAAGGTAAGTTTTTAATTATGGAAGCGTTTTACTTGGTTGTATACTTGTATGTGTTTGACGGAATTCTTATGTTTATACTCTTATTTTGCATTTATTGGTTACTGTTATAAATGTTTTTATTTTATCTATGTAGCGTTCATGGCAATATTGTGCTATTTATGAAAGTGGAATTTGTCTTAGTTATGTTTTTCATCAGTTTTGTACTTTCGTTGGCAGAACCTGTTCGTGACAATTAGATTTGTTGTAATTATGTAATATTTGGTATGTACTGATGGCATGTTAAAGCTTCTATATATGATGTGTTTTCTGTAGTAAGATTCTCACTTGCTTTCAGTTGCTGCAAGCGTCAATCTTTAGGATTAAAGAAGGATCAATCAACTCATTGGTGGCAAAAATGCCTTGGAATGGTGATGGTTGCGAAGTTGAGGTGGATGAGCTAGAGCTTGTGCTTTGTCTGTGTTGTGATGAGATTTCAAATGAGGTCGATAGAACTCATGGTTCAAATGAAGATTATGGGGTCAACAATGACATGGGACAGGGTGAACATGATATGGTCTATAAGTCCTTAGATGCTTCTGTCAATGTTCACGAAGGAGTTAAGACAGTTGCTAAAATGGTAAAGTGGTTGCTAACTAGTTTCCGTATCAAAATAAAAAATGTGATTGTTGCATTTGATGCCTGTGTAGAAGAAACACCAAAAGATGGTTACCATGATGCATTAGTTATGCGGGTTGCAGAAATTGAATGTGGAGCTAGTATTTCTGAAGATAGGAATACGACTGAGGGTGCAAATGCTGGGGATTTTCTGGGTATAAGTCACCTCACAAATTTTCTTGAATTTCAAGGAGCTACAATTGAACTCGTTCAGATGTGTAATGGTTACAATGAAACATATCCAGCTCCTCAGGCGGCTTCCCTTAGCTGCTTTCCATCTAATACTTCTAAACCTGTGTTGACTGGGCAAAGAGCTGGTTTTTGTGGTACTATGAAGCTGTCCATTCCTTGGAAAAATGGTTCTTTGGATACTCGCAAAGTGGATGCAGAACTTAATGTGGATACTGTAATTGCAAAATTGCATCCGAGTACTCTAAAGTGGATTTTAGCTGCGTGGGAGTTGCTTGAGAGCTATGAAAAGAAGAGGGTTGATCAGGAAAATCACATTGCTGCAGACACAGTTATTGATGCTTCAACTTCTCAAAGGGGTTCATCGACGTCTACTTCATCTTCTTCTATGTTTCACAAGAGCCTTACACCAGAGTGGAGTTCAATTAGGGAAGAATTGGTTACAGATGTCCTTCTAAAAGAGTCACAATTCATATCTGATTGGGTGCCCTTTTCTACTGGAAACTGTGAGAATGAGGGACTTGAAGAGGCGAATTTAGGAGCCAGGTGTGATTATTTTTTTTAACCTTTACAAAGTGTTCTAGTTAAAAAAAAAATGTTAATTGATGAATCTTCACATATCTATGTTTTGCATATTGATTACTTGATGACAACAATGCCAACACCTTAATCACAAAATATTAGGGTCGGCTTTGGGGTCCTTGAATGACACTTTTTCTCTTGGTTTTATTCTAAATCAAGCTGTCCGTTTTCTGTTTGCAGTGTTGATCAATTCTTCGAATGTTTTGATGCGATGAGGAGTTCCCAGTTGATATTGGGAAGCAGTGGAATGTGGAACTGGACGTGCTCTGTTTTCAGTGCTGTAACTGCTGCGTCAAATCTTGCTTCTGGAGCTTTGAATGTTTCTACTGGTATGCTCACTTTCATTTAACTTGTTTGCTTTTACATTATGTACATGTTGCACATTTCTTTTCATTATCTTTCCTTCTTTAATCGCTCACCCATTTTGAATTGTCAAGGTCACTTGCACTAGGCGGAACTTTCTTTTTATTTTTATTTATTTTTATTTATTTTTAATGTTGAATTCAGCCACTTCCTTGAAGGTTTTGGATGAGAGTTATAATCTATTATTAACTTAGAGAGGGCTTTGGTGCTGTAGTGTAACCAATAGGAGCTCATTTATCATTATTGTTTTTTGATAGAATTAAAAATACTCCATACGTACTTATAAATTTGCACCTATTTCTATAAGTGTTTGTCTCACTTGCATTGCATAATTTCATTTTTGACAATGGTCTCACTCCCTTTTGTTTTGATCTCATCAACAAACTTATTCTTGTCATTCATCTCATCTACTCATTTCTTCCATTCACTTACGTTTTGTCTTGTTTTCCATTAACAAATTAATCTTACAACTAAAAATGGCCAAACGAGTTCAAGTTCATAGGGAAAAAGGCAGTAGTTCCATAGTGTAAAAACAAGGCCGCATCGCATCGCATCGGCTGTGCTATAAAGGTTCTCAAAATAAACGAATCGATATTCCCTGCATTGTAAAGGTGAAAAAAACTCGCGTTTTAGGCCCTATCAATGGATACCTTACGGTTTCGACCGATACTTAGGCGTTACTATAAGCGAATCATTCCAATTACCGAATTAATGTCCCGTTACCGCAATCGCAACCGTTACCGCATTTTTACACTATGAGTAGTTCTTAAGGATCGATACTGTATGCATGATTAGAGGCACAAAACCCTTTGAATAAATGAAATGGAGGAAAAAGATAGCATGTTTGTTCATGGTTTTAATATTTGAGATAGCCCCCTTGAATTCTTGGTGTCATTAGCAGTTTGCAATGTTGATAATGAGTTCTTTGTCTTGTTTTGGTCTCATCATAGTGTAAAAATGCGGTAACAGTTGCGATCGCGGTAACGGAACGCTGATGCGGTAACGAGAGTGATGCAGTTATCACATCGTCTAAATATCGGTCAAAACCATAAGATATCCCTTAATGCGGCCCAAAACCAGTGCCGTTCCTGAGAATTATTGGGCCCTAGGCAATTTATTAAGTAGGGGCCCTACATTAACTAAAATCTAAAATTACTTTTTCGTTTCAATAACTAATGGAAAAACATAGTCAAAGGAATAATTAAGTTGTAATAAAAAATTAAATGCAACAAAATCGAGTTTATAAAAAGTGAATTCAATCGAAAAAAATCAAATGAATTATAGTGTACAATTACATTTTAAGGTATAATTTCATAGTACTCTTAACACTTTGACACTGACAAAAATTGCAATATACTTTCTTATTTTTACATTTAATTAATGACTATGGTTTTGTTTTATTAAACTAATAAATTTTATTCATTAATAATCACAAAATAAAAGTTGATGATGAGCCTAATTAAATAGATTAATAGTGACACTATTTTATGACAAAGTGTTTATTAAGACCGTCTTATTGTTAAACAGCTTAATATGGGCTGGTCTAATATCTTGTTTTAAAAAGACTGAAAAAAAAACCTTTTTGTTTCATATGGACCTGTCTTATACAAGACACACTATTGTATATGGGTAAGATTAATATTAGGCCGTAAAACGCACTAAAAAATCAAAAAGGTCTCATCTCTTTTAAAATTATGGAAAAAATAAGATAAAAAAATAAATAGTGTCTTGTCTCTTTTAAAATTATGGAAAAAAATAAGATTATTATCACATTAAGTGCACAATTAGAAAATATGCGCCGAAAATGTTAATAAGATCTCAACAAAGCAATAAGCATCCAATCAACCTAATCTTAGCTAGACTAGTCACATCACTAGTCATTACTACTTTTAACTTTCCTTCAGTTTTCACTCTTGCTTTTATGTGCAATTTTAAAGTCTTTATAAGGGTGTTTTTGTCAATTCAAATGTACAATCGTTAAAATAAGAAATTGGGTTGCTTTCTTCAACCTCCATCTTTCTTCTTCTTCGAAAATGGCTTCTCCATCTTCACTGAAAAAATTAAGCGCCATTATGCCATACACCAATTGAGTACAGCAAAATGGGCCCCTTTACAACGTGGGCCCTGGGCGGCGACACTCCTCGCCTAACCCCCAGGGCCGGCCCCGCCCAAAACGCGATTTTTTTACACCTTTACGACGCGGGAATTATCGATTCGTTTGTTTCGAAAACCTTTACATCGCGGCCGATGCAATGCGATGTGTCCTTGTTTTTATTCTATGGGTCTCATACTTTGTGTTGCTTAAAATTCTGTATTTTTACTTGTAACACTTTCACTTATGGAATTCGCAAATTACTTGCCATAGTTCCTTTTTGGATTAACTTTTTATCTATTTTCTTTTCTTATCAGCCCTCTTTATCTATCATCTACTTTTGTGTGGCTTTTGCTGAATTAGAAGAAGAATCTTGTGCCTTACAAAATGAACATAATGTTTTTAATGAATGTCAAAAAATCGATTTTAAGGTCTTTAACACAAATGTGTTGCTTGCAAACAGTGAAATTGGAATACCTTAGTACTTGATTCCTAGGGTATTCTTTTTGAATGTTTTAATACTTGGTAAAACATTGTTCTTAATTGGAGGATAATACTCAGTTTTTGATTGCATTCATTACAATGTAACACCAATTCTCCCGTGAGACGGCCTTATGTGTGAGACCACATTTATATTGGGCTTGATAGCCCATTAAGCAAGTTAAAAGAAAAATCTACTTTACCATTCCTCTTTCTCTCTTCTTTTTTTTTTCTGATATCTTTTTTCATTAGTCTCTGTATATTTCCGTTTGCTTGATTCCATTTTTTTGATGACATTGGTGATAATGATGATGACAAGTATGGAGATGGAGATGATGAAACATCTCCAACTAATGAATCTGTTTTTGCCTGTATTTTTGCCTCCGTCTCTACGTAGCTGTACGACTTCTAAATTTTTTGCCATGACATCTACAAATATATCATTTTAATTGGATATATTTCAATTATCTAAGCATAGTAGTTATATGTTTGTGTTTGAAGATTATTTGTGTTTACGTTTGATCAAATATAGTAGTTAAGAAATTATAGTACTTAAGTCATGGAGTAGGCGTTTTAAGCTTAGTAATTGGAAATTTGAGTCTTCGAGTTGACATTTTAAGGTTTTGATTAGGATATGAAACTTAAGTGTTGTATTAGGCAATTTAAGCTTTGTAATTGTCATTTTAAGGCTTGAAATTAACAAATTAAGGCTGGGAGTACAATATTAAACTTAAGTACTGGAGTAGGCAAATGGAATTGACATTTTAAGAGTTCAATTGGTAGTTTGAAGCTTCTGAGTTGTCATTTTAAGCCTTAGATTAGGCATTATAATTCTTGAATTAGGCATTTTACAACATAAAATAGGCTGGAATTGTATTAAGGGGAGTTGGGCTGGGATTGTGGGTTGGTCGCATGTGTACAACCGTCGCACATGAGATTGACTCACAATGTAATCACCTTCTCATTGCTTTTTCTGCTTGTGTTTTGAAAATTTAATTTTTAGTATCTCAGTTTCGCAAGTGTCTTGTTAGCAAGTTAGTATGCATGATTCACTGCCGTAATTTTTATCTTTTTCTCTGCACAGAGCAGCAGAATGTGGAAATGAATCTTAAGATAAATCTTGGTGGCCTTTCAACACTTTTATCCTTTTCTGATGATGTCCAATTGCCTCAGCACAAGCTAGCTGATGAACTAGAGGATATTGATTTTGATGTTCGCCATCTGGGTTTATATTGGCAAGACATAGTCATAGATGTCCAGGTAAATACTTGTGTTTGAAGTTGTATTCTCATTTATTTGTGGTTTTGAATTTTTATTTGTCTCTAAACTCTCAGCATTTGGTAACAAAAATAGGTATATCCTAAAGAGTGGAAAATGGAGGCAAATGTCAAACATATTTTCTTGGATGATCTCTTCATTAAGGGGGATTCAATAGATATCTGTTCGCTTGGTAACGAGAGGGACTTAAGCGATCAGACTCTTATGATTCAAGCCTTGCAAGATACGGTTGTTGGTGTTCTTCCTTTAAGTTGCAAGTTTGCTGCGCCATCAAGCATGGAAGTTAATGATACATCTAATATCCAGAATACTCCATTTAATTTATCGTGTAAACAAAACTCTGCCTGCCGCAGCAATATAGTAAAAGCTTCTCTGTTCCAGACTTCTGGTGTAAGTCGATGCTTTTGTGCAGCGAGTTCAAGATCCTTTGGGGATAACTGTACTACGCGGTTTTCCTTTTCATTAAAACTTCCACCTTTCATATTGTGGTTAAACTTTGATTTGGTGAATATGGCCTTGGAGTTTTCAAGGAAACTTGTAAACTCTTCCAGAGAGAACAAACCTGGGGATGCCTCATCTGAACTCTTTGAAGACAAGCTTAAACCTTCTCATTCCACTGTACCGTCAACGCCTGGGAAGGGATACTTGGGAGGAAACATATTTCTTCCTGATGCTAGAATTTTTTTATGTTTCCCCGTTAAGAATGGTGGAGGTTTTAGAAATTATCTCTCTTTTGATCAATTTATAGCTCTGGATTTCTCTTGCCCGACAAATATTGAGAATTTGAAGGAAGGATCTGGTTTTGTTCAAGAAGATACATCTCAGAAGAAATATTTTTCGTCAGCTCCTCGTTCAGTGATTCTACGTGTTGTTAATCTTGATGTTTACTATATTACTGGTGCTGTAATTGATGATTCTGGTAGGTCCATTGAGTTGGATAGTCGGAGATTTGGTCCTAAAAAAATTCTTTCCCTTGGGGATGGAACTCCTTGGGTGGTTTTGATCAATATGCTTTGGCATGAAGATGCTGTAACTGATGCCAGGATTATGAAGATTGCAAAGAGTTTAGCAACATTAGATGAATCAGTAAGTGAAATGTCATCTGCCACCAGCGATTATGAGTTTGCCTCTGTATTATCCAGAGAAGATAAGGAGGATATGTCTACTCACAAACGGAGGGAGCTGATAATGAGCTCCAAGTTCTGTCTACATATTTGTTTACCTGTCACGGTGATTACGCTCTGCAGGTCTCAGTATTTATGTTTGTTTGAACTTTTGAGTCAGGCCGTGGATGCATTAAGTAGTGTAGATGGTGACACAATTTATAAACAAAGAGGAAGAGGCACTAGCGTAACCCAATCATCTGTCCTTCTGGAATGTGTTCTGATGAAATTTCATATTGAATTGGATCAAGGAGATTCCTATAAAAGTTCATTGCAGAGAGAACTTCCTGGTACTTGGAGCAATTTGAATTTGGAGATCCAGAATCTTCAGTTGCATTTTGTTTCTAATGTTGGTTCTGTTAGTGATTCTTGTTTTCTTTGGATATCCCATGATGAAGGGAAATTGTGGGGTTCTATTACTTCAGTAGCAGATCAGGATTTTCTTCTGGTTTCTTGTTCCAATGGCTCAAATGGGCGAAGAGATGGAGAAGGTTCCAATGAGTTGTCCTGCAGTCATGCTGGCACTGTTTTTGTGCATGTAACCGACCAAGAGCATAGCCATAATTATATATTGATAAATCTGAAATGTTGGACTATTGTTGCACCTGGAGGCCGTTTAGATTGGCTAGATAAGATCTTTTCTTTCTTTAGCTTGTCATATCCTGAAAAAGGTCAAGTAGCTGATGGTAACACGCAGAAGAGGGATTCTGAGGTGCTTTCCTTTGCTGCAAAATTTACAGATAGTGCATTAAGTTATGAGCCTTATTTTTTGGGGCTGGAAGTCAGTGGGGAATGTCTCAATTCTAAGTCTCATATATCTGTTAGCCTTGATGATAATCAATGTGATCCATATATTGCTTGTCTTCTAGCTGCATCATCTCTGACAATTTCAAGTACCACAATAGCAGGTAGTCTAGATAATTACTATAGTATCAGATTACGAGATGTGGGTTTCCTTCTTCATGAATTGTCAAAGCAGGAAAAGTCCGTGGGTGAATACAGTGTTGATCATTTACGTGAGCTTGGCTATGTCAAAGTTGCTAGGGAAGCTCTGGTAGATGCAATCTTAAGAATCAACTGTGAAAATGACATTTACTGGGAATTGAATTGTTCAGAATCTCATGTTGTTCTCAGTACATGTCATGATACAACACTTGGTTTAATACGCTTGGCTTCTCAACTCCAGCAGGTTTTTGCTCCAGACATGGAGGAGTCACTTATTCACTTGCAAAACAGATGGAACTTCCATAAACATGTGCAGGGAGAGGATGATGGTAAAGGAGTATTGGAAACCTGCAACAATTCTTCCTCAAGGACAATGCAGGTGCAACAACTTCATCCAGATTCAAGGGTTGAATCTCGATTTGTCAGCTTAATGGATGAAATATCTGAAGATGCCTTTCTGTTCCATGGGAAAACCACGAGCTCATGTGGTAGCTCTGAATCAAGTACAGTACATGGAAGTGATAAAGGTCTACTTCATGAAGGGCATAGCTTCAACTATATATGTGACAATTATGTAGAAGATTGCCATTCATCAATTCTACAGGAACCTGAGATTATGGAAAGTTATTGTCTATCAGATTTAAGATCATTATCAGAACTAACAAGTAACAGCTACTTTTCTGAAGGTGATTCTCCATCTAATTTGGAGAGCCAGGGGTATGTGGATGTTCAAAGAGGTAAAAGTGGATGGTATGGCAGTACCTCCTTAAGTATTTTTGAAAATTATATTCAAGGTCAAACTGCCCAATCAGACTCGGAACAGCTACAGGAAGACCAGCATAATTGTAAGGAAGAGAATCATTGCCAAAGATACAAAGGACGTTTACTTCTAAATAAAGTTGACTTTAAATGGCGGATGTATGCTGGTTCTGACTGGTGTGACTCCTCAAAAACTACCCGGTATTCTAAACACCTATGTAGAAGGGATGAGACTCTTTGCCTAGAGCTTGCTCTATCTAATATGAATGTTCATTATGATATCTTTCCTGATGGTGACTTGTGTGTATCTAAACTTTGTCTTTCTGTCCAAGATCTTCACCTATATGACAGAAGTATAAATGCTCCTTGGCGGCAGGTATGCCCGTTTGATTTCGTATCAGGTTTCTGTTGTGCTGTTCTTGTGAAGTGGCATAATTAGTGACTAAATTTTTCTCTTTTACAAGGTACTTGGATATTATTCATCTAAGGAACGCCCTAGAAAAACTTCTTCAAAGGCATTGAAGCTTGAGTTGGAAGCTGTGAGACCAGATCCCATGACTCCTCTTGAGGAGTATCGGTATGCAATAACTTCTGATCTATGGAACTTGTCTGTGCTATTACTTTTCACTTTTCATCTAATGACACTGTTTATTCCCACCCCTGCCCCAAGACCCCACCTTTTTATCTGATCTGTGTGGAGTAAATGATTATTTATGGAGTTAGTGAAATTTTATTGAAGTGTATGTGCTTACTTCTCAAATTCATAAGGGGAAGGATTCATTTGACAGGGAAGTATCCCTTTTGACTGTTCAGTTTTCTTAGTCTTGTATCAGAACATATGACATCTTGAAGGTCTTCTGAAGTGTGAATATCTAACCCATTCCATAATAAATCCTGTTCAAGGTTATGCACACGAATGAAATATTTTTATTTATTAAATGAAGCCATCTTAGTAGCATCAGGCTATCTAATGTGGAGGAACTGGCCATTGCAAAGAGACAAGCTACTATATGTATCTATTTTTCCTGGAGAAACTGTTTGGAAATATTATTGCAATTGCCACAGTACACAATTTTGCCATTCTCTATTAATTTTTGCTGGAAGTCATGATTAAAATCAGTATCTTTGGTTTAATTGATATATTCCAATGCTCTTACTTTTTGACTTTGTTGTTTGGTTTATATTCTCCTCATATTATTTGTATGACATGACTGGTAAAGTTGGAGGCCAAGATGTATTCAAATAGTTCTTTCTTTCTATAATGGTACTGTCTATTAATATTGATTTTTCGCTAATTAATTATCTACCTGTTATCATAAGACTCTTTTTTTCTCTAAATACTAGTTGATATTCACAATCCCTTTTTTCTTTGGACTACAAGAACTCTGAACAATATCTGTAAATGCAGGTTACGTCTAGCTGCTCTCCCAATATTGTTGCATCTTCATCAGAGCCAGCTTGATTTTCTCATTTCCTTCTTTGGGGGTAAGTATCCAACAGATGAGCCTTCTCAGGACGATGACAAAGATTCTAGTTCAACAGATGTAACCTTAGCTAAAGATAGTAAGTTGAAAGGTCTTGCTGATGAGGCATTGCTCCCCTTTTTTCAGGCAAGTATTAATCTTTGTATTTTTGTTGTCATCCTAGATTTTGATTTCTTAACTGAACTAGTTTGATTTATACTTCCAGACAAGAGCTGTAACAACCCCAGTATTATTTTATGTAGATGACGTACTATATTATACTTTAAAAAGTAGAACATCTAAGTGTGTTAAACTTGCCCAGTGCTAACTGGTCAGTTGAGAAGACTTGAGGGATTTTGTGAAGAAAATTAGTGGTGAATTAGCTGGTTTGTGAGCTTGGAAAAGTTAGGTAGTGGTAAGAGAGTTCTTCAGTTTGTCGTTAATTGAACTTGTAGCAAACTTTTTTCTTTTTGGTTTTTCCCTTTGAGCTACGCAACATGGTTGATTGTAAAGGGATGGAGAGAATTACTGGTTTAGTGTTCTATTGTTTAGTATGCAACGGTTTTCAGTTAACTTAATATTAAAATATGTGCAATCTCCACACTAGAGGAATTTAACTGATTTATGAGAACTTCTTGCACATCTTACAAACTTTTCTATTGGGGGTTCTAGATTATTGTTTTAGTCCTTTGTTCTACAGACAAATGCAAATCAAATTGTTTTTTAATTTGAAACATTATGTGGTTGACTGGTTGTGCTATTTCTTTTAGTGTGAATTTCCTATAATGTTTAATCTGGTGAAATAAATGTATTTTTGCAGAAGTTTGATATCTGGCCTATTATTCTTCGAGTTGACTATCGTCCTAGCCGTGTTGACCTTGCAGCATTAAGTGGAGGGAAGTACGTGGAGCTTGTTAACCTTGTCCCTTGGAAGGTGAGTTTTAGTGTGTGGAATGTGTTACTTTTGTTTTTGGTAAATTTGGTTTTCCGGATATGGTGATGTGATGATTTGATTTTGTCGAACATCTTAAAATTTGTTGAACAGATTTTAATTTAGATTGAAGAAAGAAATGAAATTAGAGAGAAAATTGTAGCGTAGTTAAGAAGAAAGTTTTGGTTTCTTTCATTTGGATTTGTACGTACTGAAATTTTGAATTATTCAATGAGCTGATTCACCATTGTGGCTATGTAATGAACATATGATTGTTTAATGATAAAAAAATTACTGTTGAGAGTAAAGAGGAACTTTTTGTGAATTTTCCACGCAGGGAGTTGAGCTGCATCTTAAGCATGTTGAAGCTGCAGGTATTTATGGATGGGCCAATGTATGTGAAACAATAGCTGGTGAATGGCTGGAAGATATTTCTCAACATCAGGTTGCTTGGTTTTCGTTGGTTTCAATCAAAAGAATTGCATTGTGATTCTGGTGTTTGGTATCCTTGTGACCTTGTTCATATTGAATGTAAATTTATACGTCTATTTATCCAAAAATGTAGGTCCATAAGCTATTGCAAGGTCTTCCTGCTATTCGATCGCTTGTTACTGTGGGTTCAAGTGCTGCAAAGTTGGTGTCTTTGCCGGTGAAGAATTACAAGAAGGATAATAGATTAGTGAAGGGTTTACAAAGAGGTAGTTTGCTTTGAAACTTTCTTGTCTATTTCCTATCAAGTTGATTGGTTATTTGCTTTGAATTGGTCAAAGATCTTTGTTATCTAACTCTTTGCTTTTCTTAAGTGTCCTTTTATTTTTTTCCTCTTCAATTTTGTTTTCTTTGATCCTTTATTCATTAATGATTGACACATGGATAAGATTGCTGGTTCCATGAAACAGCATTTAATGTTTCCTATGGTCCATTTATTTGAAATGAAATAGACTCGCTAAGAATGAGTTAGGACATTTTGTATCCCTTGTGTTTGCTTGTTGATATGTTTTTTTTTTCTGGGGGATAGATCCTCAATGGAATCTAAGATACATCATGTATAATTCATTTTTATCCTTTTGTAATCTGCTCATCAATAAAATTACTGCTCCTATCTTGCCAGTGTCTTTAGGACTAGGAAGACAAAAACAATAACAACAATGTCAGAGCCTTAGTCGTAAAAGATTAGGGTCGTCCACATGAATTCTTGTTCTCCATCACTCGAGACTAGCCAAATTGCCACCAAAGTTTCTAGGCCCTGTCTTCCTTGTATTGTCTCCTTGTCACTTCAGTTATCTTTTCCTTGACCCACATCACTTTTCTTTTTTCTTCCAATTAATACCAGCATTGCCACCTCCCTTTCTCCTTTAGTCCTCTCTTGTTTTCCATCTCTGCAACAACTACTGTTGATCTTCGAGTTGTATTAAACTGTGATCAAGGCCACACAAGAATAAGATTAAGTCACCTAACCAACCACTATGATTAAGGGGATCAATCAGACAATTGTCATGCCACAATCTAGGCCAATCTTTTTGTATGGGGTTGTTTGATTGTTCTATGATATAAGAATAACAGTACGAGACAAACACTAAGGGGTTAGGGTTTCAACTTTCAACACACCCAATGCATGTCATGGCTAAATCACAAAGCTTTCAAGGAAATTAAGGATAAAAGGGATATTTTAATTTTTAGGGATCATCGGATTGATATTCTAGCCTCTCTTTCAAGAGTCCTAGAATTAACCAAGCCGATATTCCTCACCAAACACACCATCAGCATACATGAGCTCAAATTGGGGTTAGGGAAGCTAGAGTTCTACTTTGATTCAACTTTCAATATACCAAGCAGCATAAAAATCATGCATTCAAATTTCTTGTGCCAATGCAAGCATAAAGCAAGCTTATAAGCACAATCAAATTCAATAGTCAATAAATGTAAGTGAGTTTCATACATGGGTAATTTCATCCTTGTTCAATCTTTCAATTATCAACTAAGAATCAATGAATTTAACACTCTTAGTGGCCAACAAGAAGCACAATAATAATCAACCCATGTAATTCACCAAAAACATTCACAATTTCCATCTTCAATTTCCTATCATCATGAACATGGTTGGGATGAGTTTTTAACCATCCCCTAGTGAATAAACTACTCACAAGCCATAAAATCAATGACAACATACATGGAAGATCAATCATATTCAAAGAGTTCAAGTAATTAACCAAAATGCTATAAATATCAAACTTGAATTGAAAACTAAAAGGAGAATAGGAGTTACTGAAGTTATACATGGAGTTGACTTGGTTGAAATTGAAATTACAAGAACAATGGACTAGAGATCTTCAAGAAGGGTGGTTGTCGATCACCCACCAAGTTTTTCCCAAATCTCTACCCGACTAAAGTGATTCGAAGTGATTCTACAATCTAAGAAACTATGAAAAATGCTCTTCAGAAAACTTGCCTCCTTCAAATCCAGAAAATAGGGCTTTTTAAAGCCGAAAATGAGCACTCCATCCACTTGCACAAGCCATGATTGCAAGGGAAATCCACAAGCAACCTTTTAATCAGAAGTGGGCAGTGCTAAATGTGGAGAAGAGCAGCTATAGATGGTCTAGTACACGGCACAAGTGGTCAATAGAAATAATACAAACAAATTGCAAATGAAAAAAAGGGCTGCGCAAAGAACCAGTCGACCGGTTGACCGGATCGACTGGTTCACAATTCCAGATTATTTTGCTTTTCTGAAGTTTTTAAAGTGTTGGAATTTGGATTTTTGCAATGATACATGGTCGACCATGAGTCGACTTGTCCATTCTTTAAGGACTTTTGTGACTTTTTTTCCAACTTTTTCTTTGAGGTCTTCGGTCTTCGGTCTTGGTTCCTTTGGTCATTTATGTGCTCCAAAGTTTTGGTAAAGTGTGTGAATACCTCAAAATGCTAAGAAAGACACGAATACTATACCGAAAGTGTGAATCCTCGAAAATAATGAATAAAATGACGGAACCAAGTTAAAATAGCTTAAGTATGGTATCAAAATGGGTCAAAAAAGGAGGCTAGAATGTACGAAAAACATGTGTATCAGGAAGAGCTATTTATTTTTTCCCAATTATTGAATACTGGAGAGGCTGAATCAAAAGAGTCGGTGGTGGAGTTGAGGTCTTCCATCTTGCGGCAACACTGAATGAGAAGGGGAGATTTGTGTCAAGGGTTTCGGAACTCACCAGTTGTTGGAACCTTTCTCTTTGGCAGACTATTGCCATGTTAATTGGAGGGTTACACATTGAGGAGAAAAATGAGGGTGAATGAGACGAGAAAAAAGTCTAGGAAATTGAGGGAGGAATACAAAAGAGAACAAAGTTGGGGGATGGGTGATCACGTTTCCCAGAATGAAAATTTATATTGGTTGAGTTTTGATCCTTATTTTGTTTAATCCTTAAATGTGTACCTGAATGTGAACCTATTGGTGCCTGGATTTGTATTGTATTTGTAAATACAAAGGCATTATTTTTTCACCAAATATTTCCCGTTATGAATGAACTGTGAACTTTTCCTCTAATGTATACATGGCTCTGATCTTTGAGGCAAAGTGAAGGTGGGCTCCCTTTCATCTCTCACATGGCACTTATCCACATTAGCTATTTCCCCTTTGCTAAACAAAGTTTATCATGCTTGATAATTTTCAGGGACTGTTGCGTTTCTCAGGAGTATCTCAGTTGAAGCTCTTGGACTTGGTGTGCATCTGGCAGCAGGAACTCAGGAGATTCTGCTTCATGCTGAATGCATTCTCGCACGCATCCAGCCATCTTTACCTCATCCTATCAGAAGAAATCGTCAGACGAAGCTTGGACCTAGTCAGCCAGAAGATGCTCAGCAAGGACTTCGACAGGTTAACATTTGTATGCCATGTTTTTTTTAACTCAATTATATGAAGTTCTGCTTATTTTAATTCTGTCAAGCTGTCATGTGATTCCTAATATGGTAATTCGAATTAAAATTTGATTTCATTTGAGCAATACTTTTTTTTGCATTTGAAAATCTGTAAACCTTGTGAAGGATCATTTTTTGGTAGTTAATATTTGTTGTCTTGCTTTTATCTGGGTAATTCTTGTGTATAAGTGTTGAGCACTTCTCAGTTTTTATGTTTGTCCATGTTTATTGGAGCGATAAGATGTACCATTTTATCACTGTGATGGTAAGATTAATGAACTCAAGTAAAGATGGGCTATTCTAATGGTCTTATCTATCACTAACAAGGGTAAGGTTGCGTACATTCGATCCGCCAAGCCAAACCCTTGGTGGGAGCCACTTAATGGCATTGGGTTATGGAATGTTGTATAATTATTGAAAGCTGCAGGTTTTATGCTTCGTTTGGAGTTCCTTTTTTATTTTTAATTCTTGGGTAATACATAATTAAACTTCTTTTTGTGATATATGTTTTGAGACAACTGAATTCTGTGCCATTTATCTTTGTCAATGTTATGATTTGATGATATACTCTTAATGTGCTATGTTTGATGCATACATACATACACACACAAACAATGCAGCTTCACAACTGCCAAAGCGCTCTTTCACTTGTAATTGTTTCATACTCTTTGTTGCAGCTGTCAGGTATATTAAATATGTTCGGGAGAGTTAGATAGGCTAGTGTGTTAAATATGATCAAAAGTTTGTTGTAATATGGTATCAGTTTGTGATTTTAACAGGCTTATGAGAGTCTTAGTGATGGCTTAGGAAAGACTGCCTCTGCGTTGATTCATGCGCCCATGAAAACATATCAGCATGGTGGGGGTGCAGGTTCAGCTCTTATGGATGCCGTTAGGGGAGCTCCTGTTGCAGCCATAGCTCCTGCTTCTGCTGCTGCACAAGCTCTACACCGTGCTCTTGTTGGTGTCAGAAATAGGTATTTTCGATTCTAGTTTCCTCGGCTCATTCAAGTTAATTATTGACACATCTCAAGTACTCATCCATGTTTGATGTATTAGCAGCCTTGATCCTGAACGCAAGGAAGAATCCCTGAATAAGTACTTGGGGCCATCTCGCTCCTTGGAGAAACGTTGAACTTACTGGTATAACATCATGTGATTATTCTTTGCTAGTTGTCCTCTGAGAATCCATGCAGTGAATCTGATGGACGGAATTAGCAATGACTTCTCTGCATCCTTGCTCATGTGAGTTAAATTTAAGCTATTATTTCTGAATAGATTTCTTTGATCCATGTGTGCCATACATATTCGAATTTTGACTGTTTGCAATGAACTTTGTGTTCAGCTTGTTGTCTTGTTTTATAATCAGAAGTATATTGATATTTGATTTGAGGTTACCACTGCTCGATGTATTTTTGATCCGTTTCATGTAATCATCCATGTTTGATGTATTGTTGAGCATGCCAATCTTAGCTAGTCTACTCAAACCTGAAACTTTCTGCACTATGGATGCTCTACTGTTTCAGTACCAAAATTCTAAATCTGAGATACTTTTGTGCAGGTGTAGGGCTCAGTGTTAGGATCGTATAATTTCTCCATTGGTTTTGGAATAGCTAAAGGTAGTCCTTGTATAAATTGTAAATATTCATTTATTGGTGATTGAATTTATCAGAGCACGAAAGAGCATTTTTCAATTCCTTATTCTTTAGAAACGGCATTCTTCAAACTAGAATGTAGTTTCCATTTAATGTACATAGTTTGCTCCATGTAAATTAAGGTGTACAGTATTTTGTTTATATGCATCCCCAGGCTTGATTGGAATTGTTTTCCAAATATATCTTTTACAATATATTTTTTAATCTTTCTAGATAGTTTGTTTAGTGAGTAACAACAAATAAAGCTTTTATTTTAACTTTTTTTTCTAGTGTCTAACTTTGTTTTACTAGTTTTACCCTTGATCGTTGTTACTAACAACAAATTAATTTTAAATTAGAGGGTTGAAGCAGAAAATACTTAATTTTTAATATTTTTTAAATAAACATACTCTCTCAAATTTATTTCAGTTGTTCCATTTGCTTTTTCACACTTGTTGAGGTAATATTTTGACTCTTAATATCTCTAATTATATTTAAATAAAAATTATGAAAAATTGATATTAATAATCCTTACATTGAGACGAATCAAATAAGATTTTACATGACTATGTTTTAACTTATAGATTAATAATAAAGTACAAATTAAAAGGGATTGATAAATAGTGTGAAAAAGTAAATGAGACAACTAAAATGAATTGGAGGGAGTATTTTATTTCAAGAGTTTTGTATATGGTCACCTTGAAATGACTTAATAGAATGTTTAAATTGAATTTGGATAATGTTAAGTGTATGTGCCGAAACACATGTCCTTAATTACGGGATCCTAACCCCGAGATTAAGGAAACGATTAGAATGAAACACCTACAGGACTCCCAATCCTGCAGAAAGGAGATAATTCGCCATTCCTTCAGGACAACTCACACTGTGGAAAGAATACAGAAACCGGATGCCTGCAGGACCATAGACCTTGCAGAAAGATATAAGAATCGAGACGCCTGCAGGATAACTCATCATGCAGGACGATAACAACGGATACGATGACATGGCAATGAGACAGCTGTAAAAGTACTGTTCAAATACCTTCGCAACTCGCACAAGGCAAGGCACCACACCTACCTCGTACATTACTGTACTATTATGTACCAGAAAACATAAAAGAGGACCACCCTACAAAGGTCCACCAATCAATAGAAGCCACGACAACCGAAAAGATACTCCTTGTCTCCTTTGTTACCGACACCAAAGGATACCATTCGAGGTAAAAGCTAAAACAGCCCTTAGGGTTTGGGAATCCCTCTCCATATCCCCTACTATAAATATACAGTGACATGCACTACCAATGGTAACGTGACTCCTAATACGAAAAACAACTTACACTATATTGAGCATCAAATCATTTCTTACAAAGCTTCTTAAGCCTTATTCATAATCCCTCACTGACTTTATCATCGGAGGATGACCCCCGGAAGTCCCCTCTCCGGCCCTCGTTTGTTACCCTGTGTAGATATCGTGGAAAAGCAAGCTAGAACGCATCTCGTGTCTCCCCAGTTATTCATATCTATTGTGAGTCCTAAAAGACATTCTTTTCCCCTTCGAAGAGAGTGTTGATTGTTCTTCTCAGCAGGAACATTAAGGAACGTAACAACCTCCCTCTCCTTTTCTCTCTTCTCTCTAAAAAACCTTTTGTCCGTTTAGCTCTTGATAAGAATAAATTTTTTGTGCTCTCCCTACAGGAGAGTTGTTCTACCCATTTATTGGGTTGATTCTACCCATATATTGGGTTTTGATCTCTCTCTACATGATAGTTTAGAGTTATGAAGTTTGGTTTGTAATTGATTTGTTGGTAGAGATTAATGCGATAATGCAACAAATACCAAAATTGCAATTATCATTAACTACATCAAATTCAATTCTATCTCAAAACTACAACATATCGAAAGACCCCCTCATAGAAGAATGTGTCAAACAACAATGTGAACGAGGATATTCAGAATTGTCAGATCTCATATACAACAATCATAGTTAGAGCTGTTCAAAAGTGACCCGACCCGAAAACCCGAACCGAAACCGAAAGTAAATTGACCCGAAAATGTGTTCTATTTTTAGGTTTATCGAACCGACATTACCCGACCTGAAGTTATATCCGAACCGGTTGACAACCGAAAATGGGAAAACTGAACCCGAGCTGTAACCGACACATAATCATTAACCGAGATTACCTAAACCTAATAATGACCGACCTGAGTCATATCCGACCCGAATCATGCTCGAAACCGAACTCGATCCGGCTAAAACCGACTTAACCTGAAGGAGTTTAGATCGAACTTGTGTAAACCTGAATAAGTTTTTAACATAGAAGTATGATCGACTTATATTCAATCATCTTATTATTTATTCTAATAAAGTGATAAAGATTTGATAAATATTTTAATAAAATAAATTTTATAAATACATGGTTTCATATATTTAATTTTCGATCAAACAAGTAAAAGTAACAATGTAATAATGATCACTAATTGATTTGTATTTAAACTATTTATTTTGCTTTAAGTAAAGGAAACCTTATCATCAATAAAAAAATGACTAACAACTTAATCTGATACTGATTAGATCGATAGTAATTAGTAATTCGTAGCCAAATTCTACTTGAAAAAAAATACCCGAACTCCATCTGTACCCGGTAAAACCGAACCAATTATTAATCGATGACAACCCGAGACCGATTGAATCTCGACACGAACTTCAACCGACACCGAACTGATGCTAACCCGATAGCTCGAATAACCGATCTTCAATCGAACCGTGACTAACTGACCCGACCCGAGCGTGACCCACCTAAGCATGTATTCGAAAAATAACCGAACCGAATGACACCCGTTCGAAACCGACCCGATCACCCGAATGAACACCTCTAATCATAGTTTTGTTAATTTTGAATAATCTTTGGTTAAAATTGTTATATACTTGCTAATTTTTATCTCTGATGTAGATGTCGTATAATTCTTTATTAATCAATCATTTATTATTAAAAAAATTGAATTTGGATATGGAAGGTTTAAAAGGATTATGATATGATGATTTTGAGAGGAAAAGTCGT
>CM025917.1:13882339-13890474 GCA_000753965.2 Amaranthus hypochondriacus
AAGTAAATGAGGATTTGTTTTATACCAAATAAACCTAAATTAGGTTTCTTCAAAAAAAAAAAAAAAAACCTAAATTAGGTGAGCTGGCACAAACTTCAACTTCAAAGCATTTTCCTAATCTGTTACCTGTCTTCTATTCTGTTTTTTGTATAAAAACAATTACAAGACTTGAATCAATTCAACCTGTATAATTTATTTTAACTCAAAATGGTTGGGTGTTTTGTGTGTTTATTTACATGTGTAACTTTATTATTCTTCTATTTAGAATGTAGGCATCTGTCGTTTTCTACTGCTTTCTTTATATGAGACACGACACTTGTAGCCCAACTGCTCCCTTTGGATTAACATAAATTACCGAACACACCGTCTAACGTCTTAGTATTACAATGAAATCATTTCTATTAGCTTCACTCAATGTATATTTACAATTTCAAGATTACTTATAATTTTAAATAAAGTAATCACTTTATAATTTAAAAATGACTATAATGCCATGTTTGGAAATAATAATTTCATTTGAAAATTTGAAATTGATTCAAATTTTTTGTTTGGCGAATCAAAAATTTTCAAATTTAGATTAGGATCAAATTTCACAATTGTTGAGAATTTGAGAATGACTACGTAAATCTTGTCATTCTCAAATTCTTCATTTTTGATTTCATAATTGAGATCCATAATTCACTACAACAAATTTAGCATTTTGCGACATTGGATTTAGTGACATTAAAAAAATGCCACTAATTCACATTTTTGATGTAATAATTATTGGTTTTTATTTAAAGCTCCACCATAAAGTGATTTAGCGACACTTTATTTGGTCTTTAGTCACATATGTAATTGTTACTATAGCCTATAGTGGCATTTGTAAAAAATGTTACTAGATCCTATGTCGCAAAAAGCTTTAGTGTGATTTTGCTACTATGCTGCTAAAGGGTCTTATAAATGTCATTAAATCCTTTGTATATACTATTAGAAATTTGCAATAGCGACATTTAAATTAAATGTCGCTAAATATATCCCACTAAAAGCAAATTATGTTGTAGTGATTTCAAATGAAATACTTATTCTCAAACACTACATAATACTCCCTCCAATTTTATTTGGATGTCTCATTTGTTAAGGGTGGTGTAGTGTTCATTAAAAAGTGGGTAGTTGGGGTACTTTTAAATGATTATATCAATTGTAAAGGTGGTAGTAGGTATTGTAAGTAATAAAAGTGGGGTATTTTAGACATTACTTGTGTGAACATGAGGTATTTTGGCAAAAAAAGATTGACAAAAAAGAAAATGTGACAATTGACGTGAATTTGTCAAATAAAAAAATGTGATAACTAAATAGATTCAGAGGGAGTATAATTTTATAATAAAAATTTTATAGTGTTCATTTATAGTTTTAAAATAATTACTTATGTAATTCAATATGATTCGAGTAAGACTAAGAAGTAATTATTACACATATTTTTGAAGTGCAATACAATGCTATGAGTCTGATTAATTAGATTTAGGGCATATTTTGATGTAAATATTTAAGGGGAGAAATAAAGTCAAATTAATAAAATAAAAGTAAATAGAGATACGTTTGAAGTAGTTGAGATAGTTATAAAAAAGATAAAATGGAAATTAAATAAAAATAATTAAGGAAAAAGAAAATTATTTTCCCTAGTATGAAGGTAATAATATAATACATTCTCCCACCCTTTCCTAGGATAAATATTCACCCCACAAAATTGAGAGTTCCCTTTATTTTTCATTACATTGCAACCATTCTTCCACCTCTACATCAATCAAAAATTTTTTTGCTATGTTTGGAAACGATGACTTCATTTGGAAATTTGGAATTGTCTCAAATTTATTGTTTGGGAAATTAAAAATTTTCAAATTTGAATTTGGATCAAATTCCACAATTGTTTTTAAAGTAGTTAAAATTGAGAATTTGAGAATGACTAACCAAACCTTGTCATTCTGAAATTCATCATTTATTAAATTTAATTATTTAAATTAATTAATTAATTTTTTCCGATGACCATTATACACCTCTAAATTCTAACAATCTATACATAAGGAAAGCAAGAATAATTATGGCTAAATTACTTAAGGATGTGTTTGGAAACACACATTTTATTTCAAATTGTGGATTTTAATTATGAAATCATAATGAAGAATTTGAAATGACAAGAATTGGGGTGTCATTCTCAAATCCTCATTTTAATTAACTACTTTTATAACATTGGTGGATTTGGCTCAAATCCAAATTTGAATTCTTGTTATTGCCAAACACTAACTTTAAGTCAAATCCATATTTGCAAATGAAATCATCATTCCCAAACATACCATAAAGGCAATAAAAAATTACAAAAATTCTTAATCAATAACCGTGATTTACAAATCATCACAAAAAGACAAAAAGAATAATATTAAAATAATAAAAATAAAAAAAGATAAATTAAAACAAAAAATCTCTCATTCTATCACATCACACCACATAAGGGTGATTTATTAATCTCACAAATAACCGTTATTTACTTAGACTTTCTGAAAAAATTATACTCAAAGGAAGATAGTCGGATCGAAATCAATGACTACTATATATTACTATTAGTACTAAGCTACCTAAAATAAAGGAAAGGGAATATACAAAAGAGTAAAGAAAGCATAAAATATATATAAATTATTACAAAGTTTAAGTTTGTCCACTTTTAGAGAGAGAAATTTAAATTAGATTTTTGAAGTATATATTGATGATAAAATATATTCATGTGAGATCTTGTTAGATTTGTGTTGATGTAAAGTTTTTTAATGTGTAATTTTTATAATTTTATATAATGCGTACTTAGCGATATTAAGGATTAAAATTTGCTAAAAAATGCGTGCAAAAGATAAAATGGACAAATAAAAAGGAACGGAAGAAGTATGAGATAGTTACTTATTAGCCCCCGTAAGATGGACGGTCTGGACTCTGGAGGGTATAGTCGGATCTTGGTGAGAAAGTGCTGAAAACGTGATCGTGGCAATGGTTCAGTGAGCATCTGCTAGTTGATCATCACCTGATACATTCATATATATGTGACACGAAGAGTATCTTTTTGAACCTTTTCAATGTTTTATTCGTGAATGAAAGACTGGATTTGCCAAATGTTGTGTTGCACTAAGATTTTATCCCAAAAATAGTCGGTGTAATAGCGGAAGCATAGCCAATTTCATTCATTTCATTCACTAACTCTAATCATTAGGTTGGATAATGGATTGAGAGAATCCTAACTCTATTTGTATTATTTCCTTCATTCGTTATATTCTTTTCAATTTAATACGCACAATTTTTTAAATCCAACTAAAAAGCAATCCCCGGTGGATTTAGGGTTTAGAGTTCCCTGGGGCACCAACATACAGATGAAATTAGCTAATGTGAGCAGTATATGGTATATTTGTGAAACAATCTCTTAAATCAGAAAAAAGGTTTAATAGTAAGCAATTCCCCAACAAAATTGAAAAGAGGGAGCTTAGGAGGATAGTCAACCAATCACTTGAGATTCATATTGATCAATTGAAACAGTCAACCGTGGTGTTTTGTTATTCAGTCAACCTGAATCTTGATTTCACCTAAATTGAAAAGCTTTAATAGTAAGCAATTCCCCAACAAAATTAAAAAGAGGGAGAAAATTGAAATAGTCAACAGAATGAACATTAGAATCTAAGACACAGTGGTTTCGCAATTCTAACTTCAATTAGACGACATTGTTATCAGATATCAAAAAACACTTATATGCAATAAGAATCAAGATTAAGAATAAAGATTAAAACAACAAGATTAAGAATTTAAGATTATGATTAAAGATTATAGCATAAATATTAAGATTAAGAGTGAAAACACCTAAAAAATCAAAATTTTAAACATAGAGATTAAGATTAAGATTAGAACAAAAAAATGTCAAAAAATTTTCTCCCGAGGCACGTGCTCCGGGAGGCCCGTACATAGATCCGCCGATGCCCCTATGTGCCGTTGGGCATTTTATGAGAATGATTAATTTGGGACGACCACTTTAATTTGGGACTATTAATGAATAATGATTACCTCATATTTTCCACTTACGATAAAAATTAATATAAAATATTTCTACTATTAGATTATTATTACTTTAATCGCCAAGATTATTAGAATAATCTAAAAATTAATTTAGACTATTCTAGCTACATGAATGTAACTAGAACCATCTAGCTACTACAAAGTTAAGCTAGTATAGTAAAAGTATCTGGAAAGCTAAGTAAATTGCAAATATCAACGGACATGAACAACACAATAAATACTATATTTAACTTTTTTATGCCGAATTATACACATTTATATGCCGAATTATACATATTAAAAATTATAAAAAGTTTATATTATGAAAGTATGCGATTAGACGATACAAACAAGTTCTCACTTGACTATATTATTACTTACATATTAGCCGCAATATATAAAATAAGCTTAAATGATGAATAGTGCCCAAAAATAAAATGTAGCCAGTATTTCGAAACGAAAGAAGTATGTTGTAAGATGGATGGATGCTCACAAAATCAAGGATGTAAGAGTACCAAAAAAATTAGTGTGACATAAGCTCACAAAAAAATAATATAAGTGAAAACTGCACAAGTGTGGAATAAGTGTCCTATCAAAAATTATTATTATACAATTTATGATGTAATCAAATATTTGTATTCACTTAATGTAATATAATATTTATTTCAGTTCAATTACAATTTCGTGTGGGCGGCAAAACTTCTATCAAAGATTTTATCTTTCTTTATATTTGTGAACATTTTTTTTAAGATTAACGATTAAATATTTGGTGAGAGTATAACATTGGATCCATGTCCACTGTCTAAATTATCTTAACAAAAAAATGTAGAATATACTCCAAAAATGCGGACTGTTGTAATTTGTATTATTAATTTGTATATATTGACAGCATCTATCATTCATAGTTGTAAATAGAGATGTTTAAAATAAATTTAATAATTTTATATCTATTTAACTATGTAATCATATAACTCAATTTTAAATCGACCTAAAATTTAAAATCGATCAGATAACTTGAGTGAAGACCGAAGTCATCTAATTATAAGTTATAAGCTTTAAAAACATTTGTTGACGTACAGCTAAATAACAAAGGACTAAATTTTGTATGTTTCTGTTAATGTACGCCCAGTTGGCCACTAGTTTCAACAGTTTTGCATTAATGTACGTCCAAAACAAATTAAGTGGTTATCGTCAAATTTCTTTATTGTTATTTGTTACCCATTATTTATGTCACGGGCTGCTCAGCCGCAAAATTTAGATATTTTATTTTTTATCACTTTATTTTACTCCATCACTTTGTAATAAAAGTAATGATAAGAGTTAAACAGAAAGACGATCATTTTAATAATACATATAAGTATATAACTAAAAAATGATTGTGCATAATTTTCTTTTTTTTTTTTTTTTGATTGTGCATAATTGTTAATTTGTAGAGAAACTTTATGATTTTGGGAAGACTAACTAAATTACACATATGATTTGATATTGCTATTTGTACTTTGCTATATTACTATTGTAAGCCACTATCGCTATTAGTTTATAGTCACTAAAGCTCAATCTATAACAATTATATAATATTTTAAAAGATAACATTAATATTAATATAAATTATGTCTTTTAAAAAACATGCCTAGAGTTTAGAGACATGGTTGTCAAATCATATGTACCTCATTTCTCCTAAGAAAACGTCCCTGGAGATGTAGAGTTGATTTTGAATCAATATTTCAGGTCAGTTTAAAATCAGGTTTTATATCCACATTGATTTTTACATAATTGTAAATTTATCTTTAAATTGGATCAAATTAAATCAGATTACAAGGCCGGTTCAATATCAAATGGTTGGCTTGTTTTGGACACAATTTGTCAATTTGTAGCACATAGAATGATAAGAATACTTCATCATGCCTCTATTATTCAAAATTGTGGATCATGTCATACTAGCTAGTTGCAATACAACAAGAGTACATAGAATACATATAATACATCATCCAATTGCAAGAGCTAGCTACCAGCATGGCCTAGGAATCTTATAGCAACTATATAGTTCAACTAGTATTACCTGCCCACAAAAATTGACTCCAATCTAACAACAAACAAAAAAATCTGAGTAATCAATGACAAACAACATATCATAATCAATTCATACAACAAAAAACTATAAGCCCACCCTCTCAAACAACATTGTTAATGAGTTGCCCAGAAACTACCTAGCCTTTGTGCCTTGTCTTCTTCTTCATCCATCGTATCGGCCAATGTCGTTCCTCTCGTCTCGGGCAAGAAAAACGCAAATGACCCACAAATAGCTATCACCACTCCAAACACTCCATATGCTATAAATGGGTTTTTTCGCCCTGCAGCGACCAGAGGTGGCGCAAATGCCCCGCCAAACACGAGCGCTTGGCGGGCCATAGACAGGGCGGAATTCCCGAACACAAGTAGGGAACAACTCACAAGTAAAGATCAACATAAGGTTCAATCCAGAAACCCCACAAAGGAATGAAAGTATTTCAAGTCCAACTTGTAATACCATTATATGTTCATTACTTTCCGCAAAATTTCCGGCCACTACTACTAAAACACTTAGGATACCACTCACTAAAGTAAACCCCAATTACTGCAAACCGTCTATTTAACCTATTAACCAAAACAAACGTTAAAAAGGACCCTGGTAATTCGGCTAAGGCATTAAGGGACACACTTAGATAAATATTAAAGGGTAAGTTCCCTAAAGCTAAGGGCATACCATAGTAAACTACACCAAGACCACTAGATATAAACGAAACGGTTATTAATCGGCGTAGGGCCCATGCCCTAGACACCATAATCTTCATCGCGGAGAAGACATCTGTGTCATCTCCGCGAGGAGCTTCTTCTTCTCCGAAGAAGCTTAAAGTAAGACTACTTTGGTGTAATGTAGCGATGTTTTTAAGAGCATCCATGGCTTCTTCCCTTCGGCCCCTGATCAGTAACCATCTGGGTGATTCCTTAACAAAGAAGATAACAAGTGCACAATAAACCAGTGCAGGAATGGAAGTCCACATGTACATATGCCGCCATGAAAGACCTTGGTTTAAATAAGCAATTCCTGGTAATGATAGAAATCCTAAAGAGAAACAAACGAAACCCATAACCCCAATTTGACCACGCCATTGTTTACCAACAACTTCGGTAGCTAAAACCAATGAACATGTCCCAATTGCGGCTCTTCCGAACCCAGAAACAAATCTCAAAAACGCGTAAACCCAAATGTTACTTGAAAATAAAGCTGTAAAGATACCTGATAAAGACATAGCTAGGGTACATACTAGCAATAGATTCTTGCGACCGAGCCATGAATCGGCTAAAGTTGCTAACACGAGCCCACCGAAAACGCAACCGATGAGAAAAGACGAAGCGGGTAACCCTGTAATCAATGAATTGGCGCATTGTAAACCCCATTCTGACACGATTGTTGAGTCGATTGGAGCGTCCCAAGCCCAAGCAGCGCCTTCTGGGACGGCGCATATATCGTCACCGCACGCACCCGTCGTGCAATGCCAGGACGGTTGGGCGTCGGTAAAGATAGAAATAAACGTTTGTTGGGCGTCAAATGCCCAAGCGAAGGAGACTAAAACGCATTGGATAATCTGCGCTAAGCCTATATTTCCGATGCACTGCTCGATTTTATCGTTGACTGTTGCGTTTTTGTTTCGGGTTGGGTGACGGTAATCATAAGAATTTGAATTTTGTTCATCGTTTTGGTTGGTTAGTAATGGAGATGAATCCGCCATGATTTTTGTTTTTGGGATCTGAAAAGATGGAATTTGGATGATTAGATAATTATGAAAAGAATTAGGGATTTTGATTTGATTATGATTATGATAATTGGGTGGCTGAGAAAAAGTGAAGGAAAAAAGAGGGTATTTAAGGGCAAAGAGGTAAAGGAGGGGAAGAGAGGTGTTTTTGGGGAGATATCAACTGGGATGTCGACCAACCATGTGAGTCAAAAACGTGACTCATAAGATTGACGTGGAGATGAATATGATTCTAATTTATTTTAATACTTCATAATAATAATAATAATATTATTATTATTT
>CM025917.1:13902544-13984020 GCA_000753965.2 Amaranthus hypochondriacus
TTCCTCAAATGTACTATAAAAAACTGAAAACGTTAAATATATATTTCTCAAACCTGATGAAATTCAGCATTGTTTTTCTTAATTATTCTTTTTCAGTAGAAAATATAAGTAAATTAATTCGATACTCAATTTCATCAGATTTGAGGAACATATTTTAATCGTTTCTAACACATTTTTATAGTAAGCATACAAGAGAATAAGTAAGAAAAACAACTATTTCGGTTAAGTACTCATAATTATTACTACAAAATGGCACCAAAAAAAAGCTCATTAAAATTTTTTTTACAAAAAATGGAACCGTTAAATTTATGTTGCTCAACTTGTCCCTCTCTTCTCACACTCATACTTGATTGAAGAAACTCAAGTACGAATGTGAGGAAGAGAGGGACAAAGTGAGAAACATGGCAAGGAGATACTTGTTTAAAGTAACCAAAACATAGCTAATATCATACCTAAATTATTTCGAGAGAATAGAGTAGAGAAAAAGTAGGGACGTAAAAAGTAAGAAGAATTTATAGAAAAATCAGGAAAACTTCCGACTAATATCCGACAAGAGTGATAGTCGGTATACTGTCGGTACATAAAAAGTTGTGCCCAGTTGCTGGATTTTAAAATTCGAACTTACCGACCAACCTGCGACTAACGAATAGTCGAAAATTGGTCGGAAAATAATGTCAGACTTCTTTGACTGATTTGACGTTTTTATACACCGACTAAGTTGCGACTATTTGTCCAGTCGCAATCTGGTCGGTAAATAAAATAACAAAACATTTTAATGAGCTTTTTTTCCGGCCATTATGGGGTTAAAAATATTAATACTAAGTTGAAATAGTGTTTTTACTTAAATATTTCCTCGTATGTACTATAAAAAATTGAAAACGTTAAATATATGTTTCTCAAACCTGAGAAATTCAGCATCATAAATTTTATTTTTTATGAGTCTACTAAGAATAATTTTTTCATTGCAGGGCGTTGGCTCCGCAATAGTGCAATTAAGAGCCTTAGAAAATACAATAGGCCGTAATTACCACTATCGCGGAAAACCAACGACCTGCAAATCGAAAATTATTCTTTTTCAGTAGCAAATATAAGTAAAATAATACGATGCTGAATTTTCTCAGATTTGAGGAACATATTTTAATCGTTTTTAACACATTTTTATAGTAAACGTACAAGACAATAAGTAAGAAAAACAACTATTTCGGTTAAGTACTCATAATTATTACAACAAAATGACACAAAAAAAAAAGCTCATTAAATTTTTTTTTACAATAGATAGAACCGCTAAATTTATGTTTTTCAATTCATCCCGCCCTTCTCAAACTCATACTCGATTGGAATTAACCAAGTACGAGTTGGAGGAAGAGTGGGACAAAGTAAAAAACAAAGCAAGCAGCACTAGTGGAAAAAATGTTATTTGCTGCGCCTCAAAGGCTCCGGTTTTTGAATGACCGCAGCCAATAATCAATTTTTTTTTTGGAGCCTTCGAAGGCTACGGTCATGCCAAAACCGCAGCCAATAACCAATTTTTTTTGGAGCCTTCAAAGGCTGCGGTCATGCCAAAACCGCAGCCAATAATCTTAAAAAAAAATTGAACTAGCAGTCCTTTATAAAGAGGGAATTAAGCAACCCTAAACCTATTCCGCCTCTTTCTTCTCCTCTTTCGTGTTCATTTTCTCAGCAGATTCTTGACCAGCAGCTTCAAAGAAGAAATACCCAGATACTGAACTTAGTCCGAGATTGCTTCAAAGAAGAAAAACCCCACGCTTTTTGAACTTAGTCCGAGATTGCTTCATTTTTCTTGTTTTAGATCGGATTTTCCAATTCCATTTCTCAATTTCAACTACTCATTACACCTTCGTCGCTCTTCAGGTGTTTTTTTTTATTTTCATTCAATTTTTATTTTCGTTTTGTTGTGTCTAGGATCTGATTTTTGTTTTTTTGTTTATTTTGTCAATTACTCATCTTCTTCATATCATCATCATCAACAAACCCATAATTTCAATTACCCAACAAATTTCAATCAAATTCAATCATATGGGTCGTCATTAAATGAGGAAAAATTAAGTGGGTATAGCTCAGAATCTGTTTATAGTACCCCAAATTTGATGGGTATTAGTTTTACCCAACAGATTAAAGGAGAAAATTGTGAAGAAGAAGAAGAGAAAAAAGGGATTGTTGTTGAAGAAGAAGAGGTAAATGAAGTGCAGAAATTGTCGGAAGAATTAATGGCTTATGAAAATTATATGAAGTTTTATGAAATTCCATATATGGAAGGTCAATCTTGTATTATAGCTCCTCCAATGGCGTCTTCTCAAGAAGGTAATGCAACTTTGGAGCTTTGGAATTTTGATGATCTTCCTTCAATGGCTGCTTGAATGAATATTGGAATTTAATTTGTATAAATTTTGATTATTCTTTTTTTTTATTGAAATTTTTATTATTGCATTTTATTTTTATTGAGAAAAATCTGAACTTGATTTTTCTCATGTGTTTTAGCTTTTAATGCTTTTATATTTACCAATTTGTATTGAGTTTTATTTTAATGGATTTGCGATATTAGTATGACGTGCTGTATTTACTTTATTGTGTCTTGTTTTTTCGTTTTCTTCCATGAATTTTGTTCTTAGTTTTCTTCCATACTATAAATTATTTTTTTTTTCTTCCATGAATTTTGTTCTTAGTGATGAGCAGTTACTGGGTTTTTGTTTGGATAATTTTATTTTTTCTTTGTTCAAATATCTTGATACAAATTACACTATCATTAAACGAAATGAAAAAAAAAAAACCTCAAAGGCTGTGGTTTTGGCAATGACCGCAGCCAAAAATCACGTTTTTTTTTGTTCTAAAAATGGGGTATAGGCTGTGGTTTTTAGGACCTCAGCCAATTTAGAGCACATTTATGTCCCCACTTTGGTGTCGAATCTCGATGTTTTACATTGGTTTTATATGATTTACACTCGATTCTACCTTGATCTTGTCTCCACGGTGTTTAGAGGTTATTTCAGGTGTTTTCGGGAGATTTCGAGGTAAAACGGATCAAGTTCGAGGTTTAGACTTCAAAGTCGAAGAAGAGGCACGCGTTTCGAGGTGCTCACAAGTGTTTCGGGTCATCCCCGAAGATATCGCGAAGGTCGGAGCTCATTTGGTGCTTAATTGAAGTTGCTTTGAGCCAAGGAGCCTCACATTCGGCCGAAGCTGAACCCAATTCGGGCGAATGAAGCTGCTGCACCCAAGAACAAAGCTCAAAACTTACTGAAAATAGCGAATCTCAATCCATTCGGTCAAATGGAGAGATTCGGGCGAATCCCCTCTAAGATTCGGTCGAATCTACTTTGAGCTCCCCAAATGCCAATTTTCACAAGTCACTGGAATACCCGAATTCGACCCCCATTCGGTCGAATGGGTCAGGATTCGGTCGAATCCCTGTCTGCCTTCGGGTGAATCTAGGTCAAATTCCAGCGCTGCGTTTTCTTCGCGAGTTTAAACCACGTGGATTCTTTTAGGGCTTTTGTTCCCACTTTGTGTAGCCTATATAAGGGCACTCTTATGAACTAAAACCCTATGCTTTAGTAGATAGAAACCCTCTCTTCTATTAAACATCACTTTATTGCTTTCTTTCAATTTCCTTTGCCCTGGATTAGATTTTTATGCTTTCATTTACATTCAAGCTTTGTAATTTCAATTCCTTTTCATTCAAGCACTTTGGTTTATGTAAGTTTACTTTCCTTTATTGCTTTCTCTCTTAGTTTATCTTTCATTCATGCTATTTAATGTTTTGTTCTTCTTAAGTTTGATTATTGCTTTGAATCTTGTTCTATTGCTTTCATTTCTTGTTCTTACTTTGGTTATTGCTTTCTAGTGTAGTTGATAGTTAGTTTCCTTGCCTTGTCTTTCATTATTGTTGCTTTCCTTCTTGCCCTAATGCTTTCAATCATGTCTTTCTTCTTATTCTTAGTTGTTTTCACTTTCAATATGCTAGAGTAGATTTCTTAGGGGTTTGGTTTGGTGAAACCCTAGGTTTGGTGAATGTTGTTCATGTGTTAGATTAGGGTTGAGGTTGTTGTGGTTTGTTTGATTGATATTCGATGCATATCTTGTCCTGCCACTCCCTTGTGAGACATAGGGCAATTATGGGTCGTTCGCATGGCTATAGGTCATCAACTTCCCCATGCTATCTAGAGTGTCTCGATTGAGTCACGCTCAATCTCCCTTGACCTAGCTCTATATGAGAACATAGTATCGACCTAGGGCGGATCCTCACCATCCCCGTTCGTCTCTTATTGTCATCTCAATCTTATTTATCGCTTTCTTAGTTTAGTCTAAACACCCTCCTTACACACCATATTTCTCTACACCTTGCACTTAATCTTCCTAGCCCTTGTTCCTTGTGGTTCAATCCCCAACTTACCTCTATACTCGTTATAGTTGTACTTAGGGTGTTATAAATATTGTTTGATTAGCTTGTGTTTCTAGCGTTAAACGACGCGTTAGAAAACGGTTATCAGCTGCGGTTTTTAGGACCGCAGCCAATAATATTTGTCATCTGCTGCTATTACTAATGCTGCGAGTCAAAACCGCAGCCTATACCCTCAAAAAAACCGCAGTCTATCTCCTTTTTTCCACTAGTGCACGTACTTGTTTTTCTTAATTATTTCCTCGTATGTACAATAAAAAAATTGAAAATATTAAATATATATATGTTTCTCAAACATGATGAAATTTACCATCGTAAATTTTACTTAATAAATGAATCTACTAAGAATACTTTTTTCAGTAGCAAATATAAGTAAAATAATACGATGGTAAATGTCATCAAGTTGAGAAACATATTTTAATCGTTTCTAACACATTTTTTATTACGATAAGTGGAACCGTTAAATTTATGTTTTGCAATTTTGTCCCGTTCTTCCCACACTCACACTTGAGTGAAGAAACTCGAGTATGAGTGTGACTAAGAACGGGGCAAGTGAGAAACATGCCAATGACCTTTTGACCACTTTTTACAATAAATGGAACCGTTAAATTTATGTTTTTCAACTTGTCCCTCTCCTCCAACTCTCACACTTGATTGAGGAAACTCAAGTGTGAGATGGAGGAGGAGAGGGACAAAGTGAGAAACAAGTACGAGTTTTGGAGAGAATGTTATTAGGAAAAAGAGTAGAGAAAAGTGTAGGAAATGTGAGAAAGTGACGTTGAGGGTGGGTATTCATAGACAAAATCAGGAAGTTTCCGACTAAACAGCGACCACATACTGGTCGGAATCCAGTCGGCCAACAAAGACATTTATTTCAGCTTTTGCGGTTTTTTTTTAATTTTTTTATAGAAAAATTGCGACTAACTTCCGACAAGAGACGTAGTCGGAATAATTGCGACTAACATTTTTGTCGCAATTCCGTCGGAATTTTGCTACCACACTGTTTCAGTAGGAAATTAGTCAGTATGTCCGACCACCGTGTGATAGTCGGTAAAATAGTCGGAAATTTCCGACTAAAACCTCGTAGTCGGTAATTTTAGTCGCAACTTTGCATTTTTTTTGTAGTGCTAATTAACTAGCTAGGCTATATTTAAATTGTTAAACACAAATGTTCATGTCTGAATGTAGGGACAATTAATTTAGTTAAATAATCACTGATTTATGATTTGATCAGAATGATTATGCTGGTAGGAACTTCTTTAATTTAATTCTTTGCCAGCTATGAAGCAAGATCTTTGAAAGTGAAGAAGTATCTCGAAATCTGCAAAACACACCAAGGGGTGAAAATGAACCGGAGTTCTTCTCCGGATTCCAACTCCAACGCCCTAGTCAGTATCAAGAAGAGAGATGAATTTGCCTAACAAGTCCTTCAAGATGCATAGTGCCAATCAGGTGGATTATTGCTTAGGGCTTATTTCGACGTGAGGTCGTATATTATAATTATTAAAAATATTCTTTTGTCTGGAAACGTTGCTTTAAAAATCAATGTGAAATGTGAAATTCAGTCAAGATTGTTCTTATTTTATCTCTTTAAATTCTTTGTATTTCTCTTTCTATGTAAGAAATTAGTTATTTCATTTATGGCGTTTAGGGCTGGTATTTATAGCTAATGATTGTGAGACAAACATATCTGTTCCCAATCCCTCGAAACATTCTTTGCATGTGCCAATCATCTTCTAAAACGTGTCGTTCTTCTAGGTTCAATCAAATACTCTTTTTGTCTTTTGTAGCTTCTAATACGTGTCCAACTACTCAAAAGTAACTCTTAAATGCTGGACAAGTGTCTTTAATACTCACATGACTTTCCCATGCATAATACTTCGCACAGCAGCAACACTCTTTATACCCTGACGGATAAAAGTTCTCAGATGACGACCAAATAACGATCAAAGTTGTCAGATTCCGGTGGATTTGACTTCCTTTGATCATATTTTCCCTTAATAATCTTTATTTAATATTTTTACCCATACAACAAACAAGCTTAACATTACGTAAAGATAGAGCAAATTATGTGTTTAATAACGTGCTTAGATGAGTGACCTAGTTTCTCTTTCGAACACCTAAAATTAGAGTCTTGATCACAAAAGCTTGTCGGATGATATTGCTTGTTCGAGCAAGCAATCCATCAATTGTTCGAGTGTTTGTCCTCATTTAAGCACTAATCAGCTCGTAGGAGAAAGCTACAAGTCTAATTCTTTAATCTCTGTCGCTCTTTTAGCTCGTTCGGGCGCACCTCATGCATTTCCGAGCATACGCTCATACATGAGTCGTCTTATTAACAAGGACACATATAAACAGCTGGAGTTGCAATGAATTAGGTACTTGAAAGACATGACCTCATGGAAGTCACGAAGAGTCCGACAAAGGATGATAATTAGGTGTACTAAAACTTTCCCTCATAAAGGATCCTCACTTTGCTATCAATCTTGCAAGATAATCCACGGTATCACTAATAATAAGTTAACATCATCATACTCGTCCATAGAAACTATGATCAAGGTTTGAGGAGAAAAGGAAGGTGGTAACTCATACTTATAAATTAAAATAAAATATGCAGCCAAAGAGTCACCCGACTCTAGATTGATCCTTACAATGATATAGGTCCTGTAATGAGAAGGAGTGAGTAAAACTGAATCCATCACCTTACTTATTAATAAACAAGCTTGGTCTATAATCATAAAATTAAAAATAAATAAAATACTTATAAATAAAATAAAAATAACTGCGTAAATAGTCGCTTTTTATAGATCTTTAGCTAACCAATCAACATCTTGATGGAATGAGTGGTGATCTTATATTAATAAGTGAGTATGAAAAGTCAGAGTCATTTGTATAACTGAAAATTTTATAATTAATTATACACACTATTTAATTTGTCTAGTTAGTTAATGTTATGCTAAAATAAGTATGATGCATATATGAAACTTGCAAATATCAAATAAATAATATTCTTTATTGGCTAATTAAGAACTTTAAACTTTGGTCAAATTGTTTTTAGAAAATTAGTCATTTGGATTTGCTCACTAACCATTCACTAACCATAATCTATCCAATTAGTAAAAACTTAGAGCTTATGATACATTAATACTCATTCAAATTAATTAATAAATGTTATTATAATTATATACTACTTTCAATTTATTGAGTTATTTATATGTCAAATTGGTACAATATAATAATTTTATTAAACTTTTTTTCCATCATAACTTAACAAATATACCTATGTTTTTCCAAGAGTCGAAAGAAATAACTTGGGAGTTGGTTCAAATGACCCCATAAGGCCATAACCTACTATATGCCTCCCCCCTTGGATATAATTTAAGAAAAACAATGTAAGTAGAGGTTAAGAATAATATAAGTAGACATTTAAGATTTTTAAAAAGTAGGCATTCAGGATACGGTTAAGCATTAAGGACAATATAAGTAGACATTAAGAATATAGTAAGTAGGCATTGATCTTTAATTGATAGGGCTTGAGATACGTCTCTTAAAGAGACGCTCTCACTTAAGGAGTAGAAGAGGTAACGCACTTATAAGTCCAAAAGAGATTCACTAAAAAACTTATTGTAGTAGTAGGACATACTCCTGTAATTTATAAATTAATGTATTTTTTTTATGATATGAGACAAATTTTTTCAATTTGGAAGGAAGGACGAAGGAAGAAAGATTTGTCTTCATTGTTGTTAGTTACCAAATCTCAAAGGTATTATCTTGTTTTCTTAATGAGTTGTATATCAAATGTTTCACATGCAATGTGATTCCCCGCGCATATAACTGCATATGCTTTATTGTTTACCTAAGATGTTACTTTTGATGCATTTTTTAAGGAAACTAATTATTTTTTTATAAAAATGCCATATAATATCTACAACAGAGTAACAATCGATCAGATACATAACAATTTCAATCAAATAAATTTCTATATAGAAAATCTCATGATTATTAAAACGAGATTTAACATTGAAGCCTTCCCCCTATTACATTGGTGTTTGATACAATCTTATCCGAGGAGATTTTTAGATCTGGTGTGTAGTGGCTTTAATTGAAATAGAGGTTCGTATGATATATTATTGATTGTAATAGCAAAACTGACACTTGTAATGACATCATATTCCTTTTTGCTATCAAATTGATAACAAGACTTTAAATTCTCACCATTACAGACTTTAAAACCAATATATGGTTAGATTGAATTCAATAAATGGATCGCTAACTCTATAATATAAAAAGTATGAATTTTATTTGTAACAAAAATGAAAAGAGCAAAGATGATAAAGAGATTGGCGGCTTTCAATCTGTCTTAACATGCTATGGTTTTTTGAGAGAAAAATGTTTTTGAGTGATCAATTTGGCTTTATACGGATTGATAATATTTTTAATATAATAAATTTGTTTTGTTAAAAATTATTAAACGTTAAAATTTTAAAAATTTACATTGAGATAATTAAATAAGATTTGACTTAACTAAACTTTAACTCATATAAATTAAAAATGAAATACAAAATAAAAGAGATGGATGATTACTACTAATTACATATGATAAAAATAAGTGAGTATGTCTTAGGGTAAACTATTTTGTATAGTATAAATGTAATTGTCGGCATTGGGACCAACGTACTTGTGCATGTGGTTGGTGTTAATTATCTTTTAATAAATTATTGTATTAGACCGTTTCAACATGAGATTTATCTCATATATATATGCTCAAATAGTTTCTTTTAATACATATTATAAGAATATGAATTCATTATTTAAATTCGTCACAAAACCGATCTTATTTATTTGTAGTTTTGACAAATAAAAGGATTACAATTAAGAGATGTACGGAATAATAATGCAGAATTGTTGGCTATTCATGCTTGCTTATAATAATAGCTTTTAAAAAACTTTAATAACAAATGAAAACAAATGATATAATTATTGAGGTTTATTTTTAAACAAATTATGTAAAATTTTTATTAAAAGTTTTTATATCATTTCCATGATAATAAAATTTTGATCACAAAATAGTTTTTTTGTTTATAAATTTTTATTACCACCTAATACCACATTTCCCAATAGTAATGCATTGGAATGAATTTTATGAAGAAATGAGATGATTGATGTTAAACAAGCATGAGCATTAATGTAAACAAAAGATTTTTTCACCAAAATTACACTAATTTTTCATTCTCATTACTACCGTTTATTACCATATATCATAGATGCTATTAGCGCACAAGAAAGTGGTTATCAATAATTTTTAAGTTTTAACTTTTTAGTATTACATTCAACAACGTTTTAACTTTTAAGTATGATAATATAATGTCCATGCTAACTATACAAATTCTAAAAGCCGTGCAAAATGTTATTCTATAACAAATTTTAAAACAAATCACGTTTAAATTTTACAGTAAAACTTTTAAACTTTCAAACTAAATGGAAATTCAACATCGCCAACATCTCAAATTGTCAAATACTATCCCATAAAACAAGTTGAGGTGAATAGATCTAAGGTGGTATACCTATTCGTTAAGGGCGCACAATGAGCAGCCAGTCTTGTATACGTTAAAAGTGATCACATATGCCTTAAAAGTAATTATATAGATCTTAAAAATGATTTTATATGCCTTAAAAGTAATCACATAGGTCTTAAAAGTAATTACATAGACTTTAAAAGTAATCACTTATGCTATTTAAAGTGATCATCACACAAGTACACAAGTAAATTAAAAATGATCGATCATATGACACGTAAGCCTTAAAAATGATCACATAAATCTCAAAATTGATTACATATACTTTAAAAATGATTCGTATAGTAAAATAAATTACAAGGCCTTTCAAAGTGTTCACAAAGACCTTAAAAAGTAATTACATCAACCTTATGGAAAAGTAATTACCTAAGCTTTAAAAATAATTACATAAATCCTAATTATTGTAGCACGGTCCTATCAAAGATTTTATGCAACAATGAGAATAAAAAAATTTAATGACCTCAACTCTGTGGTCCAGTAGCATCACAGCAAGTCAACATGTATTTTAGAAATTAAAAATAGTATATATCTTATATATCGTGAATAATGTGTAAGTAAAAATATAGTTAAGTGGGATCTTATTTGAATTGTCTAAATAAATAATTCAATATATAAATAAATAAAATAGCACATTGGAATACGTAAAAAGTAAAATGTAAGTATTATGGAAAGTATTATGGAATGGAGGAAGTATATATATATATATATATATATATATATATATATATATATATATATATATATATATATATATATATATATATATATATATATATATATATATATATATAGGGGAGGGATCCAATAAGAAGGGGTGTGAAAATAGAAAGGATAGGAAGGAGTAACTACCGTTGATTGAATAAGATCTAACGGTCGAAACACATTTGTCAAAGCAGCAGATCCAGTAACACATATTTATGAAGAAAGCATCACACATTAATTTAAAAAGCATCACACTTTCAAGTAACACATGTTTATACAGAAAGTATCACATAATCATTAAGAAAGCATCACACCCCTATCCTTCCTGTTCTGAAACGCGTGCAAGATGGACCATTGATCTAAGATCTAATGGATGAAATTCCTTCCTATCCTTCCTATTTTCACACCCCTTCTTATTTGATCCTAAACCTATATATATATATATATATATATATATATATATATATATATATATATATATATATATATATATATATATATATATATATATATATATATATGATCAATTAACAAAGATTTTAAAATTAGAAGGATGATAAGAATTTTTGTTTGATTTTGTTTGGTTACCGTATATATAAAAAACGATACTATATTATAAAGTAAGGACATTTTAAAAATTTTGTTATAGTTATTTTTCTGTGTAACATAGTTGCTTTTACAATTATATGTTTTTGGCTCAATCGAGACCATAGATTTTTTTATTGGAGTGAAATCAAGGGTGTAGAGTCCTTCTTACCGTTCTCATTTTCAACGTCCTTCTCATTGGATCTCTCCCCTATAAAATAATGAAATATACTACATTAATTGACTGGTACTTTATTACTTGTGTTTTTAAAACATTTTAACTTTAATACTTATTTTTGTGCACTTTGCATAATTATGAGTAATTAAATGGTTAAGTATGATGTAGATCGATGAAATGGGAAATTATGAATTTTCATAATACAACAATTTAATGTTTTTTTCACAAATAATACAACATATTAATAGAAATCCAAATTCCAAAAAAGAGCCTTACAGATTGCAGTGGTTGCCATGTGTCTTTGAGTACATAAATTGAAACAGTGACGTGGATACGACACACATGAATAAGGTTGCACATGGACTTTTAATATAGATGCCGTGCTGCAATTTTGATGTATTGTTGTCCATCATTCTGCCACTTCCAAGCTTTTGGGGCTTAATCGTTTACTCTATCTCTCTATTTAATTGGCATTAATTTTTATGTTAAATTGTCTTTTTTATTTTAAATTGAACTATCATGAAACCCTATACGTTTTTTAAGATTTTTTCATATGGTAACATTCAATTTATACCTTATCTATTCGTTTAACAAAATCATCCCTCCAAAATCATCTATTTGTTTCACTCCAATTAGTTTCTTATCCAAACAAGGAATCTCTCATCCCTCCAAATTCATGTCTTTCCTATCCCTACATATCCTTCTATCTACATACACCGTGAGTTTTAGCTACGAAACTTAGAAGTATAATCGACTTATATTTTATCATCTTATTAGTAAGTCTAATAGAGTAATATATATTTCTATAAATTTAATTTATAAATATACAGTTTCATATATTTAGAGTTAACAATCATTGATCAATGTTTATTAAACTATTTTAAATCAAATTAAATGAAAATTGATAGAATTTATATTTTTATTTACAGTCAAACAAGTAAAAGTAACTGAGTAATAATTAGGGGTGTTCAAAATCGGGTACCGGGTCGACCCGGATCCAAAAATTCGGATACGCGGTTTTTCGGGTACCTAAAATTGCAATCCGGTTCCGACCCGATTTAACTGGGTATCCGGTTTAAACCGGGTCGAAAACCGGATACCCAGTTTTATTAGAATGTTTTTTATTTTTTATTTTTTTGTCGTTTTGTCGTTCAACCATACGTTTGTTTATCTCTATTTTCACTTAAAATATTTTTTTATATAAAATTCAAATACAAACTCTCTAAAAATCTTTTTATTTACGAAAAAAAGTAAAAAAATTCAAATACTAGCTCTCTAAAAATATTCAATCCAAGATTAGCTTAAAAGATATCATAATTTTTTTATTTACGAAAAAAGTAAAAAAAAAATAATTAAAGAAAACCGGATACCGGATACCCAGTTTTCAAATATCCGTGACCCGGATCCGGTTTTAAAACTGGATACCCAACCCGGATTATCCGGTTTGCCGGTTTTAAATACCGAGTACCGGATAATTCGGGTCGGATTTCCCGGACCGGGTTATTATGAACACCCCTAGTAATAATCATCAATTGAGTGTGCCGTTAAGTGAAAAAAAATCTGATGATTAATTAAAAATCGAGTAGCAACTTAATATCATATTAACTTGATCAATAGGAATCATTGTCGAAGTCTATCTTAATATGAAGCTGAAATTCGATCTATGCCCAGTAAAACTATACCAATTAATAACCGGTGAAAACTCAAGATCTGTTGACACTCGACTTGAACTTCAACCGACACCAAAGCGGTGCAAATCCGATAACTTGAACAATTGATCGTGAAACTTAACTAATAAACCCAAACCGTGTGTGAGCCATCGCAAGATTTATCTGAAAAGTAACCAATCCGAAATATAACTAAGCAAATGACACCCTAAATAATTTAATATCTCGAATGAACACCTCTAATCATGTCATTCCAATTAAAATCAAACAGTGATCATAAAAAATATTTTTGTTTATAATTTTTCGTAATCACCTAATATGTTAATATAACATCTTTAAATATCAAAGCATTAAAATGAATATTGTGAAGAAAATGAGATAAATACAATATTATAACAAGCATTACTATTACACTTGTCAAGAAAATTTGCTACCAAAATTACACTAACCTTTCATTAAAATTTCCAAAAAAAAAAGTCAGCTCAATAATCGTTGGTTTTCACTAACAGTTTGGACGTTCGCTGTTCGCAATAGCGGACCATTAAGGTCGGATGAAAAACCCTTAATTTGAGAATTATTTTGCTTGATAAGCTATTTTGTTTATGAGCTTACTTTTGTAATTTTTCATTAGCAAAAACTTAATTGGTCTAACTTTGTTTCCTTAATGTTGCTGGGCTGTGACAAAAATACTGGGCCTGAATAACATTGAGTCTAACTTAGTTTCAGGCTAAGGATTGGCCTTTGACTTTCATTTGACGAAAATTTGAAGTAAATAAGTAAAATAATATTAAAAAAATCTCAAAATAATCATGAAAAAATTTATTTCTTAAAATAAGCACTTTTAGCCCAATATTGAGTCTGATATTTTTCAGCACAGCAACCGGCACGTTTAAATTAATAAGAACAATTCGAAACGTTATGTCAAAACACGAAAAAAATAACCCAAATGAATTTGATAACCTAGAAAAATAAATAAACTTCATAATTCAAATAAATATATGAATACTTTGACGAAATTGAGCAAGATTGTTGATGAAGATTGATGAACGAGAGGAATTTGAAAATGAATTAAGCTAAAAATTGATAAAAGATAGGAGAAGGTAGAAAAAACTGACGGAAATGAGAGCAAGGTGAGAGAGGAAATCTCATGAAAGAATAAGAAAGTTCAATAATTCAAAGAGTCATTTTGGTTTAATAATAAAACTAACATAAATGGCATGGAAAACAAGGAAACAATTCAAAAATCAGATCTCATATAATTAGTTACTTACTCCAATTGATTACATTAAGATTGTAAATTATTACTTTGAGATTATAAACAATCATTTCAAAACTATAAAAAGTTATCCTTTTCAACCTGTTAGTAATCAATTTAAGGTTCTAATTAATCACTTAATGATAATAAGTATATATTAGACCAATCTAATAAAAATAATCTCACTGTGATACCTTAAAAAACAGAACACAATTCGTTTCACATCATCTTTTGAAATTTTAATTGCCATACTTTAACTATTACTACTTAGTGGTATCCCATCTTTATACGTTGCAGTTTTTGCATTGTCACTTAATTATGGAGTTGGTGACAATTGACATTGGGTTGGGTCCTAGCTAAGGTTTATAATGATGATTAGGGATAGTCATAGTTTGGGTTTGGTTTTGGGTTTAGATTTGGGTTGGTTCAATAGAATTGGATTATTTAGATTTATTAATTTATAATTGATCTAGATTGTTAGTATCTAAACCTTTCGGGTCTAAAAATTATGGATTTGATTTCAAATCCGTTGGGTCTGACGAGTGCATGGTTCTAAATCAGTCTTAAATGGGTTTCATCATTAGTAAAATGAGTCTATAGGTTGTGTACAAGTAAATTATTGAGTCCAAATAAATATAGAAATATGAACGAACTTATTTGAGCTACGTAATAAGTCAAATCTAAAGGTGGTCCGGTGGGTCTTTATCTCAAATGAATTTGGACTTGAAATTGAACTCGAATCCACTAGTTCTCAAAAAATCAGACCTTGACCATCCCTATTGATGTTGCATCATGACTCATGAGCCACGCCCACGCTAAACCATTTTTATGAAGTGATTAAGCTAATGAAAATCAAATTACTCCTAGTAAGATAAATTTTACGGTCTATTGGGTTAATGGTACTAAATGTAAGATAATAGGAATGATTTTTAGTGTAAAATTTCATCAAAAGTTCCAAGCCATTCCCATTGTGATGAAACTTCGATCAAAAAATAGTATTTTTTTGTTTACTAATTTTACTCTCTCCTAATGGTAATGCATTCGAATGAATTTTATAAAGTAAATGAGATGATTAAAGTTGGATAAGTATGACCATCACGATAGCCATGGGCAGTTTTGTGCTTGTGCGACAGTGCGAGGTGCCCAACCGCACATGGCCCCAAAACTTGAAGGCTCTCATAATGAGAAATTATATTGGAATAGCATAATAGTGAGGTACAATAGTTGGTAGGAGTCTTACTCAACAAATCAATGTTCATAAGTTCAATTCCTCTCATCATCATCATCATTTCCAGTGTATCCCGCTCATAAACAAACTATGGTCAGGGTCTGGGGAGGGAGGATAGACGACAACTCATACCCATATAGGAGAGTGTGCTCAGAGAGTCCCCCGGCTCTAAAGGGTCTTCAAAGAGAGCAGTTCCTGCAACCATTCGATAGCCTGGTTGAGTAGAAGATAGTGCTTTACATTTTTTGTCTTTCTTTATTTTATGTATTTCCAAAGCAACTCTTTAACTTCTAAATATTTTCTCTGACATCATTTAATTTTTGCACTTTCATCAAACATCAATTATTACTAATTTTATTAATAATAATAATCAATAATTTATTTCTTAAAAACCCTTTAAACTTATACTTTTTTTATTATTAGTCAGCAATCTATTAGTGTGAAAACGAGACCCACTTTCTATGAAGGATTTAATTTATTTTTTTTCTCTTGCATTTTAACATTAGAGATGGAAGTTTTAATTTTCAATAACTTAATTTAAGTAATTTTTGTAACATCAATATTAATAAAATTGAAAATTGTGTCGTGTTTTTATTCAATTCTAATACTTAAAATTAAAATTCTGTTGAATTTTTATTTTAGTTTGCGAACAAGGGCGGATCAACATGTAGTCAATGCTGTCAATTGACAGCATTTGAATTATATACATGCCCAATTCCCATTATACACTGATGTTGGATGTGTCTTAGCTGATAGGAGTTTTAGCAATTGACATCACCCACCTAGATCAAACCTTCCTAACAACATATATATTTTTTTTCAATATCCCATTACTGATTCGCATCCCACACGCAACACACCCCGACATTCCTTCACGTTTTCTCTTCGTTGCGCCTGCTGTGACGCTTGTGAGTGCAACCGGCCCTCCTCTTCCATTCCGGCAAGGCGGCAACCGACAGCAACTCGCCACCACTAGCAGCAGTCGTCCTCGTCTGGTCGTCCTGCCTCCCTGGCCGTGAATTCCCTCCCCACAACATTATCATTCCTTTTCAGGAAAAACACAATATGTAGAGTATAATTTCTACCTCTTAATTTTGTTGTGTAAAATGGGTAATTTAAGTAGAAAAAAGGGACTTTTTTTTGTGGAAAATTATTTTGAGATGAAAAATGACTTGGTTTTGGGATTGAGCTGAGTTTAGGTTCAAAAAGGTATGGATAATTAATTTTTTTTTAATATTATCGTTATGGACGTTATTTGATTTTTTTTCTAGATCCGCCCCTGTTTGCGAATCTCTCATTAATTATGAAGGGCTTCAATATCAGAAATTTATCTAAAATAAACAGGGCTTTGAAATTGTTTGCTCTGCCTCTAAAGATAGCCCACAGATTTTTCAACCAAAATTACACTAGTTTTCATTTTCATTACCACCGTTTAATATCACCTACTAAATGAAGGGACACGTAATATTTGTAAACAATATTTTCTTTTGTACCTATAAGTTAGATGCTAAAGAGCAGCAACCCTAGCTCGTATTATTCACAGGGTTGACCCAGAGTTTTTGGAGGTCCGGGGCGAAATATATTTTGTGGGGCCCTAATTACATAAAAAAATTTTGATGTTATGAAATGAAAAAGTATACAAATTAATATAGAATATATTATATAAAATCAGAAAAAATACTCCTACGAGCATTTTTCGATGCAAAATCACTAATAATAGTGTCTAAATCAAGAGACTCGGTCATATTTTTCTCAATGCACAACATAGCAAGACCATTCAAGTGTTCTTGTGAAATTGAAGATCTTAAGTAATTTTTTAATATCTTCAACTTTGTAAAACTCCTCTCATCTTTCTTGACATCATCTTGTTAATTCTGAATAATTTAAAAAATTATATTAGAGACTCCTCTTAAAAAAATTACTCTTACCACAAGAATATAAGTGAAATTGTAATGGCAATTGGCATGACATCAATAGCGACCTACAACTACAAAACTATAAGAAAATTAACACAACATTATTAAGACAATACAACATTATAATTCTCTTTCACTTTTTAATAGAGAATACAAGTAATCATTAAATTATGAAAAATAAAGAAAAATAAAAAAAACCCCTAATTTTAACTAGTTAACTGCATAAAAAATGCTAAATTCTAGATCTTTTACAAATCCTGTACTAATCCTAAATAGTGCTAATTTCCAAGAAAATTCAAGGTATCCATTATTCAAACCCACCGCCTAATATTAAGAGTTAAAGACTATGAAAACTTGAAAAGTAGAATTAGATTTACAATTATGAAATTGGAAAAGCAAATACCTTTGCTGGAGCCTAGAAACGACGAAGATCGAAGCCCGAAGGTGATCGCCGGTGAGGCGACTGAGATGGTCAGAGATGATTGGCTGATAGTGGAAGGGGCCTAGATGAAAGTTTTGGCCTTTGCGGTTGTCTTTGATCGAAGGTCAGAGATGACTATTATTTATTTATTAGTTTTATTATAATTATTTGTAAACCAAATATGAAGCCTCAATTTTAAGGGGTTTTCTAACTTTTGGGGAGGGCCCTAAGCATAGGCTCACTTCACCCCTCACTAGGCCGGCCCTCATTATTCATTGTTAATAAAAATTTGATATTATTATAGAAAAAATATTAAAAGATTATATTTCATAATAAATAATAAAATAAATAATGAACCACTCCAATATACATCATATGCGAACATTTGAACTTGGGTCGCTAAATTTCTACAAGGTTACAATTTGATAAGACACATCAACATCATCATACTATAATCATCATATACATCATCATTATATGATCATCATCACAGCATCATAATATACTATTACTAATTTATAAACATTTTATGACAATTGTCACTTTACAATGCATCTTCACAAGCATGTGCCATATGTCATGTTCACACTTACAATACAATTTTTAGGTCAACTATACCCTCGAACGCAGACCATTATATACCCAACTAAATATATTATGTTATAACCCCAAATATTATGTTATAACCCCAACTAAAATTTGCTCAAAATAATCTCAACTATCACCCATTGGCCAAAAATAATTTCAACTATCAATTATTTTTTAATAATCCCATATATTCTCATAATTTGTTGAAAACATATCTTCCCCTTGTTATCGGCTAGAACATGTAACTTTTTCACTTTTTTTTTTCATTTTTTTACTTAACTGTTCAAATTAACCCTTCCTCTTCATCTACTAATCAAAAAAGAAAGAAAAAGTGGAAAAATTACCTGTTGCAGCCGGTTAAAAGGGAGGTGGGTATGTTTTCAACAAATTATGAGAATAGTTGGGATTATTAAAAAATAATTGATAGTTGGGATTATTTTTGGCCAACGAGTGATAGTTGAGATTATTTTGAGCAAAATTTCCTTTTAAAAAGTCTTACGTGATTGAATTCAAGTTATAAGAAACCAGTAATTGCGACGCTCATGTTCTAAACTTTAAATCTCTAAGTATAGTTGGATTTGTGAGATACGTGTCACATTAGAGAAATCAAATGTACGATTTTCATAAAATAATTATGTCGGGTTCATTTAAGAGTAAGGAAAATAGGAATTAATACTTATTTTGAAAGACTTGTAAAATACACGCTTCGTAAAAGTTATTATGTTTTATTAAAGTTGTAACTTTAGATAAAAATGAAGTTAAATATCTTCTGATTCCTCATCAAAAATATCTTCACCATTTTCATGTTAGAATGATATACAAATAACAAAGTACTTATTTCGACTTATAAGATACGCGATTTATAATTTAGGGTAACGACATTTCTTGTCTAAAAAGATCATGCAAATGCGCAAAACGTTCTTATAAATTATATCGATCTTGCTTACTGAAACGTAGAAGAATAAAAAACTCATTTGACTGATTTAACAAGATATGTGTATTCAATTAAGATGACTATAACGTTCTTTTCGATCGGGCAAATTTTATATACCGCAAGCGCACGGTGCACGCGTAGTGCGGGTCGAACACAAGGAGGCGAGATAACTCTAGATTGTATGCTTTATGACTAACAAGACACGGGACAAACAAATGATATGGGTTGAAATCTAATTCTACGATGCAATTAAACTAAAACAAGTAATGATAATGGTGTAAAAACAATAGTATGAAATTGAGCCATCAACATAATTGAACGGATCTAATTAATCTCAAGCTTCCGCTCTATTGATTAATATCGATTTAAGACCAACTAGTATTAATCCTCAAACTTTCGTTCTATTGGTTAAACTAGAAGGAATTTAACTCAAATATATCTCAATCCTAAGTAAATCCTAATCTCAAACTTCCGTTTTATGAAAAGGTTAACAAAGATGTTTAAATCAAGATTCATTAAGCATAGATTCAATTATAGACTCAAACCGCACACAATCAATCGATAAATACCAATCCATGTTTCGAATTAGGGATTATACTCTAACCCTAGATAAGAAAACTACTCACAATGCATATTCATGGAAAACATATAGTGAACGATGAATAAAAGTAAAGAACGAAATAATAACACAAGAAACCTTACGGATTCTTAAGATAACAGAAACTGGAAATACCAAATTCGAATGCAAATACAATGTTCAACAAAGGAAAGCTTCAAGAAACTCCAAGGATTCGAAAGAAAGTACAAGAATTGAAATTACAGACTAGAGAAAAACTAAGAGAAATTGAAAATATGGATCCTCTTTGAAATGTAACCGCCACTTATATAGTGGCTCCAAAAATTAGAAAAGAAATCGCCTGAAACTACCTCCGGATGATAAGCGACGAGCGGTGTTTCTTAGGTGACGAGTCGTCGCAAAGTTTCTGACTCCTGGGATGCTTTCCAATAATTGAGCGACAAGCGTCGCTTTCAGGCGACGAGTCGTCACTTTGGGTCTGACTGGCGAACTTTGAATGGCCGCATTTCTTGCTTGGTTGTCGGATATGGACATATAATACACCGTTGGAAAGCTCTTGAATTCTACTTTTCAATGCCGCAAACCTTGCATTAATGTGATCTCTATATCAAAAGTTATGGCCAAATGAGTGAGCATGTATCAAATTTCACCTCAAAACTTTTGTCTTCTAAGCACTTTTCTACTCTTTTCTCTTTTGCCCATCTTCATTGTAAAACATCTTCAAGCGAGCAACGATCTCTTCACATATTCTAGGGGTCTTAGGCTATTTCTCTATACCTTCACCCTCTTATCACGTCGGGACCTAACAAAAAGCACTAATTTCGCCTCATATATTACATAAAACACAATCAAAGCTTATGAGACAAAATTACATCAAACCGCTAATATGATACCTAAATCTCACTAAAACTACATATAAGGAGCATAAAAAATAGCACGGATAAGTGCAAATAATTGCACTTATCACTTTTTTTGAAGAAAAATAATTACGATGAATAAAAAGACACTAAATGCGTGTTTTTGAGATCTATTGATGAGTTTTAGGGTTCAAATGATATACTCAATATCTTGAGATACTTTGAAAAGTAAAATTTTATTTGAAATGAATTCTAACATTGAGATTACTCTAAAAATTGATATTGGACCTGTCAAGACGGGTCGGTTGTCGGTTGGGTCATTTTCAGTCGGTAATTATCGGGTCGGTCATGTTTCAAGTTAAGTAGCTTTCGGGTCCTTCGAGTTCAGTTATAGTCGAGTCGGATCCGGGTTCATTTTCGGGTTGGATCAAAATTTCCCAGGTGTATTTTGGGGATGATATATATCTCCTTGACTTGAAGTGTATGCACCTAGTGTTTTTCCATTAATATGCTGACATTCACGATAAATTCACCTCAATTGTACAAAATGATACCATCGCAACATCAAGACATATTCATATCAAAATTATACAACTTTTCATTAGCATTTTTACAATTTAGTAGTGATTATCAAAAGAATGTTATAGTGCAACCTGCTCATCACTTGTGATAAAAAATATATGTGCCGTTTTCAATCCTTCCTAACTCAATTTTATATCATAGTCTCTATAAGTGAGAGATACCACAAGTATTATATCGAGCATGATATGGCGCAATTTACGGAATATAAGATGACAAAAGGCCAAATTTTGACGACAGAAATTCATGTCACAACAAAGTACACACATGGACACAGAGTTGAAAAATATATCCATACTGTCTAGATTTGATTTTGAGTTAAATAATTTAATAAAAGTTTACTTGCTATTAACCAGATCGAAAACGACCAAAGCATTTTTTATCATAAATTGGAGAATCCCACTTAAAACTTACTTCCTACCTTCTATTGTACTTATTACATTTTACTTTTTACGCAATTTAATGCGTTATTTTGTTTATATATGTTGAATTTTACAAATTTAAAATTATAAAAAGTTAATATTAAGAAAATATGCGATTAGACGATTCAAACAAAATTCCACCTGACTGTATTTTTACTTACACATCAGTTGCAATATAAAAATAAGCTTGAACGATAAATAATGCACATAATCAAAATGTAGCGAATATTTCAAAACGATGGGAGTATTTCTTTGAGTTTGGAAAGCAGAATTCTAATAGCTAAAATGTCTTTGTTTATTGAACTTCTCAATTGGAGTGTTGTGTCGTTAAAAAATTTCCTTGTATCCACTTCAAATATCTCATTTGTGTGGTGATTAGGAGTGTGACTTAGTCTTTAATTTATACTTCCTCCGTTTTATAATACTTGCTACTGATTGTGACATGTTCCCTCACAACATGTCACACTCGATAGCAACTATTATGGAGCGAAGGAAGTAAATGTATTGTGGTACTAAGAGATGAAAAAAGGTGAAAATTGCATAAGGTAAAAAAAAAAGGGCTTTAAAAGAAAGTTTTGGTTTTTGGACAGAAGCAAAAGTTGAGTCGGCTTTTCTAGGCAAAGGAAAGCTGACTCAGCAATACTTGCTTGAACATTTTTTTTTTTATTTTTGCCCGGTTTCTTATATTGCCTTTGCATCATATGTACTTCCTCCGTTTCATATTAGTTGCAACATTTGACAAAATGACACTATTCATTCATCACTTTTAATTTGTGATTAGTTTTTAATCTATAAGTTAAAACATAGTCAAATGCGATCTTGTTTGATTCGTCTCATTACAAAGATTATTAATATCAAATTTTTATGATTTTATGTTATATATAATTAGAGATATTAGAAATTGAATTAGTGCATTGAATTGCGTGAAAAAGCAAACGTTGCAAGTAAGTTGGAACGGAGTATAAATAAAGCTAAACACATAGATTAGGATGAAATATTTTCTAATATTCTCTCTACATAATTTTCTCGCTACTATCTATTCTCTTCTTCCTCAATTATTATCATCATCAAGATTGTATCTCCATTGGAAAACCATTAATAGCGCAATAAGACATCTAGGCTAGGACAGTGGACGTAGCCCAATTAGGGGTGAACAACTTAAATCTTTGTGTTGTTTTTGGTTGCATTCTTAATTGCTCAATTGGAGTTCTTGGGGTTGCACAAATTCAATTCTGTTTTGGGTGTTTGTGCGAGACTTATTCTTGTGTTTAGGGGTCAATTTCAATTTGTTTCTGCTTGCTTACAATTTAATTAACTCAATCAATTATCTCTACTATAATGTATGATTTAAAATTATAAAAAAATATATAAATAAAATTTAAATTAAGAGTTTAGAAAAATTAAACAACATTAGTACTTGATTATATTTTATTTTAATATAAATTAAGAATAAAATACAAATTTTTATAATCAAAAATCTCAAAATGATATATATATATATATATATTATAGGCAAGAATATTACTAACAATGGCGTTGAAGAAATAATTTCCATGATCTTTTCGTTATGTCACAATAAGTATGTTACAACTATTTAATGGCGGATGCAAGAAAAAAGAAGTAATGTCAAAAAAAACATAAGTAAAATGCACTTTATGAGTTTCAAACACTCATCTGTCATCGCTCATTGGAATACAACACACTAACCAACTTATTTGAAGTATAATTATTATTTGAAGTATAATTAAATATATGTACCATTTTATTTTATTTTGAATTTAAGTGATGTCAATTCAATTCAATTATATTATACACTAGATCCGCCCATGGCCTAATGCCTAATTTTACATTGACCAAGTACTGAACATCATAAGATATCATATCATAACATTATATCATATTATATCATATCATAAAATACTATAAAAGTCTTGGAAAATTCCAAGTGTCATCATTTAAAGAAGCATCATACAATACTATAAAAGTCTTGGAAAATTCCTAGTGTCATCATTTAAAGAAGCATGTCAATATTTATCAAATTTAGAATCTAATTTTTTTTGTTTAAGTTTGAAGCTAAATTAGGTAAAGTATCATACAATCATACAATCATCATACATACAATACTATAAAAGTCTTGGAAAATTCCAAGTGTCATCGTTTAAAGAAGCATGGCAATATTTATCAAATTTAGAATCTAATTTTTTTTGTTTAAGTTTGAAGCTAAATTAGGTAAAGTATTTGTATGATATACTATAGTAACTCTATTTAGTTAACTTAGAATTTAATATGTTCAATTCAACGAAAAAAAGTTATGTATCAGGTAAATAATCATACAATACTATAAAAGTCTTGGAAAATTCCAAATGTCATCATTTAAAGAAGCATGGCAATATTTATCAAATTTAGAATCTAATTTTTTTTGTTTAAGTTTGAAGCTAAATTAGGTAAAGTATTTGTATGATATACTATAGTAACTCTATTTAGTTAACTTAGAATTTAATATGTTCAATTGAATGAAAAAAAGATATGTATCAGGTAAATAATTAAAATAAACGTCAATGATTATGTTTTGATTTAAAAAATCATGTATTTGGTAAATTTAATAACAATAGTATACATTACTTACATTATTATTTGAAACTGTTTATATATATATATATATATTTCGCACTAACAAATTCGTACATTGCACGAGTTTCTATATACTAGTATACTAAAAGGAATGTAAAATGCCAAGTGTTTTCATTCTAAGCCAATTGCCATGTGGATTTTTTTTATTGGATTTCAATGATTGAGATTGGCTTACTTGGCAAATAGAGTTGATCAACATGTCATTTTTAGTCTCTCAAAAATTAATTAAATTGAGTAACTTTTCATTTTTAAAACTAAATAACTTAAATTGAGCTATATTAGATAATTATTGATAAACTAAAAGAAAGATAAAAAATTGATTTGAATTATTAGATACCATAAATTTTTGATCTTTGTCAACTAAAAAATTACATACTATAAATTTGCCTTCTTTAAAATTTTAATTTGAATATACTAATAAAAATGCTGAAAAATTACAAATGTCAATCTTAGGGAGCCTTCACCAATAGAATTATTTTAATTTATACTAATAAAAATGCTGAAAAATAACAAATGTCAACCTTAAAGAGCCTTCACCAATAGAATTATTTTAATGAATAATAGTTGATTACCTGACAATATTTGCCTAATTTAAAATTTGATTTGTATAAATCATATACATACTGACAAAAATGCTAAAAAATGACAAATGTTAACCTTAGGAAGCCTTGATAAATAAAATTATTTTAATAGGTGATAGTTGATTACATGACAATATTTATTTAATTTAGAGTATGATTTGTATAAATTGGAGCTAAATTAGGTCAAGTATTTACATAATTCATTATAGCAATTGTACATACCTACCTAAAATTTGATACATCCAATTAAATGAAAAAGTAAGTATTCAATAAACAACTTTTAAAAAAATATTTGTATCTATATTTGCGTTAAAAAAGTAATTTATTCGATAAATTTCATCACAATAATATATATTTGCATTATTCTTTTAGGTTACTAATTTATACTCAAAAATTCGTGCATTACACGAGTTTCTATACTAGTAAAATATAAACATATAAACCCTAACATGTTACTCCCTCCAATTCTCTATACTTGTCCACTTTCCATTTTGGGTAAATTCACCTTAGTTGTTCACTTTTCTTTTTTGACATGAAATTATTTACCTAAATACCATATATTGAATATTCACACAAGTATTAAGACCATAATACCCCCATTTACACTACTTAAAATACCCCAACTACCACCTTAACAATTAATATAATCACTTGAAATATCTCAACTACCCACTTTTAGTTGGTCCCTACAATACTTTTAATGTGTGTGCTCAAACAAAGTGGTCAAATATAGTAAACTAGTATAAAACCTGTGCATCGCACAGAGTTTTGTAGAATGAATTTTTTTATTTGAAATGTTAACTTTTAAATTATTGTGCAATTGCATATTTGAAATGTAACTATTAAAAATATATTGTATTTAGTATAAAAGGAAAGTATTATGATCATGTGCTGTTTTATTATAGGAGATTAATTGTTTTTTTACTGTTTCTATTTGTGTTGTACAATATTTTCTTACCGCTATTGAATTTGCTTGTAAATGCAGTAATAAAGAAAAATAGTAATCTTACTAAATTATTTTTGGAACGCTTATTATTTTCACATTTCATTATTTTAATATGTGATGTTGTAACTATCGTAGTAACGTAAAATAATTTCTGAAAGGTATGTATTTTTTAAAATTAATCTATTTTTAGAAATGAATTGCTTTACTATTGAAGGACAAATAATCTTGCTGCTTTTGACAAATGGCTGTGAGACTGTCATTTGTCATGTAGAAGCAAAATTATAGAATTGTATGATATGATTGGAGAGAGTATTGTTTATATATTTACAATCTATAAACCCATCTTATCCTAATTAAATGCTTTTTTTTGTTATTCACTTAAATGTACAATTTTCTTCTTAAATAATTTTTTCTTACTTATGCTATCATAGAATTCTTATGGAATCCAATTATTTATATAATTGCCATTAGATTATTGCTAAGATAACTCCATATCGTACATGATTTTTTCTCTAATTTATGAGCTTTAATGATGAAATTACATTTTAAAAAATGTGTTATAACTTCAACTACCAGGTTGTCATACGTCCAGAGTAGGGATGGTCACGGGTCCAGAACCCTGTTGGACCCTTCCCTTTTTTAAGGGTCTGGGTCTTATTTTTTGAGACCCATCGGATCCGGGTCGGATCTGGATCTATAAAATTATTGGCGGGTTCGGGTCCGGGTCCAATATTCGGACCCTAGACCCGCCCCTCGGACCCTTATAAATATTAAAATGTCCATTTTTATTTATCTTCTACGTATGAATTCTGCCCCCAACACTTATTTTCTTTTCATATAATCACAATATATATATATATATATATATATATATATATATATATATATATATATATATATATAATATATATGCTACTTGCTAAGTGCTAACCCAATTAACCTTATTTCATAGACTCGAACTAGTGTTTAAAATAGAATTTAAGCGTATATGGGTGGCGCTATGCGAGTTTAGATGTTAAATTAATTAGTATTAAATATTTGTAAAATACAAGAATACCTCTTTTACAAATATACGAAAAATACAATGACTTACAAATGTTTCAAATTTGACAAATCAAAGAGACTTTTTTTAGACCCACAAAGAACCCATTAAGGACCCTAGACCCATCATATTCGGAGGGTCTGGGTCCGGGTCTGAATATTTTAGAACCTTAGGGTCCGGATCCGGGTCTGAATCTCAAAAAATTAAAAGGGTCTGGATCCGGGTCTTGTTGGACCCGCCCCATGACCATCCCTAGTCCAGAGGCATTTCTGTTTGACGACTCATCATACTTTCTTAAATTTATCAAACTTTTAATAAACACAAATTCTTACTTGAGACCGTCTTTTAAGACGACTCTCAAAAGTCCAATCCTATTCTAAATCTATAACTATTACTAAAACAAAACACTGCTGACATCATCACTATTTAAAAATGCTTACGTGTCACAACCTCATTAAAAATTTTCCCTCCAATAGTCAATGATGATGTCATTGTTTTTATTACTAATTTTTTTTATCTTTAACTTTATTACTCACATCATTTAATGTATTAGAAAATCATATATATTATTTTTTTTTAATTATTTATAAAATCTATTTTTTATTTTATTTATTAAATGAGTATTATTTAGTGTATGAGATATTTTAAGATATAGTTAAAACATAATATACTGTTATTAGAATTTTTTGTTATTTATACAATTGGTTACTTAAATGTAATGCTTAGTTTTAATATCATTCAGATTTTGACTTTTTTATGTAGGTCAATCATATTTTTCATGATGAAAACTATTTTTTCGTTTAAACTTTTATAAAATAATTTTACATATTTTTGTGTTAATTCTGATTTTGAAATGTGTTATTAATAGTTGTAATACTTTATATGAATTAATGTAATTTATGTCGAAAAATTTAATAAAATCGTGAATCGCACGGGCACTATCTAGTATATATTGTTACAAAAGACGGTCTCTCAAGAGATCACCTGTTTAATAAATATCCAATATCATTGTACCTATAATGATTTAATAACATTAATAATTTGAACAAACTAAAATGCTACTAAAAATTTAAAACAGTTTTAAAAAAAATTACTAATTCTAAAACGTGGTTAAATAACATATTAAAAAAACACAAATTCTTGTGAGAGACGGTTTCTTTGAGAGACCATTTCTTATTTGATTGGCAAAAAAAAAAGTAAAATAAAAGTAGAAAATAAACTTTGATGAACTGGACCGGAAAGACGTCTCTCAAACAGACGGTCTCTCAGGAGACTAGCCGTAAAAAATAGCAACATAATGAAAAAAGGTGACAATAAATAAAAAGTGGGAAGTTTTTATCGAAACCAAACACCTACAATTTCATGGCTTAAGATGGTTTTACAACCACCGACTAGTTTTGATATGTATTTAATGGTTTGCTTATTTTTTATTTGTATAATTTAATTTTTTTTGTGTTTTTCTTGAGGAGGCTTGCCATTCAAATTTCAAACAAGTAAAATCATATTTCAGGGGATCTAAAGTGGTAATAATTAATGTAGCTCTTTATGACTATTGAATGGTTGCCTTCTTACCAGGGCCGGCCCTAAGGACGGGCAAAATTAATAGTCGTAAAAGGTTCATATAAGTTATATATTACAAAGAAAACACCCTTAAAAAGCTATTTCGCCCGAAACCTTAAACATCTAGGACCGACCACCCTGCTCCTTACCCACTCTTTTTCTTTTGCGGGACATATGGGTTAGAATATGTCCTCATTCATCATGAAATTATTGAGATTTTTTGTGAACCATTTTTCTTTGTCCCCACTCCATAATTTATATGACAAAATATTAATTTACTGCGAAATTGTCCGTATAATTTTTTAATACTACTGTATTGATTATTTGTCCTTAATGGAAACATTATAAAATAATTATTAATTACAATATATAGTAGTGATACACTTTACTCCTCCATCTCATTTCTTTTTATTTTGATATGTTTAACAAATTTATTTCATTACTATTTCGGGACATAACTTTATGTCACTTTTATTTCTCCATTAATTCACAAATGGACAAAAACTAAATTATTCAAATAAGGAGGAAAACAGGTAATTTACAAAAGGGAGTTTTTTGGTTTAACGAAGGATTGATAGTTAATAGTGTTAGAATTAAAAAATGGATCTCGACAATTCAGACAAGGAGTAGCTGGATAGGTAACCCACAAACCCAAAAGAGGTCTACTGCTAAAACCAATAAGAGTAAGACTCTAGGACTAGTTCCTCAAGTTTAAGAAATATCATATCATCTTCTCTTTTATTGATATGGGACAACTCACATGTGGGTAATAATGTAAACATTAACAGATAGCTAATAAATGATTCATAACAATTTATTTTAACTAGCTAATTTATCAAATACTAGTATTAGATGATTTGATCACTGAATCATCTATTTCTGTGAAAATAAACTAAAATGTTCAAATAATCTTATACTTCCTCCGTTCCTAATACTTATTACTGATAGTGACATTTTCCCACAGAACATATCTTACTCAGCAGCAACTATTATGAAGTATATGAACAGGCAATACGAATAAAAGCAGAGGATGGAGTAAAGCTTGTATCAGGTTGTTTAGTAAAAAAAAAAAAAAAAAAATTATAACAAAACTTTATGAGGCATGTTAAGTATGGATGGAATAAATGAGATTTAGATTGATATCTTGAAAACAAAAGATAGATGTGATGTATATCTACCAAACCCATAACAATATGAATGCCAACATTAATGACACAAATCATAGATTTCTTACAATAATTTCTTAGGAATCTCATAAACCTAACAACAAATCAAGATATTTTAATTTAAAACTCAAATTACACATTACATAAAAACACAAACCTCTATAACTTATACAAAAAATCACAATATTTATTGTGATTTGAGCACCTTACCTAAAAACATCTTAAAATTTGACACACTATGACAAACATAATATCTATACTAACACCTCTTAGCATAAAATTTACTCCCATAAATAAAAAACAGTACACCTGATAGCTCTTCATACACGTCTGAATTTATATTACTGATCAATAAGAATATAATTTTAACGTTATTGACTCTCTCCAAAAATCTTTATCATTTACTTATTATAAAAAACACAACAATTACGAACAAAATAATGTAAAATCCAAAACTTAAGGACTCTTAACATGATAAGCATGACCATTAAATCTATCGACATATTTATTAACCAAAGCAAGGGCATTACTAGTAACTTGGGCAACATTATTAACCCTAACTTGAATAGAACTTTTAATTTTCCCACTTTTTTCATGAACACCATCACTAAACCCATCAACACAAGTAGTTTCATCAGTTAAAGCAGCACTAACCCAAGTTTGAACATTACTCATATGCCACATGAAATCCTCACCGTTGGTATGACCCAAATTTGCTAGCTCTTCAAATGACTGGCTTAGCTGATCCACACTATCACTCATAGTATCAATACAATCTTTTACAGCCTCAAGTTCATGTCTTTTTATCCCCTTAACTTTTGTTACTCGAGAAACGAATCCAACGGCTGATCTAGCCTTGGATAAGCTAACGGCTAGTGCAGTCAGCGCCAGTTGGCGCTGACTGCGGCCGATCTTGCTACCATAGCTTTTGAGGCTATGGTAGCAAAGTGGGGGGTAACGAGTAGCAAGACATGATGACAGTATGAAATTTGGGGTGGGTTTTGGGTGTTTGTGAATTGGGTGGTGATGATATGCTAGTGTTGTAGAGAGGATTGTAAGGAGAATGGATAGTAAGAAGAAGAAATTATGGAGAGGTTTTGACATGGTTATTCAATGATTGAGATTTTGGGGGTAGAGTATCTATGATAGTGGGATATGGTGTTGTTTTTGAGGTCTTATTGGGTGTATATAAATTGGGTTTATCAAGAAAATAAAAGTTTGGTTTGTCTGTTTACTTTGGCTTGTTGGATATATAGAGTCAATAAGTTTACAATACTACTCCCTTCTATTCAAATTTATTGTCAATTTTAAGTTAACACGAATTTTAAGAAAATGATAGTTGGGGTATTTTAAGTGATTATAATAATTGTAAAGATGATAGTTGGGGTATTTCAGTGATTATAATAATTGAAAAGGTGATAGGTGGGGTATTTTAAATAATATAAGTTGAGGTAGTTGGGAGTATTTAGGTAAAAAATCTTTGCCAAAAATAGAAAGTGGACAATCAGAGTGAATTGACTAAATACGGAAAATAGACAATAATTTTGAATAGGAGGGAGTAGTATATAACTATATATCCTTGTATAATACACGGAAATTCAATATTCCATTTGAAAATTAGATCTGGATGAGAGAAGGTAATGAATAATTCAAACTTGTACTCCAGCGAAAAATAATTTATGGGCCCTAATTATCCGTTTTTTGGTGGATAATCGTGCATTTATAATTCAATAATTAGTAAATAAAGTAACAACTATCATTATTAACACTTTGACTTGGTTAAATGCACAATTTAATTACACAAGGTCTTATATTCAAGATTAAATAATGATAAGTATAAAAGTTAATGAAGTATAGAGTAGGATAAAAATAGGGGTATGTAGAACTTTAAATGATTGGTTTTTACTAAAAATAAAAATGTAGCTAGTAATATAAAATTTTCAAAAATGGAAAATATAGCAAGTATTATGGAACGGAAGAAGTATAAATCTACACAGAAAATTTGATTCGAAAAAATAAAATGATGTACATAAATTAATCTTAAGTACAATCCTCATGAAGAATTAAACAACAATAAACCACCATGAAGAAGAGGTATTAATAGACTTGTAACAAAAATTGCGGTGGAAAGGTCATCGCCAAATCCTTTGTCGACATGCTAAGCATGGATCGTGGTTCTCATATAAACACTTGGATTTTCCAAACAAAAACATAATCAACTTTACAAGTCATTCAAGATACTATAACGAAATATAAAACGAAATAAATCTTTGCAGCGGAACGAATTACATCAAAGGAGGGCACGCGCCTCAAGCCAAAAACATACACAATTTCAATTCAAAAACCACATGTAGCGTCAAAAATAGTTAGAACATGACACGTGTCAAGGTTCTCACTCAATTCCCCTCATATACAATGCAAGGAAACTCCAAAACCTGCAAGATCTATCTATGATACCCCTGCTGCTCAGCGTAAAGTCATAGACCAGCCCCAATCCTCAGCTTTGGGATTTTCACGCTTATATTGGGAATAAGTTTGATTATGATTTTATTACATGCTTTTTTTTTTTGATAAATAATCACAGATGCTTTCTTGAGAGACCGTCTTTTGTAAAGACGACTCTCAAAAGTCCAGCCAAAATCTATATTTAGAGTTGTAACAATATATATTTAGAATTAGACTGCGCTTTTAAGAGTCGTTTTTACAAAAAACGATCTCAAATAAGAATTTGTGAATAATCATATCTATTTCAAATTTTCAATAAAAGCCATATGAAACAATTTTGAAATAGTGTTAAGCCCAGCCTAGGCACAAGAACCATTTTGAATATCCAGCCCAAGCCCAAGACATAACTATTTGATTAGAAATGGCCTTAAGCTGGTTTTCAGATTTTGATGATCAGAAAAGAAAGACAAAAGCATCTTTGATTTGGTTGTTTACGACTTTAAGTAGACGGTGGGACGTCCAATCCATTAAACTTCCGAACACGTTAAACATGGTGGTTGACTTGTTTCCGGTTCAAAATTTCAACATCACCTATTACAAGTCTTCAAGAATGCTTCTTCTTATAAGGGTTTTAGACAGACTCCGACAATTATTCAACTTTTTATATAAATTTTATTTTATTTAATTTGACTTTAATGATAAATTTTTTATTATGTAAAAATCAATTTGGACATAAGACTCGATTATGAAACGACTTAAAATATCTAAAATCCGATGACCCGAATGAGTAGCTCTACTTATTTTAGTTTAGTAATATATGTTGTGTTCATGTCAAGTTAAGATCATCGTGACATTTGGTAATAAGCCAATTTTAATCGTTACTGTGTTCGGCTCATTAAAATTGCTACAATTAATTTATAAAGCTCTCAAAATTAAAAACAAATCAGATAGCAATAGTCAATAATGTTTTAAGGTGCTATCAATTACAATGGGCAATAGTAGAGATGTAACAAAAACGAAAATATATTCAACGTCATTTAATTGATATGTTTAAATTACATTGACATTAAAATCGTTGTAGAATGAAAAAATTGAATAGGTCACTAATGATTTTTCCAAAAATGAAATTTTTTTTCTTACCCATGCAGCCACGCTTGTCCAACTAGGTATGCAGTCAAGTTTCAAACCTATCCACACCTATTATGGGCAACAAGGTATATCCATTACGGATATATTTATCTTATACCCGCCTCAAATTCACTCTAAATCCAAAATTTGATTGTACATCTAATTCTGATTAAACCATACAATGTAATAAAATAAAATTAATATCCTTAATTTTTGTTAATTGATATAAATTAGTACATAATAAATATAGGGTGGGGGGGTAATGGGTGGGGCAGGTGGGTATGGCCGTATGGGGGCGGAGCGGGAACATACAAAACTATCCGTAATTTCGTGTGTGAACTTATAAGGGCATTTAGTTAAAAAAATCAGTGCCAAAAAAGAAAATAAGATAAGTAGAGTGAATTTACCAAATAAGGAAATTTCCCGAGTGCAAAGAATAGGATGGAGTACTAAATAAGGACTTTACAACTCTATTTAAAAGATTTAGTGACTTATATATCCATCCTAATTAATTTACAACAAATTAAAAGCTATAACCTAGTCGTTTGGATTATCATGGCTTGGAAAAATACTATGTAATGATGGCCAATTCTTCGTTTTTACAATTAGAACAATTTGAATTAGGAAATTAATAAAACAATTAGACATGGGCACAAATTACATCAACAAAAAATATATAGTTGAATGCAATAAAAAAAGCATATACCATATTAAATATTTTTATATGCTTTGATTAATTCTTGTTTTGCACCACTATAAATCAAATAAATTTCCCTCTAAAAATTACAAGTATCCCTTAAAATTCATAAGAATATATTTATTCTATAAAAAAAAAAAAATGGGTGTTGGGAAATTAAACATAGAAATAGGGGTAGTGTTGGTTTTGGCGATAATGTGGATGTCTAGTCCAGTGAGTATAACGGCTAACGACACAACAGAGAAACTACCTTGTTGGGAAAAGGTAGTTAAATGTCTAAATGCAACTTTTAATGAGACAACTATGTTGGACTTGTTTGATCCACAATTTAATTCAAGTCATACCCTTTGTTGTACGACTATGAAACAACAAGCTAAGACTGATAAAGAATGTTTCTGTAAGGGTTCACTTCTTCTTTCTCAAGTTAGTCATGATTATTCTGAGGGTATGAATCAATGGTTTTCTGAATGCGATCTCACTACTGTTAAGTCTTTCTGCTCAGGTATTTTTTTTTTTATATATACAACTACTCTATTTTTCATCTCTGTCATTTTGTTATACACAAATTCTTGTGAGACAGTCTTTATGAGAGACCATCTCTAATTGAGCTGGCCCATAAAAGAAAATGTAGAGTAAACGTAGATATTAAGCTTTAATGGCCTGGGCCTAAAAGATGTCTTTTAGAAAGACGGTCTCTCAGGAGACTAGCTGTTTGTTATATCACAAATTTTTGTGAGAAGGGATGGGCATGGGTCTTAGTCTCTTAGACACTAAAGATCTTGATTCAACCCGATCCTAATTTTAAGGGTCTAGGGCCATCAATATTTGGACCTTATGGATCCGGGTTGAATCTGGGTTTATGATTTTAGGGTTCGGGTCTAAATGTTGGAGATCCAGACCAACCCAGATTCGACCCATGCACCTGTTTACATTTTTTAAATTATATATTAGATATAATTATTTGATTTGCAATGTGTTCGTTGTATCTACACTTTTAAAATTTAAAGACTTGATAAAAAGTCATAAGAACTTGTATGTTGAAAACCTTTGTATATTTATTCGCTCAATTAGTATAAAATATTACAAGACCCATGTTAGTCGAAAATGTTGGAATAATTTTATACCAATGGTCGAATATTGTATAATATAATATATTTAAAAAAATTTAGAAAAAAAATAAAATTGTTTTAGACCCAGATCTATACCCTAGACTCGTCAAACCCTATAGATATGAGTCTAATAAAAATATTAGGGTCTGGATCTGGATCTAGCTGGACCCGATCCAAATCCGACCCATGCTCATCCCTACTTGTGAGAGACGTATTTTTTGAAAGACTATCTCAGACTGGGTCGGTCCATGAAGGAAAATGATGAGTAAGAGTATGCATTAAGCTTTAATGGACTTGGCTTGAGAGACGTCTTTCAGAGAGACGATCTCTTAGGAGACTCGTCAGTTTGTTATATATACATACATTTGGGATGTACATATGATCTAAAAAATGGATATAATATATGGTAAACACCAACTATGGCAAAAGGCGAGCTGTAGTAATTCTTAAATTTTTTTTCATAAAATAGCACTCAAGTCTTGAAAAATTATCTACAGTAACATTATGGAGGTAAAAACGTTTAATTTCCTCTAAATTTTGGTGAAAGTTATAAATGACCCTAATAAATCCTAAAAGTTTTCCTCAAATAGCACTCAACTCTTCGAAAATCAACTTCAATAATATTTTCGTTAAGTTTAATTTTTGTTAAGTTGGTCTTTACATTTGAGATTTATTAGGGGTATTTATGACTTGTACCTCAATAATATTACTGTAGTTAATTTTCCGAGAAAGAAGTACTATTTTATCCAAAAAAATTTAAAAATTCCTACGACTCAACTTTTGCAATAGTTTGAACTTTGGATCTGACCTTGTATGCATATGATTCTAATATATAATTTCATATTTTAAAAGAAAAATGAAACAAAATAAAATTTATATCATATGATTCTAATATGTGAGAGATTTTTGTTGATAGGTGCTTTTGGAGTTCAAATTGGATGGGTTATGCTGGTGTCCACCTTATTCATCGTCTGCTCATCTATCGTATCTTAGCTTTGATCGGCTGCGAGTCTTCCATGCTCACCCTATTATATTTATTAATTCTATGTTGGAAATATATGTTTATTTATATATATAAATAAATAAACTTCTAAATTTTAAAACTAATTATGACCGTTTGTGTTGGAATTTCTTTTTACAAAAATGTTATTTATATGTATATATATCCCTATCAAGTATGAATTATTGTCACTAGGGATGGCAATGGGTCGGACTCGGCTCGGATTATACATACTGCGACTTTGCTCCGGAGAGTAGTCGGACTTTTGTTTTCAGTCCACCTCCACTCGGAGTCGGATTATGCATACTCCAAGTTTGCCCCGACTCGGACTCTCGGATCTCCAACGGAGTCGGATGCAGAGTCGGATTATTATCAAACAGTATCGTCGTGATATTGTACTAATGATTTTAAAGCATACAAAATTAACAAAATATATTTTTTAAATACAATTTAACAAAAAAAATATGTACTTTGATTTAAATTCAATTTTAACAAGAGAAATAATCCTACTACTACAATTTAACAAAATTTTCTCGTATTTTAATTTGGCGTATTTTATTTTTCTTGATTTCATTTGTCGTATCTTGATTCATTAATCTAAATAAAAATACCAAGTAGTTTTTCAAAATCGAAAATTACAATTAATATGAGAGAGAGCTTGAATTAGTCACGTCTAGAGTTTTAAATGAAACAAAATATTAGTGTAAAAGTCAAATTCAAAGTCGGATGTCCTTTATGGTCGGAGCCGGGTCGGAATCTCGGATTTTTAATGAGGTCCAACTCCGGTCCCTCTCTAACTCGGACTTGGAACTTAAAGTCGGAGTCGGATGACTGTTTCCTCGGACTCGAATCAGATTATATTCCTCGGATCGAGTCGGACTAGGGTCGGATTCAGACTGATTTGCATCCCTAATTGTCACATTGATGATGCAACTTTAAACATTTAATTAGTGTGATAATGTTTAGATTTAGATGGAGATGATGTTAATTTACAATGTATATTCGAATTGATTATTGAGTGTGTTCTTAAATTATAAATTTTTTTTCTTATTTTATTTTTTGAAGTTGGAAAATATTTTTTATGCGAAAGTTTTAGTGGAGAAAACATTTGGAAATTGTTTATAACTTTCTGATTAGTGCCACAGTGCATTAAGAAAAATAATTCAGCTAGTTTATGAGAGATCATCTCTTATAAAAACGGTTTATTAGACCTATCTCACTAATATTTTACAATTAAAATACAAATGTGTGCACTATATCTCTTTTAAGCTATTTAAAGTTGTTGTTTTAACATTTTGAAGTTGGTGTTTTAATGTATTTGAGTTGGTATTTTAATTTATTAAAGTTGGTATTTGAGTTGGTATTTAATTTATTAAAGTTGTTTTAACCCGTTAAGTTGTTCACCTATTAAGTTGGTATTTTAACGTATTAAAGTTGATGTTTTAACTTGTTGTACTAACCATCAATTTCAACACGTTAAAACACCGACATTAATAGGTTAAAACACTAACCTAAATAAGTCAAAATAACAACTTAAATAACATAAAACTCCAACTTAAACGGTTTAAAATAACAACTTCAATAGGTTAAAATATCAACTTCAATAGGTTAAAATATGAACTTCAATATGTTAAGTTGTTAACAACTTAACAGGTTAAAATACCAACTTCAATATATTAAAATATGAACTTCAATATGTTAACAACTTAACAGGTTAAAAAACTACTCCAAATAGGTTAAAAAACCAACTCAACATGTTAAAATACGAACTTCAATATGTCAAAATGCCAACAGTAATGGATTAACAACTTAACATGTTAAAATACGATCTCCAAATAGATTATCATGCCAACTCGAATATGTTAAAATACTAATTGCAATATGTTAAAATGTCATCTGCAAATAGGTTAACACATGTAATGAAACGGATATTTGTTAACATTTTTAATAATATATTGGACTAACCCAAATTGACGTATATCCACTCTTAATAGGCATAATCTCTGAATGAAGGTCTACGTATGATACCTCACTGAAACTTAATTGTAAAATGTAAAGATTATGGTCATACTTAAACATGTAAATTTGGCGAGAATTGAAGTAACCTTCATGGTAAACTTGAATGGAGAAAAATGTAAAGATAATTGTCATATTTGTATAAAATGTAAAGATAATGGCTATATTTGCGTAAACACCCCAATAAAAAGGGCACTTATGACTAAGTGTTTGATGGGGCGGGTCGGGCCATGTGGGGACATTTCTTAACAACTTGGGTGGGATTACATTACTTTTACCTAAAAACTTGGGTGAGACGTTTGATCACTTGTAAGACGTATTTTATTGGGTTGGTTTAATTGTACAATTTTTTTTTTTTATTAATTTCACAAATTAAAATGTCAATTTTGAAGTTAAAAGACCAATTCAAAGACTTAAAAGACCAATTTGACATTTTAAGTCATGTAATTTGATAATTTTAAGACTTAAAAGGTCAATTTTAATACTTAAAAAACCAATTTTAAGACTTAAAAAACCAAATTCAGAACATTAAATTCTCATATCAACTTTAAGTTAGGATTTCTCAAACATCAAAGTTGATATTTAAAGCTTTGAAATTGACATTTTAAGTCTTAAAATTGGATTTTTAAGTCTTAGAATTGTCATTTTAAGTCTTAAAATTAGTATGTCAGAATATTTTTGAAAAGCTATTAGGCTTGGGCCAGTTGCACGGCTAAGACCGTCTCACAGGAGACTTACCCTTATTAACTAATCATGAAATTATTTTTATAAATATTAATTGTATTACCTAAAATAATACTCCCCCGAATCATTTTAAAATAATACTCCCCCGAATCACTTTAGATGTCTCATTTAGGTTTTTACCGTTATTGAGGTTGGTGTGGGGTCCATAAAAAATGTGATAGTTGGGTATTTTAATTGATTAAATTAATTGTAAAGGTGGTAGTTGGGTATTGGGAGTAGTAAAAGTGGGGGTATTTAAGTAAAAAAAAGATGGATAAAAAAGGAAGTAGGACAATTGATATGAATTTGCCAAATAAGGAAATGAGACAACTAAAAAGATTCGGAAGGAGTATATATTTTAAATTTCTAATTCTATAAATATTATTAGCATCGTCTAATATAGCATAAAATTGACACACAATAAATGAAATAATGATTAAACATCAGATCATATAACTATTTATAACTACTACTAAAACAAAATACAGTTGATATAATCATTTTTCTAAAATTGCTTACGTGTCAATTTTTCAATAAAAATTTTTCCTCTAAAACACAATGATGATGTCATTGTATTTATTACTAATGTTTATAACTTTGACTTTTCTATTTTCTAATTATGACTAATATTATCAAAACTGATTGATTTTTTACTTTTTAGGTTTAATATATGAGAAAATCATATCTTTATTTTATTTTCTTTTAATTATTTATAAAATCTTTATAATGTTATTTTTTAAATGAATATAGATATTTTGAGATGGTTAAAACATAAAGCCATCAATTTTTAACTTTTTATTTAAATAAATATATAAAAAATTTAATATAGTCGTGCATCGCACGAGCATTATCTAGTTAATATACTAATTTAGAAATCACTTTGACACGTGGCGGCTTTAAAAATGAGAGTTGGGTAATTCTTAATTATTTGCCACATGTCACTTTAAATCATATTCCTTAATTAAATGTTGTTTTCTTATTTGCTTAATTAATAATTAATCATTTACTCTAGAGTGTAAATGTTGTTTTCTTTTTTGTTTCTACTTCTGTGTGAAAGTGGTTTTATTTCAACTACTTTGTTTGCTCACAATTATCATTTAGTCTAAAGTTTTCGATGCTGAGTTTTTCTTTAATTATATTACTACTTTTGCCTCATATTCATTACTCATTTTCATCATTCAAACATATGAATCATGATACTTCAGTTTCTTCAATATATTTTCATTTATATAGCAGGACGTGAATAAGGTTATGCTAAATGTTTTCATATCATTAAAGTTTAAGCATTCACAACTATTACCTTCATACAAATTTATGTTGAAGTATTTTCTACTCTCCCGAATCAGTTTAGATGTTCTATTTTCTTATTTGGCAAAATCATATCAATTGTCCCATTTTCTTTTTTGTCTATCCTTTTTTTACCTAAATACCTTCACTTTTCCAATTCCCAATACTCAACTACCACCTTTACAATTAATTTAATCAATTAAAATACCCAACTACCACCTTTTTAATGGACCCCACTCAACTCTTAAAATCCGTAAAATCCCAAATGGGACATCTAAACTGATTCGGAGGGAGTATTATTTAATATTCTTAACTACACTAAGAAAATATCTGTAAACTTTGTTATGATATGATTAATAAATGCCTTTTTTATTTGAATAGTTAGTAGTTATGCTAATAAACAATTATCAAAATAGTAAATTTACTATATATGAAAATTTAAAACTTTCCGTACATTGCACGGACATTAGACTAGCATAAAAAAATTTTGTTACTCATCACATCATTAAAATTCATTAAAGGAGCAATTTATATGTTCACCTTTTTAATGTTTTACCAGAAATTCAAAGAGGCAAAGATGTAGTTTGGATATCTAAGTTAATTTGTGTTATTCTTAAGCCGAAAGCATTCAAGCTGCTTCGAATATCATCAATTTTATTCATTTTTTAGTTTACTTTATGTTTTACAAATTATTTTAATTATTTTATTTGCATCTCTAATTAATATTGTTTTATTAGTTTGACAATTTTTCCATTAAATATTTATGTTGAATCGGATCAAGCGAGCCCTAAGAAAAGCACATGTAGTTGAATGAGTTAAATTAATTAATTGCTATATATACTTGATGAGTTAACCATTCATGTTCTTAAATTTCCATATTGTTCTCATCAACATCTGGCCGATATTAGTGTAGTTTTTCAGGGTGGGTGTAGCAAATTTTATTTTCACTTTCAAGTTTCAAGTAGGGCCGAATAAAATTTGGTCTAAATCGTTAATTAAATCGGACTTAACCGAAATTTTAGTATTTAGTTTGTTCTAAGGTTAACTGGTCTGGTCTGTTTTTTATATATAATATATGAACATAATATATCATGATAGTTTTTTTTTTTTTTCTTTGGGCTTTTAGGTTTTTTTAAAAAAAAAATTATCTATACAGTTGATCTATATATCGAAATCTAAAATGTTCAAAATAAATATTCATAAATAGTATACTTTTTTTTGAAAAGATAATGGGGTGTTGGCAATTGACCGTTGACCTTTTTAGTTGGCTTGTTTAACTAGATGGAAATATTGACTGTTTTATTGACTTTTGAACTAGTTGAAAAAGTCAACTGTTTGTAGAGATATTAAAAAATTTGAGTGTTATTGATTGTTTTTTACTAGATAAAAAATGGGTCAATAAGCCAAAAACAAACAAAAAAACTAGCTTAAAACATGTTTTTATAGCTGCTTTAAAGCTAGTTATTTACCAAACGGTGTTTTTGGCTGTTTGACCAAGAAGCCAAAAATCAACTAAAAAATTAAGTAAAAAAGTCATGAACCAAAAACCCCAATAGCATAAGAATATATACAATTCTTTCTAAGCGCCCACTAATTTATTTTTGCCCTGCGCCTCTAAAAATCAAGAAATGACTATGATGGTTGAACCACGTCACTTAGCCATTTCCCGCCCTTTTTAGTACTCTTTTTGTTTCTTAAATTACACTCATATGTATATTACCGACATTACCCATCCCCATTACATTTTACAAAGCTCTAACAGCATTTTATCCTCAAATCTAATATCCCAAATTCTCTAACAACAAAAAATTTCAAAAATAAACCAAGAAAAAAAAAATGACGAAAATCGATTTCCTCCGCCGCATCCTCCTCGGTTGCTTCACAATCCCAACCCCATCAACAGCCTCAACACTACCAACAACCACCAAGAAACGCCTCAGCACATCCTTACGAGACGACATCGTTTTCGATTCTTTCGACAACACTCAAGATTCACCGTCCTGTTCCTCCCCAACTTCCACTAGCAGCGATACAGACAGCATAATCACCCAATTCGCACCACCGCGCCCTTCCAAATCCATGGTTATCTGCACTTTCTTCGGCCACCGCGGCGGCCCACCACGTTTTCTTCTGTGTCCAAACCAATCGAATTTCACCAAAACCCTCCCTCCTTCTAGAACTTTCTATTTCCACCCGAAATCTCGTCAAAGAAATGGGATATGGGGTTCTTCGAATCGCATTGGAATGTAAGAGTTCTGAATTAGGTTCTTGTCCTTTACATTTAGTTCCTGTTTGGACATTGTTCTGTAATGGCCGAAGAGTTGGGTTCGCTACTCGTCGGAAGGCGAATACAGAGATTCGAGATTTGTTGAAGAAGATGCAGAGTATAACAATGGGGGCTGGTGTAATTCTTGATAATAAAGAGATTGAAGGAGGAAGTGGGAAAGAAAGAAGGGAGGTAATGTATATGAGGGCTAATTATGATTGGGTAATTGGGGGTGCTGATTCTGAATCTTTTCATTTGATTAATGGAATTGATGAATCTTCTAGTCAAGAACTTAGTGTTTTCTTGCTTAGATCTGTGTAACCCATCAATCAAGATCATGATATATACTTTAATGAAGAATCATTTAATGAAGATGATTGATGAACTAACTGAATTAGGGTATTATTGTTGTAATTTTTTAGGGGTTATGAAATACTGACCAGGGTTTTCAATGGGGTGAAGGTAATGCATATTTTGCTCATGGTTGCGGTAACGATCGTAGCCTGTTTTTGCACTATGCATGGTAATGTCTATAGAGAAAGGAGGTAATTGAAAACCATGCAATTTAATGGTAGTTCATAGTTTTTAAATTTTTTATTGAAGTTTTAACCAATTTTATTGTATGTGTTTCATTAATTTCATTATATTTGTTCCTTTTAGATGGGTTTCTATTTGAAAAAAAAAAAACTTGCTCAAAGTAGTTTTTGTAGGTATACTATTTTTGGAGCATGTTTGATGTAGTATTTTATGAACTTGTGAGTTGTCTATCAAGTAATTCTTTTTATATAATTTAATTATTATTGCTATGCAAAAATAGTACTTCCTCCGTTCCATAATACTTGCTACCGAGTGTGACATGTTGTGTGGGGAAATGTCATAATCAGTAACAAGTATTATGGAACGGAGGAAGTAGTATAATAATAAGTAGTCCTAATATTCAAATTTTTATTTACAATATAAAATAAGGTTTTTAAAATTTCTTTAGATTTTTCTTTATAATTTTGAATTTAACAGCTATGATAACTACTAGTTTTACCAAATAATAATAATTTGTACAACTAATTTGATATTTGATCATCCAACATGGGTGTAAGATGTAAGATGCAGGTTTTCGGTTCTCTTGCAGGTTCCTCTTTTGAAGACCCTTCTTGAGCCGGGGACTCTTTCGACCGCCCTCTCTTAATGGGTATGAGACGCCGTCTATCTTTCCCTCCCCAGATCCTGAACATAGATTTATCTATATTCGGGATACACTGGGTGTGATGATGATGATCATCATCATCCAACAACTAGACACAACAATAATTAATCATAATCATTATCAATGACAAACTGTACCCATGAAAGAGGTTTTGGCCAAAGAGTCTATTAGCTCGAGAAATACTTGTAAAGAAAAGAGAACTAAGACAAGAAAAAATAGAAAATTCAATAAGCACAAGTTAAAAATTTATTAGGCTAATAACATGACTAAAGAAATGTAAAAGTCATAAATGCAAAAACAAGAAACAAAGCTACATAACATATTTGTAGAAGTAGTTGACTATCCAAGCTGTATGACAAAAATATTATGTCTTAAACTAATTATTTTTAATCTCTAGTTAAGCCCTCAGTAAGGTGTAACTAGCCCATTTACGTCATTTCTAATTTACTTATGTCCTATGGCAACATTTTTTTTCATCAATTATTATGCTTTCCACCATTTTTTTACAAATGCTTAAACCATCTTAATGTATCTTTTTCTCAAAACATGGTTTTTAATTTAATACAACCTGGTGAGTCCATACATCCACCGTAACATTTGAATTTCTCCTATATTCATCTTATGTTTATGTATCTTCTTAATTGGTAAGCACTCTCTTCCATACAATAAGACAGATCGAACTACAACTCGATAAAATTTACCTTTTTAATCTAGACGAAAAACTCTACCTTGCGCCATATAGAACCTTCACCAAATTTACAAAGATATATTTTTTACTAAATTTGATACTAGTAAGTAAAAAATAGAATATATGCATTGTGTTAGAATTTTCTTTTTGGCTATCACCTTATTTTTTCATTCATTTTCATTTACATATTTAACTTATTTTTTATCTAATATGTATGCAAGTCAAAACTCATTGTATTGTGGGCCCAAGCCCACAGATACCCCGTTGGTTTATCGCAAGTGGGCCCATGAGGTGATCATGTGACAAATTGTCACGGCCTAACATAGTAACATATGGTATCAGAGCCGATGGTGATTTATGTATATGATGAGTATTGGAAATACTTCACATATGAAGAAAAACACAAATCGATAAAAAAAGTGGGTCGTAGAGTTGTATAGAATGCATCCTAGGTAAATCTCCTAATACCATATGGTTTTGGAAAAGAGTGAACCAATCAATTATTTATTCAAGTCAACAGTTATTATCCGTGGGTTAGTGTGCCCGAGCCCATGGGTGCCTCATGGGTGATTGTGTGACGAATTGTCACTGCCTAACAATATACACATTTTTTCCATTTTTCATAAAATATACTCCATCTGTTTCGATTTATCTCCCACAAGGCCATTATAATTAAGGAGAACATGTACATGATTTTTGATTGATATTTACAAGTTGAAACATATCAATGTAGAATCTTATTTGATTATCCTTAATATATAGAATTTTTATATATTTTTGAAAATTTTTTATCATATGACCTCGAACACATACATTAAAAATTATAAAAAAAATTATGAAATGGGAATTGAAGAAGTGCTACTTTGTATTGTTTTCTTTCTTGATTTGCACAAGATTTTACTTGGATAATAGAGAGTAATTATTAATGACAACTCCAAAAAAAATATGAAATGGGAATTAAAATTTTTTTTAGAGTAATTAAAAAATGAAGGTATGTAGCAATTGGGTGTAAAAGGTGCATGAAGACATGATGTTGCAAAAATGTGGAGAAATCATTCGATACTCTTAGAAGTAAGTGATGATTCATGATATGATAGTGATGCATGCATTATTATTTATTACTTTTCAATGAGTTTAACAGATTCTCATTCTTTTTTAATCACTTTTTATGCCATCTGACTTACTTTTTTTAAACTCCTACTTTAAGCATTTGACTCCTTTCTTTTTCTAATCAGTATTTGACTCTTGTCCTATTATTAGTTTTTACTTTTACTTTCCTCATAATTTTATCAATTTCATTTTTCTGTTTAGTTTTTTCTTTATAGAAAAATTACCTAAAATAATTCAATCTAGTCGTGATATTTCTACAATAATCTCCCCTATTAAACAAACATGAATAATTACAACTTTGAGTGGTATTTTTCTAGAATAAACTCGGTGATCGAATGACTTGCTATAGCAAATTTTAACTAGTTTAGAAATAAACTCGGTGATCGAATTTACACGTCACTTTCAATTTGATACTTATATCATATGTTTAATTAGTTTGTGTTTAGAAATAAATATTTCACTTTAACTTGTAAGATATAATTATGAATCAGAATTTGAAAACGAAAAGGTGTGAAGTCATTTTTAAATATCAATTTTAATCATTTTTAAACAATAGTCACTACAACAAATTTAACTTTTTGCGACACTAAATTTAGTGGCATTAAAAAAATGCCACTAATTTATATTTTTTAATGTTATAATTATTGATTTTTATTTAATGTTTCACCATAAAGTGACTTATTGACACTTTATTTGGTCTTTAGTGGGATATTTAATTGTTACTATAGTCTATTGTGGCATTTGTGAGAAATGTCACTAGATTCTATGTCGCTAAAAGTTTTTGTGTGATTTTTTAACATGCTGCTAAAGGGTCTAATAAATATAATCCTCCATATATATTATTAGTAATTCGAAATAGCGATATTTAAATTAAATGTCGCTCAATATATATCCCACAAAAAGCAAATTATATTGTAGTGAGTAAATCGGCTAAAACTAAAACATAATTTGTTTTTTAATTTGTCCATTACTAAATTGAATCATATCTGATTTTTCAAATCACATTATTTTAACCCAAAATTAAGGATAATTTGTAGGAATTTTTAGGGGGGTTATTTTAAAAAATAGTGATGGCATAAATTAGGATAATCAAAAGTAGTATATGGGGAAAATAAGATGAACATAGGCTATACATCAATTCATCATTGTTGGTGTTGTGAATGGGCTAATGAAATGGTGAAGAAATAAAAGTAAAATGATGCAAAGACAGGCAACACAAAAACAGAGCACCAAACAATAATAGACAAACACACAATATAATGAGGTATCTAATGATACCTCCCCCTCAAAACAAGTTTCTTATCATTAATATACCAACATACATCAATGATTCAACTCACACAAGCTTTGAGAACACACTCACAAAGCAAAGATTGAAGCTTTACTTCAATCTCTCACACAAAGCCCTAATACAATGGATAATACTCTCTTAGTGTTAAACCTTAGTAAAACCCTAGTATTTGGCTCTTTACAATAACCCTAATGACTCCTAAGATCCCTACTTATAGTCCAAAGACATGAAAAGTCTTAAGACAAATGACTTAATAAGCCCACAAAACCGCACAATAAAACAGTAACATTCTGTTTTACCCACTGCTACTCGGCTCGGGCGAGCGAGCCTGCTCGAGTGGATCGAGCGGACCCCTTCATGCTGCTGCTAGCTTCTGTTTTGATGCTCGACCCATTGCTCGACTGTTCTCCTCAGCTCCCCTACTCGAGCAACCCATAAACCTCATTGATCCTTGTGTCTTGTCTTCACCAAAACACTTCAAAGCATCATCAACAATCACTTGGTCAAGAGACCCAAACTTTAGCACTCCATATCCCATGGCACACTCCGCACCACTCTCAAGTGTGCAAGACATCGCGTAGGCTATGAGATGCTCAAATTCATCATCGACATCGCGGGAATTGTGTCTTGATTCAACAATTGATTAATTAAGTTCTTTTCTCTACAAATATTGTATGTTTTATTTTTATTTTTTTTAAAATTTGTTTTTAATTTGTTAATTGTTACACCAAATATAATTTTGATTATAATTTGAACTTTAAAATTAATCAGATTTTTGAAAAGATTTTTGATTATACTTATACTTTTTCACTATATCAAGTTATTGTTGGTTAAATAAACGATATCCTCAATATCATTATTCACATGTGGACAAAAGAATAGTGGATAAATGTGCTCCAATCGTTAGTAGAAGTATACTAAACACTTTTTTAAGTCCAATGAAAAACTAGACAAAAAGTTAGTTACTAAATAGATTCATATTTCCTTTTTTTTTACACCAAAACACCTTTTTATGCGGTCAAATGTATTTGTCGGATTGCTTAAATCTAAAATTATACCCCACTAAAAATTATAAAATTTTGATAGTATGAAAGTATCTGACGAGACGAATAAAACAAGATTCCACATGACAATGTTTTTTTGTTGTTTAATAGCCGCAGTATGCAAAATACTATCAAATGATGAATAGTGTAAAAAATAGAAATGGTGCAACTAAAAAAACGGAGGAAGTATATTTCTATTTGTCATTATTTAGCATCATTATTACATTTTGAGAACCTATTGAAATTATTCTAATGTTTGAGATTATTTCGATCTCTCATAAGAATAGCTCTATTCATAAATCTAACATATTTTTTCTTTTACATACACTACAAAAAACACTAAATGGCTACAGAAGTTGCCTGTCTCCATCCTATAGAGAAACCCTATATGGCGGCAGGACGGAGACAGTTTATGCCTGTTGCCATTCTGTTGTTAATCTTGATGACAATTTATCTCTAAATTAAGTGAATGATACAAAATAAATGATATACCAGATATCATATCTCTTCATGAGTCTCACATGCATGCATGATTGCTCTCTCAAAGTTTTCATCTACAAATTAAGCTTTTTCATCTACAAATTAAGCTCTTGCAAGTTAAAAAATGGAGCATGTAACAATTACAAAGGATTATTGAACTGTTTGAAGCCCACATAACTTATTATCTTAACATGTACTTTAAAAGTGTTACTTTGTCTTGGAAAAAGCATTAATTTTTTTAGTAGTATTTTTAATTGTCCAACATCCTTTTTCAAGGCAAATGTTTTTGTTTACTACTTTAAGCTAAAGAAGGGGCACAATTATTGTAATGAAGCCACTTTTTAGCTAGAGGATCAATTGACAATTGTGCCAACGCCATAAAGCAACTTCAATAATTAAGTGCCAATTTGTGAAAACAAGAAAGCTTGAATGAGTAAAATTAGTGAGGTATCATTGCATTGTAAGAAGTTGAGACTTGAGAGAGGAGGGCTAATAGAGTATGAATTAAACACTTTTGAAGTAAAAGGAAGATTAAATCATAAGAAAAAGAGAGGGAAGAAGTATATATGCAACGGACAAAAAAATTAAAATTGAAATTGAAAAAATAACCTTATATTGACATCACAAAAAATAAAAAGGCAGGAAGAAGTTTGTGCCCAAAGTGAGAAATGAGAAATGGATCGGAGTTAGTGGAAGTGCATGCAGAAAGAAGTTTTGGAGATTCTAGAGTTTTTATAATTTAAATTTTAAACAGCAAAAAATGAAAAAAAAAATAAATAAAGAAAAGAAGGGCGCATTAGGATTCAATATGCATCCCTTGTTGTGGATGTATTGCAATTTTCCTATACTAAGTGTTTCTATTTTGAATTTAAATAATGTTAGTTAACCTTATTGACTTCACATTAAATCCACCCCTAAGGGTACATAGGTCATATGAAAGCTTGTACAACTAGTTGCGTGTCCCATATGTGAGGACCAAACATTAACTGAGTTAGAGGGCCGAAAAAATATTTGTAATTAGAAGCATATATTCAAAATCGTACGTAGTTTAAGTTTTATGAAATGTTAAAGACGTTACTAATAATTTATTTGTTAATATATTTTTGGATTCTGGAATTATAAACCATGTATTTTCAATTTCAAATTTGGTGCATGTAAGCATGTTATTATAATGTTAATACCACTTTTTATATTAGTATATCTTATTGATTTTGCACATTTTCGTTTTTGGAATGGTTTTACTCTTTTTTTTATCTCATCCACAAATTTATTCTATTTTATTTATCTTAACGACTTATTTTTATCATCCACATATATATGTCTTATTTTTCACTTCAATTCCCATTCACATTCATTTTCACAAAAAAAAGTAATGTTGATTGAGAGGTATAAATGGTAATGAGTTATGTTGTGCATGAAGGAAAATTGCAAATAACAGCTAGTGAAAAGAATACTACTCCCTCCGTTCCTTTTTGTTTTTCCACATTACTATAACGGGTAGTTCCATTTGTTTTTTCACTTTGGAATACTTTCCTTTTTTGGAAAGTTTTTTTTACACTTATACCCCTTAAATACCATAATTTACCTTTAAAAAAACCTTGATTCCCCTTTTGATTCTCTTATTTACCTCGGGTGAATCAGGCGTCATTATTCTTCTGATTAAAACTCCTCCTTCTCTAAGAAACCAACCGTTGGTTTCTCTCTCTTCCTTGAGTTTCTTCCATGGCTTTCTAAGCCATTACCCCCTGTTCATTCATCATTTTTACTTCGACTTCCATTGTTCTTCATTTTGAGGTTCGTTTTGTGATTTTTGGTTGGGTTTGATTTTTTTAGCCCTCTGTTTTTGACCCCTTTTCTTCGACTTCCATTGTTTTCATCTTTGGTTTGTCCATGAAAAAGGACGAATCTAAGAGTGATTCAACCATACCATCATACCTTTATGACGGTTTATGTGACCGTGGAGAATTTTGTTCTTGTTCCATTAAAGGGAGGTCACACTCATATTCCAATGAGATTCTTAGATGGACCAAAAAAGATCTTGAATCATACCAAAAGGCAATTGAAGATGATGCTATTTCTAGGTTTCGTGATCCTACTCCTTCTCCTACTGTTGAAGAAGAATTACCAGCAACTGTTCTTGAGTATTTTTTGGAGTCTCCATCTGATGAAATACCTTCAACTCCATCTAAGATTGAAGAAGACAACGAAAATTTGGTTGTCCCTGACACTCCTGAGGACGTAATTGCTTCAAGGGGTGAAAAAAACCCTAAAAAACGTAAACGATTTTGGTAAGGTTTATTTTGACTTCCTTTAGTTGTAAAAAACTGGTATTTTGCTGTTGGAATGCTGGTGATGTTTGCTGTTTGAATGTTGGTGATGTTAGTTGTTGGAAGTGTTTGATTATCTGATTTTGGATCTATGTTTTGATTATGCCTAATTTCGTCCTTATTTTGGTTAAGTCTGTGCATGAAATTTTTTTTTGTAAACCCCTGTGATGTGTTCATGCTTTTACTTGCTTCAAAAATCTGAAAAATTCTCTATAAGTACTTGGTTGAGTAGCAATTGTGTACAATGGACACATCAAATTAATTTTATTTTCATGTATTGTCATTTGCTTCATTTGTTGTTGATTTATGTAATAACTGAGAGGTTTTAAGACCTCAATGATGAATCAGGGGGCAAAATAACTGAATTGTTCATTATATAATGAAGTAAATACATATGCATGATCTTAGATTTCTTTTTTGATGTTCATTTCACAATTTGTTGCTCCTAAGTCTTATAGAAATAATTTTAATGATGACAAGCAAATAACTGAGGGGCTTTAATTTTTGATTATCTTTGAGATTCTTCCACTGCTTCATCATATGCTACAAGTATATGTTGATTATGTTGAGCAGCATCTTCATTTTCTATTTGTTGGCCTAGCTGATTTCTGTTTGGGTTAAGAAAACGTACACATTCCCTAACCAATTGTGATGGTACTCGCACTTGTAATCTTAATCTTCCATTGTCTTCTTGCACCTTTTTCCCTAGATGTGGTTGAACATAGTCGTTTGACCCTTTAACCTTTAGGATTTCATTTAAATGATGTTGTAATGAAATCCAAACATTGGTTAAGGTCTTTGGATGTAACTCCTCGAATGCATCTTCCACTACCTTTATTAACTCATTCATGTTCTTTGGCATTTTCTTATGCATTAGTGATTGTATGCTCCTAAAAAAACCTAAATCTAGAATATTACAATCGGGACTATTTGGTTATTATTGAGTTAAAATGAATGTTAAACCCCCTTGCCTATTGTTTTGTTGCCAAATTGGATCATCATTTGTTATGTGAACCCTTGCGTTATCTTGTTGGATGAAAATTGTTGATGGACCATCACTTGGCCATTTCCTAACAATTGCTTGAATTAGTTGTTCAATGAGCATGGTCCTATAAACCTCTTGAGTAACTGACTCAGTTGGTTTAATTTCTATAGCCCCCCTTGGACAATTGATTGAATTTCTTTGTGCTGCAACTCTGTTCACGAAAGGGAAAATACCAATTTTCCCATCAAATATGCATTGGCCATGTTGATTCCATTTAGGCCTTGCAACCGCCCCTAAAAACATGGCTTTCGGTATGAATTTTGATGACTTACCCGCCCTATATGGAATTTTTTCCTTGTTTGATAAATAAACTCTTTGTGTCTTCTTGATTAAATAAAACCATTTTTCATCAATATGTATAAAGTCATACATGGCTTTATCCATTAGATGATGATGAATTGTGTCTTCTTGAATAAGACTTAAAATCCACTCAACCCTTCTTGCCTTGTTTGCATCCGTCAATGAAGGGTGGAGTGGATTTGAATGTGCCTTAATCTCCCCCCTTTGAATTAATCGCCAAACCGTTGTTGGTGCCAAGTCTAAACATGTTGCAACTTCTCTTATGCACGTACGTTCACCCATTGGTTTTGATTCAAGTACATTTGGTTGAACTTCAACTCTTTTTCTTCCACAATTTCTGAACTTGGCATCGACAACATAAGGCTTGTTTTCTTCTTTGCTTTGAATTGCACGTTTCCATAAGTTTCGAATTGTTCTTGGTGTGTACCCATATTTGTTTGCTATTCTAACAAATGTTCCATGTGGGAGTGTGTCACTAACTTTGAGTGACAACATTTCATGTAATATCAGATGCCTCAACTCGTTTGTAAGCCTTGGCTTACGTTGAGGATGATGTTCTGGTACTGCTGCATCATTTTCATGTGGTTCCTCCTCCGACTCCGAGCTAGACTGTGGATCGTATTCGTTTGATCCAAAATACCAAGCCCCCTGTAGTTCATCTTCGCTGTCTGAAGCCATTATAAGGCTAATGATGCAAAAGAGGTAATGCTGGATTATTTGGTTCAAAGCTACTGCTGTTCGTGTGTTTGAAAGCTACTGTGTGTACTGTGATAGTTTGAAGCTATTAAGATACTCTAATATTTGGTTCAAAGCTACTGTGATACTGTGATTTTTTGGTTTAAAGCTACTGTTGTTCGTGTGTTTGAAAGCTACTGTGTGTACTGATCCTTGCTCATCAGCTTTAATAGGCTGATTAGGAATTTGTAAGGTCATTTTTTGTTGATTATACTTGTAATAATTGAATTTAGTAATCCACGTACTCTTAATTTGGCCAATGCAAAGCCAACATTTCTGTTTTTGGATGGCTGTTTTGATGAAGATCATCAAATTAGGTGTAAAAATTCCCTCCTTTTTTTAGAACCAAAAATGGAAAGTTTCCCAATTTGGAAAGTGGTTAACTTTCCCTCCATGTATTTCTCTCTGCTTAATAAAATCAGATTTTTATTTTGATTATTTTATTATATCATTAATTATTTTCTCTCTCATAATTCCAATAACATCATTACTTCCCACTAATTTCTAATTAAAATAATACCCACTAACCTCAAAGATTCTCTTTTTCTTAATATGTGTGATTTTTCCAAATAGGAAAATCATTTAGGAACGGAGGGAGAACCATTTGCCCAATTTGTTTTTTTTATTATTATTATCAATTCAAACAAAATATTTTTTATTTATCAAATTGTAATGAAATCATTGCAAACAAGCCATAACAAAATCATACCATTAAATGTATATGTATCAACAATCACTAGTGGAAAAAACAAGATAGGCTGCGATTTTGACTCGCAGCATTAGTAATAGCAGCAGATGACAAAATATTATTGGCTGCAGTCCTAAAAACCGCAGCCTATAGACCATTTTAAGAACAAAAAAAAGGGGACTAAAGGCTGCGGTTTTTCAAACAACCGCAACCTTTAGTCTCTTTTTTTTTTTGTTTTTTTTTTCATTTCGTTTTATACTAATTGTATGAACAAATACTAATTGCAAGAACAAATACTAATTGTAAATGATGCAAGAACAAATACTTCACAGATACTAATTGTAAGAACAAATACTAATTGTAAGAACATTAAAACCAGTAGCATTCATCTATACTAATTGTAAGAACAAATACTTCACAGATACTAATTTTAAGAACAATTTTCGTATACATATAAAAAAAAATCAAAAACCTTCTACAAGATCCAATTTACAATTTACGATTTACAATCAAAAATCAACAATATACCATTTACAATTTCCAGCAATTTACAAGTTTGATAAGAGAGTTGTCGCGACTCTAGAAGAACACAGTACCGCCGCAGCCATAGAATGCAAGTCAAAGAGAAAACCAAAATAACATAACAAGAACAAGCAAATACGAAAGGAGAACCTTCATTGACGAGAGGAATAGCTTGATTCTGATATCTTTTCCAGCAATGATTTTCCAGCAATTGGATTGGAAGGCCATTTATTAAATTAAATTTGTCGCTAACTTTCCGCCATTGATAGGCGGAGATTCATCATCAAATTCCGATAAAAATGATGGAAATTCATCGTTTTGAGAGAATATAGGGTTAATCGGAATATTTGTCAAAGTGTTGATGGAAGAATTAAGAAGAAAAGGCAAGAGGGAGAAAGGGACAGAGGAAGAAAAGGGATTAGGGTTAGGTGAGAGGCGGAAGTGAGAGGTAATTTTAATAGAAGGGATTAGGGTTAGAATAAGTTATTGGCTGCGGGCAAATAAGGAAACCGCAGCCTTTGAGGATTGAAATTTTTTTTTTGATTATTGGCTGCAGTTTTACTGAAAACCGCAGCCTATGTGCTTTTGTTTTTTGCCTTATTTTTCGCCTATTATATGTTGCGTTTATTACGAACCGCAGCTAATGTTTAGCAGCCAATAGCTTTTTCTCCACTAGTGAATTAAGGTTTTATATAATTATGGCTTTGTATTGAATAATACTCCAAATCCAATCCATGGATTACAATAATACTACCTCCTATTCATCTAAAATGTCTCATTTACTTTTGGAACACTATTCATCTATCACTCTTAAATTGCATTTTATTATTAATCTATAAGTTAAAATATAGTCATGTAGGATCTTATTTGATTCGTTTTGATGTAAAGATTATTAATATCAATTTTTTATAATTTTTAATTATACATAACTCGATATATTAAAGATTGAATAAGTGTATTGGATAGAGTGAATAAAGTAAATGAGACATTTTAGATGAATAAGAGGGAGTATCAAATTACCCACTAATCACTGATTAGATTGGAAGCCAAGTCTACAATAAAAGTTGGCATACATTATCTCTTTGACAAAAGGTATCTTTTGTTTTAACAATATGAAAGAAATATCAAGAAATGTTTTATAACTTCCTAGCTCCCTTCCATAATAATTCAACTTATTAACTACTCATTCCGTTCTCAAATATTTTCCATTTGAAATATTCTTTGATTAATGTTTTTAACATATATTTAAAAGATAAAATATATCCACACTACAAAAATAAAAGGATTACGCGACAAAGCAGTTTAGTCGCCTAATTTGTCGCATAAGCCATTTGGCGACAAAATAGGCGACAAAACGCTTTGTCGCGTAAAATTTTGTCGCCTGACTCTATGCGACAAAATTAAGAACGTCGCCTATTTTGTCGCCTAATTATTTCTGACGAATTAAAAAAAAAGAATATTTGTTATTATTATTTAATAATAATAGTATTATATTACTATTATTATTAAAATAATAATAACAAATATTCATTTTTTTATATATAATAAATAATAAGAGTAATGTATACAAAATATATTAATTAAAAATTAAATATACATTAATAAATTCAAAATTTATACATTAAAATTTATATACAATAAAAAATATTATCTATATGTATATAAAAAAAATACAAATAAATAAATTGTTATTAAATATTAAAAATACAATTAAAAAATAATAATTAAATATAAATATAAACATATGTACAAAAAATAAATGTAAAGATACAAAAATTAATAATAACCACCACGACTTGAGCGACTACCACCACCGCGGCTAGGATACGATCCCCGGGAACCACCCGATCCGCCTGGGCTACTACCCATGTCACCACCCTGACCTTGGCGACCACCCACTCCCGAACCACGGAAAGCATTACTGCTTTCCCCGTGTAATGTGGTTTGTAAATACTCGCAAGTTTGTTCGAGAGACTGTAAACGGTCATTCATTTCTCTTATTTGATCTTGAGAAGGGGTCCTCTCGTCGAGTTGAGCTTGCATGAATATACGAAATTCATGCATGGCTCGTTGCACCATCTCGAGGTGCGCCTTCATTTTTTCATGAGTTTCGCGCTGCTCTCAAGGGGTGAAATGGTTCTCAAAAAGGTTAGGGTAGTAGTATTCGTTGGTGGACCCCAAACAATAGTACCCGGGGGTGCATTCGTTTATTATTATTCACCTCCATGATCGCCTCTACGTAAAGTTGAGAGGCGTCAGGCTCTTCACCCTTTCTTATTACTTTCGCTTCTAATTTACGGTAGTGCTCCTGTTACACAAATCGGAAAATATGTTATGTATAATTCAATAATAAACAATAAATTTAAAAGTCAAATGATAATGAACTTACTTCAATTTTTTTGTCGTATTCGGTAATGAGGACATGCTGGCCATCCGCATTGCGTTCTCCTTTGGTTCGTAACAACAACCTGTAAGGAGTAGGCTCTACGTTGCCAGATTCTTCGGCCTTCAAAAAACAAATACTTGTAGTTAGTTAACAAACAATTAATTATTGAAAAAGTTAAAGAAATTATTAATGTAAATTAACTTACCATTTTTTGCGCAAGTGCGCTGCTGAATACGGGCCACCACTGTAGGTGGGCAAAGGTGGCGCACCGGAGTCCCCTTTACGCCTGTTACTCTTTGCGCGAGAACTTTTGTCCTTAAACTCCGCGGCGTCTGAGTAACTTTTCAAGGCGTTCCAGAACTCCGGTGGGGCAAAGTCAGGGCGAAAGGGTTCCTGTTCCTCGATCTCGAGGCCCTGACTTTCCCTCTCGGCCCGTTCCCTCTCCCTTTGGGACGCTAGCTCTCGCTCTTTTGTTCTAAGTTTGTTCATTGTATCTCGGTAACGAACAGAGCATCGTTTGTACCATGCTTTGTGGACCTCTCTATCAATTTGAGGATCCCACTTATAGCATTTCGAATTTTATATGAAAATTCAAAATAAGAAAAAAAAAGTATAAATTATGAGAATTAAATTTAACTTTGTCTAAATTTAAAAAAAAAGTAGTTAACGTATACCTTAAACTTGTCCCAATAAAATTTTTTAACCGCCTCTGGCACCTTCTTCCAAGAAGTACCATGAGGGTCTAAAGACAGTCGAAACGTCTTTCCAATTTTGGAAGAGACGCCCCGTCTAGGGTTGTCTTCTGCTGACGCATCAAATCTAAAAAAGACGATTAATTAGCAACCTCTACTTTTTAACTAATTAATTTACGTTATTAAAGATAACTTACTGAGATGTTAGCGGAAGCCATGGTAGTAATGGCCTACGATCCCCAGGAATATCCCATGAAGCTTGTGGGGGTGGAGTAGGCGGAGTAGCCTGCGCTTGGCGAACGTGTTCGCCAAGAGAGGGCTCTTCTTCTGGAGAGTCTGCAGCAACAACCTCCTCATCAACCTCCTCAACAACAAATTGGGGTTGTTGCGAGCGAGCACCGATATTCAGTGGGTGCTGGTTGGGAAGAGAGGCAGAGGCAGGAAAATGCGAAGATGACCAAGGATAGCCCATTTGGGAGGGGTCATATGGTTGATAACTGGAAAAGACCCCTCCCTGGGCATTTGGAGTATTTCGGGAGAAAGTGGGTTGTTGGCTGAGCAGGCTTTGGAAGGACTGGCAAGGGGGGTTGGTTGGTGGAGGGTTGAGAAAAGGGCTGTTGAAAAAGGTGAGTGTTTGGTTGCTGATAGGCAGATTGAAAAGGTTGGTGCAAGGAAGGGTTGGTGGGTGTGCTATAGTAACTAGGCTGTTGGAAAACATAGTCAATAGGCGAGATGTTGTTCAAGTCGAAACTCAAAAAATCAAAGAATTCATTGTTAGGGTTGTTTGGGTTATTGTTTGGGTTATCAGCCATATTCGCTATGTCAAATAAAGACTACACAAAGCCAAAAATACACTAATTTCAGAATTAAGATATATTCAACTTAGGCTATACTAACATTCATTCAAAATTAAAAAATATCATACTTGAATAATAACCAAGCTCACTTAACAAAAAATATCATACTTGAATAATAAACTTATTATCAGAATTATTATAAATTCAACATAACCTAAACTAACAAGCATAAAAAAATACAAGTAAATAATAGAAAAAGCAACATGAATATATTTTTTTTGATTTTCGAAATTCAGAAAAAAGAACTAAGTAAAAATTATATATTTTTGTGATTTTCGAAAATCAGTAAACAAAACTCAACATATATATTTTTTAATTTTCGAAAATCAGTAAAAAAACTCAACATGAATATATATTTTCGAAAATCAGTAAAAAAAACTCAACATATATATTTTTTATTTTCGAAAATCAGTAAAAAAAACTCAACATGAATATATATTTTCGAAAATCAGTAAAAAAAACTCAACAAATCCCGAAAAATCAGTCCAAAGAACTAAGTAAAAAAACTCAACATGAAAATATTAATTTTCAAAAATCAGTAAAAAAAACTCAACAACACTTTATTTTGATTTTCGAAAATCAGGAAAAATAATAAGTAACAAATATATTTTTTTGATTTTTCGAAAATCAGTAAAAAAAGACTCAAATTTTCAAAATAACTCAACAAATCCCAAAAAATTAGTCCAAATGCATGAAGAATAATAAAAAAATTAAAAAAACCCCTAAACTACCACATATTTCGAAACAAAAAACCCTAAAAAAACCCTAAATTTCGTAACAAATTCATCTAAATAATCAAAATTTCGAATCCAAAATCCAAAAAAAACACTAACACGCTAAGTACAGAACCACAACCACAACCACAACCACATTATACATGCATGATAAAACCAAAACAAAAAAACAAAAAAAAACGAAGAAGAAATCATACCTGATGTGCAAGCATCCCCAAAAAATGTCGAAATCATCCATAGAGACAGCACATTGCACATATGTTTCAAAAAAAAAAAACAAAGTTAGTTAAATCTTGTTCAAAAAATTATCAAGAAAATACCAAAAAAAAGTTTGAAATAATGATAAAAAAACGAAATTACCTTTAAAACACAAGATCAGTTTGCTCTAAGAAGATCCACCGGAAAGTTTGCCGGAAAATACTTTAAAATACCGGCCAAAACAAGATTTAAGTGAAAAATTAGGGTTAAAATGTAAAGAAAGTAAAGAAGACTTAGGGAAAATTAGAGTTAGAATATGTTAAGAAAGTAAATAAGAGTAAGGGATAATTAGGATTAGAAGGAGAGAAATGAGAGTGAATATTAATGTGGAAAATGACGTATGGGATGTCTGTATATATAGGCAATCCTATGCGAACTAAATTTAAGTCGCCTATTTGTCGCCTAAAATTTAAACGTTCAAATTTTAAATGAAAACCTGTTAGGCGACGTAATAAGCGACGAAAATTTGGGTCGCCTAGCATTGAATACGACTGTTCGCTTTGCAATGTCTAGTCTTTTCAGTTCAGTACTTTTTTGTACGTTTTCATTTATGCGATGTAATAGGCGACCCAAATTTGCGTCGCATAGCCTCGATTTTTGTCACCTATTTTGTCGCCTATTTAGGTGAGTACGTGTCTCAACCCCGTCCTAGTATTTTTGAAAACATGTTTTTTATTAATATTAGTATAATAATAATTATTATTTTTCGTATTATTATTATTATTATTATTATTATTATTATTATTATTATTATTATTATTATTATTATTATTATTATTATTATTATTATTATTTATTATTATTATTATTATTATTATTAATACTGTTATTATTATTATTATTATGTTATTTATTAATTTCTATTATTATTATTATTATTACTGTTATTATTACTATTATTATTATTATTATTATTATTATTATTATTATTATTATTATTATTATTATTATTATTATTATTATTACAGATATTACTATTATTATTTTTATTATTATTATTATTCTTATTATTATTAATGCTATGATTATTATTATGTTAAATATTTGTAAAAGAAAGAAATTATTATTTGAGAGTAATGTAGAAATTTAAAATATTAATGACTAGGATAAGAAACAAACAATAAAAATAATAAGAGTGACAAACAATAAAATGATACAGTACATTAATTAATACTAGTAATAGTTTACATCCAAGTCACCCTCATCGCTAAAATACTCAGCCTCATCATCGTTTTGCTCATCACCGGACAATATTAAATCAACATCAGCATCTTCGTCGAGAATTGGTGTTGGCGATTCTGGTTCATCCTCGCACTCAATGAATTGTCCGGAAGGATTGCGAAGCGATGTGTTAACATTGTCTTCATACGAGACCTGAAAGTGTATACGCTGTTCCTCTTGGAATGCGTTGTCATCTACCTCATTGGTTGTAGCAACACTAACTTGGTATTTCTTTGGCTTGACTTTGCACACAGCTTGCCAATCTCGTAAATCTCGTCTTAAACTTGGGTAGGCCATTTAGTAGACTTGGGTCGCTTGACTAGCTAGGACAAATGGGTCATACTTTCCGTACGACCGATTGATGTGGATGTCTACTATCTGGTAGTGTTCGTGAACACGTGTGCCGCATCCACGTCCATGACGATTCGGGTCATACCAGTGACATTTGAATAGAGTCACTCTCTTAATTCGCATTGCTGGATATTCAAGCTCTATAATGTCTTCAAGTCGGCCGTAGAAGTCGTCTCCGTCTTCACTGTCATCGGCTGCTTTAACACATACGCCGCTATTGTCTGCGGCTTTTCTCGTAGCGTGTTTGTTAGTGTGGAACTTATAACCATTGACGTAACAGATGTTATACGTTTTTGCATACTTCAAAGGCCCCGGTGCCATGTCTTTCAGTATTTTGCCGTTCGGAGCATAATCGAGATGACCGACAAAAGCCTGTAAATACCAAACATAGAGTTAGACTATATGAACAGTAGTATCAAAAGAAAAACAACAGACACTTACGTAATGTTTGAAGAATATTGGAAATTGCTTTTCGAGTAAAGCATCGAACTGGTCCCGCGGCATGGAAGGAGGCACAGCAGAACGTAGCTGACTTGTGAACCTTCTCAGATAAGGTTCAACCTCTGGACAGTTCATCAGAACATACCGGTGTGCGATTTTAAGATCTTCGTCGTCTAGCAATTTTGTTTTACCCCACCCATGGAATCTGACTGGGTGAGTGAAAATTGGAAGGACATCTGATCTATCTGTAACATCCCGCAGTTTAACTCGGATCATTTTAAAAGAGAAAACGACTTTTTGAAGAACTAAATACGGCCTGAGTCAAACCAAGACGTTAAGAGAATAGTTTAAAACGAATTTCATAACGAAACAAAGCTTGCGGATCGAGTTCTATTAGAATTATTACGATCTACTAGACATAAAGAAAACTTAGCAGCGGATAAGTTTGTAAAGGTAGGTCTACTTATTACAACTTGAGAGCGTCAACGCCTCATAAAACCAAACATTCAAAAATACGAAAACTTAAGTTCATAACAAACTCCTGAATCTAGCAATTTATTTCTCCCAGGGTAATCCTCACTCCCCATACCTGCAATTTAACTTACTGCTAGTAAATGTCCAGGAAGGAAACGACATCATCGCAGGATCGTTAAGACCAAAAGTACACGTCAGCAAGAAGTCGCAAATTATTTAAATCAAGTACAATAAGTTTAAAATAATAACTTTAAATTAATTTCATATATCTGTTAGTCAGCTATACTGCTATATCCTTGTTCCAGCCATACTGCCGGTTCAACTTCAATCTCCATAGGTGAGACAATACATTCGGGGGAGCTAACCCCTAAGCAAGTCCCTACCATAGACACACGTCCTACTTCGGTGCCTATGGTTAAGTATGCATACCCCCGCGGTGGCTCATAAGGCTCCATATGCCGCGAGTAATTCTTTCCACCAATTGACGTCATACTACGTCCACTTTAAAGTTAGTGAGGTCATACTACCTCTGCTTATTAAAATAACATAATTGAAATTACTTATTCGGAAAGCGTATCATTATTCATACTACACGCCCATACTTTACCTTTGTTACCATTAACATATGGTACATAACATATACTACAAAACTATGCTGCGTGTACGTACCTTGACCAAGCAAACAATTCACAAACGTCTTAATCAATTCCCGGTCATGAATCGACTTCATACAAGGTTCAGCCGTATTTGGGAAATAAGCACACATTCACATCTTCCTCAAAGCAACCATAACACATACATACGAGTACCATCACACATAGAACACATACACATATCTTGAATCATACGCCACATCTCTAAGACATATTATACACTAAAAAAAAACAGCATATGAAATCTGTCCAGAAACCTGCCTTAACACTGTCAAACTGGAAATCGGACTTCACCGTTGCGTCCGGAAGGCATCAAAACCCCCGGGTACTGATTTTGATGATTTATAACATAGTATAAGTATTTTTAACTTAATTTCAAAGTCAAAAATGCTCCAAAACACCTTTTTTTCACAATTTTCCAAACCTACGGGATTTTCGCCAATTTTATTAAAATACATACAAAATTCCAATTCCCACATTTCCTATTAAATCTATATCGTAAAATTCATAAATTCATGCTCACATAAAATCATTTTCAAAATTCTCAAATAATTAATTTCTTATAAAAAATATAAATCCTCCTAAACAAATCATTCATCAACATTTAAGATTTTCATGCCATACCAAAACATACCCATATACTAAAATGAAATTTCTCCATGAAAATCCTAATTTAAATATATACATTATTATTATTATTATTATTATTATTATTATTATTATTATTATTATTATTATTATTATTATTATTAATTTATACATTCCCCATCATCTTAATTTAACATGTTCATTCAAAGAATAATTCTAAAACAAAACATTCTATACTGCCCATTGATAACTATATAATAATACCTACACTACTATGTAAAATCATGGAAGAAAATCATGATAACAAAAGATCACACATATTAGCATAATGCTTACAATTGCATTTAAACTTAATAAAAGATAAAAATTATAGAATTAACTTACAATTAGATGGAAAAACACCAAAATCCAAGAGTAAAAGGGCTAGAGGCGTGTGGATTGCTAGGGTTTGAGGGTGTGTTCTTGAGGTTTTAGGGAGATTGAAAGCTAGAGAGAATATTTAGGTTTAGGAAATTAAGAGAATTAAGGAGAAGGATAATTAGTATAATAATGAATTTAGGAAATAAGAATTATCTCCTCATATTCTATGGGAGTTACACTCCACCAAATCCAACCCCAAAGGGCCGGCCATCCCTTGATTTTCCCTCCCCATTTTCTTTTTTTTTTTTAAATTTAATTTAGAGATGAAAATGGTTTTAGGTTTTTGGCCCGAAAGTTTAAATTGCTAAAAAGGATGTGTATTCATGATCAAGCCCAAAATGGAATGATAAAACATGGTTCATATATATAATATTAAATAATATTAGTAATAATTTATTAAATATATCGGGAATTTTTTCGTTTGAATATATCGGGGTGTTACACTATCATTGTTTTCACCGCCGTCGTCATGCATAGGAAGGTCTCTATATCTACATCTTACCTCTGGCTCAAAGTAATGAGATACAAAATGAGAAGCCTCTTCGGTAAGATATTGATTGCACATTGACGCTTCAACATGGGCTTTGTTTCCAACATTGAGTTTCAGATGACGTAAATACCTAATTGTAAATAACTATATTGATTAGACAAGACATAACAAAACAATTAAAAAATCATAAATATTAATTGGATGACGTACACATACCGTTCGAATGGATACATCCACCTATATTGAACGGGTCCAGTTATTCTTGCCTCGTATGGTAAATGGACGGGTAAATGCTCCATGCAGTCAAAGAACGAGGGGGGAAGATCTTCTCCGATTTGCACAGTATAACTGGTATTTCCGACTCTAATTTCATCATGTCAGACGTTTTCAGTCTTGGAGAAGTTATTGTCTTGAAAAACAAGCTTAACTCAGTTAGAGCCTCCCAAACAGGTACAGGGAGAAACTCACGAAAGGCAATCGGAATTAAGCGTTGCATGAAAACGTGACAATCGTGGCTTTTCATTCCGAATATGGAATGCTTGTTCATGTCAATGTTCCTAGCCAAGTCGGACACATAACCATCTGGAAACCTTAACGTCTTGAGCCAGTCAAGCAGAGCATAAATCCCTCTATCATCTAGAGTATAAGATGCCATTGGGATTTCGTTCCCCACTGGATGCAATGCACTTCTGATGCCGAGCTCCTGCATGTCTCTACGTGCACCAATATGATCCTTTGTTCCCTTTTCGACACGCATCACTGTATTAAATATGTTATCGAAAAAGTTCTTTTCAATGTGCATCACATCAAGACAGTGTCTGATCATATTAGTTTTCCAGTACGGTAAGTCCCAAAACACACTTCTTCTTTTTCCACCCCCTAGTGTACGGACTATATGTGTCGTTATATTTGCGAGCACCATCCTCGTACACTCTCTTCATCCCGTACATGTTAAGCTCCACAAGTAACTCAACACCGGTGCGAATAGGTGGGGCATGACCCTCCTCTTGAACCCTTGCCATGAAGTTAACCCGGTCTCGTCTGAACGGATGACGCTCAGGCAAAAACATACGATGACAGTTAAACCAACACATCTTCCTGTTGTGTCTCAGATAAAAGGCCTTTCAATCGGACATGCAATAAGGACATGCATTTTTACCGTGAGTACTCCAACCAGATAACATCGAATATGCCGGAAAGTCACTTATTGTCCACATCAATGCCGCTCTAAGACAAAAGTTCTGCCCCGTGTGCACATCATAGGTCAGGATGCCGTCTCTCCACAACATCTTAAGCTCCTTAATCAAAGGCTGCAGGTAAATATCGATGTTCTGCTTGGGATTATCAGGCCCTGGCGCAATGATTGTCAAGAACATGTATGGTGTCTTCATGCACATCCACAGAGGGAGATTGTACGGTGTCAGGATCACTGGCCACGACGAATACTGTCGTCCTGAGCAACCAAAGGGATTGAATCCGTCTGTACACAAACCAAGCGTCACATTTCTAATCTCGGCCGCAAAATCTGGATGTGTTGCGTTGAAATGTTACCAGGCCTCAGAGTCTGACGGGTGACACATTTCCCCCTCTTCGCTGTGGTGCTCTGCGTGCCATCTCATCTCACATACCGTCACTCGAGACGCATACAACCTTTGTAAGCGTGGGCCAATCGGAAGATATATAAATTGTTTCCTTGGAATTCGTCTATTTCCCACGTCGTCTCTGACCCACCTTGTTGTCGAACACGTACGACAACGCCTGGCGTTAGCAGTACGACCCCAATAGATCATACACCCATTAATGCAACAATCAATCCTCTCTGACGGCAAGCCAAGCCCCACTATTTGCTTCTTTGTGTCGTAAAAGGTGGATGTCATCGAGTTCGGTTGCGGTAAAGCCTGCCGCATCAAAGTGCACATATCATCATACAACCTCTCTGAGCAATTATGTTCTGTCTTTAGATTGATCATCCTACCTATAATCGACATCTGAGAGTAATTTTCGCAACCTTCATATAGTGGATTGTTTGCGGCACTAAACATTTGAAAAAACTTTTTCGCCTCCGAACTCGGTTCTTCGGGAATTGCGTATTCAGGCGACTGCGCCTCCACGTAACCGTATTCATTTTGGGGAAAAATGTTCTCGTACGCATCCGGAAATCTACTCGCAGCGTAGTTATTTTCCTCCGCTATCGGCTCTTCGGGAAAAACATCTTCAGGCAACTGTTGCCTAGCAAACGCGTTACTGCCACTGTTACCATCACCTGCAGCAATATCGTAATGATACCTCCAATCGTAATAATGTTCCACAAAACCTTTCCTTAGCAAATGCTCCCTCACATCATTTGAATTTTTAAACACCACATTTTTGCATTTCGCACAAGGACATCTAATTTTTGATGAACGACTCTTCTACAATGCAAATTTTATAAATTCTTCCAATCCCCTAATGAACTCTATATTAAAAGACCCGTCATCAAATTCTCTTTCATACATCCTGTTTCTATTGTACAAATAATAGCTACCGTCATCCGTTATCGTGTACACCTATATTAAATTTTAAAACACACTTAAGCTTATAAGTATAAATAAACTACATGTTATGATAAACAAAAATAACACATGAACAAACCAAATTGATACATCAAATAATCGTACAGAAATAAACAAAATATTAAATTAATCTAATACTATTTCATTTAATCATAATACGAATAAAAAAACATATTTCAAAAAATTAAGAGTAATTTTACACGAATAAAACAAATAAAAAACATACAAAAATCAAATATCAAACATGTATAAATTAAATAAAATAAATTATCAACAACCACAAAAGATTTATTTTCATGCATAATTACATATAATAATAATCATACATGTACAATTTTAAATTTTTTTTACAATGTCAGAAATATACCTTTCCACAAAATCGAGTTTTTTTGCGTTCGTTCACAATCAAATACTACGAAATGTGTTTGATATTTTGCGTTTGGCGTATCAAACACTAACGTTTACCTGGTTATATAGGCAAAACACAAAAAGTATGCAACAATTTATGCGACTAACATCTAAATTTGAAAATAGAACATTGCATTTTTTTCCCGCTAAGGATTTAGGCGACAAATAGGCGACAAACATGGTGTAGGCGACAAAACAAGCGACAAAAGGCTTTTGTCGCCAGCTTGGAACAAGGCTTTTGGTCGCCTATTTTGTCGCCTAACTTCTCTGGTCAGATTTTTGGTTTGTCGCCAAACGTAAATGTTTTTGTAGTGCCATGTGAGATATCATTAGATTCGTCTTGATGTATACTTTTTTATTATGTATTTTTTATAATTTTTTATTATGTGTATTTAGAGATATTGTGATTTAAAATGTGCTTTGAAAACTGTGTAAAAAGAAAATTCTTTATTTTATCTAATTACTTTCTCATTTATCACATCATTACTTTTTCACTTAGCCCAACCTTAATGTCTAGTTATTGTATCCTTCATGTCTACTTACATTATTCTTAATGCCTACTTACAATATGCATAACGTCCATCGAAAAATACTTAAAATGTCTACTTATAATATTATTATTGCTTAACGAGAAACTTAGGCTACTAGCCTACTGACCATATATATATATATATATATATATATATATATATATATATATATATATATTCTTAATGTCTAATACTTACAATATATTTAATGTTTACTTACATTATAATGCCCACTGAGTAAGTATTTAAGTATTTAACATACAATAAATATATACTTACAATATTCTTAATGGCTACTAAAAAACTTATTTTATATTTTTCTTTTTGAGTCAACTTTATTGAAAATAGTCTGTCAAAGACACAATAATTCAAAACGAACGTAATATGATCCATTATTAGTTACCTAAAAAAAATAATGTCATGAAGTAATTGTTGTACTTTCTTATATTATTTATTTCGAAAATTTGATTCAATCATAGAAAGTGAAGCAAAATGCACTAAAATAAAGAAAGTGATCATCAAAAAGATGCTGTTTCTAATATTTTATGTGTTTGAATGTGCTGCTTAGCTTGACCAGATTAAGCATACAAATCATTTCATTGAACCTTTTACTTTTACTGGTCTATCTCATTAGATTAGCACTTGTAAAAAATATGTAAAGGCCAATTCAAAGTTTGTATATAAAGTGAGGTAAAGAAATGAATCCATGAGATGGAATCAATGAATTTACGAGTTAAATTAAAAGATAGAGATGAAAACCATTATTAAAAGAGGAAATTGTATAAAATAAGTGGAGTAGCAAGAAAGAGAAATAATTAGGGTGGTCGATTAGCAAGGGCAAAGCGGGCTATACCGTCCAAGGCCCCGAATTTTTTAGGGCCCAAAAAACTTATTTGGGTATATATAAGTGATAATAATTTGAATTAAATTTATATATAACTAACATGTTTTGCTAAATAATGTGAGTTCTTAGTGCTTTTTATATGAATATTAACAATAAAAACAAAAAGTGTATTATATAAGTCGTTACGCCTTAAGCTTTTAGGGGCCCTTTTTATCTTTTGCTCTGGGGCCCATAAATGAACGAGACGGCCCTGGAGAAATTAAGTGCAAGTTAGATAGGATAAAGGGAGTACTTGATTAAATTAAAGGTTATATAATATATCATTATACTTTATTAAAAAATTTAAAAGTTAGGGTACATAAAAAAGGGAAAACACTAGTCTCGTGCTTTTCAACCATAGGAGGAGGGAAGACAACAGAAACAAATAAAGAGTGTAAAGCTACAATATAACAAGGCATAAGGTGCCCAAAATCAAAGATAATGGCCTCGTCTACACAAGATGGCGAGGTAGAGTCTGTCGGGGAATTTCCATATGAGCCTTGTGGGAGAGACAATTGGCATAGTGGATTTCCTGTCTAGGGACACAACACAATTCCTTCTTGAGATTTTAGCTTGGAAGCTCCTTGTATAGGTATTAATATTATTCAAGCATGCTCTATATGTTCCAAATAATTAGCCTCATTTTTCATTTTAGTTCACCCTATTGTATTCATTGCATTTCTATTTTTTTTTATCATGGACCACACTCTTTTTTAAATTCTCATCCCTACATTTAACCTCATTTATATCTTATTACACATTTGTTTACTTTCCATAAAATATATTTTTTAAACCATTTTTACCCACTTTTCATAAATTATTATAAAAACAAGGAAAAATTAACGGTTATAAATAATCTAACCTATTTTCAATTACCTGCTAATAATCTCATCTTTTGAAATTTTTTTAATAATCCAACCTTTACTTTCAGTTTGTTGCCAATGGACCCTTCAAAGAAATACTATATCAGATTACCTTTTATCTTCTTTCCTCTTTATAAATAATCCAATCTATTTTCCATTACCTACCATTAATCTCACGCCTTTAAGATTTTGTTCAATGATCCAATATTTACTTTTTGTTTGTTGCCAATGGACCTTTCAAGAAACTAAATGAAATTGTTATTACTTCCCAAACTTATGAAGTTTATCATTGCATAAATAGTAATTGCCTTTACATACATATACCATCAAATAGGGGTGTTCAAAGATCCGTCTCGCTTGACCATGCCCACTGACCCACACCCAACCCATTATATATAATCTTTATCATGTTGAAATTTACATGTTAAAATATTATAAAAAAATTAATAATAGACGTAAGTTTTTCACTTCCGTTCAAAGTAAAATACCCCTTTTAATCAGTGTCAAAGTGAAATTGAATATTTTAAAAATTGTGGATTTTTTGATTATAATTGCAGAGAATATGTGTTAAAAAATTAAAAGAGACTTAACATGTATGGATAAGGTATGTTAGATTATTATAAACTAGTGGCAAAGAGAAATTGCGTATTTAGCTTCTTGAATGGTCCATTGGCAATAAAATGCAAATAAAGGTTGAATTATTAAAAAAATTTAAAATGTGGGATTGTTGGCAGGTATTGAGAAATAGGTTGGATTATTATAAAGAAGGAAAAAATGAGAGTTAACCTGATATAGCAGGTCATTTTCTAAAGGGTTCATTGGAAACAAATTAAAAGTAAAAGTTTGATTATTAGAAAATTTTCAAAAGGTGAGATTATTGGCAGATAATTGAAAATAGGTTTCATTATTCACAACAAATTTTTCAAAATTAAATTAATAATCTAATCTTTCACCCATCCGCTATGAATAATTCGAATTTTAAATAATTTTTTAATAATCCAACTTTTCCCTTTAGTTTGTGGTCAGCATACTAATAAGGTATGCCGATAGCAAACTAAGGGCAAAGGTTGAATTATAATAAAATAAAAGGATGTGTTGATAGCAAACTAAAGGCAAAAATTGAATTATTAAAAAATAATTAAAAAGTGAAATTATTCATGGCGAATGAGTAAAAGGTTAAATTATTAATATCAATTTTTCGTGAAAACAAACTATGCAGATATTAACCTGGTCGCATAACATAAATCAATGTTGTTAATGTTGTTTGTCGTCTAGTTTATAAAGCACGTGTTTTAACTTTTGTTGAAAATGTTATTGAAGAAATTAGAGGGTGATAAGAAGGAATGAGGATCCCATACTCTATAGCTTCCTAATTTCCGATAATGACCTTTACAATTAATTAAATATATTCAAAATTCAAAAATAACTAGGGTAATAAGGATTATACTTACTAAAAATTGATTGTTTATCCAAAAAAAAAGAAAACATTCACTTCGTTCTTATATTGTCCTTTGACTCCTTAATTCGTATATGGAGCACCCTTCATTATCATCAACTCAATATTTCACTCAAAAACAGAATTTGAGTGCGAGAAGGTGACGAACAATTCATATCCGTACTACCTTTAAGGAAAGGATTAGAGAAATGTGGTATAGCGAGCCCTAGCCCTTGTCTCCAATTAATTTTCTTTTATCAAATTACCATCTTATGTTTACCTGGTTGGACCTTTTTCATACACTCCTCTCTTCCGGACAATTAATGATTTATACCCAAATCTAATGTAACCCTAAATTAAACACGGCCTAATTGCCTATAAGCTTCGTTCCATAGAAAACCATGGTAGCCAAAATGCCCAAAATTTTTAAAAAAACACTTGTCAGTCTCAGTCATTTGTCTCGTATGCTTTTTGCACAGAGATTAAATTTGATAAATGATTTAAAACTTTGATATATTTAGTTAGAAATAAGTTAAGAAAAATATAGAATAGCAAAAGTGGTGAGATTATATCCAAAAATAACAATGCAGCAAATTCAATGGAACAAAACAAAATAAAAAATAAAGCAAATTAAATGAGACTATAGTAGAATCTATCAAATCATGCCATAATACACTTGATTGACAAGTCTAGAAGTGTTCATTTAGGTCAACGAATTGATTTCAAATTACGTGTTTCTGGTCGGTTTTAAATTGAATCTTTGTGTCACAATATTACTTTTTACATAATTGTAAATCTATGTTTAAAGTAATGTCAAATCAAATTCGATTATAGTAGAATCTATTAAATCATCGGCTCTATTTTAAAAACCTCATGTTTACTTCAAAATCATATAACGAAATAATACATACCTTATATTGTTGTATATTGGTTGTGACCTTAATGAAGCATGAACCTTGCATACACACGAATTGTTGTGGTAAGTAATAGATCATCTGCATCATGAGGCTCATGATAGTCAAAGTCAGTAATCCATTATTCCGCACAAGTCAGACTAACGATAAAGAGCCGAAAATGGTGTAAAAAATGAGCCTCAGGATGCAGATTATCCATTGCTAACCATACTTGGATAGAAAGCATGCATGTGTTTAGTTCTTGGTGCTGGAAATGAAGGAGAAGAAGAGAAGATATATAAACTTTGGTTCTAGGAGTAGTATATTATGCCACGAATTAGAAGCTTCTTTTTCTGTCTTATCAACCTAGGATATTCTTGAGCATTTTTTTTGGGATATAAAATATATATTCCTCGTGCCTTATTTTTTGATACAAAATAAAAAGCCTTATTTTGACAAGGAAACTTAATTAATATGTTATGGGGCTTGTACACAACAATACCATATATACATAGCAGGGAATAGGGTCGTTTCTGAGTGTAGTTTTGAGGTGCAACTGCCTAAATCTCAGCTCAAGAAGGTGCTCAAATTGAATTAATCCTTATTATTAATAATTGTATTTACATAAATAGTGGATCGAGCTTACAACATTGAGTTTCTTAATTAAGTGCATGACCACTGAACCACATAGAAAAACGAACCGAAACTTTAAATATATAAAGATCTTTTTTTATTTTTCGCCTAGGATCTAAAAACTGTTATGAACGGCACTGGCAGGAAAGTTAATTCAACACAACTGAATGAGATTCTATTTAAACCAATTTTAATAGGCGTAGTCTATCAGACTAATAAACTCAAATATTAATCAACTTTTTTGTAGTTAATTATACGATGTTGGATTATAGGTAGTAACAAATAAGCTTCACCTAAAAGTCAAGCTTGATTAACAATTGTGAATATAGAAAATTGACACTTGCGTTTGCTTTAAGGTTACATGGTCTATTTTCACCTACACATTAATTTTGTGGAAAAAATATAGACATTATATTTATTAAATTTTTTTTAAATATAGTTGGTGAAAAATATATTGGAATTATAATTGAACAATATAATTAAAATATTATAAAAATTTGGTGAAAGATCATGTGAAACCATAAGCATTAATAAAATATTGATAAAATTAAAGAGAACAATGTTAATTAATTATGTTTAAAATAAAAAAACTTTTTTTAGAAACAATAGAAAAAACGATTCAAAATTACGAATGAGAACATGTTTAAGGAACATGAGTGAATATTAAATTTGAATACTTTTTCCTTGAGAAGTTTAACAGGCCATCTCCATGCAGTAATTCATGAGGTTATTTTCATGCTTTCATTTCGTACTATGCTTGATGAGAAACTTTATTTTGCCTGTACTACTGCAGTCTCCAAACATGTCCCTAGGATGTCCGAGCAAAGATTTTGGAGATCCTATTTATTTTTACAATGTCTTTTAAAATGAGGTATTTTATATTATACTAGGATAGAAACCCGTGCAATGCACGGATTTTTAAATATGTTTATATCTTAATGAAATTTTTAGACGAACGAACATCTTCGATTATTGATGTTTTATAAAAGAACATCTTCCATTTATATTTGGTTGATCTATACTCACCCGCTACAGGGTTAACTCTAAATTTTGCAAAAAATATGATTTTCCTAACACACATGATTTAAAATGAGTTAACATTGTAAATTTTCCCATTGAAGCCATTATAGATGTTCCCTTTTCGTCCACCATGGATTAAGTGAATAGATGTGGTCACATCTATCTCTTTATACTTCCACATATGTATGACCTTTGTATTAATTTTCCATGTCCCCCTATCACTCTGTATAACCTGAATATAATTTAAGCTCACGGTTATATTTGAAAATATTATTCATTAACACCGAAGCTTGAGAAATAAGAAATGATATGAGCAAATAATTAAGTTGATCAAATGGTGTATTTATATTGTAGTTCATGCCATTCTATTGAAAGACAATTTCTATTTTTGTCAACTTATAAAATTAATTGAATTGAAATTCCTTCAATTAATATTCCTGTCATTAATAGAAATTATAATTTTTTATTTTCGTAAAAGAATAATATTGTCTGAATTGAAATTACTGCAATTATTACTCCTGGCATTATTCCTGCCTTTAATATTTATGTCATTAATATAAATCTAAATTTTTGTATTTGTAAAGAATAAACTTGACTGAATTGAAATTCCTGCAATTATTCCTGCTATTAATATGAATGCAACATTTTATTTTCGTAAATGATTAAAATTGATTGAATTGTAAATCATTTAATTAATACTCCTGTCATAAATACTCTTATAATGTTGACCAATAAAATAATTACAATTGGCACTCTCATATTCACTCTAATTTTCTATACTATACATCAAAATTAATATAGTGTATGATTATAGATAAAAAAATTCCACTTTAAGAAAAGTAATTCGAAACAAAATGTTTGTAACATTATGTTAATTCAAATATAAGAAAGGTTTATAAACAAATCACTTTAAAATTATTATTGCTCGGAACTGGATTTGAATAGCACCATTTAATATTTGAGGTTCCGTATTTCGAGGGGCTCTAGGTGGTCGGCTATCCAGAATACACCCAGAACCGGCCTGCCAAGACTATGTTGTAGGAAAGATCATATTGTACGTATAAGTTCATTGGGGAAGAATGTTTTTACGAAGGACTCTCTGACCGCACTTCTCTATATGGGTATAAGCTGCCGTTTATCTTCTCTTTCCAGACCCTGACCACAGTTTACCTATGAGCGGGATACATTGGATATGATAATGATGATTCATTGTATAATTGTAATTGCATTAGCTAAAATGCAATTATATGATTGAACATATTTTGTTCTTTGGTGAGGCTGTTTTTCCTTTACATGAAAAGAAGAATGATTCCTGCAGGGTTTTGACTGGTTTCTTTTCAAAGATGGATATTCTACGGCATTTTTTTCATTAAGCTTATTATTATGCTCTTGTGATATTGGCGTGTTATTTATATGCATAGTAGTTTAAAAATTTGTAAGTGGTTTAATATGGCTCAAGTTCATTTTTTAGGAAATCTGTTTTAAAATTCAGATATTCGAATATCAAACATTTTTCGAATTGCTAGATATTAGAATTTCGACATTATTTTGGCATACACTCAATTTAAATAAATTTGCATATCAAATATCAACAACCACAAAAATATTTGTTTAAAAATCTTATTTTGACCAATTTGGAATGACAGATATGTTATATTATAACTTTTTTAATCTTAGATACCGAGTATCAATTTACGTAAGTAAAAATAGTTAAACAACTAATAATTTACAAAGCAATTTTAGAAGAAAATGAACGGGAGTAAAAATTAATGTGATTACCTTTTAATTAAATCTTTTATTTGTAAGACTTGTTTTGGTACAAAATATAAACAAATTAGCTTCTTTAATCTCCTTTCCTCCATTAATTTTAATTACCCTTTTGGTTTTCAAATGAGAAAAATATCATCTTTTCATTTATTTCATCTTTCTTTTTCTTCAATTTCTTTTATCCAAACATAACATTAGAAGTAAAAAAAAATATATAGTCAAAAAACGAACTTTATCTCAAAGCTATACTTTATCTTTTATAAAAGAGGGAATAAACAGCTAGGGATTCCCTATCTTGGTTGTGTTTGGTTCTGATTGTTGAAAGGCAATGCTTTACTTGAGAGGTGACTTGTTGAATACCTGAGAATCTCTTATATATGTCCACATTTTTGCGCAAATTTATTGCATTATGTGTACATGATGGAATTCTATCTGTGGCACCCATTATTACCTACATCTGAGTTGTTTTACAATGGAGAAATAAAGGAGGATATACGGCTTTATAAACTTGAGGAGTAACCTCATGTGTGTTTGTATATGGTTTATTTATTTAGGAAAAATTACCGCAAATAATACAACATTTCGTTAATTTTCCTCCAATAATACTAAATTTTGATTAACCAAGAATAACACCAACTTAGGGGCTTATTCTAGAATAATATCAACTTTAGTGTATTAGCTAAATTACCATTTTTTTTGTCATATCACTACAAAAACAACGCAAAGTTGCGACTAAAATCACCGACTACCCTGTTTTAGTCGGAAAATTCCGGCTAGTTTACCGACTACTACACTGTGGTCGGAGTTTCCGACTAATTTCCTACTGAATTAATTTGAAAGCAAAATTCCGACTGAATTGCAACATATACGATAGTCGCAATTTTTCCGACGGACGTACGACTAGAATATTAGTCGTAAGTTAGTCGGTGACTTTTGCAGAAATTTCCGACTACCACACTTGTTGGACATTAATCGGAAGTTATCCAAATTTTTTTATAAATATACCCAATCCGCCATCCTAAATTTCTTTCTACATTTCACTCTACATTTCTCACTTTATTATCTCTAAATAATCTTATAATTTAAATTAACATTACTTCTTACTTCAAAAAAAAAAAGATACATTCCCATTCCACAAGGATTCTCGGTAGGAATATTACAAAGGTGTTGTTTTAGTTAGATTTTGCTTACTTTAATTTTATTATATTATTTATATTTTAATAGTCTGGCCATTTTTTTTTGTAATAATTATGAGTACTTACCCGAAACTGTTGTTATTCTCTTGTATATACGATGGCGTTGTGACAAAAACGATTAAAATATGTTCTTGAATTTTGATGAAATAAAGCATTGTTTTGCAAATAAAATTTACAATGCTCAATTTAATCAAATTTGGAGAACTTATTTATCGTTTTTACCACATTTTCATCGTATATACAAGAAAAAAGACTAGTTCAATCGAGTATTTATGATTTTTACGAAAAAAAAACCGCAAAAAGATGAACTTAATTTTTTTTACTTGCCGACCTGATTCCAACCGGTCGGTGGTCGCTATTTGGTCGGAAAAATACTGATTTTGTCTATAAATACCCTCCCTCAACGTAACATTTTCTTACATTTCCTACAACTTCCGACATTTTCTCTCTACTGTTTCTCTCCTTTATTCTCTCCAAATAATTTAGGTATGATATTAGCATTATTTTGGTTTGATTTAAACAAGTACATGCTTGCGTTGTTTTTCACTTTGTCCCGCTCTTCTTCAAACTCATACTTGGCTAATTTCAATCAAGTGTGAGTTTGAGAAGGGCGGGATAAGTTGAAAAACATAAATTTAACGGTTCCATTTTATGGTTAATTTAAACAAGTATCTGCTTGCGTTGTTTCTCACTTTGTCCCTCGCCTCCTCACACTCATACTTGAGTTTCCTCAATCAAGTGTGAGTGTGGGAGGAGAGGGACAAGTTGAAAAACACAAATTCAACGGTTCCATTTTTTGGTTAATCTAAACAAGTATCTGCTTGCATTGTTTCTCACTTTGTCCCTTTCCTCCTTATACTCATACTTGAGTGTGGGGAGGAGAGGGACAAGTTGAAAAACATAAATTTAACGGTTCTATTTATTGTAAAAAAAAAATTTTAATGAGCTTTTTTTTTGTGCCATTTTGTAGTAATAATTATGAGTACTTAACCGAAATAGTTGTTTTTCTTACATATTGTCTTGTATGCTTACTATAAAAATGTGTTAGAAACGATTAAAATATGTTCCTCAAATTTGAGAAAATTCAGCATCGTATTATTTTACTTATATTTGCTACTGAAAAAGAATAATTTTCGATTTGCAGTTCGTTGGTTTTCCCCGATAGTGGTAATTATGGCCTATTGTATTTTCTAAGACTGTAAATTGCACTCTTGGGGAACCAACGAGCTGCAATGAAAAAATTATTCTTAGTAGGCTCATAAAAAGTAAAATTTATGATGCTGAATTTTCTCAGGTTTGACAAACATATATTTAACGTTTTCAATTTTTTATAGTACATACGAGGAAATATTTAAGAAAACCCACTATTTCAACTTAGTACTTATAATTTTTACCCCAAAATGGCCGGAAAAAAAGGTCATTAAAATTTTTATTTTTTATTTTTTTACCGACTAGATTGCGACTGGATACCAGTCGCAGAGTGGTCGGTATTTTGAAATTCAAAAACAGCAAATAGGGGTTCCATACAGCTGTCTTCCCTTTATCGACCACTTTCCGACTAATGCCCAGTCGCAAGTTGGTCGGTATTTTGAATTTCAAAAGTTGGTCAAAAGGTCCTGACAGGCATTTATTGCCTAAGTATCCGTGCACTTACCGACTATGCTCCGACACTACTTATTAGTCGTAGTTTAGTCGGAAATCTGAAATCACTGAATTTATCAGAGATTCTTTAATGGGCACAACTTTTCACGTGGCGACACAATACCGACCAAATGTGTGTCGCAAGCTGGTCGGTAAGCAGTCGGAAATTTTATCCGTTGCTAATAAACGTGAAATTTGTTGATTTTGCAGAGCAATGGACATACGAAGTGAAAGAAGTTAGATGTACAACCGAAGTTGTAAAGGAGTATATAATATGAGATATTTAGAAGGGGTCGAAGAATTTATACAATTTGCAAGGAAAAAAAATCCAGATGAAGTTAGATGTCCGTGTAAACGGTGTAGTTAGGGCTGTGCTAACCTAGATCGGACCGGCGGTCCAGACCGGACCCGGATGAACCCGGACCGGACCGGAAGCATCAGGTCCGATCTCCGGTCCTATAAAATTTCCAATTCCGGGTTTCCGGTCCGGGACGGCCAAACCCGAAAAATTCAGGGTCGACCCGGTTAGGACCGGTTAAATTGTAATTTAGCTTCTTACTTTCTGACATATATAAATACTCAATTTAATTTCTAGGGTTAATTTTCTTTCAAATTGAGACCTCTGCTGACCTGCGGCGCTACTACTCCAATCTATTCCTTCCCACTTCTCCGGACGGACGACGCTCACGATGGTACTTTCTGACATATATAAACAATGGGTGTTGTTTAGAAACAGGAAAAACAGTATAAGTAGAGAAAGAGAGAAGATTGAAGAGAGAGATGGGAAAGGGTTGGTTCTTTATAGTAATGGAGATTTTGAGGTTGAAAGAGAGAGATTGAGACCAAAATTTAGAATATGATTGATTTTTATGAAATTTTTTCAGAAATTTTTCATTCATTTTGTTTTAGTCTTTTTTAGAAATTTTTCATTCATTTTTTCAGAAATTTAGCTTCATCTTTTTCATTCATTTTTTCAGAAATATGAATTTATGACTGTTTTATTTCTTTTTATTAGATTATGAAATATTAATTCTTTGTTAATGAGTATCAAAAAAAAATAAATTTTTTTTGTTAATGACGTGAGGATGATGACACAAATCTATAAAGAAATTCACAAATTCATAAAAATTACACAATGCTTGCTTGCTTTTTCTATAAAGAAATTCACAAATCTAATCCCTTTTGATATAATTAAATAATTAATGATGTGAAGATGATGACACAAACAATGATAAATGTCGTAATCAAAATCAAGCAAACAGAGAGTATTGTCTGATTGTCTCTATGAAATTTATTTTGAATTTTACTATAATAAATATCTTAAAATTTTAATCAATATTCTATAGCCGGTCCAACCGGTCCGAACCTGAACCGGACCGGAATTTTTCAGGGTCAGACCGGGACCAGACCGGATGAAACAGTTCCGGTCTTCGGTCCTCGAATTTTTAAATTCCGGTCTTCTGGTTCATCCGGTTCCGGTCCGGTCTGGGTTTGGACCGGTGTTCACTCCTAGGTGTGGTAATCGTAGACTGTGGGCTCCAGATGTTGTAAGAGATCATCTGTTAAAGAAGGGGTTTGTGGAAAACTACTACGATTAGTACCTGCACAAATGTTCTGACGGTGCACCAATTTGTAATGAGTCAGCTCCGGTTGAGCCACAGCAGAACACGGTTCGAAATCCGTATGCACAAATGGTGTACGATGCAGCAGCAAGTACTTTTCCGGATACACATCATCATTTTCTACTGCATCGTGATGATGTCGTCGCAAATGTACCATACTCACCTGTACATATTGATGAAGATCCGAACTTCCAATCAAGACAATTCTTTGAAATGTTAAGAGCCGCCAACTTACCTCTGTACCCTGGTTGTGAAACGCATACTTAGATGTCGGTCATAGGAAGGATGTCTAGCCTAAAGACGGACTTTCGTATTCAAGAGAGACTTTATGATGAATTATGTCAATTCATTATTGAATTGTTGCCGAAAGATAATCGGATGACAACATGTTTTTATGACACGAAGAAGCAAATTTCGGCTCTTGGATTGCCGGTAGAGAAGATTGATTGTTGTGTTAATGGGTGTATGATTTATTGGGGCCCCACAGCGAGTATGACACAATGTGATGAGTGTGGGGTTTCTAGATAGATATCATATAACACCCCCAGAAAGTAGTTCCACTACTTTCCCATCGGTCCTAGGCTACAACGGTTGTATGCGTCTGCGACTACTACGAGCCACATGAGGTGGCATGCGGAGCATCGTTCAGAAGATGGAGAGATGTGTCACCCCTCGGACAGTGAGGCCTGGTTGACTTTCAACGCGACCCATCCGGGTTTTTCACGGGAGAGATGAAATGTGAGACTGGGGTTGTGTACAGATGGTTTCAACCCATTTGGTAGCTCGGGTCAACAATATTCATGCTGGCCCGTACTAATAACTCCATATAATCTTCCGCCCTTGATGTGCATGAAGAAGTAGTACATGTTCTTAATGGTGATCGTCCCCGGACCTAACAATCCAAAACATAAGATTGACCTGTTCCTATAGCCATTGATACACGAGTTAAAGTTGTTGTGGGAAGATGGGATCTAGACATACGACGTATCAAAGAGGCAGAACTTTCAGCTTCGTGTAGCTTTGATATGGACAATCAACAACTTTCCAGCTTATTCGATGATGTCGGGGTGGAGTACATCTGGCGTGCACGCTTGTCCATACTACATGGATGAGTCCAAAGCCGTTTATTTAAGACACAGCAGAAAAGTGAGTTGGTTGACTCACACAAGAGATTTTTAGATAGTAGGCACCCCTACTACAGAAACCGGGTGAGTTTTAGCCATGGAGCTGTTGAGAAGGATGTTAGGCCCAACATACGTACGGGAAATGAGCTTTTAGAGGAGCTGGATCATTTAGGGTTTTTACGGGTATTTGAAGACGATGCAGCTGAGTACAACGCAGAAGTCAGTAAATATTGTGTTGGATGGAAGAAGAGAAGTATTTTTTGGGATTTGCCGTACTGGAGCACAAACATGATCCGTCACAATAACATTTTCAACACAATAATGTGTGTGGTGGGAAAAACTAAGGATCACCTCAAGGCACATCAAGATTTAGCCGAGCTCGGGATCCGATTGGAATTGCATCCAGTTGGTTCTACCATCCCCAAGGCATCATACACACTAAACAGAGAACAAATGGCTGTCCTTCTAGAGTGGTTTATAACTCTAAGATTTCCTGATGGGTATGTTTCAAATTTAGTCAGGAATATCAAAATGGCTAAACATCAGATATTCGGGATGAAGAGTCATGATTGTCATGTGTTCATGCAGCGAATAGTTCCAATAGCATTTCGGGAGTTGCTGCCAGCAAAAGTATGAGAAGCTTTTACTAAAGTTAGTCTATTCTTTAGAAGTCTTACTTCTCCGAAGATTTCTGCCGCAGATATGTGGAGGTTGGACGAGGAAATTGCAGTGGTGCTCTGTAAGTTAGAGACTATATTTCCTCCAACATTCTTCGATGTTATGGAACATTTGCTTGTTCACTTAGCTTACGAGGCAAGAATTGCTGGTCCGGTACAATATAGGTGGATGTATCCCTTTGAGAGGTAATTACATGTCTAAACTAAGTATTATTTTATTTTCTGGTCACTTTTTACATGTCTTAATAATTACTACTTGGTTTAAATTACAGGTATCTTCGACATTTAAAGCTTAATGTCAAAAACAAGGGCGCATGTTGAGCTTCGATCTGTAACGCATATCTTACAGAAGAAGCATCATACTTTGTCTCGCATTACTTTGGGTCAGACGTTCGAAGCAGAGGTAGAGATCTTCCTAGAAACGATGACGGATGCTTTAAGAACGTGAGATCGGGTGTTTTGTCCATATTCACACACCCAATCAAATTTCATGGGCGGGGTAAGGCTCTTATGATGGATGAAGCAGATCTCAAACATTGCTCAGACTTATGTTCTGGCGAAAATTTCCGGAGGTGAATCATTTTAATGATCAATTCGTACACTTAATCACAAAGTACGAACCCAATCTAAATGCAGAGGCAAGTTGACCATGTGGTCCAAGACCAGTTTGCCCGCTTGGTTTAAACAGATTGTGAGTACACGTTTACCATCGTAATTTATTGTGTAAATAGTATTACG
>CM025917.1:13989406-14016752 GCA_000753965.2 Amaranthus hypochondriacus
TCAAGTGTGACTCATGGGATGAAATCCTATGGGAGTATGTCAATGGGTGATTAATTTGTGGTTTAATATAGTGTTTAAGTATGGATTAATTTCATGAAGTTATGAAGAAATTAAGTGGTGACTTAAACTTGGATGTTAATTGAGCATGATCAATGATGATACTTAATGAGGATTTGAAGATGCCTAGAAAGATCCTACACGAGGCAAGTTGTTCGAAGAAGCAACCAGAAACTTCAGAAGGCAGGTGCTCGAACGAGCGTGGAAAGGCTCGAACAAGCTGGTTCTGTGAAGCAAAACAGTAGATGCCCCTACACAGTGCTCGAACGAGCGTGTTAATGCCTTGAACGAGCAGCCCCTGTTAGTATACATTGGATCCTGTTCTGGACTATTCATGTGCATTGAGATCTTACGTTTTATGCTTAATTGATGTCATTAAGTTAGTATTACTCATTAATTGTATTTGGCTCTATAAAAAGTGACCTCTAATGCTCATCAAACATCCATAAAAATCCACCAAAATACCCCAAGCCTAAACATTTAGCCTCATCTCTTCTCTAATTGTAATTCTCAATTTGTTATAAAATTTAAGAGATACTACACCGGAGGACGTATCAAAAATTTGGGTGAACCTCGTTAATATTTTGTGTCGTTTATTATTGCATTTTTATTCCTACAAACATCGATTTAATATTGTTTACGTAATTTGTATCACACGACTTCATACTTCCGATCTTGGTGATATTGGAGATTGAAACACATCGTTCGATCTTTAATACGTCATCGTTTTCAATTGGTATTAGAGCCAAGTTGTTATTATCGTCGTTTAGAGGTCGATTTGGTGTAACCTGGCTACAATTAAAACTCGATATTGAAAAGTGTGATAGGAGCATTAACTTTGGCTTATGGCAAGTGAAAATGAAAGCAATTTTGATACAAAATGGAGTGCATAAAGCACTTCATGGTAAAGAGAGGATGCCCGAAGGCACAAGTGAGGCGAGATGGGAAGAAATGGATGCGACGGCTCTTTCGGCCATACAACTTTGTCTCTCTAAAGGAGTTTTGAGAGAAGTTGTAAAGGAGGTAACTTCTAAAGGCATTTGGGAAAAAATTGGAATCACTCTACATGAAAAAGAGTGTTACCAATCGACTTTTGTTAAAGAGTCGTTTGTATGATCTCCGATTGCAAGAAGGAAAGCCTATGAAACCGCACCTTGATGAATTTTACTCAATAATTCTGGATTTGCAAAAGATTGATGTAAAAGTGGATGATGAGGATTTGGCCATCTTATTGCTGGTTTCACTACCACCTTCATTCAAGCATTTTAGGGAAACATTGTTATATGGAAGAGACACACTGAGTAGTGAGGATGTTAGAAAGGCCTTAACACAAAAGGACCTTATTGATTCTCAATTCGCTCAAAAGTAGTCCAAAGATTCCAATGATGCTTTGTTTGTGAAGGATTCGAGTAGGAATAAAAGGGGTATGACTTGCAACTTTTGTAAGAAGAAAGGCCACCTCAAGAAAGATTGTTGGAAATTAAAAGCCAAACAATCCGATGAAAGCAAGTCCAATAATGCTATTGTCGCCGAAGCGAGCTATGTTGAAGGTGAGTTATATGATGTTGGTGCTCTCGTTGTTACAAGTGAATACAAGGGTGGTGACACATGACTTTTAACTTCAGATTCTTCTCAACTTATCAAAAGGTTGATGGAAGAAAAGTCACTATGGGCAATGAGGCTAGTTGTTCGATAGTGGGTGTTGGAGATGTTAAATCTATCATGTTTGAAGGTGTTGAAAGAACATTGATCGGAGTCCTTCATGTTCCAGATATGAATAGAAACTTAATTTCCCTTAGTATTTTGGATAAAGAAGGTTATAGATGCATTGGTGAAGGTGGAGTTTTGAAGGTTGACCAGGGTCCTAATTTAATCATGAAAGGATCCATAAAAGATGGCTTGTGTATGCTTGTGGGGTTCAACCTTAATTAGTTCGGCATGTGTGTCCACAATTTCAACCAAGCATGAAAATGACGATGTTGATACTTCTTCAAACAACGAAGGTCCGAGAATAATTCCAACATACCCCAATGAGTCCATGGGATACATGGACTTGATTGGTAATTGATGTCATACTCTTTTTGGGAGCCATTTGAGGGCATTTTAATGCATGTGTTATGTTTAAGCACATGTGTTGTTTTTTTGTTTTTTGTTTTTAAGTTGAGTATGTAATTGTGTAAGTTGTTATATTATGTTTGGAGTGAATTTGAGGATTCCATTGACTTGGGTGAACTCAAGTCAAGGTGGAGATTGTTGTGATTAATGGTGACTTGAGTGCACCAAATTGATGTGGGAATTCAAGTGTGACTCATGGGATGGAATCCTATGGGAGTATGTTAATGGGTGATTAATTTTTGGTTTAATATAGTTTTTAAGTATGGATTAATTTCATGAAGTTATGAAGATATTAAGTGGTGACTTAAACTTGGATGTTAATTGAGCATGATCAATGATGATACTTAATGAGGATTTGAAGAGGCCTAGAGAGATCCTACACGAGGCAAGTTGTTCGAAGAAGCAACTAGAAATTTCAGAAGGCAGGTGCTCAAACGAGCGTGGAGTGGCTCGAACGAGCTGGTTTTGTGAAGCAAAACAGTAGCTGCCCCTGCACAGTAGGGCTGAGCAAAACCATCTGATGATCCGATTATCCGATTATTCGATTCGATTTTTAGGATATCCGATTCGAAGTTACAATTTGGATCAAATATCCGATTCGAAAATTCGGATATCGGATACAAATCCGAATATCAATGTTTGTAGATTCGAATATCCAAATATCCGACATTTTTTTGAATTGTCGGATATCGGACATCGGATATCCGAAATTATTTCGGATAGTCGGATATCGGATATCCACATATTATAAGTAATTTCGAATATCTGTTATTCATTAGAATAAAATTATATTTTTATAAATAAATTATTTTGGCTAAATTCGGATATCGGATATCGGATATTTCGAATATCCGACTGGAAATTTTCAACTTTTTCTCATACGCATCGGATATCGGATATCTCGAATATCCGATTCGAATATTGTCGAGTATCGGATATCGGATATCCGAGTCGGATCGAATCAGATATCAGATATATCAGTTTTCGGATATCCGATCCAACTGCATGTTTCGGATCAGATATCCGATTATGCTCACCCCTACTGCACAGTGCTCGAACGAGCGTGTTAATGCCTTGAACGAGCAGCTCCTATCAGTATACATTGGATCCTGTTCTGGACTATTCATGTGCATTAAGATGTTACGTTTTATGCTTAATTGATGTCATTAAGTTAGTATTACTCATTAATAGTATTTGGCTCTATAAAAAGTGAGCTCTAATGCTTATCAAACATCCATAAAAATACACAAAAATACCTCAAATCTAAACACTTAGCCTCATCTCTTCTCTTATTCTAATTCTCAATTTGTTATAATATAAGAGATACTACACCGGAGGACGTAGCCAAAATTTGGGTGAACCTCGTTAATATTTTGTGTCGTTTATTATTGGATTTTTATTCCAACAAACATCGATTTCATATTGTTTACGTAATTTGTTTCACACGACTTCATACTTCCGATCTTGGTGATATTGGAGATTGAAACACATCATTCGATTTTTAATACGTCATCGTTTTCATTGGTATTATTCATGGTTATTCATAAGTTGGTATTATTGTAGGGAAATAAGCAGAAAGATATACTATTCTCGGTAATTTTTCCTTTATTTTCCTCTTTGTTTGGTTGACGAGACTCATTTTTAAAATTTTAATTTGTCATCAGAGCACGATTTGTTATTATGTCTTGATGATTGAGCATTTGATCTTACGAATTTGTACACTTCAAAAAGTCGTGAAATAACTTTCTCAACGCAACAATATGTTTGTGTCACTCCTTACATTTCAATTAGAGGTGTTCCTAAATTTTCAAATGCCCGCTCGCTTTAGCACGCTTACTTTTTTTGCCTCTACCCGCCCTCTTTCTTAGCGAACGAGTTTATTTATTTTATAATTAAGGAATTAAATAACTATATTTTTATGTTCTTCTAGTTAATTCATAACTTGCTGCGAAAAGATGATATCGTCGACTTAGAAATATGTTCTGCTCATGAATATTTCCATTATTAAAACTAAAAGAAAATACAAAGTCTAGAGTTAAGTCTTAACAAAATTAAAATAATATAATACACTACCAAGATTAACTAATATTCAACTCATAATTACAACAAACTCTAAAGAACACAAAAAAAATACTTGAAGAAAAAAAGCAATTGATGAAGCATAAAATTTTCAATTTCATTAAATAAAATAGAAAAATTGTATATTAATAAAATAAGTGGGTAGACGGATTTACCCACGGGTATTTATTTTTGTGCCACTACCCGCCCGTTTAACTTAGCGGGCGGGTAGTATTACCCACCCAAATTTTATTTTTTTTCCAAAATTGTTGTCAAAGCCAACTCGTTATTTGAACCGGTGGGTCGAGCCTGACGGGTAGCCGCCCATGAACAACTCTAATTTCAATATCAAACAATTGCTAAACACAACTTTAAACACATATCTTGTATACAAATGTTATACATATTATTTACTATTAATGCATGTTGATGATTATAACTTCATAAGAGGACCTTAGAAAGATGATGTGCAAATTTTATTTAACCGCAAGCGCACGGTATACGTGTAGTCGCGGGTTGAACACAAGAAAGATTGGACAAAAAACCTTTTAATCTATACTAAAAATATTTCTTGAAGAGAAAAAATGTTTGATTGGTTTTTGACTAACAAACTACAAATGCGATAAGAAATATGGATTAACCTATATGATGAAGAGAACTAGGGTGTCGGGAATTCCCTAAAGTTTAGTATGATCAAATTCTCATAAGTGTCTATAAAGTTAAATGTCGGATTAATTACGTGGTTAAACATGATATTGTTAATCACAAACTCTCGCTCTGTTGATTAACTATTAGATTCAGACCTTACTAATTTGATTCTCACACGCTAGTTTTATTGAACGAATAAATAAGAATTTAACTAAAACTTACCCTAAAGCAAAGTCAATCCCAATCTCACACGCTATTTCTATCAGCTAGTCCGACAAAGCGTGTTTAATTTAGGGTTATTAGCACAATTTAACCTCTTTAATCTTATTTCATAAACACTTTCAATAATCAAATCATACTTGACTTATATTTTCAAACTCTAAACCTAGAAAATGGATCTACTCACTAATCATGGTAAAAACAATAAATACAAACCCTAGCATAATACTAAACATGAATGAATATGATAATAATAACAAATTCAAGAGAAGCATAATTGAATATCAAATAACACAATTAATTCAAAGAACAATAAATGAAGAACAAACTAGTTTTTATTAAAGGATGATTGATAACAATAATTAAAGTTCACTAAAGGAAGATTAAAACTAGTTAAACAAATTAAAGATAAAGAAAATTAAATACTAAAGAAAACATACAATGTTCAAAGAAAGGTTAATGGTGGACTTCACGAGAAACTAAATTAAAATGAAATTAAGAGTAAAACTAATGAAAAAGAGTAAAATATAGTCTAAAGGAAGGAAGGAGGGAGGAATAAGGAGAAAGACGGGGTTTTTCAATCTTCCCCCTTATGCTCACTCAAGGAGGTCTAACCTAAATGCCCCTCGTTAACCCTTAAGAGCATCTTTAACGGTGACCTAATAAAAGGTCATGACACTCTTTTACAATTTTTCTCTTTCATAAAAGTTCATCTTTTAATCTAATCTTTATTAACAATGACCTCTTTTAAAAGATTATCATCTTCTTTCTCTTACTTTTTTATCTACACAACTATACTTTCTCTCTCTTAATTTATATAATATTTATTTTTTATTTTTTTGTACTAACATTCTCATGTACAAACTTAATATAATTTTTTATTTAATTATAATAAATTTAATTTATGATAATTTTTTATATGAATCCATTTTTTTTTGAGATATTTATTAAGATGATTTTTTTGTGTTTTTAAACCAAAAAAATAGTTGGAAAATAGGAAAGAAGATAGGTACATATGAATTTATGTGAAAAAATATCAAAATTGGTCTTATTTTATAGATCTCAAAAAATATAACCATTGGTATAATTTATTTCTTTACAAAAATTTAATCAATTAAGAAAATAACCATTAAAATAAATAAATGGCTATTTTTTTATCATCCAATTAGAAGGAGATAAGTGGAACTCGTGGGCAAGGCCGTGTCAGGGGAAGAATTTGCTGATTTTATCAATCAATGCTTGACATGTGGCAAAATGGGTGAAAAAAAATTAGAGTGACCGTTCAATAGAACGGGTCACATGATGACCACAATTGCCAACCTTTTCCCCATCCCATCCAATATATTAGATCACCATTAATAACTTTTTTGTGCTAGTTTGGTCATGTGATCTAAAATTAGATCATCAAAATAAATGCTCTAAATAGACCTTAAGAAGTTAATTAACATAACAATAAAAGAAAATAATACACAATTAAAGTGACGAAAAAATCGCTGCCCGAAATCCAGAAGCAAAAGCCTAGTCGGTGCTCACATGATCACATCCGAGACAAGTTAGCCGAGTCAACGTTTTTAGCTGAAAATTTCAGCAAACTTCAAATGGTCGTCATTTCTTGCTCGGTTGTAGGAATCCAGCATGTAATATACCGTTGGAAAGCTCTTGAAGTCTAACTTTCAATGCCGCAAACCTTGTATTAATGCAGTTTTTATACCATATGTTATGCCTAAAAGAGTAGACATGTATCGAATTTCAACTCAAAACTTTTGCACTATAAACACTCTTTCACTCTTTTGCTCATTTTCTTTGTAGACATCTTCACCCGAGCTAAAATCTCCTTAGTAAACTCCATCATCATTAAACCATGAGAATTATGCTTAAAACAATCAAAATCACTCAAAATCAATGTGAATAACCAAAATGAGTAATGTAGCATAAATCTTCAAAATAAGCACAAAATTACTAACAACGACCATCATTCAGAAGTATAAAAGATATAAATAAGTGTCAAGAAACCAACTCAACCAAAAGCTTAAGCTTATGGTTGAGGCCCTAGGATATGTCGTATACTCTAACAATAAGCTCAAATAATTGCACATATAAAAAAACCTTAAAAATGTCTATATTTCCAACAAGTTCAAAAACAGAAGAGGATATGCGGTATTATAAACTTGAGGAGTTATTCCTACTACCCATTAGTCTTAGAAGTGAACTTTGTTTAAAATTGCATGTATGTTACCTCTTCTCGTTCTTATTTGTAGTTTACCAGTGCTATTTTTCAAATTCAAACAATATCTAATAAGTGTAAAATAAGAGTGACAGACATAATGACCTTGTAAACATCAAAATAGAGTTTTCAAATATTATTTTCAAATACTATCATGTCACAACTTCATTTACTCCATCCGTCCCATTTAATTTGCAGCATTTTTTATTTTGGTCCGTCCCACTTAATTTGCATCATTTCTATTTTTGGACTATGGCCCATCACTTTCTTTTAACCTTATCCATACAGTTTAACTCTCTTTTAATTTCAACCACACAATTTATTTTCTCTCTTTATTTATTACCATTATCTACCTTTTTCTTAAAAAGCAACAATTTTCTCTTTGTTTCAAACTATGTGGGACAGAGGGAGTAATAACTTACAAAAATGGTAAGACTTAAATCTTGAGCTTGTGATGGAGGAATATATATATGGCAAGAAAGAGATTATCTGCATCTAGAGGCTCAGAATTATAAGGCATGCAGAACATGGCTCCATTGCTTTGGCCTTTGAGCCTCAGGATGCAGATTACCCATTTCAAACCATTTCATGAACTTATCTATGTTTTTTGATCAACAAAAATTATGCATTAACCCAATTTATACTTGAATTTTGATATGGGCTATCTGTTGTGGGCCACACAAAATCAGGTTCTTTTATTCAGCCAATCATCAGTCAAGACTACAATACAGAGTTAAGACTAGACTGCCTTTTTTTCTTCTAAAGTGAACATATTCTTTTGGCATCCTGTATAATCACTGGTATATTTATATCAGTTTTTCTTTCTAAAAGTGAATTCACACTGCTCCCTCCGTCCCATTGAATTTGCAATATTTTTTATTTTGATTTGTCCCACTTTATTTGCATCATTTCTGTTTTTGGGTGATGACTGATCACTTTCATTTAATTTTATCCATATATTTTAATTTTTTTAAATTTCATCTACAAAATTTATTTTCTCTTTCATTTGTTATTACTTCCTCCGTTCCATAATACTTGCTACATTTTCTATTTTTGACAATTTCATATTACTTGCTACATTTCTATTTTTAGTAATAAAACAATCATAAAAATATCTACTTTATTCCTATTTTTATCCTACTTTATACCTCACTAGCTTTTTTCCCTCTTCAATTAAGAAAAAGTGGAGGATATAATTGTACTTTATATGTTGTACCCACCTTTTCTTAATTCCCGTATCCATGCAAATATAGCAACTAAAACAGAACGGAAGGAAAGTACATTCTTAAAAACTACCCTCCTTTTCTTTGATGCTATTCAAAGAGGACAGAGGGAGTATATGTATTCTTTCTATTTTATTCATTTTTTTACCTTTTTATACCTAGACTCTGACATTTTAATCATTGTTTGTTCTATTTATTTATTTATTTATTTATTTTGTGTGTTGTTTCTCTAGAGTAGTTTTACTCTTTTAATAACATTGTTAGTCGTCACTTATTTTCTCTTATGCAGGGCTATTTCTTTTTTTATGGTAAAATTGACTATTTTCATCAAGTCCTTTAAAAGGAGTACGGGTCACCTTTCCTCACCCATAAGTGGAAAATTGGATATGATGATGATGTAGTTAGAGGTGACGGATATTTAAATGAGAAGCTTCAATTTTATTTTTAATATATTTGACATTCAAAAGCTGATATAATAATGGTTGTCTTAGCCATAAAATTATTAGTTATTGATTGAGGTCAAAGGATCAAATCAATTACTCAAGTGATTTAAATTTTCTCCCACTCAAATTTTAACCTATGTTTAGTTCAGGCTCTAAAATGCTATCTTCCTTAAATTTTGACTCAAATATTCATAATCTACGTACTACGCAAAATAAATTGGAAAAGTTCATCATATAATGACATGTATTATGTAAAAGTATCATTATTGAACAAGACAAAAAACTACTATAACCCGCATATATATTCTACCTTTTTAAGCGTAAAATAATTTATTAAACCTAAACCAAAGATTTTATAATTAATTTAAACTTTTTCATTTAATCAGTCTATTAATAGGATTATAGAGAAACATGTTTAGTTATAATAGGAGCATATATATACCACTTTAGTCTTTATCATGAAATATACTGAGTTTAATTCTCAATACCTTCTTTTATAGTCTTTTTTTTCACAATTTATCTTATATTTTAAAAACTCACTACAATAAATTTAATTATTTGCAACATTGCATTTAGCGACATTTTATTTGGTCTTTAGTGACATATGTAATTGTTACTATAGTCTATAGTGGCATTTGTGAGAAATGTCACTAGATCCTATGTCACAAAAAGCTTTAGTGTGACTTTTTATTATGCTACTAGATGGTCTAATAAATGCCAATAAATCCTCTATATATACTAATAAAAATTAAAATAGCGACATTTATATTAAATATCGCTAAATATATCCCACAAAAAACAAATTATGTTGTAGTGAATTAAATAGAAATAATTAGATATCACATTAAACGTGAAGTTCTCTCGATAAATATTATATAAAAGAGAGCAACAAAAGATAATTTAGTAACCGAATATGCTAAATAATATACATACATATGATAAAGAGCATAAAGTGAAAAGTGAGATGTTATATACTTTTGTCGGAGATTGAGATTTACGGCATGTCGAATCTTATGTTAGCATATCCTTTATATTCTTTCAAAATTTTTTGTTCAAATTTATCGTGTATATTTGTCTTCACTCCTAGTGAGGGAGTGTTTCAATAGTGGTAGTCATTAATTTTGAAAATTATCACTCTTTATTATAAAAATATGTTCTTTTGCACTTTCACAAGGTTTCAATAAAAAAATAAGAGAAAAAGTAATTTTTTTTTCAAAATAATTGAAATATGTTACTCTCTTCGTTTTTTTTTATTTGTCCACTTTATTTTTTGCACGCTTTTGAAAGCAAATTTTGAGCCTTAATATTTCTAACTACGCATTATAAAAAATATATTAAAAAAATTTATATCAAGACGACTATAACAAGATCCATTATGAATGTATTTTACCTTCAATATATGTGTCAAAAATCAAATTTTAATTTTTCTTTTCTAAAATGGAAAAACTTTAAATGGACAAACAAAATTGAGCAAAGGAAGTAGATTATATTCTCTTTGTCATTTTAAAATAGCACCGACATTAAAAGAGTGTAAATATTAATTTGTAGATAGAGCATAACACAAAATATAAGTTGATGTATTTATAAATATTAAGATAATGAGAAATAATATCTTTGCCGATGATATTAAAGAAAAGTAAATGAACTTATGGCCAAAACAAAAAAGAAAGGGTGCAAGTAAAAAACATACTAATAAAAAAATGAGCGCCATTTAGGGGGGAGAGAGAATATAGTTTTGGATCAATAAGTTATTTGTGGTCTTAAAAGTTCAATAACGAAAACAATTACAAATTGGCCGATACAAACTCGAATGTGAATTACAAAGTAGAAGGTGAAAACAAAGCCTTAGTTATATAGAATCTAGCTAATTCTTGCCCAAAATGTGATTGCTCGTGATGGGAACATTTGAAAAAAAAAATAAGCACTTCATGGTAAAGAGAAGATGTCTGAAGGCACAAGTGAGACGAGATGGGAAAAAAATAGATGCGAAGGCTCTTTCCGCCATACAACTTTGTCTCTCTAACGAAGTTTTGAGAGAAGTTGTAAAGGAGGAAACTTCCAAAGGCATTAGGGAAAAATTGGAATCACTCTACATGGAAAAGAGTGTTATCAATCGACTTTTGTTAAAGAGTCGTTTGTATGATCTCCGATTGCAAGAAGAGAAGCCGATGAAACCGCACCTTGATGAATTTTACTCAATAATTATGAATTTGCAAAATATTGATGTAAAAGTGGATGATGAGGATTTGGCCATCTTATTGTTGGTTTCACTACCACCTTCATTTAACCACTTTAGGGAAACCTTATTATATGGAAGAAACACATTAAGTAGTGAGGATGTTAGAAAGGCTTTAACTCAAAAGGACCCAAAGATTCCAATGATGCTTTGTTTGTGAAGGATTCGAGTAGGAACAAAAGGGGCATGACTTGCAACTTTTGTAAGAAGAAATGCCACCTCAAGAAAGATTGTTGGAAATTAAAAGCCAAACAATCCGATGAAAGCAAGTCCAATAAAGCTATCGCCGCCGAAGCTAGCTATGTTGAAGGTGAGATATATGATGTTGGTTCTCTCGTTGTTACAAGTGAATACAAGGGTGGTGATTCTTGGATTTTGGATTCGAGATGTTCGAGACACATGACTTTTAACTTTAGATTCTTCTCAACTTATCAAAAGGTTGATGGAAGAAAAGTCACTATGGGCAATGAGGCTAGTTGTTCGATAGTGGGTGTTGGAGATGTTAAATCTATCATGTTTGATGGTGTTGAAAGAACATTGATCGGAGTCCTTCATGTTCCAGATATGAGTAGAAACTTAATTTTCCCTTAGTATTTTGGATAAAGAAGGTTATAGATGCATTGGTGAAGGTGGAGTTTTTGAAGGTTGGCAAGGGTCCTAATTTAATCATGAAAGGATCCATAAAAGACGGCTTTTATATGCTTATGGGTTCAACCTTAATTAGTTCGGCTTGTGTGTCCACTACTTCAACCAAGCATAAAAATGATGATGTTGATACTTCTTTAAACAACGAAGGTCCGAGAATAATTCCAACATACCCCAATAAGTCCATGAGATATATAGACTTGATTGGTGATTGAAATTTGCATACTCTTGGGAGCCCTTTGAGGGCATTTTAATGCATGTGTTATGTTTAAGCACATGTGTTGCTTTTGTTTTTTGTTTTTAATTGAGTATGTAATTGTGTAAGTTGTTATATTATTTTTGGAGTGAATTAGAGAATGTCATTGACTTGGGTGAACTCAAGTCAAGGTGGAGATTGTTATGAATGGTGTGACTTGAGTGCACCATTATAGTATGCATTCATGAGTGACTTATGGGATGTAATCCTATGAGTGTGTTAATGTGGGATTAAGTGTGTGTGATTGATGATGGTGTTTAAGTGTTAGAATTTAACTCATGAAGTTATGAAGAAGTTAAAGTGTGGCTTAACACAAGAATTAAGTGGCATGATGAATGCCATTAATGTGGTAATAGCAAGAGCCAAAAGATCCCAATAACAATACTCATATGGAATGACTTGTTCGAGGCTGCTGCAAAACAGAATGGTGAGCAAAGACATACTGCCCCATATTAATGCAATAATAATAATCAATAGCAAAAGCAAAACAGAATGCATTAACTTTGGATGCTAATTACTATTCGTTTCATATGCTAACATTGGATATTATAATCCTCTATATGTAGAGGTCTCATATGCTCATCAAAGATATCCACAAGATCCACAAAATTACTGTTATAACTGATGCAAGAAAGAAAGCGTAAAGATTGACAAAATACTAAACACACAGAATTTACGTGGTTCGCCGACAATATGTCGACTACGTCCACCGGCAGAGGAGAGAAAAGTTTTATTACTTGAGGAGACCCAAAATACAGATATTGACTAGGTTACAGAAAATAGGAGTTTATAAATTACTCCTTAACAGAAAACCTTAGCTAAACAGATTTTTGGATGATTCAAAACTAATCCCCAAGACTCCTTTTATAAGGAGAAGATTAACAAACCTTTGTTATTCTTCCGATGTGGGATAATAAAAAACCTCAATCTTCCAAGGCATAACCTTATAGTTATTCTTCCGATGTGGGATTCAAGGCATAACCTTATAGTTTTTCTTTCGATGTGGGATTCAAGGCATAACCTTACAAATCTCCACCTTGACTTGAATCCTCTCAGCAACAACATATAACAGATGTACTATCCACGAGTACCAGACACAACTCTTCTGCCTCAGATTTTTGCCCCAAGAGGGCAATCAACAACTTCCCACATTTAAAAAGTCCAAGCAATGTTGGAACTTGCTGTGCGGAACTGACTTGGTGAACATATCAGCAGGATTATCAGCAGTACCCACTTTGTTCACCTTAATTCTCTTCTCATTCCTTAGGAAATGATATCTAACATCAATGTGTTTGGATCTCTCATGATGGACTTGATCCTTAGCCAAACATATGGCACTAAGACTGTCGCAATACACGATAGCCTGATCATGATATATACCCAGATCACTAACCAGTCCTTTCAACCAGATTCCCTCTTTTGCAGCTTCTGTCAAAGCCATGTACTCTGCTTCCGTAGTCGACAAAGTCACTGTAGGTTGCAAAGTAGCCTTCCAACTAACAACAGAACCACCAGGAGTGAACACATAACCAGTCATAGATCTCCTACTATCAATATCTCCAGCATAGTCAGAATCAGAGTAACCAGTAACCAAACACTGTATATCACCTCCATAAATGAGACCAACATCAGAAGTACCCTTGAGGTACCGAAATATCCTCTTCACAGGTTGCCAGTGCTCTTTTCCAGGTTGTGACATAAACCTACTGACAACATTAAAAGCATGTGCAAGATCAGGTCTAGTGCAGACCATAGCATCATCAAGCTTCCTACTGCACTAGCATAGGGAACTCGAGACATGTACTTCTTCTCTCAAGAAGATTTTGGTGTAAAAGAAACAGACAAATGAATATTTGTAGCAGATGGAGTATCTAAGGCTTTAGCATTAGACATACTAAACCTGGACAATATTTTCTGAATATACCCTTTTTGAGACACAAAAAGTTTATTCTGACTTCTGTCTCTGTAGATCTCCATTCCCAAAATTTTCTTTGCAGCACCCAAATCTTTCATCTCGAACTCAGCACTCAAAAGACCCTTCAACTTCTGAATATCTGACTTTTTTTTGAAGCGATTAGCATATCATCAACATACAGGACAAGATAAATGTAAGAACCATTCTTCAACTTGCTGTGATATACACAACAATCATACGGACTCCTGTTGTAGCCAATCTCTATCATGAAACTATCAAATCTCTTGTACCACTGCCTAGGAGACTGCTTCAGTCCATACAATGACTTCTTCAACTTACATACATAGTCTTCTTTTTCAGGAACTTGGAACCCATCTGGCTGAGTCATGTATATTTCTTCCTCCAACTCCCCATGTAGGAAAGCTGTCTTCACGTCTAGTTGTTCAAGCTCAAGATTCTGATGTGCAACCATTACTAGTAGCACTCTGATGGAAGTGTGTTTGACCACAGGTGAGAAAATCTCATTGTAGTCTATTCCCTATCTCTGATGAATTCCCTTTGCAACAACTCGTGCTTTATACTTAATACCCTCAGCAGGTGACATTCCTTCCTTCTTCTTGAAGACCCATTTTCAAGTAATCATCTTCCTCCCCGTAGGTTGTTGTACAAGATACCAAGTCTTATTCTTTTGAAGTGACTCCATCTTGTCTCCCATTGCTACAAGCCATTGGGCCGACTCTGTACATGTAACTGCATCTCTGTAGGTGGATGGCTCATAAGGATCCACCTCCTCAGCAACCTGAAGAGCATAGGCTACCATATCCTCGTACCCATACCTCTCTGGAGGCTTCCTAAAATTCGACCTTTTAGGTCGATCATGAGCCAAAGTTGTCTGAACTGGTGATGCTATCGAAGGATCTGGCTGAACAGTTTCTGAATGTAGTTGCTGAACTTTTTCTTCCTGTTGTGATTCATCACTCTCATCTTGAGTGACTTGCAGCTCCACCTGATTCTTAGCACTACCATTTTCTGATACAACTACAGACTTCACAATAGCGTTAAACATAGAATTTTCGTCAAAAACTACATTTCTACTAAGTATAACTCTGTTCTCAGATGAAGACCAGATTCTATACCCTTTAACCCCTTCCCCATAGCCCACAAATACACCCCTCTTCGCTCTTGGTTCTAATTTACCCTCATTTACATGATAATAAACAGTACAACCAAAAGCTCTTAAATTAGAGTAATTTGCGGGCTTACCAGACCACACCTCATAAGGAGTTTTCAGATGAATACCAGTGTGAGGTCCGCGGTTTATCAAAAAACATGACGTGCTAACTGCTTCCGCCCAAAACCTTCGAGGTAACCCAGCATTAGAGAGCATGCAACGAGCTCTCTCGAGCAGTGTCTGATTCATGCGTTCTGCTAAACCGTTCTGCTGCGGTGTATCTCTGACTGTGCGATGTCGAGCAATGCCCTCATCCTTGCAAAACTCATTAAAATCAGCCCAACAAAACTCCAAACCATTATCAGTTTGCAACCTTTTGATCTTCTTCCCTGTTTGATGCTCCACTAATGCCTTCCACTGCTTGAAACATTTAAATGCCTCACTTTTAAGCTTCATCATAACCACCCAAGTCATTCTTGAGAAATCATTGATGAATGATACAAAGTATCTGTAACCCCCAATAGCTTCAACTCGAGAAGGACCCCAGCAATCAGAATGGATATAATCAAGAGTGGCTTTTGTTCTATGAAATGCTTTAGGAAACTTGGTGCGATGAAGTTTCCCAAACAGACAATGCTCGTAGAATCCAAGATCCTTAACCTTGTGGCCACACAGAAGATCTCCTTTCGACAGAACTTGCATCCCTCTTTCACTCATATGACCAAGCCTCATATGCCACAATTTAGTCATATTATCCTCGTGAACCTCTGATGATGCAACAACAGCTAAACCAGACAACGTAGAGCCTTGCAATAAATACAAAGTACCACGTTTAACACCTTTCAGAACCACATTGGAACCTTTGTAGACATGTAACATTCCACCTTCACCCTTGAAATTGAAACCTTTGCTGTCTAAAAGACTAAGTGATATCAGATTCTTAGTCATTGATGGAACATGCCTAACATCGTTCAATGTACAGAATTTACCATCATGTGTCCGTATTTTAATCGAGCCAATACCAACCGCCTTGCAGATAGCACTGTTGGCCATAGAAACATTACCTCCATCTATCTGCTCATAGGTTGTAAACCATTCTCTGCGTGGACATATATGATAAGACGCCCCTGAATCCAGAACCCACACATCAGGTTGACGTGTTTGTTCATCAGCGACCAGAACATAATCATCTTCAGAATTGGTGTTTTCTTCTGCCAGGGCGATAGAACCAGATTTGTCTTGCTGCTTCTTTTTCTTAGGGCAATCAGTCTTCCAATGCCTCTGCTCCTTACAATAATTACAGATGTCTGTAGGTTTAGGACCCTTGGGACCAGATTTATTAAATTTCTTCTTCTTTGAATTTCCCTGACCCTTACCCCCTGTTGCTACTAACCTTGCAACCTGATTATCTGTAATACTACCAGCCACCTTATGGCGCAACTCTCTAGTATGAAGTGATGATCTAACTTCTTCTAGAGTTATAGTATCTTTACCAACAATAAAAGACTGAACAAAATTCTCATATGACTATGTAAAGAAACTCACATAATTAAGGCTGCATCTTCATCCTCGATTTTAACATCAATATTACGCAATTCTAATAAAATTGTGTTCAATTGATCTAAATGCTCTCGAACAAACATACCTTCTTGCATTCGCAGACCGAACAGACGTTGTTTCAAGAGCAACTTATTGGTCAAAGACTTCATCATATATAGACTTTCGAGTTTCAACCACAGACCTGATGCTGTTTCCTCCTCGGCAACCTCGGTGATGATGTCGTCGGCGAGACACTGCATAATTGTCGAATGCGCCTTTTCCTCCAGAACGGCCATCTCAGCGGATTCAGCATCAATTGTCCTCTTTGACAATGGTGCCCACAAGCCTTGTTGCTTTAACAAAGCCCACATCTTGATCTGCCATAAACTGAAACTATTCCTCCCCGTGAATTTGTCAATCTTCACATTCATCGCAGACATCTTTCTTACTAGAAAATATATCCGGCTCTGATACCAGTTTGTTATAACTGATGCAAGAAAGAAAGCGTAAAGATTGACAAAATACTAAACACACAGAATTTACGTGGTTCGCCGACAATATGTCGACTACGTCCACCGGCAGAGGAGAGAAAAGTTTTATTACTTGGGGAGACCCAAAATACAGATATTGACTAGGTTACAGAAAATAGGAGTTTATAAATTACTCCTTAACAGAAAACCTTAGCTAAACAGATTTTTGGATGATTCAAAACTAATCCCCAAGACTCCTTTTATAAGGAGAAGAATAACAAACCTTTGTTATTCTTTCGATGTGGGATAATAAAAAACTTCAATCTTCCAAGGCATAACCTTATAGTTATTCTTCCGATGTGGGATTCAAGGCATAACCTTATAGTTATTCTTCCGATGTGGGATTCAAGGCATAACCTTACAATTACCCCAAGCCAAACACTAGCCTAATATCTCTTCTCTAATTGTAATTCTCAAATTTGATAATATAAGAGATACTACACACCGGAGGACGTAGACTAAATGTGTGTGAACCTCGTTAATATTTTGTGTCGTTTATCATTGCATTTTTATCTTCTACAAACATCGAGTTTATAGTTTGCGTAATTTGTTTCACACAAGACTTCACACTTTCAATCTTGGTGATATTAGAGGTTGTAATACAATGTTCGATCTCTAATACGTCATCGTTTTCACAAAGATACTATATGTTGCTCACATTAGCTAATTTCATTCGTTGGTGCCCCAGGAAACTCTAAACTCTAGATCCGACAATAATAGGCTAATGGTAATTAGTCAACCAATATTATAGAAGTAATTAGATAATTCATTATTTCATCAAGTGGTCGATTATTTTAAAAAGGATATTATTATATATTCGAAAGTTCCAAATTAAAGAAACATAAATAAATGGTGATAACTAGAAAAATAAGAAAGTTCAAACAAGAACTTGGCTAGTTGGTTATAATTAATAATAATTTCCCACTTAGTAGTCGCCATCTTGAAGAACAAGAAAGTGGGGTACTATTACGTACAATTTCGTGTGGAGCAGTATCAGTCATTTCCATTTCAAGACGTCCACCATTATATATAACTATTGAGACAGAGGCACACATACAATTTCAACACAAGTGGCAAAATCAGTATCAAAACAAATGGGGAAACACATGAAAATGGAATTGTTAAGAATGGTTGTAGGAATTATAATAGTTGTGGTATTATTGTTTATGCCAACGTCTGCACAAGAAGATTCGTGTTGGGATAGAATCGGGACTTGTCTTAGTAGCGTCTCGTCGGATGAAATCGAGCAGTGTTGTCCGGTGCTCACCGGAGAGATCAACGACGAGAGGGATTGTTTTTGTGGTGTGGAACGTGTTCTTGCCGAGAATGCAACTATTGCTGACGCCGTCTCGCAGTTTCTCTCCGTTTTGTAGCGTCAATGCGTCGTTTAACACATTATGTCCTGGTATTTATGTTGCTTCTACCTTTATTTTTAGTTTAGTGTCAGACGGTCTTTTGAGAGATTGTTTTTTTTAAAGAGGTCTTTCAAATCTAGTCCGTTAAACCATAATTCAACTAAACAATGATAATAGACTGACCAAATTAGGGCTAGTCTCTCAAAAGACCGTCACTCAGTCTCACAAGAATTTGTGTATCTTAAAACACCTCTTTTATGGAATAATTCAATAGCAAGTGTTAATGTCAAGAGTAGAAGTGTTTAAAACAGATTCGATAACTTTATAACCGAATTTGATTTGACTCGACTTAAAAAAAAATTTACAATTATGTAAAAACCGATATTGACACAAAACCCAATTTTTAACCGATCCTAAACACCTAACATGAATGAACACCTATAGTCAAATTAAAGACAGCCAAGTGGAGTCAAAACATTATCATCATAGTCGATGTATGCTACTTGTATAAAATTTAATCATTTGATTTTATATTGTTTATCATCCCACATAAATTGTTTTAGGTTAGTTGTAGACTAATTAATATAACGAATACATGATTTTTGAGTACAATTGGCCAATGTGGTAATTTGAATCAGTAAATGTTGGATTTGGACAAACAATTAGGAGATAACCACCCCTTAAAGTCCACTTACACGTATTTTGCGTGTTAAGGAAAAAGCTAATTGTGACATGAGCACCTCTCATATGACTCATTTAAATCATTTGACTTATTAAGATAATATACTTCTACCTTCATCCTACTTAATTAAATTGTATTTTGTGCCACTTTGAATTGCTTCTCTTTTTTTACATCATTTTCATTTTTTTTTTTGCATTTTCATATTATTAAGTAAGAATAAAATATCTTTTTAATTTTTTTATTAGAATGGTAATGTTTCGCGCTTTTAATCATAAATAGAGACTAGTCCTAGTTTGTCCCTAAATTCTTGGTTTCTAATTCGATCTATCAATATATTCCTACACATCCACCTCAGCATATGCATTTTTGTAACTTCCATCTTATGTTCAAAAATCTTCTTTATAGGCCAACATTCGGTCCCATATAGCAAAGCATGTCTCATTGCCACTCGGTAAAATTTTCCTTTTAACTTGCTTGGGAATTTCCTGTCACATAGCACCGCGGTGGCTTCTCGCCACTTGTGTCAACTCGCATGTATACGATGATTTACATCTCCGTCAATCTCCCTATCCCTTTGAATGATCGATCCCAAATACTTGTACTTGATCGTACTTTTAACAACTACTTCACCACCTCTGGTTCACCTACCGATGATGTCCCATTAAAGCCACAACGCAAATACTCAGTCTTCGTATGACTAATGCACAACCCTTTACCTTTCAAAGCTTCCCTCTACTCATCTAATTTATTATTAACCTCCTCTTTAGTTTCTGCTACCAGCACGATGTCGTCAGCGAATAGCATGCACCACGGAACCGTCTGATTTAGAATTGTATTCCATAGTGACCGTAAAAATGAAAGGGCTTTGAGTCGATCCCTGATGTAGTCAAACTTTAACCGGAAAAGGCTCCGTTAACCCCACGGGTGTTTGAATGTTAGTCGAAACTCTGTCATACATATCTCGTATAGCCTCAATGTACACTAAAGAAGTACCCCTAGCCTTGAGGCTATCCTAGATGACTTGTCGTGGTATGCTATTATACACTTTCTCCAAGTTAATGAACACCTTATGCATATCCTTCTTTCGCTCCCTATATTTTTTTCATCAAAACATGAATTGCCTCAATGATTGACCTTCCTGGCATAAAACCGAAATGTTTCTCTCTAATTACCGTTTCCTATCTTATTCTCCACTCTATCACTCTTTCCCACAATTTCATTGTGTGGCTTAGAAGTTTGATACCTCTATAGTTCCCGCATATTTGCGCATCGCCTTTGTTTTTAAACAGAGGTATTAGTGTGTTGTTCCTCCATTCTCCTAGCATCTTATGAGTCCTCAAGATAATATTAAAGAGGTTAGTCAGCCAACGAATGTCCTCTTCTTCTAAATCCTTCCACACCTCGATTGGGATGTTATTTGGCCTGACTGCCTTTGTTCTCTTTATCTGTTTGAGAGCTTCTCCTACTTCTTCTGTGGTAATATCACTCGTTGACCCATATTCTAGTGGTCTTTGGATGTCAGAAGTTTGACCATCCTCCTCCTTTGGCCCCCTAGTCTCATTGAGTAGTTGAGACAAATACTAAAGCTATCTGGTTTTTATGTCCTCTTGTCTCAGGAGAACTCATCCTTCCTCATCCTTGATGTATTTCACTGCCTATAAGACTTGCCGATGCCTCGACCTAGTCCATTCCAACTTAAAAATATGCTTCTTCCCCTCTTCGGTGTCCAGCTTCCGATAATAGTCCTCATAACACGATTTTTTGCCTCTGTTACAGCTTTCTTTGCCATTCGCTTTGGTGTCAAGCTTCCAATAATGTTCTCATAATTTATCGTAATAATTTGTTCTTTTTAAATTTAGTGTTCACACTTGATCAATTAACATCCAATTCCTTCAAACTCAATTTTTTAAGAACAAGCGTGTAACTTTAAATTTAAACCACTTAATGTCAAATTTGATAGCACAATGACATCTCATATTATTCATACTAAGCTTCCACTATTTTCTTGAAATCTTAAATTGAATTGTTAAAACAAATCATTAACCTATAATTCTATTTGAGCATAACCATGCATTTTCAGTTCTTATTTTTCAAGAGGCCAGAAACATCAATCCTAATAAATATAGAGGACTTATTCAATCTTGTAAATTCCAAACTCCCATGAAGTTTTTTAGCGACCTAGAGCATTCAGTCTATTGTCTTCTTTTATAGCAAGACGTTTAAGAATATACATACTAATCACTAAATGGTAATTGTAATGCTAATGTCAAATGAATCTACCAAATAAAAAAGATAAATTTCAACCACTTTAAAGAACGTCAAGGTCTTTCTAATATAGATCACTTTTTCATGTAATTACATATGACTAGAAATGGACATGTCTCTATAGCCCATAAAAATATGTGAACTTACAAACTAGACCATTAAGTAATGTCGTTTCCTTAGTAGGATTTCATTGATTAAATCATGTATTTGACACTAGTGAGTGTTGACACCAAACCATAGTTAAATAAAAACTTATACTCCAACTAGAGGTGTGCAATGGGCTGGGGGCCTTTTGGGCCTCCGGGCCCGACCCTTTATTATACGGGCTTTTAACGGGTTGGGCCTTAATGGGCCGGATTTTTGAAGGGTCAACTTTAGCTATATACGGAGCGGGCTCAAAACGGGTTTTTTGACGGGCCCTAAATGGGCCTTCTTATTTTTATTAGTATAGTTTATTGTTGAAAGTTTAAATAAACCGTGAGGATTGGGAGTTGGGACTGTAGGAATTTACAAACAGTATGTTGATGATGGTATTGGTCATAAATTTACAAGCAGTACTCTTCTTCTCAACACAACTTGGACTTGAAACTGTTGAATTATTTTGATGATGACTTGGGAAGCAAACTTGTACAAATATTTGCTTATTAAATTATTTCTGTTTTTTCACTTTAAATAAACCGTGAGGATTGGGACTGTAGGAATCATTTTGGGTTTGTTTTATTTGCTTATTATTATTATTATTATTTGGGTTTTTTATTTTATTTTATTTTTTTCATAATTAATATAAATGGGCCGGGTCGGGTCGGGTTGGGCTTGATGGGCCCGACCCGTCTAAAGCCCGGATCTTTTTTGTAAGGCCCGACCCGACCCGACCCGTTTTTACTAGAGCCCGACCCGGCCCTTATCCGGCCCATTGCACAGGCCTAACTCCAACGATAAACATAAACCAGCATATTCAAGTTTCTTTACATTTGTTACTAATTTCAAAAATCATATTCAATATCAACCACTTTCACATATGTATAAAATATGAATCTAAAATCTTGGGATAAATCTAAAGACCGTGAATTCAAATTTCAATGCTCATCTAGCCTTCACTCTTTTTTCGGTCTATACCGCAATGTAAAAATAATACTCCCTTCACTCCTTTTTATTGTCTACTTTGGCTTGGACATGAATTTCAAGAAAATGATAGTGAGGGTATTTTCACTACATCATAATTTGCTTTTAGTGGGATATATTTAGCGACATTTAATTTAAATATCGTTATTTCAAATTTTCTTATAGTGTATATAGAGGATTTAGTGACATTTATTAGAGCCTCTAGCGGCATATTAAAAAGTCACACTAAAGCTTTTAACGACATAGGATCTAGTGACATTTCTCACAAATGCCACTATAGACTATAGTGACAATTACATATGCCACTAAAGACCAAATTAAGTGTCGCTAAATCACTTTATGGTGAAACTTAAAAAAAAACTAATAATTATTACACTAAAAATATAAATTAGTGGCATTATTTTAATGCCATTAAATCCAATGTCGCAAAAAGCTAAATTTGTTATAGTGTTTAAGTGGTTATAAATTATAATAATTGTAAAGATAGTAGTTGGGGTATTTAAGTGATTATAATAATTGAGAAGGCAGTAGGGTGGGGTATTTTAAATAATATAAGTCGGGATTGTTGGGGGTATTTAGGTAAAAAATATTTGCCAAAAATAGAAAGTAGACAATTACAGTGAATTGACTAAATAAAAAAAGTGGACAATAAAAAAGAATCGGAGGGAGTATTATAAGATAATTGTATGTAAATTTGTAAGAAATGAGGTGATTTTATGTTTGTTTTATAATTCATGCATAATCATAACATTAATAATGTGCTACTCAACTCACTTTCATCAGTTAAATTTCAAGACGCACCATGTTGGCAAACGGTCGCAAATTGTGTTGGAGATAACGTGAACAAGAGTGAAACAGTGCTACAACTTGACCCATCAAGTTCATCGTTTAATGCTACAGAATTCTTTTGCTGCCCCTCTCATGCAACAAATTGCAACAGCTGAGAAGCATTGTTTTTGTAGCGTCGACTCATTGATACAACAAGATCCTTCCTTGGAATTCAATTTCACGCAAATCTTTACTTTGTGTAGCATTACTCCTTCTCTTGCTTCCGACTTTTGCCTAGGTAAATATTCTATAGTCTGATCTATATGTTGTGTTCCTTTAATTTTTCATCTAGTCACTTGAGAGACCATTTTTTTAAGAGACGTATTTCAAGTCCAACCCATTAAAGATTAACGCCTACTTACTGTAGTTTTAATGCCGACTTATGTTATCCTTAATGCTTACTTACGTATCCTTAATGCCTAATTTTAATATCTTAAATTTCTACTTATATAGTTCTTAATGCTTATGAATAATATTTTAAACAATATATAATGGGTCAGTCCAATTAGAAATGGTCTCTCAAAGAGATCCTCTCTCATAAGATTTTGTTTTAATTTTTTTTACTTAAAACCTCGTGCTTTTATGCAAGTATATATGCATCTATTGAATAGATTAAATGATCATATATATTATTAAGAGTACAGTAAATGACAAATGAGAGCTCTTTAGCTCTTTAGAGCTTTGCTAAACGTCATGCTTTACAGTATTTTATTTGATTGCGAGGCATAAAGTTATCTAGTTGGTAAATTATTTTTGAATATTTATAATTAAAAATTAAACATAAGTTGCAATATTTTAAGATATTTTATAGAGGTGTTTTGTTCATAGCTTTTTGTTTGATTTCTGACTTTTGTCTTATTGATTGGTCAAACAACCAAACATTCAAATAATATATGTCCCTTTGGTGATTAAATATAAGTAAAAATGACATATACCAACTAAACTAAACTAGAAATGTGATAATGAAAAATCATAAGCCAACCAAATAATCTGATGCATTAGAATATAACTGAAAACAAATACTTCTATAAGTAAGCTGCAAACAAAAGTTCAAGCTAGGGAGAATTATATGGGCACTTAGGTGTATAAAGTGACCATACTCAATTAACATTATCATATCTAGGGTTAAACAAAGTGTAGTCTAAACAATCCGCAAATAAAATTGAATCAAATTGCAATTTTAGTATTTAGTATGGTTAAAAATATAAACGGTATGGTCTCAACATTTTATTTTTCAGACCAAACCAAACCAAAAATCATACCATAGAATAGATTTAAGATCGAATGTGAGCCAAGGTAGGTAGAAATGCAATCAATTTTTAGAGGGACCAATATTACCTATAATAAAATAATAAATATTGTATGAGATGGTTTCAACATGAGTCGAACTCATATAATTAGCTTATTTTCTAATTGGTCGTTGAAGGTTATAAGTAATTATTTTATAACAATAAACGTATATTGTCCGTCCAGCTCCACAAATACAATCTTGCGGTAAGACCATCTCATTTGAGAATTTATTTGTGATAATAAAATGCTAAGTACCTGTAGTTTTAAGTAAATTGATGACTAACATTTATTATTGTCAATATTAATTGAAGCTCAAGCTCCAAGCCCAGGCTTAGACCCAATTGAATTGTTGCCTATACTTGGTAATTCCTTCTCGTTCCTCTTAATTTCTATATTCTTTTCCTTTTTTTTTTGACCCCTTAATTTCTATATTCTTTTGTTTCTCTAAATTATAAATCAACAATAATAATTGGAAAATCAAAGTAAGAATTTCATTTTAATGTTTACTCTTATGGTTTGAATGAGAAGGGTCGTCATCACAATCACAAAGCCTCAGCGTTGTAACAGCCGATGGGAGCAAGAGTAAAGGTAATTCCGCTTCTAGTTTTAATTCTCCTTATAAATCTTTTTATTTTAAGATTCACAAATTCTTGTGAGAGACGGTTTCTTTGAGAGAACAACTCTAATTGGGTCGGTCAATAAAGAAAAATATAAAATAAGAGTAAGAATTAAACACTAATGAATTGGACCTGAGAGGCGTCTATCAAAAAGAAGGTCTCTCGGGAGACTTGCTGTTTAAGATTTAAGATATGTTTTTTTTTTTACAAAATTAACCTTAATTGACTAACATCATACATCATACTAAAGATTTAAGAGACGGTCACAATCATACATTATATACTAAAAAGCTTATGTTATGTTTGGGAACAATAATTTGATTTGAAAATTTGGAATCGGCTCAAATATGTTGTTTGGCAAATCGATAAATCTCAAATTTGGATTTGGATCAATTCCACACCATTGTTCTTAAAGTACTTAAAGTTGAGAAATGAAAATGACTACCCAAACCTTGTCATTTTCAAAATCTTCATTTATGATTTCATAATTGAAATCCATAATTTAAAATAAAATACTTATTCTCAAACACTACATTAGAAAATTCCAAGTGTCACAATTAAAGAGGGTTTGCCAAATAGGAGTAAAACTTATTTATTGCCTAAAAAAAATATTAGGTTGTGTTTGAGAACTAGCATTTCATTTCAAATTAATGATTTCAATTATGAAATCATGAATGTAGAATTTGAGAATGACAAGGTTTGAGAGGTATTCTCAAATCCCTATCTTTAAACCATTTTAATAACAATTGTGGATTTGACTCAAATCCGAATTTGAAATTCTAGTATTTGCCAAACACTAATTTGAGTCAAATCTATAAATCTATATTTTCAAATAAAATCCTCATTTCCAAACATAGCATTATTGCATTTGATCTCAATCATTAAAGTATCTTTTACTGAATTTATGTATAGTTAAATTGAGTAAACTAGAGATCAATATAATATATTGCAGAATATATTGTAGACAATTTTCAAAATTACACCGTTACTGTCAAAACATAGTGTTTCTATTGCATAATATATCGGAATTTTTTTTTAATATCATTTATTATAGATTCAATGCTAAAAAATATCGTATATTGCACGAGTTTCAACACTAGTATTATATTAAACCAAATAGCCTAAAAAGTTACATACTTACATACGACCTTCTTAATAAATGTTAAAAACTCTACAAATAAGATCGAAAAGCATAATTACTTGGTTGTAGTTTCGTTTCACATTCATTTTGTCAATGACATGTTTTTAGTTTTACAAACACTTTCTAAGAAAATAGAATTTCTTGAAAACTATTTTTAAAAAAAATACAAATAATAATTAGTTTGCTTTACGAAATTATTATGACATGTTTTTAGTTTTACAAATACTTTCTAAGAAAATAGAATTTCTTGAAAACTATTTTTCAAAGTAAAATATAATAATAATTAGTTTGCTTTATGAAATTATTATAAAAGTAGGCCTGACAAAAGCGAACCCGGCGTAGTAATTCAATTTGAACATAACTCGAAATAAGTGGATTTGGGTTGATACTTTTGACCCAATTAATTAAACGTGTCGATCCGATTTGATCTGTTTATTAAATGAGTTAGGTTTAGGTCAAAATTTTAAACCTGAAACAAACATGTGTAACTCATTTAATTAAATGACTTAATTTCAAGTTAAATCAATAACTATAAGCAAACTTTTTCAGTAAAATTTCTATTTTCTTATTTTTCATAGTAAATACAAAATAAACATAAAAACAAAAAGTTTAAAATTAAAGCCCAAGAAATTAGATGTAATTGAAAACGATGCTATATTAGAGATCGAACGTTGTGTTACAAACTCTAATATCACCAAGATCGTATTACGAATATATAATGCAATTATAAATTACAATCGGGAATTTATATTATTCCTTTGTTGATG
>CM025917.1:14018343-14098343 GCA_000753965.2 Amaranthus hypochondriacus
CTTAAATCACCATTTAATAACCTCATAGGATTCCATCCTAAGAGTCACTCATTAATGCACATTTTAATTTGTGCACTCAAGTCACACTTAATCACAACAGTAATCAATGTTAAAAGCCATAAAAAGAAAACAAAAAACTTTATGTGAGTTAAGTGGGTCGAAATCAGGTCGACATGATCTGTTGCAGGTCGGGTAAGGATTGTGATTTACGACCCTATTTACCAAAAGGGTTAGCTTGGATCAAGGGGTTTCTGACCTGTTTATATATGATCCAAATCCAACCCAAACCTAAACCTAAACCTGACCCAACCTGATCTGTTTGGCAAGTCTATACAAATTTCATTTGCACAAAATATCCCCATAATTTTTTTTCTAAACATAGCATTCTAACCCAATTAAATCATTAAACATCTTTATTTAAAATGGTTTGTAAAGCCTATATTGTACTTGTTACACAGTAATTACTGAATGCTTAATTCTGATAGAAAATGAATTTACGTTTGTAGATAAATCTGGAGCTCAAGCAAGTGGTGGTTACAGAATTGTGATAAGGAGATCATTTTCTATTTTATTGGGTCTCTTCACAATTTTCTTGTTTCAACGATGATATCTCTATGTACGGCCATAATATTTTCAGATATTAAGTTTAAGACGCACTAATTAAAAAAAAAATTGCAATTTTCCACCAGAAATGTATAAAGATATTTGTGTCACTATTTTTTTCTCAGCAAGAAATCATTATTATCTGACCTTATACTATCTTGACTAATTTTATGTTGTAATCTCAAGTTTTTAGCTTTATTGTGTGATATATAAATATATTTTAAATCTGCATGGTGATTGTACCTTAACTTTCTAATATTTCCACTTGGTAGACAATGTTGGAAATAATAAACAATATTTAGAGAATAATTAGTAGAATATAAACAATATTTAGAGAATAATTGATAGAATATCTTTGATTTTATTCTAGAATAATATTTTAAGTATTTAGGAAATTAAGATATTTGTAATATTTTGTTTCCTTATTTCATGACATATCTATTGTATTTATAGGGGATATTTGCTCTCTTTGATGAATGAATAAGAATGAAAACCGAATGAATTGATTCTTAAACCCAAACTAAATTATTATATCTTGTTATTAATTTCATCATGGTATCAGAGCCGATGGTGTTTTTCGGGGACCGATGATCGGCCACGACATTCATCACTAACCAGAAAAAATCGAAACCAAAACTAAACCAATCCAACAAAAAAATTCAAGCCCGAAAAAATGATGTTTTTGGAACGAATGGTCCAAAGAATCCAAACATATAACCAAAAGATCCATACTTACCCAGAAATTTCTGAAAAATTAAATTTCAAAAATTACACCAAGTGGTATAAAGAAATTCAAACTGAAATTGATGATCGGTGGCTGCTCAATCATATCATTGTCGCCCCTCCAGAAAATCAAGATCCTCAATGAAAACTAGATGATGCACAAGTGATGTTATGGATAGTTTACACCCTTAACACCACCATATCCGATGCTGCTATTTATTATACTTGTAGTGCCCATGAATTGTGGACATGGATTTTCACCCTTATAGGGCCCATTACTGACGAAAGCGAGAGCGAAAAAGGGGAAGAAAACCGGTCAGAATCTGAAAATTCATCATTCCGGCAAAGTGATGAGTTCAAGAACGAAAAAGTTGTCTCCAAAGCTCCGGTGGATCACTGGAATGGTGGCAAGACTAATTTCGCAATTCTTCACCAAGAAAACCAACAAACAAGCATTCTAAATCCAAACCCCTTAAGTCTAGAAATCAGCAACAAAATGCAAGATTTGACTCCAAATCCAGAAAATGGAGATCAAAACCATACCAAAAAATCAAAATTTCTATGTCCTAAACGTCACATTAACAATAGCCAAAAATCAAAACAAAAAAAAACCCTACAAACACCCTACCCAAACCCATGTTTTCCCATTCAATTCTTTCACCCTTTTGCAACACTAATTTTCTTCATTCAACCCATTTAAATTTTTTACCCATTTTCTTACCCAAACTCAAAAATTTGAAAATCAATTATGACAAATTTGTCGGAAAAATTATCAAAATGTCCTATGTAAAATCAAAAGATCAATTAGCGGATTTTCTGATCAAGGCAATTGGCTCAAAAGCATTGAAGAATATTATTGGCAAGTTCGGTCTCAGTGATCCCAAGACCAAACTTAAGGGGGAGTGTTGGAAATAATAAACAATATTTAGAGAATAATTAGTAGAATATAAACAATATTTAGAGAATAATTGATAGAATATCTTTGATTTTATTCTAGAATAATATTTTAAGTATTTAGGAAATTAAGATATCTGTAATATTTGGTTTCCTTATTTCATGACATATCTCTTGTATTTATAGGGGGCATTTGCTCTCTTTGATGAATGAATAAGAATGAAAACCGAATGAATTGATTATTAAACCGAAACCAAATTATTATATCTTGTTATTAATTTCATCAAACAAAAGTTTAAGATTTCTATATTATGGCTCCCTCCTATATATCTTTAAGTGTCTCATTTGACTTTTCACAACTTTTTAGGTGGTCAAATAAGATTACGTGTAAAAGAGAAACAATGTACTATTTTTAAATTTTGATAGAGGTAAAGTGGGGTTAATAAGTGTAAATGTATATGTAAAAAGATTAAGTTTCTTAAGATTAAATTGGTAAAGTTAACATACACAAAATAGAAATGAACCATTATTAGTGACTTGACCAAATAAGAAGATAGGACACTTTAGTTGAATAGGAGAGTGAAAGAGAAGGTCTAGGACCCTCAAATGGTAGAACTATGGAGGAAGAAAAGAAGGAAAACATAGTATAACCAAGAGATGCAATCAAACAACAATAATAAAATGTTTATGAGGTATCAAAGGATACCTCCCACTCAAATAAAGTATCTTACCATCAATATAATCAACATTACACTAATGACTCAACTCACACACTTGAGAACAACCTCTCAAGTTAGTGAATCCATTCAACAATGGAGTTCACCCTTAAACTAATACAATGAAAAAGAAAGCTCTTATGCTTTAACTCTCTCTAGTGTATTAGCATCCCACATACCCTAATGGGGGTTCTAAGACTCTCTTATATACTCCTATGACATATAAGAAAGCCTAAGACAAAAGGGCTTGAAGGCCCACTCACACGAAACAAAAACAGAAAACCGCAAAACTCTTTCGCCGAAGCTTGCTCGGGTCGAGCGCATGTTGCTCGCCTGGTCGAGCAGCTTCCAAGTGCTCACTGCCTGCTTCTGTTTTATGGATCGACCGAGCAACCATAGCTCGACAGGTCGAGCGCCTTCACTGATGAGTCTGCCTTCGTGTTAGTTGCTGCCACCCTTGTGTAAGATCCTCTTCGAGCCTTGCCTCGAACATTGTGAGATTTGGTGCTTGGCATAAAAATCTCCCCCCTCAAGCCCAAATCTCTCATCAACATCAAATGACACCTTTCTTCTTGTCCCAATCACAACCTCAACATAGGATTTGGGTCTTGGCTCTCCCTCAAGACAAAACCCATCATCAATCTTCTTTATGCACCACTTATCATTGTGGCCACCATCATCAAATGTCACCCTCCTTAGTGACTTAGGACTTGAACCACTCTCAACATGATGCAAACCTCCACTCTTTAGCAACACATGCCCATGGTTGCCCATCACACCCATCAAGTGCACCAAGCACCCCTTTGCACCTTCAAGACTCCATCACCTTACGTCTTCATGGTGTAACCAATCTTCTCTAATCTCCTCAATGAGATTAGATTCCCCATCATCTTAGGAATGAACCTCACACCCTTAAGCTTCCTCACAATGCCATTGTGCATTCTCAAATGCACCTCACCAATGGCCTCAACCACAACTTCCTCACCTCTAGGCAAGGTCACCCTCTCATGCTAACAAGCCATCACCCTTGTAAACAAGCTCTTATCTCTACAAATATGATATGGGTGTACGGAGTCAAACACCCAATCACCATCATCATCACAATTAGCCAATAGCACATGATCATCCTCATCATCACTTTTGGTCTTTTTCACAAGACCCTCATCAATGTTTGGGAGCTTTTTCTTCTTTGCAACCCCTTTTACCAAAGTTGTTGTCTTCTTCACCTTCTCAAGTGGAAGATTCCTCTTCTTCCCTTTGAGCTTCTCACCATCACCAACCTCCATAGTTGGCTTCTTTATCCCCCTCAAAAGCTTCAAGCTTTTAAGGTCCTTCTTCAACTTGTTGCAAGTATATTGAATATGGCCTCTCTTGTGGCAATGGAAGCACACCTTATCCCCATAATCAACCCTTGCCTTCTTTACACCGATTTCCCTCTTCTTTGATGGATTTCTCTCAATGACCTTTCCATCTCTCATAGATGAAGTATCATCAACCTTCATACCAACCCCCATGGATGGTACTTCAACAACAATGCTACTACACCTAGTAGCTCCATCTCACATCAATGGCGGCTCCACTAACCCAAGTGTGCTTTGCGTCCCCTAAAGAGGTTCGCCTAGAATCCTATTTGTGTCAATTCAAAGAAATGGAACCGCAAGTCAAAGAGTGACCCATGCTCTCGCACTCAAACAAAACCTAGGCGGGGGTTTAAAAAGAAAGATCCAAAAACAAAGCCAACTAATACAAGCATATATCACCAACATCGGATAACATCCAAGAATTGAACAAAAAGGAATGGGCATGCATAAATAAGAGCAAGGGTAATAGCAAAAGACATAAAATAAGAGAAGCAAACAAACACGACAAATATGCACAAAAAGGGAAGTGCACCCTCCCCCCAAGCAAGACCAAACATCGTCCCGAATGCTTGAAGGCTCGAAAGAAAGTGCAAAAGGAAATATGGCACACCCGAGCCAATAAGGCTATGAAAGACCTTCTAAAGGGTGGGTGGGTGGGATATAAAAAATATCAAAGCATGACTTATCAATCCAAGAAACTAAACCTTTCAAACTTCCTAAATACACAAGATATTCACAAACACAAAGACAATTACATCAATATCAAAAATAAAAATCAAGAACAATTAAAATGTACCTTGTTGGGTTGCCTCCCAACTAGCGCTTTTTTAGGGTCACTAGCTTGACCATGATCGCTTTGGCACTTCAAGGAGAAAGGGCTATGCAGTTTTCTTTGCGGATTAGTCGGATAAAAAGGGAGTTTGTTGAATGCAATAATAAAAAGATATGCAAAAGAAATAACGGCTAACAATCAATGATAAAGAGGGTGTAGGCATGGTTATCAAAATCTCGATCCTGATAACCAATTCTACGATCCTACGATCCAAAATTAGGCGACCGATCTGGATCGTAGGTAGGATCTTAATGTTGGTAGAATCGTACGATCCTAAAAAGCTCCAAGATTTTAGTGGTAGGATCATAATACGATTCTACGATTCTACGATCTTACGATCCGATCCTACAAGGGTAGTTTCAAACGTAAAAAATTTCGTATAATCTAGATTTTACTTATGTACATATATGCATCATATATGTATATATCTAAACAATTATATTAATATGACTCAAATTTAAGTTTTTCTTGATTTGCATTTTAAAAATGATATCAAAGGTATTTTTTCACAAAACTTAATGGATAAAGCCAAATAAGTTTTAATTTAAACCTTAAAACATACAAAAATAACAAATACAATTGAAAATTTGTTATCTAAAGCATAGTAATGCATATTTGTAGGATCACACGATCCTACGATCCGATTCTACCGATTTCGATCTTACCCCCTTAACGATCCTACGTAGAATCTCGATCCTAACAACCTTAGGTGTAGGGTTAACTCCTTCATGATGATTATTTGATGGCGATACTCTAGCTTCTTAAGGGTCATTAAAGGGTAGTGAATCACACTAATAGGAGCAATCTGATCCTTGATCGGGCTTGGGATTGCCTCCAAGCTCTTCACCATCCTCACTCTCGTGATTGAAGATGAAGATCTTGGGTTACAAATTATCCGCTACTTGCTCATCCTACCCTACTCTCGTAGGTGAATGATAAAGCCCTTAGATGAGAGGGTGGATGCAAGGTTCAATCCTCATTGATCCCTCACATCCGATTCCATCCATTGAGTAAGGATTAGACTACCCAAAATCCGACTCTCGTTGGTATATTAGAAGCAACCATGACAATCTTTGACCAATGGGTAGAATAACCTCTCATCTAAGCATTAATCGACCCAAAATTAACTAGGGTTTCATCATCATCAAGCCATCACAAGGGTTGAGTTAACCCTAACCCTTGAAAACTACTCACTACTCTTAATCATAATCACCAAATCCATTAACAACATAACCATCAATCATTTAAAGCATTAATGGCATAAACATGAACAATGACAAAATGAAGTAACAAGAATAATCATGAAAATCCATAAACTAACTAAAATTAATAAATAAACAATGAAAAAACTAAAAATAAATAAGATTAGAAATTACCCATAAAATTTGAAAAGGATTCAACAACAAATGACAAAACCCACAAATGCTCATCAACAAACTCCATTAAAATACTTTAAAACTACAAATAATTACCAACCCAAAAGAGAGGAGATAAATATAATTAACTAAAATAAACAATGAAATAAAGTTTTGACTAAGAGAATTAAAATAAAGATGAGAAAAATTAAAGAAACTAAAAATGGGGTTTTTATGAGAAAAAGGGATAAAAGGAAATGAAGGAGTAAAGAACGCTACAGCCCTTTGTTCACTGCCCGATGCTGCTTTCTGAAAATTCTGATTTTAAGATGTAAAATTCGAAATTGGGCCTGGAGGAACAATTTTTATTAACATTAGGCGCTGAGATGTAGCACATGGAGGCAGCTGTCTCAGTTCGTCTAATGCTTGGCACACATGCTGTAGATCTCAGATTCGAACCTTGTTGGCAGCATTCTAATGTTTGCTTTCTCTTTTGGCAATGTCATTTTAGAACCGCTCTATCTCCTTCGTTATAACTCCGAATTTGACGTGTGACCAGTTGATTCGAAGCTAACGAACCCAACTTCTGATATTTTTGATGGGTTGGACTCTTTTTCCCCTTTTGGCCTCATTTCTTCCTCGACTTTGAATCATGCTTCCTCAAAGAGCTCGGGAAGTTTGGGGCATCCTTTTAACATGCTTTAAAGCTCGAAAATAGGTGATCAATCTATAAAAACAAGCAACAAACATGCTACCCTACAAAAGGGCATAAAACAACCAAAAACAATGGGAATACACGAAAACCAAGGAATAATCAACCAATATTATACTTAAATAAAAGGCAAAAATGAGGTTTATCAACCATCTTTCTTCTACCTATCTCCAAGTCTTTCCTCACTCAATACCCCAAGGAATAACACCAAGCTCTGATACCAATTGAAAGAGAAGGTCTAGGACCCAACAAAGGTAGAGAAACGATGTACCTCACCCCCTTATTACCTGTTACTACCGATAAAAACACATTTATTTTTTTCCTTCATTTTTCAGTACAATTAAATACCCCATTTACCAACCCCTTCCCCCTCCATTACCTGCTTAAGACCCCTTCCTTAAAACCACCAGAACCACCACCACTCCTATCCTACCCCTTCCCCTGCCCCGCTTCTTATTCGTCAACCACAACCACCTTCCCACCATCCTTTATGTCCAATTACTTTATTTGAATGGTAGGGCTAATTTCTATTCTAGTGGGGATTGGGGGTTGGGCTGATTTCAATGGTGGAGAGTTCTTTTGGCTGTGTAAAGGGTTGGGGTTTGATAAGTGAAATTATTTGCACTAATCGCTTACATTTTTATGCTCCATTGCGGTGGTTAGATGCGGTTTAGGGTCGTTTTATGTGGTTTCACTCCATTTCGGTATTCCATGTCCAATTTGTAGCCAAATGGGTGAATTATAGTACATTTGAGTCATTTTTGTGGGTTTTTAGTGCTAACCATATTTATAGGGCTCAAAGAACGTATCAAGCTATCAATTTTATCAAGCCATGAGGAGTAAAAGAGCAAACGAGTAGAAAAGTGTTGTTAATGCAAAAGTTTTGAGGTGAAATTTAATACATGTCTACTCTTTTGGCCATAACTTTTTATAGGAATATTGCATTAATGCAAGATTTGAGGCATTGGAAACTAGAATTCAAGAGCTTTCCAACGGTATATTATATGTCCGATTTTGACAACCGAGCAAGAAATGACGATCGTTTGAAGTCAGCAGAAACTGTCTGCCAGAAAACGCCGACTCGGCGGTTTGGGTTTTTGTCAGGAACGCCGACTCGGCGGTTCAAGCTGACATAATTCCACTTTTTTCAGAAGATGAAGCCGACTCGACGGTATGTTTGGGTCATAGTGAGAGCCGACTCGGCGGTCAAGCCGAGTTCATTTTGGGCACATTTTTCAACCGGTTTCTTCTGGGCCCTAGTTTTAATTCACTTATTAGTATAAATAACCTCCTAATCTCATATTAGGGTGTCTCTTCTTCCTTCTTCCTACTTTTACTTAGTTTTTCTCTTAGTCTTTCATTAATCTAGCTTTTAATTACTCTAGTATTAATTTATTTTGCAAGAACTTTAATCTAGCCTTTGAGAATCTCTCATCCTTCAAGTTTGTAAGTGTTCTTTAGTTTTTTAATTTTCCTGTTTTTTGAATTATTGTATTAGTTTAAGCTTTCTTTGGTGAACATTGAATCTTAGTTATTTTAATCTTTCTCTAATAAAAAGTTTAGTTTGTTTTTCTCCATTATTGTCCTTGAATTTATTGTTATTGTTATTTAGTAATTCATTATTGCTCATTTAATATTGTCACCCATATTATTATCATTCATGCTTAGTATTAATTTTGAATTGGTATTAATTGCATTCACCATGTCTAGTGAGTAGATCCGTTTTCTAGGGTTACGGTTTGAACCTATTAGTTGAGCATGAATTGATTCTTGGATGTGTCTATGAAACTATGGATTAAAGTGATTAAATTGTGCCAATTAACCTTGAATTAAATATGCTTTGTCGGACTAGTCAATAGAACTAGCATCTGAGATTGGGCTCGACTTTGCTTTAGGGTAAATTTTAGTTAAATTCTTATTAATTCGTTCAATAAAATTAACGTGTGAGAATTGAATTAGTAGGGTCTAAATCTAATAGTTAATCAACAGAGCGAAAGTTTGAGATTAACAAGATCATGTTTAATCATATAATTAATCTGACATTTCATAGACACTAATGAGAGTTGGATCATGCAAGACTTTAAGGGATCCTCGACACCCTAGATTTCATCATCATATAGTTTAAACCCATTTTTAATTATCGCAACTTAGTTGTTAGTTCAAAACCAACCAACATTTTTATCCCCTTAGCAATATAATCAATTAAAATTGTAAAGTCCATTGTTCCAAGCTTCCTTGTGTTCGACCCGCAACTACACGTACGCCGTGCACTTGCGGTTAAATAAATTTGCACATCAGGGTTGAGGTTGGGCTAATTTTAGTGGAGGTTGGGGTTTGAGTTGTTTTCAGTGGGGGGTTGGATGTGGGAGGTGGAAATGGGGTTACATGGTTGTCCTTAGGTCATCATGGGAGTGGCAATTTGGACTGAGACGGATGGGAGTAGTGGTGGCTGCGATAGTTGTGTGGCTAGAAGGAGAAGAGGTGGGGGATGTAGTTAGGCTGGGGTGGTGGTGGCTGAGTTGGGGTGGAAGAATAGGTGAGAGAAAGAATTTTGAAATATTTTTTTATTTAATTTTCCTTTTTATTTTTGCAAAGGTAGCCTTCTATCATTGGTTACAACTGTTTGTCATGAATAAATTCAAATGAAAGCTAGGATTATTTAAAAATAAGTAATCGTCGAGATTATTTTTGACCAACGAGAGAAGTTAGGATTATTTTAAGCAAATTTTTCTAAATAAAATAAGCTTAAATTGATGTAAATTAAACTTTAATTTATTTTGCTCTTTATGTAGACGACTCGACTATTTTTATTATTATCCTTTATTTGAACTTGTATTGATATTAACTTCAATTTATTTTGCTCGGTACTTGGAGTTCTTCTCCCCTCCCTGGTCTACAGAAGATTTAATTTCTAATTGTACCCCACCACCACATATGTTCGAGTAATTGATATAAAGGGCATATGTTAGAGTAATTGATATAAACATGAAAACTTATTTTAAGTATTTAGAAAGATTTAGATTTTTTCCCTGTTTAAATGTAACGAAGGCATAACTTAAAGCTAATATTGCATATATGTTACCAATAGACATTATCATAACAAATACTCAAATACAAGATAAATGCAACATATATAAGAAGAAGATCATTATACATCCTCTCGATTTATTTGACATAATACAAACTTAGCTAGCTAGTAATAAAGATAATAAAAACACAATATAATATGCATGCTGCTTTATCATACTTGTACGCGGGCTTAGTTGCAATTCTTGCGAGGCAAGATTCTAGCAATACCTGTCCATGAATCTTTGATTTTGCCGGACCACCTAAGCTCATCATAAGGCGCACCTGGAGTGTAACTGATGCGACCATAGGAATCTCCTTTGAATAAGTAAGCATCATTTGGAACATGTAAATGAAATGCAGCATCAAATCCGTTTTCAAACATAGTACCCCTTAAACAAGGCCAATTTTGACGAATAGGAGCTATGGTAATTAGGTGACCATTATGAGTACTATAGTTGATACAAGCATATTGATCACCCTTGAAAAGGTAAGCTTCAAATGGAATATATGACTCAAATGCAGCATCGACACCACATTCAAAAACGGTTCCTCTTAAGAAATGGAACATATCAGCAATGGGTTTTGGGCCTAACACGATCCGATCATTAGGAGAGTCCAGTGCATAACGCCATTTTGCACATATATCACCCGAGAATATGTATGCATGGCCTGCATCATGAGACGCAAATGCACAATCTATTCCTTGACTCGCAAAGACAGTACACTTAAGTGATGAAAATACATCGCCAATATAATCAGGTCCATACAATATCTTGTCATCACTTGTTGCAGGTCCATAGTCGTCAAACACATACTCATTTTTCATGAATATGTAGGCTTTGTTTGGGTGAATTGATTTGAATGCAGCAGTCACATAGATTCCACTCGACATTTTTTCTGAATTTTGTAATATTATTAACACATTTACTAATAAGTAGATCTATATATACCAAAAATTTGCACACACTATAAGAAATTAAATTTTGTAAATTAAAAAAATCAATGTCGAAAAGTGAGGGCAACCCTTCTTAGAAGATAGGTCCCTTCTTCATACTAATGCAAAATCAGGGTGTTTGGTGCTCTACTCCTTAGTGTTTGTATTTGTCATTGTTTTTTGGTGGAATGAAATTGTTTTTCCAAAAATAACAAATAACAAAAAAAAAAAAAAACAAAATCAACATCATGGGAATCAAATTTTATTATTTTCCTTTGTAGTCATCATAATGGCAAATCGTCTCGGCTCGTATGGATAAGCCCACCATCACTATTGGGCTCATGTGTACAAGCCCACATAAGAATAGAATTGGTTAAGTCTAGTATATATATAATACTGTCTCACCATGAGAAAACATATTATTTAGCCATTTCTCTAATCGATTACTTTAAAATAGTAGCGAATCATTTCAAGATTATAAGTGAACACTTTAAGACAATGAAAATGATTATTTTAAAACAATAAATATTGACTTTAAAGATATAATTAATCACTTTTAGAGTGTAGATGTACATTGGATCAGTCCAATATAAAAATGGTCTACCTTTAAGACCGTTTCAATTGAAAGTTCCCTAACATGACAAAGTTTCTTCTCAAAACCATATGGTCGGTAGGAACTCACATTTCTTATATGTTAGTAAATATCTCAGTAAATTACCGATATATAGCTAGGATTACATGTGGATATTTTCTCAGTAAATTACCGATATATAGCTAGGATTACATGTGGATATTTTCTCAACTTTCGGACACATGTAAATCCATTATTTTTTAATGAAATCTCAAGGGGCCTGGACACCTGCTGGCTCTAATACCATAAGAAATCATCATAGCCTTGTCCGACAAGCCAACAACCACCGGTGGGCTTGAGTGTACAAGCAACATAATTACATAAGAGTAAAGTTAATAACATACAATCTTAATAAGGTTTTTTTTCCAAAAGTGAATGGTAATAGAAGTATCTTAAAACTTCTATGTTAGTTAAATATCTTACTAAATCACCAAAATTTTCTATAAAAGAATAATACCCTCATAATTAGTCATTCATTTGATAGAATAATAATAATTGTAAAAAATGCCAAACATAATAAGTTTGAATGATTAAAAAGAAAAGCTCATAAAATAAGAAGGGAGGTTGCTTACCTTTCGACGCAATGCTGAATGGATCCTATGAGGTGATATTCAGAAGCAAAGTTTCATCCAATGCAATTTATAGGCGTTGGGAAGGGTATTAACGTAAACTTAGGTGTAATGAAAGTGTGAAATGTGTGAACATATTATTTTATGCTAAAAAAGTAATAAGTACATTTTTGGCAAAAAAAATAACATTTTAAAAGTGTTAATTTTCAATCATAAAAATTTCACAAAAAAAATCAATAGATATGTTTTTTTGGCCAGAAAATAACAGATTCGCAAGACGCATACTTAAGCACAGTTCGCATTTGAACTTGACCCTTTAACTGATGGGAATCCTAAAATGTCACATAGGCGTTTTATCCCCGCATGATTGTGGTCACTAGTCACTCCACTAATTGATTAATAAAGGCTTATGGTTCTACTATGTAGCACATATATGATTCCTATGACATGTAGTTAAAATTCAATCTTTAAATCCAACAATAATAAAGGTAAAAAATGATTCCTATAACTTGTGCTCAAAGCATTCACAAAAATGAACAAGAATTTTTTTGGACGGTGTAAAGGAAAATTGTGTAATTCTTACTATCCGCTTGAATTCAGTGTAGATAATTAATTATACAGATGATTGAGTAATTTGATCGTTAGGAAAGTGGAAGTATTACTGAGAAAGCAATAAAAAAAATGGATGAAATAACAATTAATTCTCATTTTGGAGTATAAACTTACCCTAAGAGAGGGTGAGAGAATTATATTCTCCAAATGAGGGAAATTATCATTCTTTTTTATTATCTTTTTAGTTTACTCCCATTCTATCTATTAAACAATTACTTCAATTACTTCATTTGCATCTCTAATTACCTTTGCTTCATTATTTAGATTTTTTTGTACTTTTTAATATTTACTCTCAATTTAAACGAACTCTTATATTTATAAATTTCTTTAACAAAAATAGATTAAAGATTCTACTTCTATATTTCGTACACATATGTATTGATACATGTGGTTTTTATTTGTCTATTGTAACGATATATATGGTTAATTGGATTATTAATTCTTGATGTTCATCTAAAACAACAGCCGTTCTCATGTGCAATGGCCTAGTTTATGATACCACGTCCACCACTAAGTAATACCAAAGTTTAAAGGGAAATTCTACATGTTAAGCACCAATTATAGGAAAAGGCGAGTGGTGACTAATCTTAATTTTTTTTTCCATAAAATACCATTCAACTCTTGAAAAATTAACTATCGTAAGCTATATTAAGCAAAACACATTAAATTTTCGGTAAAGTTGTGAAATGACACTAATGACCTTCTTTAATTATCTTCTTTTTCTTCATTTCAGTGTGTTCTTGATCTTCCATGGATTCCAATAGTCAATTTGAATTCAAAAAAAAAACATAGAGTTCAAATGTCAAAGCACAGTAAAAAAATTTTCAAAATCTCAAAATTGAAAGAACAATCAACAAAATCTAGAAATCAATCCAAAAAATTTTGAGGAGTATGAGTTTGAGACTAGAAAAAAAATAAATAATTTGAAAAAGCATTTACAGATAATAGAAAAAATCAATTAAAAATAAAAAAACTATTGATGTACTTTGATCAATGAAGATGAATATTTAGAATAAAATGTATTAAAAATTAGATATTTAATATTTGGGATTCACGTGAATATATATAAATTTTTTTTAGAAAAGAAAGGGGATTAAAAGAATTATCAATTATGGGGAATTGTTAGAAATTATGCAACAGAACACAAAATGAGGAGAAGTATTTCATTGATTGAGAAAATCAGTTATTTACAAGAGGGTACAAACACCTATATATAGGAAAATAAAACTAAGATAGCTAAGCAACCTAACTAACTCTAAAACAGAATATAAAGTTGTTACAATTTAATAGACTACATAACTAACTATTCTTGTATTCAATTAATCTTGGCCCTTCATTGAAGCAGGATAATGACCGTTGATATGGTGAAGCAAAGATCATGAAACGTAGATCCACAAGTTGCCTTTTATTGATCAATTCTTCTGCATAGAGACATTGTTGCTGCTGCTGTTCTTTGAGAGTTGCTCCTTGCCACTGATTAAGCACAACTCCAGTACCCTTGTTGTTGGACTAAGGCTGATGAGGATATCAAGCTTTACTAATCTTAACATCCCCCCTCAAACTAGGGGTTAATAACTCCTAGTTTGTGTAGAAGCTTTTTAGAATGTATAGAGGGAAGAATCTTTGTAAACACATCTGCTAATTGATTTCTTGTAGGTAGATAAGATAAATGTAATAATCCTTCTAAAACCTTCTCTCGTGTAAAGTGACAATCAATTTCTATATGTTTAGTTCTTTCGTGGAAGACTGGATTTTTTCCAATGAATATGGCCGACTAGTTATCACAAAACAATGTAACTGGTTTGTTAATGTGTACACCAATTTCTTGGAGTAATCGAACTAGCCAAGTAACTTCAGAAGCTGCACTTGCCATGGCTCGATATTCAGCTTCTGAACTAGATTTAGAAACAGTTTGCTGCTTTTTGCTTTTCCAGCTTATAGGGGAATTTCCTAACATCATAACATATCCAGTGATAGATTTCCTCGTGTCAACACAAGATCCCCAGTCTGAATTAGAATAGGCTTGAAGAACCAGCTTATCTTTTCCTTGTAATTTAATTCCTTGACCACAAGTAGAGAACACATAATTAAGAGTATGAAGCAAGGCTTCCCAATGTGAGCTCCTTGGTTTTTGCATAAATTGACTCAAACTTTGCGTGGCAAAAGCTAGATCAGGTCTAGTGTTAGTCAAAAAATTGAGTTTTCCTACTAAACTTCTATAAATAGAAGGATCTTCAAGATGAGTCCCTTCTTCTGCAGATAGTTTAGTATTTAAAGGCAAAGGAGTGACAACATGCTTGAATTGTTTAACCTTACTAGCTGCCAAAAGCTCTTTAGTAAACTTAAGTTGAGTAAGGATCATTCCATCATTTTGATAGCTTACTTCTATGCCTAGAAAGAAATGTGATTCTCCTAGGTCTTTAATAGTAAAAGTTTTATCAAGGTGTGTTTTTAAGCACTGGATTTCTTCATTATCATCACCAGTAATGATGATATCATCAACATAAACTGCACATATAGTGATCCTTTGATTGTGTTTCTTTATGAATAATGAATAATCATTTTTTGATTGATTGTAACCCAAGGATTTCAGCTCATCTAGTAATTTGATGTGCCACTGTCTAGATGCTTGTTTAAGTCCGTAAAGAGATTTTTTTAAAAGGCAAGCCTAATTGGGTTTGCATGGTAATCCCTCAGGGATCTTCATGTATACTTTTTCGTGTAAATCCCCATGTAGGAAAGCATTGTTGATGTCTAATTGGTGAACTTTCCATTTTGAGCTTGCTGCAATAGCTAGAATACATCTAACAGTGGCCATTTTTACAACAGGGGAGAAGGTTTCTTCATAGTCTATTCCATGTTGTTGGTTATAGCCTTTGGCAACTAAACGAGCTTTAAATCTTTCTAGGCTTCCATCTGCCTTTAGTTTGACTTTATATACCCACTTACTACCAATGGTTTTCTTGCCCTTTGGGAGCTCAACAATTTCCCAAGTGTTATTTCTTTCTAAAGCATCAAGCTCTTTATTCATAGCAATGATCCAATCTTGATTTTGAGAAGCTTCTTTGTATGTTCTAGGTTCTATATATTGGTTATGAAGAGACACAATTTTATGATGTGAGCTGGATAAATCTTTATGTTTAACAATATTACACCATGACTGGTTTTTGCTCATGCATACATACTCTTGCAAATATTTTGGTTTATGTGATTCCCTCATAGTTTTTCTTTGAAGTTGTGGGGGAGACTTCTTATAATCCTCTCTGGGAATTTTATCCAAATTTTGTTTTATAGTGTTTTCTTCATAGTTATTACAAGGTATATTTTCTTTACAGGAATGATTGCTATTAAGAGGTAAGAAAAATTGCTTAATAGCTTCTTGATCTATGTTTTTATGATGAAAAGGAAAAAAAATTTCATAAAACTTCACATCTATTGATGTGTGAACAGTTTTTGTTTTTATGCAATATAGCTTGTATGCCTTTTGTTTTTGAGAATAGCCAATGAAAATATTTGGTTGAGCTCGGGGATCAAATTTGCTCTATCCCTTTTTAAGGTAGAAGAAAAGCATAGGCATCCAAATGCCTTTAACATTTTGTATGAGGGCTTTTTCTTATGAAGTTTTTCATAAGGAGAGATATTGTTCAGGATACTCAAAGGCATCTTGTTAAAAATGTGAACCGTTGTTTCAACACAATCTCCCCAAAAGGTAATGGGAAGTTTTGATTGGAAGAACAATGCTCTTGACACTTCAAATAAGGTGTCTATGTTTTCGTTCAACCACCCCATTTTGTTGGGGTGTGTTTATGCAACTGGATTGATGGCTTATGCCTTTGCTATTATAGAAACTTAATGTTTCTCCTTGGGATAATTCTTTTGCATTATCCGTTGTAACAGTTTTGATTTGTTTCCCAAATTGGGTTTCCACATATGCACAGAAATTTTTAAAGAAAGCCAAAAAATGACTTTTATGTGCAATTAAGAAAATCCATGTGTATCTAGAAAAATCATCTACGATTGTAATGAACATATTACACTTAGTTCGTGATGAATGTTTCAAGGGTCCCCAAATATCCACATGGATAAGTTGGAATACATCATTGGTTTGTATAATGCTTTTACTAAATGTAGTCCTTGTTTGCTTAGCCAAACGGCACACTGTACAGAAGAAATTATTCTCAAACTGATGTGTGTCGAGATTGGGAAATAGCACTTTAAGTTTCTTGTATGGTAAGTGCCCCATCCTCAAATGCCACATCTTTATTGTGTCCATGCTATTGTCATTAGTTTTGATGTCTGCAGTACCTTCTACATTTGCTGCACATCTTGTGACTTCAGAGAGCTTAATGTGTGCATTATCATCTGCACTTGCTGTTTGCAAGTAGTACAATCCTTTGTGGTGTTTACCAAGAGGCAAAGGCTTCTTCAATAGCCCCTGGATAAAGCAGTGGTTAGTGTCAAACACAACATTGCATTTTAATTGTGCAACAAGCTTATGTACTGATATTAGGTTGAAGTGAAAGTTAGGTACAAAAAGAACTTCTTTTAAGCAAATACCATTAGGTAATGTTACATTCCCACTGTATTCCACCTTTATCTTTCTTCCATCAGGTACTATAATATTATGGAGAGTGCTAAGAAGGGGTTTCACAAAATCAAAACAACACAACTCATAACACATATGATCCGTTGCTCCAGAGTCAACAATCCAACTCATTTTATTGTGCATAAAGGAAGATTTACCTGTCAGCTGGGCAGAGTTGGAAGTGTGAGAAACTTCTTGAACTTCTGATATGATAGGTTGTTGTTGCTTACTAATCATAGACATTAAGTGTGCATACTGTGCCTGAGTAATTTTTGTTTCTGCAGATTTGTTGTCTTGTGTTCCCATGTCAGAAGAGACCACATGTGCTTTTCCAGTGTGTTCCTCCTCCTTTCTCCATGTGTGGTTCTTGAACTTGGGTGGATACCCATGGATCTTCCAACATTTCTCAATATTATGGCCTTGCATTTTGCAATGGTCACAATACGAATTATGTCTTTTATTTGTTGAATTCTTGTTCTTGAAGTCAGAGTACTTCCTTTTTTCCACTCTATGTGCCATGCCATTTTCTTGCAGATTAGAATCATCAAAACCACCAATGTCTTGGTGAACTTGCTCTTGCACGAGTATCCCAGAAATTTCAGATAAAGTAGGCAACTCCTTCATCATGATGAGACTACTTCTTGTTTGCTTATACTTGGAATCCAATTTCATCAAGAACTGAACTACCCTATTTCTTTGCTGACTTTTTGAGTCTTTTGTGTGAGTTGACAATCACATCCTGTGCAAGTACATGACGCAATAGGATCAAGTGCATCCAATTCATCCCATAAGCCCTTGATTTTGGTAAAGTAGTCCTCAATGGACATATCTGGGCTTTGGAATGTCTTACTCAAAGATTCTTGAATTGTAAAGAATTGTGCACTTGATGATTGTCCAAAGCGTTGTTCTAGTTCTTCCCAAATTTCTTTGGCTGTGTTTAGCCAAATGATGGTTTTAGAAATCTTCTCATCAACTGCATTAAGGAGCCACCCAATGATTACATCATTCACCCTATCCCAAGCCCTAGCCCAAATCTTGATTATGCACTGCTCTTTTCACAGTACCATTGACAAAACCCAACTTATTTTTCCTTGATAATGCATTAGTAATTGCTCTTTTCCACCCCTTGTAACCTGTACCTAAGAACACATTGTTGACAATCTTTATCCCTGTATCAGTGGGGTGAAGATAGTAGGGGCTGGATGGGTTCTGCGTTGGATCAACAGGGTGTTTATCACTCTTATTAGTAACCATGTTGAAGAATCAAGATAAAGAAAGAGGATGTTTGGGTTCTTGAAAAGATGAATACCCAGATCAGTGTATAAGAACTGATGGGTTTATCTCTGTGTTTGGATGAATGAATATGGGCAGATACTAAGGTGCGCAGATTAGAAGAGCATTAAATTATCTGATACCATGTTAGAAATTATGCAACAGAACACAAAATGAGGAGAAGTATTTCATTGATTGAGAAAATCAGTTATTTACAAGAGGGTACAAACACCTATATATAGGAAAATAAAACTAAGATAGCTAAGCAACCTAACTAACTCTAAAACATAATATAAAGTTGTTACAATTTAATAGACTACATAACTAACTATTCTTGTATTCAATTAATCTTGGCCCTTCATTGAAGCAGGATAATGACCGTTGATATGGTGAAGCACAGATCATGAAACATAGATCCACAAGTTGCCTGTTATTGATCAATCCTTCTGCATAGAGACATTGTTGTTGCTGCTGTTCTTTGAGAGTTGCTCCTTGCCACTGATTAAGCACAACTCCAGTACCCTTGTTGTTGGACTAAGGCTGATGAGGATATCAAGCTTTACTAATCTTAACAGGAATAGATATTGATGATGAGGAAGGGAATTTCTAAGATGCAACCATGTGAGAGATAATTAGTTTTAGTGTAAGAATTAAGATATGAATGGAAGCCAGGGAAGCTCAAGAACACACTGAAATGAAGAGGAAGAAGATGATTAAACAAGGGCATTAGTGTCATTTCAACATTTAATCGAAAATTTAACTTTTTTGCTTAATAAGTTACGGTAGTTAATTGTGAGTTGAGTGCTATTTTGTGGAAAAAAAAATTTACGATTAGCTACCACTCACCTTTCCCTATACCTGATGCTTACCATGTAGAATTTCCCAACTTTAAATTGCCTATTCCAAAATCTAAAAAGTTACTTTCAATATTTAATTGTTAATTCCAAGCATTAACATCAACAAAGGCCCATTTTGTAATTTTTTTTTTTAAAATATTTTTTTATATAATTCTTTTTTAATCTAAATTTGAGACTTACCAAATTCAAGATAACAATGGAGTTGGTATTTTAAGCTTTGAAATTTATTTTTAAAAAAAGTTTAATAACTATTTTAAGAATTAAAATCAAATCGACTTAAATTTTGAAATTAGTCTTTTAAGTCTTAAATTTGGTCTTTTAGATCTTGTATTTGATGTTTTAAATTTTAAATTAAGTATAAAAGTATTAAAAAAAAATTTAATTGGACGTTGAATTATTTGGATCCATTTATAGGTGGTTGGCCCCATACAACAATTGCATACAAGTTATTGTACATAAAGATTTATCCTAATTTTCATCAATTTTTCTACATTGTCTTTAGATACATAAGACTTTAAGAGATAAATTTAATACAATGAGCTGAATTTTGAAGAGGTTAGGACCGACTATAACCAATATATTAAAGTGTCTTAGGCCCCCCGTTTGGTTTGAGTATGTTAGAACCCAACTATGGGTAATATATTTCAGCCAGTCTTCCGAGAGACCGTATTTTTGAGAGATGACGTCTCTCAAGTCTAATCTATTAAAGCTTATTACCTATATTTACTCTATATTTTCTCTAATAGGCCAACCCAATTAGAGATGATCTCTCAAAGAGACCGTCTATTAAAAGAATTTGTGAATATATTTTGATTTTACCGTATATTTAGTTGTTGATAATAAATCGTAATAAGAAGAATATGTAGCGTAAATTTGAGTGGAATGTAACATGTTAGTCTCATGGTGATAAAACTTAAAATATCGAAAAATTTATTTATAATTTTCCATTACTAAATTATGCAACTTCTCCAAATGATAATTGATGTATTGGAATTAATTTTGCAAATATGAAGAGATAATTAATTAATGCTAAAAAGCATGATCATTAAACATTTTTTTTTCACAATTTAATTATTCTGTTTTAAAAGTCGACCAGTTACTCCTTTACCAATCATGGTTTATTTAAATGGAATAATTATTGTCAAATATACCAAACACGCTTGTGGGTCAATAGATAGAGCATTTGCATGTAGAGCAGAACATTTGGGGTCCCTACTACTGCGCACAAGTATCAATTGGGGAATTTCTTGACTGTGCGCATCTCTCTTTACTCCCTCCTTGGGGGAACGGGTATGATATGTCTGCGTCTTTCAGAAAAAATAAAATCCCCCACCTGGACGCTACCTTGTGCAGTGTCCTAATTATTATCAAAACTTTAGTTAGCTAGGTAGCAAGTTCTTTACCCAAAATGATCGTTATGCCTTCAAATTACTATAATGTTGAACGAAAAACAAGTGTGTAACAAAAATTTTAATAGTAATAAAATGACTAATAAAATTGAAGAAAATATGTTCATTTCACTTTAAAAATATAATACTCTCGATTTCTTTGAATTTACATTATAAGACGCTAATATATATGAATTTTATGATTTATATGATGCAAACTCTCAAAGAGATAGAGGAGTAACATTCATGAGATATGAGTTAGTTCAAACAAATATAAATTTAATTTAATTAAAAAAAGTTCAATAATCGGAGTCTAGTCTCAGTTAACTAGAGAAATTGTCTTATTTTTCAGATAAGGTTCTGAGATCAAATCTCACTTAGTCATCTCCTTTTTTCAGCATATCCTATAATTCAAAAAAAATAAGACAAGTTTAATTGAGTAAAACATAATTATAAATAAATTAAAAAGATAGAAAATGCAATATATATTAGAAAAAATATTTGTCATTTAGAAAATATAATTTTTGTTTTATCTATAAAAATAAAGCGTACAATGATCTCTAATTTTGTGTGGAGAGGAGGGATAGTAATTGACAAGAGATATAAAGAATATTTTTTTATTGGTTATAAAAAGAATATTATACAAGAATTATCCAATTGGCTTATACTAAAACTTTCACACAATTGGATAAGAAGTATAGGATTCTACTGCTATATGTTGTTCTAAGCTAGTTCTATTGGTTTTATATAGAATTATCCAATTGGTTTTATAACTTTCACAAAAATTAAATAGCACAACGTAACCTTTCTTCCTGTCCAAAGGGTAAATGGCACAAACAATTTTAAAATATGAAGTATAAAAAATAACTACTTCTTCCGTTCCTTTTTGTTTTTCCACCTTATTAAAACGGGTAGTTTCATAAGTTTTTCCACTTTAGAATACTTTTCATTTTTGGAAAGTTTTCATCCCACTTTTACTCCTTAAAACCCCACTTTCCTTACTTCACGCTACTATTTAATTATTTTTTCTCTCATACTTCCAATACAATCATTACATTACACTATTATTTAATTATTTTTTTCTCTCATACTTCCAATACAATCATTACTTCCCACTACTATATAATTAAAATAATACCCATTACCATCAAAGATTCCATTTTTCTTAATCTTGGTGAAAAACCCAAATAGGAACATCAAAAAGAAACAGAGGGAGTAGTAATAATGACTTAGTCCCTTACTATAAGACGTATGGAGGGTAATGGGGCATATTCGGTTTGGATTATTCAATTTTCGACTTTGCTCCGGATAAAGCTAGGATTATCTTTTTTAGTCCACCTCTACTCGGATTCAGAATATGCATACTTCAATTTTGCTCCGACTCAGACTCTCGAATTCTATAATGCACATTCCATAAATCTGAGCTACTACCTCGGACCTTCGACGGAGTTTAGATTATTATAAAGCTTTTTTCTTATCGATATTATACAAACGATTTAAAAGCGTAATAGGTTAAAAGAGTAGTATTTCAAATGCAACTTAAAAAAGAATATATGTCTATCGAATACAACTTAAAAACAAAAAATAGGCATACAATTACAATTACACGAAATAGTACTTCAAATCTATCTATTAACTATTACTAAAGCAAAAAGAGCTTACATCAGCATACCTTTAAATTTATGAGGTGTCACTTTGTAGAAAAAAAATTTCCCTCCAAAACATGTGATAGTGATGTCATCCTATTTTAAAGAGTCTATTCCCAAAATATAATAAAACTAGTATTATACCCGTGCTATGCACGGATTGCGTTAAAATTTTTAATATAATGTTAGCAGTAATATTATTATGTTATGGTTAAAATTAGAGGTGTGAAATTGAAAGTTTAATATTTACTAAATGTTAGCGGTAAGCTGTAGTGGAACCCAAACATTTTCATTTATTGAATTACTTACAAAGTTGATCATGTGTATAGTTCATGCGGAATTAAATTATAATTGATGTAAGAATCAAATCAGTTTAGTGCAGATTAACAATTTTGAGACATGTATTTTGACGTAGAAGTTATACCTCGAATATGTGAAAATACTTCTTGTAAACGACATTTTTGGTTTGATTTGTAGGAAACTCCCCTTTATAAACTCCTAATTGATGAATAATTCTTTTTGGATAGTAAGTTGTTTAGCATAAATGTCATCCATTCCTTTAAGTCCCTTACTTATTTTAGCTATCGTGCAATTTACTTCAACTTCTTATCTTTAGAGCTTCCTCTCACCCTTCTTTTTTACATTTAATTCGAATTATAACTCTAAACTCTATTTACTTGCATATGTTGTTATTTTATATTTATTAATAGTCTACTTATTGCTTGCCTTTTATCTTACTCTATGCTTAGATTTCATTCCATGTAAGTAACATAAAAATGACTTGCATGATATAAGTTTTATGGATGAAGATGTTTTTTTTGTATATATATACATTTATAAATTATATTATTGTAATGAAAAGAAAGTAAAACAAAACAGAAAAAAAAAAAAAAAAGAAATTCATTGTGATGTCTAAGAGCCGTGAGAATTTTTCTCCAACCAATATTCCATCCAATCTCCTTTTCTAAACATCTTAGAGATAATTGAAAGGTCTAATTTTTTTATTGATTTATTTTTTTTATTAACTAATAATACTTAATTTAGATATTATTATGTTCAATTAGGAGAATTAATTGAGAATATGAAATGACAGATTTTTATTTTATTATAAATTAATCACCAAAATTTTAGTAATTATGTCTAGTTATTCACATGAAATTTCAATTCATGTACTAATATTATTACACTTACTATTCATAAATCAACATTTTTTTTAAGGCAAAATTATATAAAACTACCTAATATATACCCTTTTTTTAAAAAAACTACCTTATGTAAAATATTTTGCAAAAAACTACCTTATATAATGAAATTGTTTACAAAACACTACCTTACTAAGAATTTCGTCAGTTGACCGTTAAAATAGACGTTGACCCTGACTTACCCAACACGCCCCTGTCATGTGCTTCCATTAAAGTCATCTTCCTCCTTCTTCAATTAAGGATTTCTGTCGATTACACCTACCCAACTTCATCTCATCAAATCATCTTCCTCCCTCTTCAATTAAGCCTCCCTCTGTCGATTACACCTACCCAATCCTCATATTAATTTCGTCAGGTATGTATTTCTTCTTTAAGTGTTGTTTATGTACTTTCGTTTTTTAGGGCTTAGGGTTAATTCTTTTTCGCATATTAATTTCTGGGTTAATTCGCATGTTTCCGTGTTAATTTTTGTTTTTTTATTTTCTTCCTTTGTTTTATTAAGTGCTTCCTTGTTGCTTTACTGAAATTTGGTGTATATATTGTTTAAGGTTTATTACATTACATAGCTTAATAAGATGAAGAAACTAAAAATTAGGAAAAAAGCTGTTAAAGGGACTGGTATGGAGGTTGAATTGAGAAAGCTCGATTTAGGGTATCTATCAAATGGAAAGAATGGGTTTAATGAATGGAATGAAAGCATGGAATGAAAGAATGGAATGAAAGCATCAGGAAACGATTTTAAAGAAGGAAGAGATGGGTTTAATGAATGCACGTGACTTGGGCGTGATGGTCAAACGTCTATCTTACCAGTCAACTAACGAATTTCTTAGTAAGGTAGTGTTTTGTAAACAATTTCATTACATAAGGTAGTTTTTTGCAAAATATTTTACATAAGGTAGTTTTTTAAAAAAAAGGTTATATATTAGGTAGTTTTATATAATTTTTCCTAAAAGATATTCATAAATTGACATTTGGCACAATTGATTGAGGAAGTGCCAAATGGGAAAAATGTTTCTCAATTAGTATCTTGTATGATTAAGGGAAATTTCACGTGGTAACCCTGAGGTTTTGGATTTTTCACGTGATAACCAAAACTTTTAAAAAATCTACATGGTAACCCTGAGGTTTACCAAATTGTTCCACCATGACCTTTTTGCACATAAAACGTTAGCAAAACATTAGGAAACATTAATTTCCAAGCTTTAAGGCTGTTGTACGCCTATATATGCGACTCACCATTTTGAATGCCATCAGTTTCAACCATTTCTCTCAAAATATAAACCCAAACCCTACCATCTTTGGATTTGGGAGAAAAAAATATGATTTGGATGAAAAATGATAGATTTGAGGTTTATATTTTGGGGGAAAAGGTTTAAACTGATGGCGTTTGAAATGATGAGTCGCATAAATATGCATACAACAACCATAAAGCTTCAAAATTAACGTTTGCTAACGTTTTTATGTGCAAAAAGGTCAGTTGGAACATTTACGTAAACCTCAGGGTTACCACGTGGAATTTCCCTAAAATTAAAAAATAATTCCCAAATCTATATTGCAGGGAAAAAATGTCCCGCTTTACCGTCCACGTCAGACTATTTTTAATAAAAAACCATTTTCCAGTTCAAACCGCTATCTAAGATGACGGTTTGGTAAGTTCACAAAACCGCCATCTGAGATAGCGGTTTGTTTTTTTACTCTAAAATTGAAATAACGCAAAAAAATGCATAGAATGTAAAGCACCGGAATTGCATGTAGGCGCTTACCAACTGGGACAACAAAGTTGTTTGCTATAATATTACGTAAATGAATTATAAACATGCATCATTGATGAATTTTGAAGAGGCCAAAAAACACTAAAAAGTGTGGCACTTAGAGATTGATCTCACGACTTCCCAATTAGATGTGTAGGGCATCAACCAACTGAGACAAATGAGTTCATTGATGTAATATTACATGTTTATTATATAATTTTGCATCATAAAAATTGTGCTTAAAAAACCGCCATCTAAGATGGCGGTTTGTTTTTATTATAATTATTTTTTTATCATTCATTCAAAATCGTGTTTTTGGAAAACGGTTTATTAAAAAAAGTTAATACTAAATCGCCATCTGATATAGTGGTTTGCCAAAAAAAAACGTAAAACAAAAATATTTTGCAAAAAATCCTACGTGGACAGCAAACTGGGAATTAAGTTTTCCGTCAATGTAATGTTGGACATAAATTTTCAAATAACATTATTTTGGGAATAGACTCTATTTTAAATAATGGAATTGAAATTTTCATTGGAATTAATTAATCCTAATGAATGTTATCATAATCAATACATTGAAATTGTTTATTTTCCTCAATAATACCTAAATACATTGAAATTGATTTATTTAATCAATAATAAATAAATTGTTCACACCATCTATGAAATTTGTTTAAGAAGGTCGAGCATTCCGGTTCATGTGTTTGACTTTATGTTCTATTTTAAAAATAAAATAGGCTAATTGAATATGCTGGTATGATACATATGTTATATTTTTTAAAAAGAAGGGCAATTTATTATTATAATTATAATTAATAATAAAAGTAAAATAATGGAAAAAATTATATTTGTAGGTTGATCCAATGGTAATTCATTATCTAATAAGTAAGTTGAACCTTCAACAAGTAAAGCTAAAAGATACCATCCAATAAAAATATCTTTCTAAGTATTACTTCTGGTTGGATGATAGTTTTGAAGATATATTTGCAACATTTTATTTTTTTTGAACAATATAAAATTATTTTAAATTTGTGCATCGCAGGGGTATTACCTAGTACACTTCTAAAAGAAAATACTCTAAAATTGCATTAACAAACCTAAAAATTACATATTTAATAAAGTCTTCAATTCTTCATGATGGTGATCAACATCATTGATTCCATTCCCAACTTGAAATTTTATATATATCATTCTTTGTTGAAATTTAGAGCATGTAGGACATAATCTAAATGGCTTAAGGAATAAACAAAGCAAAAAAGCAAGAACTGAACCGAAAAGCTTTCGTTTGAGATGTTGCTCGTTTGAGAATTGTTGTGTTCATCAGGTAGTTTGTTCAAAAAGCTTATGTTTGATATTTTGAGCATTGGCTCATTCGAGTACTTTATGTTCTCGTTCGAGCACTTAGTAAATTTCGCGTCGGAAAGTTTCTGGAAGTAATTTTGGCATATGCTCGTTCGAGCACCTTAGAATAGTGAATTTGTTCGTGATACGAAACTTTGTTTCATGGAGTATTGTGTTGTTATGAATTAATGTTTTACGTCATTATTTACTGATAATCATCAGTTATTATTGATGAATGGATTTGGATGAAGCCATGCTACATTACTCTACAAATAGGCGTAAGAACATGGAGATCATTTACACTTTGAACATCATTTCTGATTTTTGTTCTTTCTTTCTATCATTTTCTTGAAATACAAAGGAGAGTTATAAACTCTTTTATTGTTTTCCGGTTTAAATCTCTACAAAAACACATAATCATTTAGTTTAATTGGTTTGTACTAATCGGTGGCGTGATTGATTGTATCTCATCATAAATTTCCATTGTTATATCCCAAGTACTTTTGTGGGGGAAATATTACAATAGGAAAGCTTGTAGTCACTTGCAATCTATATCAAGATTTTCGAGTAACATTAATGTTGCAAACTAATCTTCTCTACGGTGGTATCCAATTCGTGATACATTCAAGTAAGGAGATCATTGTCATACACAAAGGAGACACTACAAAGATCATACTAGTTTTTTAATTTATTTTCTGCATTATTATTTGTAAGATTCATACATTATAAGTTAATACATAGTCAACTAGTACTTATTATTTTAATTGATCTATCTCAATGTAAACAATATCAATATCAGCTTTCAGATTTAACCAAAAAAATATAACAGAAATTCCACGTGGTAACCCTGAGGTTTTGGGTTTTCCACATGGTAACCAAAATGTTTATAAAATCCACACGGTAACCCTGAGGTTTACGTAATTGTTCCACCGTGACCTTTTTGCACATAAAAACGTTAGCAAATGTTACTTTCGAAGCTTTAAGGTTGTTGTATGCTTATTTATGCGACTCACCAACTTAAATGCCATCACTTTCAACATTTTCCCCCAAAACATATGCCCAAACTCTACCATCTTTCATCCAAATCATATTTTTTCCTTTAAATCAAAAGATGATAGAGTAAGAGTTTATATTTTAGGCGAAAAGATTGTAACTGATGGTATCTGAAATAGTGAGTCGCATAAATAGGTGTACAACAGCCTTAAAGCTTCAAATTGAACGTTTGCTAATGTTTCTCTAACGATTTATGTGCAAAAAGGTCACGGTGGAACAATTACGTAAACCTCAGGGTTACGTCGTAGATTTTTTAAAAGTTTTGGTTACCACGTGGAAAACCCAACTCCTAAATGACCATCTGATATTGCTTCTAAAATGCTTTTGCTTTTGCTTTTGCCTCTAGTTCCAAAGCTTTAGCTCCTAAAATGCTTGAATCTCCAACTCCTAAATGAACATCTGATATTGCTGCTTGCACTTCACCCATATGATTTCTAAGGATACCACCCCAACCAAACATATTAGTTTCCTTAAAACTTGTAGCATCTACATTAAAATTCCACTTATTTGGATTCAAACATTCCAAAAATTAATTTCCGCACCATGTGGCTTCCTCGATACGTTGTATTTATCATTGACAAACCACCATTCTTGAACGTAAGCTTGTACCTGTGAAAAAAAATACTGGACATCCACTGAACTTTCATTTTAAACTTTATCATTTCTAGCATTTCAAAGGCGCCAAGCAAAACAAACATACAATACAGCTTTTGTACTATCACAAGCATAAAATATAGCACGTACCAATCTCGAAAAGAACTAGCATTAAGACAATCTATAGGTAAAACAAGATTTGTATGAGCACAAGCCTATTTAGCAAACACACAATCTATGTGATTACTTGAAGTATATTTTCTGTAAAGCTGTTCAAAAGTGACCCGACCCGAAAACCCGAAAGCAAACCGACCCGAAAATGTGTTCCTATTTTAAGTTTATCGAACCGACAATACCCGAACCGATGTTATACTCGAACCGGTTGAAAACTGAAAATGGAAAAGCTGAACCCGAACGGTAACCGACTTTTTTAACCGACACACAACCGTTAACCGAGATTACTCGAACCTAAAAATGACCGGCCTGAGTCATATCCGACCCGAATCATGCTCGAAATCAAACTTGATCCGACTTAACCCGAACGAATTTTAAATCGAATTACTTTAAACCTAAACTAATTTTTAACATAGAACTATGATAAACTCATATTCAATCATCTTATTAGTTAATCTAATAAAGTGATAGATATTTTAATAAATTAAATTTTATAAATACATGGTTTGATCTATTTAGGGTTAATAATCAATGGTCAATGTTTATTTAACTACTTTTAATCGTATTAGATGAAAATTGATAGAACTCTATAATTTTAATTTCTGGTCAAATAAGTAAATGTAACAAAGTAATAATGATCACTAATTGATATGCATTTTAACTATTTTGCTTTAAGTAAAGGGAATTTTGTCATCAATTAAAAAATTACTAACAACTTAATTTGATATTGACTCGATCGATAGTAATTAGTAATACGTAGTCGAATTCTGTTTAAAGAAAAAACCGAACCCGATCTGTACCCGACAAAACCGAACTAATTATTAACCGATGACAACCTGACACCGATTAACACTCGACACAAACTTCAACTAACATCGAACCGATGCTAACCCGATAGCTTGAATAATCGATCTTCAGCAGAACCGTGACTAACCGACCCGACCCGAGAGTGACCCGTTGTAACAAACAACCGAAAAATAATCGGTCTGAAATACAACTGAAACGAATGACACCCGTCCAAAACCGATCCGATCACCCGAATGAACACCTCTAATTTTCTATTTCATTGGCACAAAGCTCACAAAAGTCAGAACCCAAATTAATTCTTTTCTTAATAGAATCTCTTGTAGAAATCACATCCCTGCTACCCCTCCATACATAATCACGAACCACCCCAGGAACTTCTAAGTTCCAAATTCTTCTCCAAATATCATCCACAATAAAAGTGCTTTTCCATTCATCATTACTTAACTCTATAGCTAACCAATACCCCGATTTGACCGTGTATACTCCATCAGTAGTGAAATCCTAAATCAATTGATCATTAAATGGATTATTCTCCAAGAGAATTGTAGTGATTAAATAACTATCTTTCTTATCAAACAAATGCTCTAATATCTCTATGCTCCACCTTCTCCTTCCTCTCTCTTCTATAATTAAATCACTTACACTAAGATCCCTAAACTCCTTAATAATCGGTGAATGGACTTTCATATCTCTTCTCTTTGGAATCCACATATCATTCCAAACTCTAATATCCCTTCCTAACCCTATTCTCCATCGCATTCCTTTTTCTAAAACACTTCTAGCTCTTAATATACCTCTCCAAACAAAACTAGCATTGCTACTAATATTCACCTCCCGAAAGGATAGATTTGTGAAATATTTAGCTTTAGAAACTCTAGCCATAAGAGAATTAGGAGAAGACAATATACGCTAACCTTGCTTAGTCAATAGAGCAAGATTGAATTGTTGTAGCAAACGGAATCCCGTACCACCAAATTTTTTAGGGATGCAAAGATTCTCTCATGAAATCCATTTTAATCCTTTATCCCTAGACGATGTCCACCAAAAGGCGTTCATCATCCTCTGAATCTCCTCACATAGGCTTTTAGGTAGTAAATGAATACTCATAGCGTAGGTTTGCATTGACTGAACAACATATTTTAATAAAATTTCCTTCCCGGACCTCGATAACAATTTATCCTTCCATCCTTTGATTTTATTCCATACTCGCTCTCTCAAAAATGCAAAGACTTATTTTTTCTATCTCCCAACAAAAGAAGGTAAGCCTAAGTATTTGCTATCATTTTCCTTTTCCTGAACCTCTAAAATATCCTTAACCTCTTGCTTAATGTTCTCACTCACTCTAGGGCTAAAGAGATCGATGATTTATCAAAATTTATCACTTGTCCAGAAGCATTAGAGTAGGATACAAGAACATCCTTAAGCTTCTGAACCTCTGACCCCTAGCATTACGGAACATCAAGCTATCCTCAGCAAAGAGTAAACATGAAATACTAGCAGCGCCTCCAACAACTTTGATGCTATTAAAATTGCCTATCACTTCACTTCTTCTTAACAAACTAGTTAACCCTTCCACACATATAATAAATAAGGAGACAATGTTATCCCCTTGTCTCAAGCCCCTATTCGAGACAATCGGACCTACTAAATTATATACCTATTACACAAACATTAAAACTAACAGTTTTTACACACCTCATGACTAAATTTATCCAATGACTAGAAAGTCCATTCTTTTCATAACAACCTCCAAAAAATCTCATTCCACTCCAAAAAAAGTCCATGTCTCAAGTCCCATTTTTTTCACTTTTATTTTTTCTCAAGCAATGAAAAGTTTCATAAGCCACAAGTGTATTATCTGTAATGAGTCTCCCAGAAATGAAAGCACTTTGTTGATCAGAAATTAAAGAATGCAACAACGACTTAATTCTATTAGCGAGACACTTAGACATGATTTTATACACCACATTAAATAAGCTAATTGGTCTCCAATCAGTCATGAGCTCAAGATTTGTGCATTTAGGGATCAAAGCAATACTAGTGACATTAAATTCCTTCGACATGACACCATGATTAACGAAGTTTAAACAATACTCAATTATACTATTACCAACAATATGCCAAAACTTCTGAAAAAAGGAAGGAGACATTCGACCGGACCTGGCTTCAACATTATTAGAATGTATGATTTCATTGAAAAGTTCCAAATAATTGCAAACCCTAAATTTGTTTTATTTAGTTTTTGATATAATATAAGAAACTTTTTACTTCTTAATATTATGTATCTTTTTACTTTTTAACTACCATATATCTTTTTACTATAATATTACTATTATGTTTTATAATTTCATTTATTAATTGATCTATAGAGCAAATTGATCTATAATTGTAATTTGTATTAGAATGTTTTATAAGAAACTCTTTGACTGCACTTTCTTATATGGGTATAAGAACTATACTTGATCTATAGAGCAAATTGACCTGTAATTGTAATTTGTACATTGATTGACCTTGGAAGAACAGTACTACTTTCCCGTTCTAATTTATTGCACCAGTGTAATTTAGATTTTAAGTAATGTTGTTTTAAGAAACAAAAACTACGACTACCTCCATTCTATGTTTTTTCCTTAATAAAATAAAATTATATTTGAACGATTATATAAGAGGGTGAGGAGGCCCAAATTTAGGAATCAACATAGGCCCCATGAAATGTCAAAGACGACATTTTCTTTATATTTGTCATTGTGTACTTAGTATTACAAAAAACATTATCTCAATCCTTGTTTTAGACAGAAAACATTTTTCTTTACAATAAATTCACAATGGAGATACGTTAAATATATATAGTCAATTAAATTTTAAAATAGCTAAATACATTTATTATTTCTTTAGAGTTCATAGTTATAATCAAATTATAAATACTCATAATGATTTTTAAAAAAGTGGTAATAAATGAAGAGAGAAAATGAATTGTATTGATAAAATTAAAAAGGGTTTTTTATGAATTACAGCCTCAAAGTTTTCTCGTTTTATGAATTACAGCCGCAAAATTTTTTTTATGAATTACAGCCACCAACTTTTTAAATTGACCACCATTACGGCCAAGTGACCGGTTTTTACCGTTGACCAGCCTTTTTCTGATTTTTCCTTTTTTTTTTTCCTTTTTTTAGTTTTTTTTTGTTTTTACTTTTTTTTTAGTTTTCTTTTTTCTTTTTCCTTTTTTTAATTTAATTCCTTCATCCTCTTCACATCTTCATCCTCTTCCTCCTTCTTCTCCATCATCTTCATCCTCTTCATCCTCCATTAATCTTCAAAGTCACCATTAATCTTCAAGACCCAATTTCTCTCCAAAGTCCAAACCCTAGATTTCTTTCACCATTAATCTCTCTTCATCACTTTCCTTACTTTGTTCTCCTCAATGGTAGAAAGGAAGAAGATGAAACTGGATTTGCCCCTGTTGAGATTGAAAGACCCAATTTGCACTTTCTTCTTGAATTTCAATCTCAATCTGGATTGAATTTAATTGATTCTTGTATGAACTAAAATATGAAAAATTGGGTCTTTGAAGAGAGATTAATGAGGTTTGGACTTTGAATTAATGGTAGAAAGGAAAGATTATCCTAATGGGCTAAAAAACTCCAAATCTGGAGAAGCAAAATCTAAAATTGAAGAAGTCAAAAACTTACAAGCTTCAATCTTTCCAAAAATTCAGAAATTATTGTCAAAACAAGCTTCAATCTTTCCAAATATCCAGAAATTATTGTCAAAAATTATGAAACAATGAATTTGCATTGGAATTGATTCTTGAATTGGGATTGAGGTGGGTTTTTTCTCAATACCTTTAAATTGAAACTTTTGAAAGCATCATTTATAAACTTTGATCTTTTGTACCAAGACATGATTTTTGAATGTATGCCAATATGGTGATTGGGGACTTTACATTCCAATCCTGAATTTTTGATCTCGGAAGAAATGGGTTTGATTGGGTCTTTGATTAGGGTTCTTGAAAAGGGGAAAGAAATCTAGGGTTTAGACTTTGGAAAGAAATTGGGTCTTTGAAGATTAATGGTAACTTTGAAGATTAATGGAGGATGAAAATGATGGAGAAGAAGGAGGAAGAGAGAGAAAGATATTAGGGATGAAGAATTAAATTAAAAAAAAGGAAAAACAAAAAAAAACTAAAAAAAGGAAAAAAAAAAGGAAAAATCAGAAAAAGGCTGGTCAACGGTAAAAAGGCTGGTCAACGGTCTCAACCGGTCACTTGGCCGTAATGGTAGTCAATTTAAAAAGTTGATGGCTGTAATTCATAAAAAAAAAAACTTTGCGGCTGTAATTCATAAAACGAGAAAACTTTGAGGCTGTAATTCATAAAAAACCCAATTAAAAAAGAACTAAAATGTATGGATGAGATTAAAAAAAGTGATGATTTCATTATCATTATTATCATCATACCCAGTGTATCCCGCTCATAAATAAACTATGGTCAGGGTCTGAGGAGAGAAAATAGACGGCAACTCATACCTATATAGCAGAGTGTGGTCAAATAGTCCCCCAACTCAAGAAGGGTCTTCAAAGTGATGGCTTATTGTCCAAAATTATAAAAATATACAAATTAAATAGGACAAACCAAAATCAAAACTAATGCAAATTTAATGGGACAAAAGTGGATTATTAGTTCCCAAAGTCAACTTCTTGCAAGTTGCTCAAGTAGTACTTTGTTTTAACGTTTAAAGTGGTGTTTCATGAAGTTGACTTAGGATACTCAGCTCTAGTCAACGAGTTTCAAGTCATAAGAAAGTCGTCCTTATTTTAAGGCACGAGCATAGTTTTCAGCCTGTAAACCAATAATATTCACGACCATCATTATTATGCGTACAATCATTCAACAAAGCCAACCAACTATCCTATGCCGTTTCTGGAAGCAAACCAGCCAAAATACACACAATATCAATGTTACCCGATATTAATGCCGTTTTTGATGATTTTTGAGCCCCAGGCGAAAAACAAAAAAAGAGTCTTTAGTTATGAACTTAACTGAAAAACTTGATACTGCAGGTTTGATCTATGCTAAATACTAATTTAATAAGGATTAACTTAATTTGAACCCCTTCATGTGTTGAGCCTTGACAATTACACTTCAAAATTACCTTCAGGAACGACCTTGGTCGATATTTTTTAATGTTTAAAATTAGTTATAAAGGACGAAAAATTTATACCTCTGTTCCAAAAAATTTGAAGCAAAAGGGACATTATAGAATTTCTAAGAAATTGGTAATAGTAAATTAAGGGAGAGTATTAATTGTGTGGATAAAATTTAAAAAGTTAATATGTTTGGATGAGATTAATAGAAACTGGGGGACCCATTTTCCAAAAAATAGATTTGATTGAATCTAAGTGAGATGCGTAATAAAAATAGATTTGATTTAAAATAAGTGAGACGTGTATATGGATTTGATCCCACATTATTTTAGTGCGGAACAATCTAAAAATGCATTAAAATAATAAGTATTTTTATTTTACAAGTAAAATTAAGTATGATCAATGAAAAATACGGATTATTATTAGTTTGGTGCATGCTAAAACAAAATAGCCGGACGAAGTTTATATAAAACTTTAACATAAAAGAAATATTTTGTCTCTTTGAAATGGCCTTAATTTAGGTGCAAATTTATAGGCACAAATAAGTCAAACAAGATTTTATAACTGATTATACTTCTCTATTTGAATTTGTTTCATTATTTGTTTTTTGATAGAATACTAATTTTTATTGCTGTTGGTGGGAAAATAAGAAAAAAAATAAATTAGCGAAATAAATGTATAAAAGAAATGTAAATAGATTGAGTTTGTATTATTTATTACTCCCTCCGTTTCCTAATGTTCTTCCCATTTAGAATATTCTATTTTGGAAAGAGAAATTTGATTGATATTTTTAAGACATATATAGAAGACAAAATATATCCATGTGAGATCTCGTTAGATTCGTCTTAATGTATACTTTTTTATTATATATTTTTTATAATTTTTTATGATGCGTATTTAGAGATATTTAGGCTCAAAATTTACTTTGAAAACTGTGCAAAAAGTATGGAAAGAACATTTGGAAACGGAGGGAGTATATAATATTTATAATTTACATAAATATTTTGTATCAATAATTAAATAGAAAATCTAAATATCTAATAAATAATAATCGTCAAATTAAGATTACCAATTGTATTTACCGACTAACAATGCTAGTCGAAGGATCTTTTTATCACTACCATCCGAATGACTTTCAACTGCATGGTTAGTCGGAAATTGATTGAAAATAATAAATATTGGAAAAGCTTCTAAAATTTAGGTTTTTAATGCTAGCTGCTTTCCCACTAGTGGAATTTCCGGATGAACGTTAGTAGGAATACGGTTAGAATTCCGATTAAATCTCTAGTATAAGATTTAAATTCGAGGATCCGACTAAACACCGACCAATATTTTTTAGTACGAATCTATACCTATAACTAAAATAAAACACACTTATATCACCATCTTCCCAATCTAATGAAGTGTTATTTTGTGGATTAATATTTTCCCTCCAATGAAGGATGATAATGTCATCCTAATATGTTGATTAATTCGTATGAATATATTATCATAATAATCAATACATTGGAAATTGATTTATATAATCAATATATGTAAATGCATTGATGGAATTGGTTAATGTAATCTACCTTTCAAAAAAATTTAAAATATTAAATTTAAATATTAAATTGATTTTAAACAAACTTTGTTATGCTTACGTAATAAATATTAAAATCATATCAAAATAATATTAACATCCTACAAAACTTATAAAATAGTATTTGTAAAATTAAAATAGAATCAAACATTAGCTAATTTAGACCTGGGAAAACGGTCGGCCGGACGGGTTACGGGTCGGGTCACCTTCAGTCGGGTCATTTTCGGGTCAGGTCATTTCGGGTCAGGTCACTCTTTGTTCCGGGTCGGTCGATTTGACCCAACGGGTTATGAATTATGAAAATTAAAATTAAAAAAAAATGATTTTTCCATATATTTATTATTTATGAAACTTTTTTAATAAAAAACTATTTCTCATCCCTATGACATTAATCCACATATCAATTAACACAGTATTAAAGCCTTATATGTGATTGAATTCAAGTTATAAGAAATCAGTAATTGCGATGCTCGTTGTCTAAACATTAAATCTCTATGTATAGTTGGATTTGTAAGATAAGTGTCACATTAGAGAAACCAAATGTGCGATTTTCTAAAACTAGTTGGTATGTCGAGTTCATCTAAGTGTAAAGAAAATAAGAGAATTAATACTTATTTTAAAAGACTTGTAATATACGTGCTTCATAAAATTTATTGTGTAATGTTAGATAAAAAAGACGTTAAATATTTTCTTATTTTCTCATAAAAAATATTTTCACAATTATCATGTTGGAAAGATATACCAATAACTAAGTACTTATTTCGACTTATAAGATACACGTTTTATAATCTAGGGTAGCGACGTTTCTATTCTGAAAAGCTCATTCAAATGTGCAAAACGTTCTTATAAATTATATCGATTTGTTTACTAAATTGTAGAAAAATAAAAAACTCATCTGACTGATTTAACAAGATATATGTATTCAATTACGATGATTATAATAACGTCCTTTTTTAAAGAAAAATAAATACGATGAATAAAAAGATGTTAAATGCGAATTTTTTGAGATCTATTAAAGAGTTTTAGGGTTCAAATGATATAGTCAATATGTTGAGATACGGTAAAACAAAAATTTTATTTGAAATGAATTCTAACATTGAGATTACTCTAAAAATTGACATTAGACCTGTCAAAACGGGTCGGTTGCCGGTCGGGTCATTTTCGGTCGGGTAATTATCGGGTCGGTCATGTTTCGGGTTAAGTCGCTTTCGGATCGGTCAGGTTCGGGTTTTGACGAGTCGGGTCTCGGGTCTATTTTCGGGTCGGATCAAATTTTTCCAGGTCTATTAGCTATTATATGCAATTATTAATTTATTGAAAATGAATAATCAATAATTTATAATTCATTTTCTTTATTTTTTGAATATTATAGAAAACAATAAAATGACAAAATTGTGCATCGCACGGGGATTATCTAGCTCCTACTAAAATAAAGAATGTATCACTTTTACCTACTTAATTTATTTTTGACTAGCGAAAAAACAATTAGAAATCATCAGTGGTATACATGTTTACCGACTGAATTTCGATTGTTTTTGTTTGTCGAAATTCAAGTGTTTTTAGTGAAATATTATATAAAATATCTGGATAGATACAAGATGTGATGAATATAAATACTCCCGCCTCCTATTCAGCTTAATTGTCCCATTTAGTTTTTCTCACTTGTCGAGGTAATATTTTAACCTTTAATATCTCAAATTATTCTAAATTAAAAATTATAAAAATTTGATATTAATAATCCTTGTATTGAGACGAATCAAACAAGATCCAACATGACTACGTTTTAACTTATAGATTAAGAGTAAAATACAAATTAAGAGTGATAAGTGAATAGTGAAAAGAAATAAAACAGTTAGGCTGAATAGGAATAGGAGGGAGTATTATATGTGCAGTGGAATCAAAATAAAGGCAAATTACATAAAAGATAAAATTAATGAAAATCATAGACAGAGAATGTACAAAAAATGAGGTTGTTTTAATTCTAACATTTTTATAACACGTTAAATGTTATCTCAATATCTGGATAGATACAAGATGTGATGAATATAAATCCTACCACACCTCTTATTCAGCTTAATTGTCCCATTTAGTTTTTCTCACTTGTCGAGGCAATATTTTAACCTTTAATATCTCAAATTATTCTAAATTAAAAATTATAAAAATTTGATATTAATAATCCATAGTATGTTTTCTCAATATCTATATTCACCTAAAATTTTTATTCACCACACACCACATATCATTATCTATAGCAGGTAAATTTTCATTCTCACGTTTTGTTCATCTGAAAATGCATTTAAACTCATCTTTACAAGCTTTTGGCCAATTGGGGTAAACCAATTATGGTTATACACACTTTATATCATGCTATATTCACTTATACACACTTTACAAATTATCTATAGCAGGAAATTATAAAAAACTACTTATTCTATACCACCTTTTGGCAAAAAAACTACCTTTTCTATTTTTTTTTTCCGAAAAACTACCTTATATGACCCCAAACGTATGCAAAACACTACCTGTTGATGGAATTCGTTTGTTGACCGTCAAGTTTTGTTTAACCAAACACATTTTTTGCACGTGATGTTATTAATTGCACTTAAGTGACGATTGCTCTACTCTCCATAGCTTACCTTCCATTCTATTTGTTTCTCATTGTTCATTGAGTTAACCTATGCATGCAACAATTCCTTCAAGGTGAAGATTTAGCATCTACTCTTCTAATCTGTTGATAAGTTAATTGTTCTTCATTTATTGCATTAAGTCAACAACCTAAAATTTCTTCTTCTCTCTAATGCATGTATTTGTTTAATAATCTGCTTCTCACATTTTCTTACTCCTTGAAACTCTCTGATTTTATCAATCTAATCATTAACGAAGATCTTAAACACAATTTCTTCTTTAGTTTGTTAATAATGGCTAAAAAGAGAAGAGTGGTGAAGAATTTTACTATGATATCCCAGATTTAGCTTGAAAAGGGATTGATACACTACTCATATCAACAAGGTGCATCTTCTTTTCATGGGAGCCCATTTGCTATGAACTCCATAGTTAAGCGTGCTTGGTGGGGAGCAAACTTAGGATGGGTGACCTATTGGGAAGTTTTCCTTAGCGCGCACGAGTGAGGCCAAAGTGCACTAGAATGACTCGTGTTGGTCTGTAGGGCCATTCTACAATCTCCATGAGTATTCATCGGTGGTCCGAGGGGCCGGGATGTTACAAATGGTATCAAAACCAACAGGCGACAGTGGCTGATCGTGTGTTTAGTGCACCTAGTGGGAAAAAATATCCTAAAACTACGGTCCAACGAGGACGTTGTCTTCCTAAATACTTCAGATTTAGCTTAAAAAGGAATTGATAGACTACTCATATCAACAAGATGCATCTTCTTTTCAAGGGAGCTCATTGCTAAGAACTTCACAGTTAAGTGTGCTTGGTGGGGAGCAATCTTAGGATGAGCGGCCTCCTGGGAAGTTTTCTTGGGCACGCACGAGTGAGGCCAAAGTGTACTGGAAAGACTCGTGTTGGTCTGTGGGGCCAGTCTATAGTCTCCATGAGTATTCATTGGCGGTCCAAGGGGCCGGGGTGTTACATTTACTATTGAGTTCAAATCAGTAACTAAACAAGGGTATTTTTTTCCTTACATTTCTTGATTGTGTGTTAGGGTTATTGATTGACCTTGTCTTTAATCTAGATTTTTTGATTTTTGATTCTATTGTGTGTTTAATTGTATAAACTTTGCTACTATTATTTAACCTATGAAGCCAATCAATAATAGATAGTTTTGGGGTTTTTTTTGTGACAATGAAGTACACGACAGAGTATAGACAATTAGGTTCATCTAGCCAAATGAACATACTCAGCCCCTCAATTTGGCATCCGGGTCAAAAAAACCTTGTTCCACAAAGTTTTCTTTGCAAAAGGAGCACCACACCCAAACTTATCAACCTTCGATTTTCCTATTGAAGAAGATGAATGCATGGTTTGAATGCAGCAAATAAGGAAGAAGATGTGAGAGTTAGGTAATAACAGGAGCTAAAATCTACTTCAAAATATGAAAAATAGACTCAATTAATAAGGGAAGGGAAAAGAAGGAAAAATATAGCAAATATGAAGGAAAAGGTACATTTATTAACATCACGTGGAAAAAACGTGCTTGGTCAAGAAAAATTTAACAGCCAACAAACGGATTCCGTCACCAGGTAGTGTTTTGCATACGTGTGGGTCATATAAGGTAGTTTTTTGCAAAAAGAAATAAAATTAGAATAGGTAGGACGGGTGGGTTTGAGGTGGGCAGTTGGATATCAGGCAGGTCAGGGCAGGCGGATGGATATCGGACGAATAAGACCTTATACTCATAATCTACCCATTACCCAAAGCAAGTAGATTTTTTCATATTCATATTCACCCACTATGATAGATACGAGATGCAAAACTCATCTACTTTTACCCGCTGGTCATCTCTAGTGTGTACTCCCTCCGTCCCTATGTTATTGACTTATTTTTGCAGCAACTTGAGGTTTGTAGTCCATTTATTAGTACATTGTAACTTCTGAATTCTGACCACGCCAATGTGGACTTGTGGAGTAACCCCAAAACAGCCTATTCAACTAGTGCAGCTGAATTCACTCACTATCATGTGTTTATCATTGACTATAATATTTTCTGCTTGGACAAAAAATCGTAGAAAAAGATTATATATATTTGTTACTCCTATCCAAATTTATTTTATTTTCTTTGGTCAAATGATTGTGTCTAATTTTTAATATGTTCTTTATATTCGTTTAATTTTATTTTCGGATATAATATTATCATTTTTAATTTCTATATCCTCATTTTTAGTTCTGTAAACATCAATTTTTCGAATCTATTACATCTAACTAGTATTGAAACTCGTGCAATATACGAATATATTAGTATGGAATATATAAAAATATAACTTTAAAAAATAATAATAATATATATTATTGTGAATGAATTTATCGAATATAGGACTTTTTAAAACAAAAATTTAATATTGATTTTTTTTATAAATTATTTAACAAATACATTATTTTTTCATTGAATTAAACGTAAAAAAATTTTTCTAGGTTAGGCATGATAAAATTGCAATAATATAGTATATAATTAATTTACTTGATTTAGGGCGCTCTAATTTAAAAAAAAAAAATTCTTAATTAGGTAAACATTGTCATATAATCAAATATTATCTACTAAAATAATTTCATTTGTCAAGACTCTTTACGATGACATTTATCATTTTTTAATATTTTTTATTAGTATGTGTATGTATGATTTCTAAAAATCCATGTCATAAAAGAGCGGGGAGTATTAGTGTCAAAAAAAAAATGTAAATTGCAAATTGGAATATTAAAATAGTCAATTGATGTGGTCAACATTAATGCATTATTACTCTATATTTGCTTGATTTAATGCAATAGTTACATGACAATGAATTATTGCATGGATCTGATTTTTATATATGAATTATTACATGACAATGAATTAATATTACTTAATAATAAGCAATACTTAGTGAACATAAATTAATGGAGTTATATAATTATACGCCCCGGTAACATAATAATGTATCACATAGAATAATAATATGAAATAAGATTTCAATTTTGGGTAAAGTCCACACAACTTTCATTAATCAGGTCCTCTTTTGAGAGACCGTCTATAGTATAAACGTCTCTCAAGAGCCTAGTTCATATCTCCCTTTTAACATACAAAACCAACACACGGTCTCGAGTAAGAATTTGTGTTCATTAATACTTATTTACACATGCATCTCTCTTTTTTTTCACCCTAATTTCCACAAAATTTAATTGTTTTTCCATTTTTCTTAACGATCGTACAATAGCGTGCTATTGCAAATTATTGATTACAAAGGGACTAATACAAAAAAAATTGTGGAGAAAATTTTTTATATATTACATAATAAAAATAACAGACTAAAAAGAAAATTGTTACCATTTCTATGTGCAAGAGGGAGTACATGTACTTAGTTGTACTTAAATATTGATATAATATCTATGTTTATGAAGTCAACTATTAAAATTAATTCCTACATACTAATCAACCATCTAGAAGTCTTACATTACACACTATAAATTCCTACTATTTCTATCATGAGTGTAATACAACTATACAAGTATATACAACCTTATTCACTTAATTAAAAAAAAAGAATATTCTAGAAAGAAAAATGAAGTTAATATTTGTGTTAATTGCAATTATAATGGTAATTATACCAATTAAGGGTTCATTAGCACAACCTGATGTGGGGTGTTTACTAAAGATTTCAAATTGTTTGGGTAATGTGACAACACAAAGTGATATACTTGGATGTTGTCCAATTATTAAACAAGAAATAGATAATGAAAGAGAATGTTTTTGCTTGTTAAATCAAGCTATGCAACAAAATGAAACTACAATCTCTGAAGTGGATACTATTCTCACTTTTTGTAGCATTACTCATTCTTTTCAAACCTTATGTCCTGCTGGTATGTATCTATAATATGAACTATTTTCTTTTATTTTTGTTTTCAAGTTTTCTTAATTGCAAATTTGTCATCTCTATTTAATATTTTAAGATATTTTTACATTCTATGCCGCTTATATTTTACTTTGAAATGAGGAGTATATGAGATTTTAATTTGTGATCTTTTCATTTTGTTGGCTCTGATACCATATCAAAAAGCTAACTCGATTAAACAGCTAGTCTCTTGAGAGACCGTCTCTTTGAGAGACGACGTATTTCAAGTCCAGCCCATTAAAGACTAATACCTACTTACCGTATTCTTAATGCTTACTTACATTATCCATAATGCTTACTTATCGTATCCTTAATGCCTACTTTCAATATCTTAAATGTCTACTTACATTATTTTTTATGCCTACTTACAACAATTAAAAAATATATAATAGTCCGACCCAATTAGAGGTGATCTCTCAAAGTGATCATCGCTCACAAGAATTTATGCGATTAAAAGACTAATAGTATTGATAATAAGATTTTAGCCTGTGACTTCTCATCATGTTGGCTCTGATATCATATCAAAAAGCTAACTCAATTAAGAGATTAAAAGTATTGATGAGATTCTAATTTGTGACCTCTCATCATATTGACTCTAATGCCATGTTAAGAAATCAATTCGATCAGAGGACTAATATTGTTGATGAGCATTTACCAAATTGTGATTGTTATTTTGAAGGTTCAAATGAAGATAATTTGGCCCCCTTGTCCTCACCGCCAAGTAAATCTTTTCATACTATGTCAAAATTCATAGAAAATTTGATTTCTACATTGTGTGTGAATAGGAATTGATGATAATTGTTTCTGTATTTTTAGGTTCTACCTTAACCCCAACGGAAACATCATCAGCTCCCTCGTCAGAAGGTAATTTTTTTCTCTTGGAGTTATAAATTGGGTAACATAAATTCTTACGTAAGACCGTCTATACAATAGACGTCTCAAGTTTTGGGGCTGATCCAATTGATAAATTAAAAAAAAACTGATAGGTGGTTTTGTAAGTTAAAAGAAAGATATGGGCTGGACTCTTGAGAAACGTATATAGTATAGACCGTCTCTGAAGAGAGGGTCTGATTGCGTAATCCTTTTCGTGTACGATTGTATTTTATATGAAGTGCGTGCTCGTTATACTTAAAATATGTAGGATTTGTGTAATTTGTTTGGAAATGCACTATCAAATAGTTATTTATTAATTCTAAAATAAAAAATTACAAATATATATCAATCGAGTCAATTTCAATTATTAACATCTTGGAATAAACGATATTTCTATTATCATAAAAATCACAAGTAAATTCAAAATTTAATGATTCTTGATATGTATATCGTATAAGGACTTGATCATATTGAGATTCAAATATTAATAAAAAATAATTTTACTTTGATTAAATATTTGTGTTTAAAATAAATAATCATGTTTAGGCCGTAAAGTTTTTTTCAAAAGAAGTAGGAAAGGGTAAAAAAATGTTAGAAAAAAGTTAACGAATTTTTTTTTAAAATGTGTAATAATTAGAGATAAATTTGACTAAAATTATACTCCTATGATAATAAATATAGAAAGATTTTTTAGAAAATATCAATTGACATCTTGACCCGCGGAAATTTCCCCGATTTTAGAGAACGTTAACAATTTAGAGAAAGTACTACTTATTCTTGATTTTTTAGAAGCACATTTGGTTGCATATATGGACTACTCTCTTAATTTTATTTTAAATGTCTTATTTGCTTTTTGCACGTTTGTCGATGCACTAATTTAATACTCCCTCCAATTCATTTCAATTGTTCAATTTGCTTTTTCACACTATTCATCAATCTCTTTTGATTTGTATTTTATTCTTAGTCTAAAAGTTATAACATAGTCATGTGAGATCTTGTTTGATTCATCTCAATACAAAGATTATTCATATCAATTTTTCATAATTTTTATTTAAGCATAATTAGAGATATTAAGAGTCAAAATGTTACCTCGACAAGTATGAAAAAACAAATAGGACAATTGAAATGATTTGGAGGGAGTACTTAATAGCGATTTACTGTGTATAATTAAAAATTTTTAAAAAAATAAACATTAATAAATCTTATATTGAGAAAAATCAAATAAAATTTCATTTGACTATGTTTAAATGCATTAATAAAAAAAGTACTAATTTTAAAAATTGATTAATAATAACCCAAAACACATGGACATTGAAAAAAGAAAGGGGCCAGTACTTATTAGTTTATAACTATGAGAATAAAAAGTCAACCCCTTTCTCATGTAAATATGGTCAATCCCTTCCCGTGTATATGGGATCTATATAAACTTTATAGATTGTTACTTGAAATGAACGTCTGTACGATGTTTAACAATCAAAAACAAAATGATAATAAAATACAAAAGATCAACATAAGTGTTTATTGAGGTATTTCGAATACCTTCCCCTTCAAATGTTGTTTATTATAAATGATTTAACAAAACTACCTATCAGTTTGTGGTGAGTCTTGAGAACAATTTTGTTTATCTTGAGAACAATTTCTCAAGATCACAAACACTAAAGCAAAGTAAGAACACTCTCAAGTTTTTAACAAAGCTCTATCCCTCTCAACAATATGTGTGTTTGTGGTGAGTCTTGTTCTGTGAATGATACCTTTTATAGAGCAAGGTGAGTGTCATTCATAGAGTCACACATTGATCACCATAAAGCACAATTAACACCCTAATTAACATGTCAATTAACTCTACAATAATGCATGATAATAAACAACACATTAAACACAAGAATAAAGTACCTACAACAATGCCATAATGAACCATAAACTGCACAAAATGGGATCTGAGGAGGCTGCTCGACTTTCACTCGGTCGAGCCACAACCTCGCTCGATCGAGCCAACCTTCAGAATAGCTACTGGCTTCATTTTGACCTGCTGCTGACCCAACCACTCGAGCGGCCCCCAGCTGGTCGAGCTGAGCTACTATCTTGATCTCCACTTGTTGCTTTGTTCAAGCAAACCCTCATATATTCAAACTTCAAACCATCGCAATACAACACATCTTTATCGACCCTTTCCAAAGTATACTCTAAGGCATTTTCTATTAAGTGTTAAAAACTAACGTCATTTTCATGAGTATTGTTACTTGCTTTAACATTACTTGTTAGTGGATCTTTAATTTTGATTTTATGTATAAAGACTAAATATATTGTCTCTATTATACTTGGTATATTTTGCACTTTATTATACAACATAATGCATGATGATTTTGAATATTTATGTATTGAATTATGCATAGTTAAAAATTATAAAATGTTACGTTTAATTAGACGATTCAAACAAGATTCTACTTGATTATATTATTTAGTACACATTAATCGCACACTAGCGGAAAACAATGTATCTGCTGCGATACATTTGCTGCGGATTTATTTATACGCAGAAATTAATAGAAAAAAAAATTGGGTAAAAAAAAAATCAAAAAAGGCTGCTATTTTTTGGTTAGCCCACAGCCAATAATGTTTTCAAGCTATCAGTTGTCACCACTAATGCTTGGGTCCAAAACCGCAGCCTTTACTGGCACAAAACCCGCCGCCATTAGTGTTTTTTCTACTAGTGGCAATACATGAAATAAGCTTGAATGATAAATAACGTCAATAAATATAGTGTAGCAAGTATTTCGGAATGGAAGAAGTATTATATGATGGATCATTAATTTTGTTTAACGTATGACAATATGACATAATAGGGAGTTGTTGGGATAGGATTGCAAATTGTACGAGCGAAACATCTTCGCTAAGTGATATATCAGAGTGTTGTCCACTCCTCAAACAAGAAATATCAGACGAAAGAGAGTGTTTCTGTGCAGCCAAGTCTGTTCTTCTTCAAAATCCATCTGATGCCGAGTCTATTTCTCAGTTTCTCACGCTTTGTAGCGTCTCCTCTTTTGACACTTTGTGCCCCGGTATACATCTCTATCATATTTATATTCGGGTGTTTCGCAAAATATTTTATTAAACAATTTAAGCTTATTTTCATACGAGTGATTAAGTGGTCAAACCATCAAGGTGTTTATAGCAACAGATTTAAAATCAGGTGATAAAACCAATTAATAAAATCAGTTGTTTAAATCAATCACTGTAATCAATTATCACCGCCCTATCTGGTAGCTTGAGATGTGGCCATGTTGGGTGACAATTATATAGTCAAATGCATCAATTTAAATAACTCTATTTGACTTGTGTAACAGACCACATAAGTATTAGGTCGGGTTTCATCATAAAAAATGGGCTCAAACGGGCCAAATAAGAATTTGAACTTATTTACGAAATTGTTTTCTTGAATTTTGATCGAAATAAGTAAGTCATATGGACTAAAATGTCATTTAATTTCATTACTTGCCTATATTAATAAAGGCTCTCAAAAGCCTGTTTAAGCTCGCTCTGTTTATACTAATAAAAAGTTCACAAATTCTTGTGAGAGACGGTCTCTTTGAGAGACCATCCCTAAATTGATAAGCCCATCATCATTTTTTAGTTTAATTAGGCTTTAATGGGATGGGTCTGAGAGGTGTCTCTCAAAAAGACGGTCTCCCAGGAGACTTGCTATAAAAAGTTAGTTTGAAGCCCAATATATATAATTTGACACATTTAAGAGGCGAGTTTGTGCTCCTAGTAAATTCAGTCCGTCTAATTGTTTTTTCATGTACGAAGGTACTCCATCAAATGATCCTAGTCCTAGTGATGCTGACACCCCTCCAGGTAAATCACCCACTCTTAACCTATTAATTTAGTTGGTTAGATCATAACCCCGATCCTAACAAGATAGTTTAAATCGTAAAATAATTTCATATAATTCAATTGTCATATATATATATATATATATATATATATATATATATATATATATATATATATATATATATATATATATATATATATATTTATTTATTTAAGATAATTACATCCATATCATTGTAAAATATAAATTTTTCTTGATTTGCAGTTTGAAAATATTATTGAAAGTATTCTTCTTTAAAACTTAATAGATGAAGTCGAATAACTTTTTACTTTCATCTTAAAATCTTAATAAAGGACAACTATAATTGATAATTAGTAATACAAGGCACATTAATACATATTAATATGATCACACTATTCTACGATTCGATTCTACCGATTTCGATCCTACCCCTTCTTAGCTGGAATTATGATCCTAACAACCATGGGTAATGGCTAATAAAACCTTTTTAATTAAGAATTAATGAGATTGAAATTTGCAAACAAATATTAATGTTAAATTGAAATATAAATAGATTTAGAAATTTCTACATAGTCCAGAATTCCAATCCATTTAATCTCACGTATCCAACTTAATTGAGTTGATGTATTTATCAATTCATCACAATTAACCCATTTACTTAGATAAGTCAAAAATCTCAATCAAAGCAGTAGATTTGAAGCTTGCTTTTTTTGAGTTTTCCGGTCAAATAATATATGTCTTGCATAATGAGGTCCTTTTTTGAGAGACCGTCTATTGTATAAACATCTTTCAAGAGCCCAGCCCATATCTCCCTTTCAACTTACATAATCACCAATTAGTTTTTTTTTTTAATTTATAAATTAAGCCAACCCCAAAACTTGAGACGGAAACGGTCTCAAATAAGAATTTGTGATACATAATTAATCAAATTTAATGAAAACATAATCATTTTGAATAATTATAACGAAAAGGTGTTACAAAAGTCGATGAGGAACAAGTGTTTAGATTAAATTTCCGTGTTTTGTTAACTTTTATTCCCTCTAATTCAAAGGAAATGTTTTATTCTCTTTTTGGGTACGTTAATCTCAAATATTGTCTCAATTTTATTTATAATACCCTTTTTTTATACCAATTTACCCTTGAAATTTTACTTTAATTCAAACGAGTATCTATCCTTCATCAATTTACCCTTAAAATCACAAGTAACATCACCTACTATTTAGAGTGGTCCCCACCCTTTCTTAATAGTTGCGTCAAACCAATATGAGGCAATAGGTGTCAATTGGAGGGATTATTATCTTTAGCTTTTGTTAAATGAAGAATCATTCACTACAACATAAATTGCTTTTAGTGAGATTTATTTAGCGACATTTAATTTAAATGTCGCTATTTCAAATTTCTTATAGTATATATAGAGGATTTAGTGACATTTATTAGACCCTTTAGCAGCATAATAAAATGTCACACTAAAGTTTTTAGCGACATAGGATCTAGTGACATTTCTCACAAATGCCACCGTAGACTATAGTGACAATTACATACGCCATTAAAGACCAAATAAAGTGTCGCTAAATATCTTTGTATTGGAAGTTAAAATAAAAACCAATAATTATTACACTAAAAATATGAATCAGTGGCATTTTTTTAATGCAACTAAATCTAATGTCGCAAAAAGCTAAATTTGTAGTAGTGATTATTCGTAAAAAGCTAACATTATGTTCCGTTATTTAAAGAATAAATAAATAATGTATTATGTCCATTATTCTTTTCATATACCTTAAATAGATTATGTTAATGTCCTTAATTAAGCATGGCGGTTTAATTGAACGAACAACTTTGAAGAGAATAAATGTAAATAATATTAAGGAAAATTTGCTCAAATAATCCCAACTATCACCCGTTGGCCAAAAATAATATTTACTATCAATTATTTTTTAATAATCCCAACTATTCTCATAATTTGTTGAAAACATACCCATCCCGTTTTTATTGGCTGGAACAGGTAATTTTTTCACTTTTTTTTCTTTTTTTACTTAACTGTTCAAACTAACCCTTCCTCTTCATCTATTAATCAAAAAAGAAAGGAAAAAAGTGGAAAAGTTACCTGTTGTAGCCGGTTAAAAGGGAGGTGGGTATGTTTTCAATAAATTATGAGAATACTTAGAATTATTAAAAAATAATTTATAGTTAGGATTATTTTTGGCCAATAATTAATAGTTGAGATTATTTTAAGCAAATTTTAATGTCGCATGATCTTGCCACATTATTGTATAATCTTGCATTATTTTAATGAAGTATTACTAACTATTGTAATTTAATTTATTTTTTGAAGGTCCTCCTTTAAGCCCTCGTGGATCTTTATTTTCCTCACCGCTAGGTAAATGTTGCCATATACACTTCCATGAGTTATAATCCAGAGATATATTTTTTTATTGTATTAATTATAAAAATATATTATCCTTTTTTCCTTCCTTAATTTTAAAGCTACACTTTTTATAAAAGTTCTCATGTAAAAATAATGCGTACTTAAAAAAAAACTATTCGTATAAGAACGTTTTACCATGAGACGAGTTTGTATCATTAAACTATGTTTCTAATTCGTCACTTGATAGAATTTAGAAAATGGGCCTGGACAATCCAAACAAGGAGGAGAAGAAGTAGTCCACGCACTCATAAACCCAAAGAAGGTTCACTACTAAAACCAATTGGTGATAGTAGGAGTTATTCCTTGAGTTTATAAAGTGATGCATACTCTTCTCTTTCTCCGATGTGGGACAACTCACATGTGGGTAACACATGGGCAATTGGGCACTTCAACATCACTAAGATTGTAAGTGATCATTTTAAGGTTATACGTAATCACTATAACACTACTGATCATTTAGAAAACAGAGATATTAACCGAAGTTATAAGTGATCATTTTAAGAAAGTAAGTGTACATTAAACTAGTCTAATAGAGATAAATATTAAGAGCATTGTTAATTATTATGACAGGTAAAAATGATAGTCAAAATGGGAGCGGAGCAAAGATGTTAGGCAAAAACAGTAGTAACAAGTTTTCAAATTCACTTGGACTACTTCCTACTTCCTTTTTGCTCATTTGGGCGATGTTCTAAATTCTAATACTCTTACGTATCAATTTTTCGCTTTCCTTTTATGTACTTTTAATTTTGTATTGTGATATTAATATTTTTTAAATTTATGGAGAGTTAAGTTATTGTAGTGTGTGTTCTTTGCAAGTTTGTAGTGTGTACAATGTCATGCATGTTACTATAATAGTGAAAATTATGAGTAATAAACCAAATTTTACTCATCTCCCAAAAGTAATCTATTTATTGTTTATTTAATAAATCTGTCTAGCAACTTATGATTTTACAACTTTTTTATAAGTCAAGCAATAATAAGAAATAAACAATAAATGAATTTATTTCAACGATTATACCTAATAGATTGATTTATCTATCTATAATAACTATTACTAAAACAAAACACGCTGACATCATCACTAATTAATATTGCTTACGTGTCACAACCTCAATAAAAAATTTCCCTCCAAATTTCAATGATGACATCATCACTAATTAATATCTTTGACTTAATTACTTTCTAACTATAACTATAATGTTATCCATGTTGATGTTATACTTTTTAAGTCGTCACATCATTTAATAAATTAGAAATCTATATATTTTATTTCATTTTTTCAATTATTTATAAAATCTTATCAATTTTATTTATTAAATGAGTATTATTTAAGTGTATTGGATATTTTAAGTTGGTTAAAAGATAATATACTTTTATGAGGATTTTTTTATTTATACTAATGAAATTGGTTACTTAAATGCAATGCATAAGTCTAATATGATTTAGGTTGTGACTACTCTTATGCAAGTCACTTATATTTTTTATGACAAACAAATTTTTTTAAAAAATTTTATAAAATAATTTTACATACATATTTATGTTAAATCTATAACTAAATTTTCACAATCATCTACGCACAATGCAAAGTATGGTACAAATCAACAATATATGTAATATATACAACTATTCAGAGTGAAATAAGATACAACTATATATACAACTATTCAGAGCGAAATCAGATACAACTATAATGTAAAATTTATCTTAAAAGTTTAATTTCTTAAATGATATGTCAGTAAATTTAATAAAGTCGTGCATCGCACGGGGATTATCTACTTAAAAATAAAGAAAAATACTTTCAAAATCCTAACACCGGGTGGTTTCTTTCTAAAAGTCTTATCTTTCATATATTTTAACCCTTAATATCTCTAGTTGTTCTTAATAGATAAATACAAATTAAGAGTGATAAGTGAATAGTAAAAATAAATGGGACTAATAACTTGAATACAGGGCCGTCTTAATCATTTTGGGGGCCCTGTTCTAAACTTTAAAAATGGGCCCTAATAAAAAAATATTATGCTTAAACGAAACACATACTCAAACTACTTTATTTAAATGATAAATAATATGCTTAATATCCTAATACAATCTCAATCATCAAAACTTTAAATTATTTAAATAGAGCCGATCTTCTAGCATTTTTTGAAACAAAATCATCAACCATGTCTTTATATTCCACCTTCTCCAAAAGATCATTTTCAATTGCGATTAATGCCAATCCATTAAGTCGTTCTTGTAACATGGTAGACCGCAAATAAGATTTCAACAACTTCAACTTTGAGAAACTTCTTTCTGCAGAAGCAACTGTTACAGGAATAGTCAATAAGATCCTGTATGCAATCATTGTATTAGGAAAACAATCTACGCCTTTCAAAAATTTTAATATATCAATAGCTCCCATTTTGTTTGCAGGCAAGATATCTCTTAATAATTTTAACTCCACATATAGTTCATGTCCATCAACATCAGATTGCTCATTATGTGTTAATGCTTGCTCAATATGACTACAACTTGACTTCAAAGATATATCATCTAATGATTCTAACTTTTCAGAAGTAAACATGAAACCAAATATACTTTTCATATTCTTGATATTGGTCAAATCTTTTATTAAGAGAAACAATAACTTGGTCAACAAGGATAAGAAAAAAATTTACTCTAAAAGATTCTTCCCCTTATAACTCAACTGAAGGGGGTATTTGAATTCTCATCAAATTGTTTTTTTCTTCGAATAACACGCCTTTGAGTACTAACAGAATCCTAGAAAAGATTCTTCAATACTAACAGAATTTGTAGAGACATCCACATATCTTATTATTAAAGACATTTGTTCTTGGTGACTAATATCAGGAGTACAATCAAGTATCACAGAGAAATACTTTACTTGTTTAATTTTTTTTAAAATTTCAGATTTAATTGTAGAAGCAAGCAAAACTATTAACTCATTTTGAATGCTATGCCCAAGATAGTGAAAGTGAATCTCATCATTTGTGATACGTTTAACATGCTCTTGCATAATTGGATCAAACTCGGCCAACATTTCAATCAAGCCTAAAAAATTACCATTGCTTTTTTGATATAATTTCCCATTAGAACCACGAAAAGCAAGGCTATGTTTAGCAAGGAATTTCACTATTGAAATAAGTCTGTTTAAAACATTTTTCCAATGATCCTTTTCTTTCTCAATTAGTCTTTGAGTCGTTTTATCAATAGTTTCATTCTTTTGGAGCCTTAAACGCAACTCATACCAAGTAGACATATTCTTAACATGTTCAATACCCGTTTCATGCATCTTTAAGTCTCTCCCCAGTATGTGCCCAATCACTAAAACCATCATTAGCTAATTGTCCTCTACCAATTCCTTTTTTAAAAATTTTACAACAAAAACAAAATACTCTATCAAGTTCTTTTGAATAAACAAGCCAATCTCTATCACATTTCTCTCCATTAGATAAAACTCTAGTATATAAATTAGCCGTAAAGCGTCTAGAGAATTTATCTTTAGGACCCTTTACAATGGAATAATCTCTTTAGGGCCTTTTGTCACTACTAAATCAATCATTTTCGATTCAAGAGCATCCCAATTTCTTGGATCAAATATATCAAAAGAATATTCATATTGGTCAGGTTGTTGTCGTTCATTATTATTATCATTTTCCTCTCTATGAAACAAATTATCCAAATCTTCACCATCATCATCATTAACATCAACATATTGATCATCCACATTTTCATTTTCAGAGGCAGGCACATTAACATCAACACTTTGATTTTCATTAACAGCTATATTATCAAAAATTTCAGCATTAACATCAACAACATTTGGATTTATTATTAATAAAATAATTGTCAAGAGCCCCTCTTTGAGATTGAGTTAACTCTTCTAATTTTTTCTTTTTTATACGTTTATCATAACCAGACATATACTTTCTTTTAGGAGGCATAATTAATATCTAAAAATTCAAGAAAGAATAAGCATGCAATTGCATTTAGAATTACAGAAATAGTATTTACCAGAAGCAATAATAAGATTGGAAAAGGGAAAACGAAGCTCCGATTGTAGGTAGAAGAAGCTTTAATGGCGGAGATGAATTGGAAGACGAAGACCCATAATCGGCGATAAGTAGGGGAAAAATTGAAGAAATGTACCCGGAAAACCCGATTTTCTGAAACTATCATTCTTCGTCTCTTCGAATCCTCCATTACAACGGGCATGAAATTAATTTGGAATATTGAAAATTTTTGGGAAAAACAAAAAAATTAATTAAGAAAGTAGGAAAAGGTAGAGGAAGATTATTAGATTAATTCTTTGTGAATAGAAATGGAGAAATCTAGAGAATAGAAATCCAGGAAATTGGAAATGATAAATGAAGAAGATGAATGGGCTCCGGCTGAGTTTCCAATGTGATTATGTGAAATTGTGAAGTCTCTGACTTTTATTTTAAGTTTTTTTTTTAAAAAAATTTTTATTATTATATTATATGCTGATGAAGATTGGGCCTCAAAATTTTGGGGGCCCTGTGCTACTGGCCTTCTTGCACAGGTAGTTCGACGGCCCTGCTTGAATAGAAGGGACTATGTCTTATTATCCTTATCATTTCAAATTCTTGTTTCCGGTTTGACTTAAATATCGGAGGAACTTTTCGAAAAATCAGCTCTTTAATAGCCTTTTTTGTGATTGCAAGTATTGAATTTACGACAATATGATCATCCTTCTTCCTCAAAAACATAGGTAATCCATACTTTAAGTTCCTTCATAAATTTTACTATCTTATCAAAAACAGATTTTAAGACCTTAATTGAGAAAGCTCCTACTCACTCTAACTAAGTCACATCTGGAAATCAATGGCGGATCAAGAACTCAAAAGCATGGATAGCACCAATAGCACCAATATGTTGAAGTAAATTAATAAATACTTCGAAAGAGTTTTGTTTGTAAAATGAACAACTAAAAAATTTTCATTACTCCAAATTGACATGTACATGTATATCGCAATAATAATCTCATATCACTGCTACTATAAAATGAAAAGGATAATAAATGTCATCCATAACGCAAGTTTTTCAAGTTAAAAGTTACAATAGAATCAAAGTTTGAAATAGTGAAATAATTTTTTGTTTTGAAATATGTCACTAAATTATGGTTATTGACACAATTCATATCGTTCAAGCTTATTTTATACTTCCTACTTTTTTTACTTGCACCCAAACACCTTTTTACGCAGTCCATGCTTTTGTCGGGTGGCTTAAAATCTACAATTATACTCAACTAAAAATTAAAAAAATTAATATTATGAGAGTATCCGACGAGACGAATAAGACAAGATCTGACATGATTGTTTTTTCTCATTTAATAGTCGCAATATGTAAAATACTATTGATTGATGAATAGTGCCAAATTGTCTTTGAGTACGAGTATAAAAAACGGAAGAAATATATTATGGGTTATATGTAAGAAAAATATATAGACAAGTAGAAATTATTTGAATCGTTTAATCGTATGCATACTTTCATAAAAAATATCTTTTAGAATTTTTAGATGTGCACATTTTAATATATAAATGATTAAAATAACATATTAAATTACGTAAAAAGTAAAATATAACAACTATAGTAGAACGGAGAAAATATAAGGTAGCAAAAAAAAAAGAAAAATCATTCAAAAAAACATCGGTAGCCTATGCTACCCCATTGTTTATTAATATACCCGCCTATGCTTGAAATTAAGTTATATCTAAAATTTTGTCGCCAACATTAGCGATAAACATAAAGCTTTGTCGCCAACTAGTGACAAATATTTTTTTGCTATTTTCGCGAGAGATAAGATTTTTCTCGTCGTTAATTTTTTTTTTTTTTTGTAGTGTAAGATTTCGTACCGACCATCTAACCACTATGTATGATGGTCGATGAATAAGACTTTCCATACCCATCTTCATCCGTTTCCGACTAAATTCATATCCTCCGGGCATTGTTGATTGTTGTGAAATGTCAATACCGGTATATCATCTTTAATTAGGAGTCAAACTTAATCAAATATAAACTAATAGCCTTTTCAATTTTAAAAACCCACAAATTTCGGATCTAATCATCAATCTAATAGAAGTACTAATATCATTAATTTAAATAAATAATCATAAAAAATACAACAAGTTCTCTCTTGAGAGACCGTCTATAGTATAGACGTCTCTTAAGAGCCCAGCTCATATCTCCCTTTTAACTTACAAAACCACCAATCAATTTTTTTTTAAATTTATAAATTGAGTCAGCCCCAAAATTTGAGACATCTATTATATATAGACGGTCCAAGTAAGAATTTGTGAAAATACAAATTAGCTCCTCTCCCATATAATTTATGAATAGCATGCATGATAAACCGCTATAAAAGGCAAGAATATACAACAAATATGAAGAATATATAATACATAAAAAAAACCAACAAAATTAAAAAGAAAAAATACAAGAAAATATTAAAATTGGCAATATTGATGATGGTTATTGTGCAATTAGTACAAATGGGCATAGCACAAACACCCCAAAACAACAGAAATGCCGGCATTACAAGCACCTCCATGTATTAGCACAAAATTAGTTAATTGTGTAAAAAAAATTAATTATACAAAAATGGCTGAATCTATAATTAGTAACCCTAATGAGATTCAATATCCATGCTGTTCTGAATGGGGTCAAGAGTTCAAAGAGAACAAACAGTGTGTATGCAACTATGTTGGTTCTTATTTGAATTCAATGACTGCTTTTCATAATAAATGTAACATTAATTCTTCTCCTCACACTATGTGTCAAGGTATTGTATCTTTCTCTTTGTAATTTTTTTAATTTTTTTGTGTTGTGTTGTGTTTTTTTTTTTTAATTACTACGAATAATACAATCTTTTGTTAATTAACCTACAATAATACTAACTATTCATTAACCATGAATAATACCAACTTAAAGGGTATTTTCCTAGAATAATACCAACTTTATTTTATTAACTAATATACCAAATTTTTTGTCTTATAATCACCTATAGTTTGCTTTTTAACATGTTAGGGATTTTCTAGGAAAACACTCCTTTAAGTTGGTATTATTCATGGTTAATCAATAGTTGGTATTGTTGTAAGGAAATTAACAAAAGGTTATATTATTTACGGTAATTTTTCCTTTTTTTTGGATTATTTGAGTTTATATATATACGGTCTCGATTTTTTTATTTGAGATAGACTAGAAAATCTCTATTGGGGAGGAAATCAGGAACAGTAATTCTTGATAGCAAAGTCTGATCTGGAAAGAGTCATAATAGACAACGGAGACTAATAGAGCATTAGAAGATACGGTGAAAATAATATCGTTAACATAAAGCAAATATATGCCATATTACGACCCTTGTGATATATAAAAACAAATTAATAAGGGAAATTCCACGTAACTTTGAAGTTTTGGGTTTTTTATGTGGTAACCAAACTTTTAAAAAATCCACGCGATAACCCTGAGTTTTATCAAATTGTTCCATCGTAATCTTTTTGCATATAAAACGTTAGCAAAACGTTAGCAAATGTTAAATTCCACGTACACCTATTTATGCGACTCATCCTTTCAAATGACATCAGTTTCAACCTTTTTACCTAAAATATAAATCCTAACTTTATCATCTTTAGGTTTGGGGGAATTAGATGAAAGATGGTTATATTTTGTGGAAACAAGGTTAAAACTGATGACATTTAAAATAAGGAGTCACATAAAGTAATCGTACAACAGACTTAAAGCATCGAAATTAACATTTTTATGTGTAAAAAGGTCACGGTGGAACAATTACGTAAACCTCAGGGTTACCACATGAATTTTTAAAAAGTTTTGGTTACCACGTGGAAAACCCAAAAACTCGGGGTTACCACGTGGAATTTTCCAATTAACAATAATTAGAGAACCAATGACCCATGTGGTAGGTGGTAATAAACGGTAGTAATAGAAATAAAAAACTAGTACTATAATTTTGTTTAAAAAAATCTTTTTGTTACCTTGATGTCATGCTTGTCCGATTTCAATCACCTCATTTCTTCATAAAATTCATTCCAATGCATTACCATTGGAAGAGGTGGTATTAGGTGGTAATGCAAATTTGTAAACAATTTTTTTTTATGATCAAAGTTTCATTACAATGGGAAAAAGTTTAATTACAATGGGAATGATATGAAACTTTTGATGTAATTTTACACTTTAAATCATTTTCATTACCACCATCAGTTGTTTAATTTATTTTTTTTTTCCTAATTTAAGTCAATTTTAGAGTTTTAAATATATTAATGGTGTGTTTGGAAATGGATATTTGATTTGTAAATTCAAATTGTCTCAATTCACTTGTTTGAAAGGTCATAAAATTCAATTTTAAAATTTGGCCCAATTCAAATCCTCTTTAAAATAGCCCATAATAAAATGACCGTCCAAGGCCTATTATTTCAATTCTAGAAATTGTGCACCACTTGCAAGAGACTTCCAACCTTCCCCAGATTTTTTGTGTGCTGAAATGGTAGGATCATGTGTGTTGGGTTTCTGAACATTTTATGAGGTTTTATAAGGAACACTGTTAGTTGGATGCCCTTTTCTCCTATTATTTTCAAATAAAAAAAAAAATAACTTTTTTCTGAATTTATAGTTTGGCGTATAGCATTGCGAATTTGCGACACGTTATGCATATAACTAATCTCTATGGTAGGGTCTCTTATAGTAGTATTAGTCGCCTGTTGTACATGGGAGATACCATATTGATTTTTACATTATTTTAAATTCATTAAAAGTCAAGTTAAGTCTGGTTCGATTTTAAGATTGGATAATATGAGGTCGTCAGGTTAAGTAGTAACTAAATTTTGCGAAAAAAAATTTTTGAACCATTATGTTCGATCAAATGTTAATATTATTGAATTTTGGAATTGCAATTCCTCATTTTTGCTAAATAATGATAGAATTCGAAATTTAAAAATTGAAATCTCAATGATTCCAAACAAACTTTAGGATTTGTATTTATAGAACCGAAAATTCAAAAATTTTCCAAATAAGAATTTGAATTTAAAATTCATAATTTAGAAATTTAAAATTAAATTTAAGTTTTCAATTCAATTCAATTCTTGATTGCCAAACGCTACCTAACATATTGATTAGTTGCTGGGTAATCACATAAACCAAAAATAATTGTGAATACTATTTTGATTTAAATGTAATTTTTATTTGAGGGGAATTTGTTTGTTAAAAATTGTTGCAGGAATTAGTAAGACCGAAAACAGCGACGCAAATGATGGTGCCAACAATTCATTTTTAGCTGGATTATTTCCAATTATGCTCTTCATTTTGACAATAATACTCAAAGTTTAGGATTGTTTATAATAAACTTGTTTAATTATTTGGGTAATTTAATGTGTTCGGCGGAATGTTAAAATAATAATTTATTCGTTTGTATTCACATTATCAAATTCATTAATTATCGGCTTTAACCGTCAACAAATATATAATAAATTAATTTAATGTATAAGTTGTGATTTATAGCTTTAATTAAAATTTAGCATTTTTGAAAATCACAATCTCAATATTTAATTTTTTGCGAATTACAACCACCTAATCAATTTACAGGTTTAGGTCATTTACGCAGAATTTCGATTACTTTGGTGGTCGAAATTTTATGTTAAGGGGTCAGAGTGCTGTATTTTTGGCCTGAATCCGTAAACTTTGATACTTTGGTGGCTGTAATTTGTAAAAAATAAACATTAAGGTTAGACTAAATTAATTAACAATAAATTAGTTATAACTTAGTTATAATTGAGAATTGTACATATTAGTAACTTAACATACTAAACAAAAATTATATAAAAAATATTTATATACTTTCAAATAAAAAAGAATATATATTTTTAAAAAATTAGAAAATCGGATATATGGTTTTCCAATATCCCCGCCCAGATCCAGATCTGGATCCGATATCTGATTTAACCAAATTATATCCGATATTCAAAAATCGGATAATTTATCCAATTCTTAAAATTGGATACCGGATACTCAGGATCAGATAATTCAGATCGAATATTTTTAAACACCTATATTGATTAAAGTTTAAAAAACAATTCTCAAACTCAAGTATATCACCAAGATCGAAGGTATGAAGTACCTTGATGAACTAATGACAAATTTAACGAAATGACAATGTATGAAGGAAATTAAAGAATACAAAAAGATTACAAGTATGTACGAGGTTCGCCTACTATAGGCTACGTGATGTGCAAATTTTATTTAACCGCAAGTGCACGATGTATGTGTAGTCACAGGTCGAACACATGAAAGTTAGGACAAGAAACTTGCTAATTTCTACTAATTATATTGCTCAAAAAGAAAAATGTGTTTGATGGGTTGTTTTCTAACAAATTAAAAAAGCAATAACAAAATGTGATTGCTCCTATACACCTTATTTATGACTCTATTATCTCCATGCTTGATTCCTTTGCTGATGTAAAATTTAGATTTGTGCGTAGAGGGGGTAACACCGTTGCCCACATGGTAGCTAGATGGGAAACCGAATATGGCCGCGAAAAAGTATGTATGGCCCCTTTTCCTGTTTGTCTTCGTACTTTGATTGAGCTCGATTTGAGCTAGTTATGAACAGGTTAACTTCAAAAAAAAACAAAAAAAACTATATAATGAAAAATCTAGGGTGTCGGGAATCCCCTAATCTCTTGTATCAAACTCTCATTAGTGTCTATGAAATGTCGGATTAATTGTGTGATTAAATATGATCTTGTAATCTCAATGTCGGATTAATTTTACTCTTTTGCTCTTTTACTCCTCATGGCTTGACAAAATTGATAGCTTGATACGGTCTTTGAGCTGAGCCTTGTAAACATGGTTAGCACCAAAAACCCACAAAAATAACTCAAAAGTGCTACAGTTAACAAATTCACCCATAAAATAGCTTTGGAGTACCGAAATGGTGCAAATACGCATAAACCAATTCTAAACCGCCTCTAAACACCTAAAATGAACATAAAAATGATAACAAGTGCAAATAATTGCGCTTATCACAAGAGGTTTTCAAAATATGCCTAACTACCTATTCTTATGGAGTCAAACACATTTCATGACATGAAGCACACATTCAATAAATTCAACTAATCAGGGGCGGAGCAAAGATTGCCGAGGCCCTGTTTATATTTGCAATTTTGATCAAAATGGGGCCCTTTATAAGTAACTAAAAAAATAGTTTCAACTTACAAAAATTCCTAATACAAAAATTTCTAATACAACCGTTGTAATCAATCAGAAATTCCATATTCAAAGATTATCAGTATAAAAAATGTTTGGGATATCAAAAAGATCAGAAGAAAAAAATTTGAGATGGAAACATTGAGAAAGAGATTAGAGAAGATGAAAAATTATTTTGGGAAGGATGAATAATAAAAGTATGAGAGAGAATAGAAATCAAAAATCAGAATGTTTGAGTAGATACTACACGTGAGGAGAGAGTAGAATATGGGGCCCACTTAAAAATATAATTGTTTCAAAAATTTTGATTGTAGCAGGTATTGAACACATGACAATGGGTTTAGTAGGACAATGTCTAGCCAACTGACACAATTTAATTCATTGATATTTTAAGCATGCGATTAAATATGAGGCCTCATGTTTTCGGGGCCCAGTGCGGTTGGGCACCCGAAATGGGCCCAAAACCGCCCCTGCAACTAATGCATCATGCGACATATAGTCATTGAGATGAATTGATCTTTAAGCATAGAATATTCCGCATATCTAATTAGCCAAAGGTAATTTGAAGCGATCAACTGTATACATGGTGATAATGCATAGCTTACACCCCTACATAAATTGAACTATTCATTCATATATTTAGGGCTGAATATAGTTTGGTCTAAACCATAAAAAAAACCATAATTTTAATATTTGGTCTGGTCTACGGTTCAAACGGTCTGGTCTCGGTTTTTTTATTTTTCAGACCAAACCAGACCGCAAACCGTATTAAGACCAAAAATCATAAATTTTTTTATAAAAAAATATGTTGTTACCTAAAATATTTAAAGATGTTAGTTATTCTTATATAATAACATATACTTAAATAATGTTAATGCAATCAACTAATTACAAATTATTATATTTAGCGATTGTAGGTGCGAAATATTTGTATAAACACACAAATTAATTTCGCATATATATAAAAATAAAAAACCGTAGACCAGACCAGACCAAACCGTTGTAGAACAGTTTGGTCTGGTTCGGTCTGGTGATTTAAAAAGGGTCCGGTCTGGAAATTTTCCAGACCAGAATTTTTTGTCTGGTCTGATTTTAGTATCAGACCAGACCAAACCGGACCGTGTGCACCCCTACATATATTTAATTAAACATTATTAATAGACATAAATTCAAGACTAAAAATAAATAATTGACAATAATAAAAAGATTAAGCATTAATGATTCTAAAAACTGAAATAAATCGGCAAACATGAATTCATACTAACAATACTAATGAAAAATGAACATGAAAAAGGTAACTTGATACAATTTGAAATTACTTTACAAGAATAACAAGATAAATACACTCTTTGAATTTATTTATTCAAGGTAACCTTAAGTAGATGAAGATTGAAATAGTTCCATTCCATGAAAACTTCAATGCTCATCAAATGTTTGATGAAATACTTGAATCAACTTCAATACATTGTTGTTAAATAAAGTTGATCCTATTAAGACACACTTGAACCCACATACTATCTTCCTAGAAAGTGTCACATCTAGGGTGAGAAACAATCGACACTCAAATTCGAAATATGCAGGCGGATTGAATATCTAATATTCAAAAACTGACATTTTTTGATATTCGATATTTAATCTCATCCGAATTCAATATTCAACAATATTTGGATTGAATATCCGAGAAATCTGACATTAGATGCCAATGAGATTTGAAAACGATGACGTATTTGAAAGATAAAATAATGCGGAATTAAATGTTTAAGACAGAGTTTAGGGTTTTAAGAATACTGTTTGTATTACTTTCTAATGACAATTACATCAGAATATATACAAGGACTAAACTCCTAAGAAAGGAAACAAAATATTTACCCTAATATTCTGACAATAATTAAGGTAATCAAATATATACTAAAAATATTAACACAATATTTCTAATATTCTCTACACTCCCCCTCAAGTTAGGTCATGGGGTTTCCAATGCCTAACTTGATCAATGTGGTTTCGAAGCACTCTGCTGTAACGCCTTTAGTTAGGATATCTGCAAGTTGATCCTCTGATTTTACATGTGGAAGACTGATGATTTGTTTCTCGAGTTTTTCTTTGATGAAGTGTCTATCAATCTCCACATGTTTTGTCCGATCATGCTGTACCGGATTCTCTGAAATACTGATCGCAGCTTTATTGTCACAAAAAAGCTTGCATGTCTCTGTAGGTGGGAAGTCTAGCTCACTCAAGAGCTTCTTAAGCCATAATATTTCTGTTATCCCCTTTGCTACTCCTCTGAATTCTGCCTCAGCACTTGATAAAGCTACTACCTTTTGCTTTTTACTCTTCCAAGTCACCAAGTTTCCTCCAACTAGGGTAAAGTAACCAGAAGTGGACTTTCTACTATCTCGATCCCCTACCCAATCTGCATCTGTATAAGCAACAAGATCAAGGTTCCTGTTTTTTCCATAGAACACTCCTCTATCACTTGTACCCTTTAAGTATCTAAGAATTCTTGTAACAGCCTCCATGTGCTGAACCTGAGGAAGATGCATGAATCTACTTACCACTCCTACTGAATATGAGATGTCTGGTCTCGTGTGTGATAAGTAGATCAATTTTCCCACCAACTTTTGATACTGCACTCTGTCTGTTGGTTTTCCCTCTTGCTCTGTCTGCAGTCTGTGATTGACAACAATAAGAGTCTCTGCGGTTTACAATCAAGCATTCCAGTTTCAGCTAGCAGGTCCAGAATATATTTCTTCTGATTGATAAATATACCCTACTTCGATCTGTAGACCTCTATTCCAAGGAAGTACTTCAACTTTCCTAGATCCCTCATCTCGAACTCCATAAACAACTTCTGTTTGAGGCTTTTGATTTCCTCTTCATCATTACCAGTTATGACCATATCATCCACATAGATGATAAGACATGTGATATTTTCTTTCCGTTTCTTCAACAACAATGTGTGGTCTGAATTACTTTGTTCATAGCCAAATTTCCTCATTGCATTAGTGAATCTCCCGAACCATGCTCTTGGAGATTGTTTCAGACCATATAGAGCCTTTTTGAGCCTACATCCTTCGCCCTGTGTAAATTCCTCAGAGTACCCAGAAGGAGTTTGCATGTACACCTCTTCATCAATCTCTCCATGAAGAAACGCATTCTTCACATCGAACTGATATAGAGGCCAATCTCGATTTGCTGCTATTGAGAATAGGACTCTGATCGTGTCGATTTTAGCAACTGGGGAGAAGGTTTCGAAATAGTCAATCCCGTATGTTTGAGTATATCCCTTAGCCACTAATCGAGCTTTATACCTTTCAATCGTTCCATCAGCATGATACTTTATGGAATACACCCATCTGCACCCCACAGTTTTCTTCCCTTCAGGTAGTACACACCTTTCCCAAGTATTGTTTTTCCTGAGTTGAGATTTCATCATCCATTGCCTTTTTCCATTTCGGATCTCGGAGAGCTTCTTTTGTATTACAAGGAACTGAATTGGAATACAGAGAAGTCATAAAGGCTATTGCGGTTTGTCCCTGGGTCCATTTTCACTTCTATCAACTGGATATTGAGACCTTTGAGACTCAAAGTCTGGGTCATATCTCCTTGGGGGAATTCCCCTAGTACTCCGTGGTGGGAGCTCATACCTGCACGGTGACTCAGTAGTATCCAGCATAGTATCATCAATCAAAGTATTAGGCTCAAGTATTACCTCCTTTTGGTGATCGGGTGCATCAGACGGGGCAGGAATGGTACCTTCAGGCAAGGGCTCTTCTATGTGTTTGAGACAAAAGATCGTGAGGATCAAATGTCTTGGTGTCGGTTGCCCCACAATCAAAGATCCAATTGGAGGAGACACGTTTACTTATAAGCCCAAGGGGGTTTTTTGTGGGATAATGTGGGCTGGGGACGTTTTGGGCCGTGGGCCCAAAAGGGAAAGGGACGGTTGTTTTGGGTAGGGGTTTAGTTGTGTGGGTAGGGTTAGGTTTAAGGGTTTGAGGGGTATTTAAGAGTGAGATTGAGGAGTGTTCATCTTCCTCCCTTCTCTCTCTCTCATCCGTCTCTTGTGGTTTTATTTCACCTGTACTGCCGTCGGTTCCTCCTTCTTCCTTTGCTTCATGGGTTGGCACCATGGATGACCCTCTAAGATCTGAGCTCATACTAGCAGCCACATGCGCGTTACCGCTGGTTCGTGGAGCCTTGGTGGCGGCCTTGCGGCTGCAGTACTCGTCCCACCATTTTGGAAATCCGACCAATTTAAAACACCCTTCCTTTGTATGTCGAGATTCGCCACAATGACTACACTTGAGGTGAATTTTTTCTTCCATGTCCCGCCGGTATAATGGAGTTCCTGAACGGTGCTTGGTCGCCAACCCACTCCCAATTTCTGAGGGATTTGACCCCAATGATGAAACGTGGGTATAGATCCCACGTCTTGCCACTTCTCGCCGGATAATGGCGTAGGCCTGTTCGACGGTGGGGAGTGGGTCACGGTTTAAAATGTCCCTTCGTTCCTTATCATATGAGTCATTAATTCCACCCAAAAACTGGTACAGTCTCTGTTTGTGCAGGTATGTATTAAAAATGGTGATGTCCTCGGAGTGAACCATAGGATTTGGCATGCGCCGATCTATCTCCTTCTATAGGGTTATTAAGTTCCCATAGAAATCTTCAATATTGTATCCTGTTGTTGCTTCAAATTACTGGCCTTATTACTGAGATCAAAAATTTGTAATTCATCCTGGCCACTACTCAATAATGTCTCAATGCCCTTCCATAAGTCACGAGCCACTGTATAATCAAGAAAGTGATTAACTAGTCCAATATCGATATTGGAAACGATCCATGAAATAACAATGGAGTCACGTTGTCTCCACTGTTGGTATGTCGGTTCAGAGGGATGGAGAGGCTCGTCGGTGATGTGATTGAGGCGTCTTCTCGCCCCTATTGCGATGTGCATCATTTTACACCATGAGGTGTGATTTTGGTGTGTTAGTTTTTCTGCTATTTTTATATCAGTTGGTATGGTTTCTGTAATGGTTTGAGGTATAGCAGTTGCTGGTTTTTGGATTTCTTGGAACAATTTGAGTACTTGTTCCATAGTTAACAGTTGCTGGGTTGGGTTTTGGGTGTTCTCGGCCATTGTGGGTTGTTTTTGTGGTTTGCTGTTTTGGTTTTAGGTAAATGATGAAAACCGATGAGTGTTGTCGGCCCCGGAAAACACCGTCGGCTCTGATACCATGAAAGATAAAATAATGCGGAATTAAATGTTTAAGACAGAGTTTAGGGTTTTAAGAATACTGTTTGTATTACTTTCTAATGACAATTACATCAGAATATATACAAGGACTAAACTCCTAAGAAAGGAAACAAAATATTTACCCTAATATTCTGACAATAATTAAGGTAATCAAATATATACTAAAAATATTAACACAATATTTCTAATATTATCTACAGTATTAGGGATCGAACGTTGTGTTTCAATCTCCAATACCACCAAGATCAAAAGTATGTGAAGTCTTGTGAAACAAAATAAGCAAACAATATGAACTTGATGTTTGTAGGAATAAAAATGCAATAATAAAATGACACAAATGTTTACGAGGTTCACCCAATTAAGGCTACGTCCTCCGGTGTAGTATCTCTTATATTAACAATCGAGAATTACAATAAGAGAAGAGATTAAGGCTAGTGTTTGGCTTGGGTATTTTGTGGATGTGTTTTGGTTGATCACTCTAACTCACTATTTATAATGTTAGATTACTCTAAGAGTTACATAAGAATCAATGTAGGTAGTAATTGACATAATAAACAGCAATAAGAGTCTTTAACAGCTGATATGATCAATGAGTTGTAACTCCCCAAAGAAGTGGATCCGTCGAAAAACAACATCCTATGCTGGTAGAAGAACCGCTCGACCGGTCGAGCGGATCAGGGGGGTCGAGCGGTCTGGTCGAGCGGAGAAACAAAAGCTACTGGATGCATCCTAACTTGTAGCTCGACCAAATAGAAGAGTTTGCTCGGGTTGAGCGGATCCGCTCAGGTCGAGCGGAGGTCGAGCGACCACCAGATCCCTCCTGGACAGTTTCTGCTCGACTTGCATAGTAGAGCATCTTGCATTCAACCATTATCCTTCTTCATTAAGTCCCATTAATTCAGCTTTAACCATCACATTCAACACCATATTAAGTTACCAACTTAAATCACCATTTAACAACCTCATAGGATTCCATCCTAAGAGTCACTCATGAATGCACCTAGAGGTGTTCATTCGGGTGATCGGGTCGGTTTCGAATGGGTGTCATTCGATTCGGTTGTTTATCGGATCGGTTATTTTTCGGATGCGCGCTCTGACGGGTCACGCTCGGGTCGGGCCGGTTAGTCACGGTTCGGTTGAAGATCGGTTATTCGAGATGTCGGGTTAGCTTTAGTTCGGTGTCGGTTGAAGTTCGTGTCGAGATTCATCGGTCTCGGGTTGTCATCGTTAATAATTGGTTCGGTTTTACCGGGTACAGATCAAGTTCGGCTTTTTTTTCAAGTAGAATTCGGCTACAAATTACTAATTACGATCGATCGAGTCAGTATCAGATTAAGCTGTTAGTCATTCTTTTATTGATGATAAGGTTTCCTTTACTTAAAGCAAAATAAAATTAGTTCAAATACAAATCAATTAGTGATCATTATTACATTATTACTTTTACTTGTTTGATCGAAAATTAAATATATGAAACCATTTATTTATAAAACTTATTTTCTTAAAATATTTATCAAATATTTATCATTTTATTAGAATAAATAATAAGATGATTGAATATGAGTCGATCATACTTCTATGTTAAAAACTGGTTCAGGTTTACACAAGTTCGATCTAAACTCCTTCGGGTTAAGTCGGTTTTAGCCGGATCGAGTTTGGTTTCAAGCATGATTCGGGTCGGATATGACTCGGGTCGGTCATTATTAGGTTCGGGTAATCTCGGTTAACGATTATGTGTCGGTTAAAAAAACCGGTTACAGCTCGGGTTCAGTTTTCCCATTTTCGGTTGTCAACCGGTTCGGATATAACTTCGGGTCGGGTAATGTCGGTTCGATAAAACTAAAAAAGAACACATTTTCGGGTCGGTTTACTTTCGGCTTCGGTTCGGGTTTTCGGGTCGGGTCACTTTTGAACAGCTCTAAATGCACCTTTTAGTTTGTGCACTCAAGTCACACTTGATCACAACAAGATTAATTAACTTGAAAAAATCCAATCGGAAATCCGAAATATCCAACATCCGATTTAGTCAAAATGATGTTTATTATAAAATAATGTTTATTCTTATGAATATCGGGGATCCAAATTTGCTTATAATAGGTGGATATCCAAAATCCAACTATCCAAGATAATGTTAGATATCCGATATCCAACTATAAAAATTGTCGGATATTCGAATATCCAAAATTTCAAAAATGATATTTAAATCCGAATCTGATATCAATTTTAAATTGGATATCAAATCAAATCATAAATTGTAAAAATTATCCGATAATTTTGCTCAACCCTTTCTCGATTTATTCTTAACATAAAATAATAATATAATATGATAGACCGAAGGAATAGCCATTTTCTATCTTGCTCAATCTAATTTCAAGAGTTACATTGGCTTCACCTAAGTGGCCAAGTCATTCATCTCAAACTAGAAATAAAAAATGTAGAAACAAGGAAAATAAAATAAAAACTAATTTTGGTGCACAATCCAACAGCTTCTGATGCTGCTGTCATAGGATGTTGAGTCAGCTGATGACATAGCATGCTGAGTCAGCTTCAAAAGTGCCTTCAAATTATATATATATATATAATATATATATATATATATATATATATATATATATATTATATATATATATATATATATATATATATATATATATATATATATATATATATATATATGAATATATATATAAATATAACTTCACTGATTAAAGAAAATATAATTTATGGTGATTACATATATCAAATAAGAAAATTTAAAACAAAAATTAAATACCAATTTTTTAAAAATTATTTATAGAAGATATTACTTTCATTCAATTAAACGTATAAAATTTTAAGTTAGACATATATAATAGCTATAATAAACTATATGAATACATTACCTAATTTAGCTCAAATTTAAAAAAAAAACAACAAATTCTAAATTATGTAAATATGTAATGCAATCAATAACATCCGCCAAAATAATTATGATTCATTTGTCAAGGCTCTATAAGGATGCCATATGTCATTTTTACAACATTTTTATTAGTATGTATGACTATATTCCCTTCAATTTAAAGTTAATGTCTCATTTTGCTTTTCGCGCATTTGTCAATGTACTAATTCAATCCATAATATCTCTAATTGTGTATAATTAATAGCAAAACTCCTAAGAGACCGCCTCTATAAGAGACGGCTATCCAAGCCCAGGCCCAACAATTAAAAAAAAGAAAGAAAAAAACTAAAAACTTATGCGCGCGTTTGAGCTATTTGGAGTTTGTGTTATAACCTCTTAAAAATGGTGTTATAATCTATTATAATTGGTATTTTTACTTATTAAAGTTGGTATTTGGAGTTTGTGTGATAACCTATTAAGGTTGATATTATACCCTATTTGGAGATATCAATTTTAATAGGTTATAAACATATAATACCAATAACAGGTTATAAAACCAACTTCAATAGGTTATAACGCCAACTTTAAATAGAATTATACAGCGCGTGTTTTTCTGGTAGTTGTTTTTCTAAGTAATAATGGACCGGCCCATTTAAGACGCGTCTCTTATAAAGACGGTCTCAAACAAGAATTTGTGTTGAACTTATAGATTAAGAATAAAATACAAATTATTATAGTGCAATGTAAATAGTGTTCAAAAAGCAAATGGGAAATTAACTCTAATTTAATAGACTACTTTTTAGTTATGTTATGTTTAATCTCGGATCTAACCCATAAATAACTTTAATTTTAATTTTTCCAATTCAAGTTGTCATTTAGAATGTATATTCGTAAACTGTCCGAAAGATAACAATTAAAAGAATTAACAAAAAAAAAATTTTGAGATAAAAGAATTAACAAAATTTGTACACGTATAGAGACCCATCTATCAATATCTTTCTCAAATTTATAGTATTATACTCCTTTCTATAATTCTAAAATGTCTCATTTACTTTATGCAATCTATCCAATGCACTTAATCGATCCTTAATATATCGAGTTATGTATAATTAAAAATTATAAAAAGTTGATATTAATAATCTTTACATCAAAACGAATCAAATAAGATCTCACATGACTATGTTTTAACTTATAAATTAATAATAAAATGCAATTTAAGAGTGATAAATAAATAGTGTCGAGGTATCAATTTTGTATCAAATGAGCTGTTAATACATGCTCCACCACTTAGTCCATGTTTTAAATTTGTTATTACTAATTCATAACATTATATATTTAGATGACATTATTTTCCTGAGCTGGAATAATCCACAGTTTCTACACAATCAGATATGCACTTATTTAACTCATTTATCACTTCCATGAAACTATTATTTAATCATGTATTACACCAAAGGGTCCAGCTGTAAGCTAATGGTATATTTGTTGGTCGATATTAACTCGTGGAAATGATATTAGAAAACAGAAATGGATAGTTTAATTTTGGTACAAATATCTCTTACAAGTTTAATTATTATGCTTGTTCTCTTTCAATCAACTTTTTTTTTTCATTCTAATGCATTAGTAAATGGTAATGTAGTATTGAGGGTAACGAAAATTATGAAAATTTTTATTATCAAAGTTTCACTACAATGGAATGACTTAGTAGATGTGATAGAATTTAGAAAATGGGTCTGGGCAACCCAAACAAGGAGGAGAAGGAGTAGTCCACTCATAAACTCAAAGAAGGTTCACTACTAAAACCAATTGGCAATAGTAGGAGTTACTCCTTCAGTATATAAAGTGATACATACTCTTCTCTTTCTCCGATGTGGGACAACTCACATGTGGGTAACACATGAGCACTTCAACAAGATGTCATAAAAATTTATATCCTAAATCATATCCAATGCCACTGTTTGACACCAACCATAATGTAAAAATAAGGACGCATCGCATCACATTGTATCGGTCGCATTGTGAAACAACTACGTTATTGGACCTATCAAGGGATATATAATAGTTTCGACCGATATTTAGGGAGAAGTTAGGGGTTGCACCTCTCTCCGCAAAGATGCAAGAGAACAGGTTGAGATGGTTTGGGCATGTACAGTGAAAGACACAAGATGCCCCTGTAAGAAGGATCGAATGCATCATAGTGGAGGCAAGAGAAGTCGAGGAAGACCTAGGAGAACGTGGGAGGACCAGATTAAAAGTGAAATGCATGAACTTCAACTCTCCAAGGACCTGACCAGGAATTGGGATAGTTGGCGGCTCCTTATACACGTCTTAGATTACTAAACCCACCTCTTTTACCCATCGTTTTTTATTGTTCATTGCCTTTAATTATCGTTCTTTACCTCTTTCGTTACTTTTATCATTATTTTTAGTTATTTGTACATATTCTATTTATTCTATTTGTAAGTTGCAGGTTTCTCTCTATGAAGACCTTCTCAAGCCGATGAACTCTTTGACTACACTCTTCTATATGGGTATTAGCTAGCGTCGTTCTTCCCTCCCCGAACTCTGACCATAATTTTTTATGAGCGGGGTACATTAAGTATGATGATGATGATCGATATTAAGGTGTTACGCCTTACGTTTCCCTTACCATGATCATGACCGTTAGGTTTTTACACAATGGCACCAACAACCTAAACGGCCCCCAAGATTAGTCATAAACCGGCCAACAACAAATTAAAAATCCCTCAAATTACCAATTCGTTTAGTGGAATATGCTTAATATATAATTTGTTTGTCTCTATCTTTACACGTTAATTCTCTTAAAAAAAAATCTTGGCACGTTAATTCCGCTACAAATTATTAGTCAGTGAGAAACCAGACGACCTCAAAATAAAAAGTCAACATTCTTATTTTCTTTTTAATTTGTATTCTTTAGACTATATTTACCCCGTATATTTAATGTATCTCCCAAAAAAACCGTCCCGATCACAATTTATAATTATTACTTCATTCAAAAATCTCTTATATATTAAATAGAAACAGATCAAAGGTACACAAACCAGAACAGAAGAAAATATTTTTGCATCACAATATAACTTTTGGTAAGAGCTGATCGATCATTAATATACCAAATGGCCTCCCAGAAAATGATGATAATGGCAGTATTAGTGATGATAATGGTGTCATGGACACCGTCTGGTGGCGCACAAAATGAAGCATCATGCATTCAGGCACTGTTACCATGTGCACAATTCATCAATGCCACGAACCCACCAGAAATCTGCTGTAGACCTCTTGTGCAGGCTTTCCAAAAAGAGTTGCCTTGTCTTTGTTCCATTCTTCAAAACCCAAGCCTTGCTGCGGCTGCTAATGTTAACATGACTCAGGCTATGGAACTCCCCTCTAAATGTAATATTACTGCTGCAAATGATCCTAACATTTGTAAAAAAGGTAATGCTTCTTAGCTAGTTTTTTTTTATGCAAATTCTTAAATGAGACGGTTTATGGTGAGATCATCTTTATTGGGTTGATTCAATGTGAAAGCATGCATTTAGTCTTAAAGATAACAGTGTTAATTAGTGTATATAACATATTTCGTTGCTTTTGGTTGCATTGATTTCTTGACATGATATCAGTGTTAGAGTATGTAATTATTTGCCCTAAATGATTTTTATGCTCACAAATGTTTATTTCACCATTTTAACGTTTAACTAATCAACGCTCTCAAATGTTTAGAGCAAATTATAACGACTAGAGTAGAAATGTCAAAATGGTTAATTAAACGGATATTGACAAGAATTTAACGGAAAATACTACAGTAGATAGATAAGGCATAATCTGGAAAAATCTTACAAAAATGTTACACTAGGGTTTCCTAAAAGTTCGATGCTACCATGTAAAAGAAATTTTTGGCCAAATACTAAATATAAGTCGATTCTCAATTTTTAAATAATTAGTCATTCACAGACTTAGAATTGAATAGTACAATTCCATCTCATTACTTGGATAATAGCCATATAAAAGACTATTATATAATTTGTGATTAAGGATGGTCATGAGCATGACCTTATGTGTCCAAGAATCTATTAGACTCGCCCCATATTCGCTCCTAAAAGTCTATAGTTTGGGTCTATTTTATTATGATACGGTAGAACCAAATTTGGTTTTTGGTCCAAAAATAAAAGGGTCTGGGTCTGGGACTAGGGTTTTTGGACCTAGACCCAACCAAGCCTCTCTTTGGACTCAATAAAGATCCAGACTCGCTAGATCCGTCAGATTCGCTCTAAATTCGACATAATAATTGGACTCAATTTCGAGTTATACACGACCCATAGACTCATTATAGTACTAATGAAAATTTTAAAATGTACAAAATTTTAAGTATATGAATAATTAATTAAGACCCATTTAGAACTCTACACTCATCGGACCCTAAGAATTCAGATTCGAATATGGGTCCACCAAAAATTAATAGTTCTTGATTTGAGTCCGATCCGATTAGACCTGAATCAAACCCGACCCATAGGGATTTAATTGGTCTAACTTATTGGATTCACATGACATGACAAGCAGCTTCTGCAACTCCAACACCAGTAGCTGGTGGTCCTACAGCTTCAGCTTCAGCTTCATCTCCAGCTCCAGAGGCGGGTGCACCTACAACTTCAACTCTACCAAAAGGTAACTAACCCATTCATCTTTTTTCATTCAAAACTTATTAGGTTTTTATTTGGGAAATTTATTTGTAAAATTTCAATTTTACGTGGAAAAATTACCGTGAATAATACAACATTTTGTTAATTTTCCTAGAATAATACGAACTTTTGATTAACCATAAATAATACCAACTTTGGGGTGTTTTTTCCTAGAATAATACCAACTTTAGTTTATTAACTAATTTACTAATTTTTTTGGTCATATAATCACCTGTAGTTTGATTTTTAACATATTAGGTACATATTAGGGAAACACCCCCATAAGTTGGTATTATTCATGGTTAATCAAAAGTTGGTATTATTATAGGGAAATAAGCAAAAGGTTGTATTATTCCTATTAATTTTTCCAAAATTTAATTTGAGATTAATATTTAGATATTTAAATTTTGATGATAATCTATATTTAAAGTCTTAAATGATCAACGGTAGAACATGTTAACTTTAATATTCCCTCCTATTCACCTTAGGTGTCCCATTTACTTTTGGGGACACTATTCATCTATTACTTTTAATTTGCATTTTATTATTGATTTATAAATTAAAATATGATCATGCGGGATCTTATTTGATTTGTTTTGATGTAAAGATTATTAATATCAACTTTTTATAATTTTTATACATAACTCGATATATTAAGGATCAAATAAGTGCATTGAATAAAGTGCATAAAGTAAATGAGACACTTAAGATGAATAGGAGGGAGTATGTTTTTTACTTTGCAATTTTTGAAATAACCAAAAAAAAAAAAACCTTTCAACCGTACTCCCCCTCCCAGCAAGCAAACAATACAAGGGATTGCAACGGGTTGGATCTGAATCGGGCCCAAGTGGATTTGGATCCTAATCTATTTTTTTAGAAGGATCCACGAATCTAGATATTTCTTTAAGACTCGGATTCGGATCCGTCAATTTATATGGATCTGGATCCAACAGCCTCAATATATAGGACTTAAATATGCCAAAACAAATTTGGGTCCACAAATAGGCCGGATCCAGAATCCATTGTCATCTCTAGCTAAATCCTTCCTTGAACACTTCCCCTTCAGCCCCTAACCGCCAATCAAAGCGGCTCCAGTGGCGGATGTATGTTTGGGCACGCGGAGACACTTGCCCCTAGGCGTTTTTTCAAAAAATAAATCAAAGTAGACTTTTCTATTGGTCAGTGTAAAAATGTAAAATTAATATTAAAGTCTTTTGATGATAAATACTTACTCATTTTAGTAATTTTTTTTTATTTATTTATTTTGTCCCATTTTTCTTATGGTGTTTGGTGTTTAAAATTTTACCAAGTCTTGTATGGGACCGTCTCACTGTGAGACGGGCCCATACAAGCAGCGCATTACTAAAAAAATAAAAATAAAGAAATGAAAACTGAATTACCTTTTGTACGAGAAGCTTTTTTTTTTAAATACTTTAAGTTGACCCAATTGACGTCGTCTCACGGTGAGACGACGTTAATAAAGAACGTGCACTAATATTATTTTTCGAGTATATTTAACTTTTTTCTCTAATTACATTATTTTGAATAAAGTGGAATGAACTTAATAAATAAATTCAAATTATTATTAATTCAAGTAATGCATATGATTAAGATAGATGTTAATTACTAGCATTTTTTTATTCGAAAACGGTATTTAATTACGAGAAACTTTTTCAAAAATAAGATCACAATTTTGATAAATTTATTGTGATTTTACTTATCATTTTTTCAAATTAAAAAATATTAGTTGTTCATTTTATAAACGAAACTCCGCTAAAATTTCATCGGTTAATTGGTACCCCTAGCACTCCGAATCCTGGATCCGCCACTGAGTGGCTCCACCCTTGCAACCCAACCACAAATCCACCCAACACCACCTTCCTAACACTCATCGTCCTTGCCCTAATAGCCACCATACATCACATCCACACGTCCACCCAAACACTGCCCACCTAATTGATACGCAAGAAAAGTGGTGGCGGCGCATGTGGTGGATTTTGTGGTGGTGAGTTTTGTGTTCCAACTTTTACTTTAACGCTAGACAAGGCCAAAAATCTCATCTAAATCGTCGTATGTGATACATTTGTGAAGTTGGTGACGTTAGCATATTGCGAGAGGTTGTAATGGTTGTTTTCTTGGGAGGAGAAGGGAGGTGGGCGTGGTGGTTATGGAGACGGTGGGTAGTTTTAGAGGTTAAAGTTGTTAGGTTTGTTCTTTTTTTTCTTACTAGGTGACCTAGTAAAATGATAACACGAAAATTTCAGCTTCTAATCCAGGTTAACAATTTGGTTGAGTGCTTTGAAATAAAATGCCTTCTAAATTAAGCTATTTTGAACTAAGTTCCTCCTAGCACCGAACTTGAAATCAGCTTGTCAAATCAATTGATAACATCAATATGTCCAATCAACCCCTCCAGTCAGATACCACCTACTATCTATCATTCGTTTGTGAATACCCAATTTATCTATAAGAAAGAACATAATCAAGTAATATCTTTTTTTTTTTATTTCAATGCATATTTTCATAATATCAACTTTTATATTTTTAATTAAAGATCAAAATAATATATTAAATTGCATGAAAATTAAAATTAAAATAATTAATTTTAACCAATTGCTAGCAAGTAATAAAAAGTGTCGGTGTCTTTTTTGTTATAGTAAACCATATGGTAATGAGATAATTGACTCGTGATCTTTAATTTATTGATGTGGGATAAATGCTTGGAACCTTTTTTTATATGGGCTTTTATACATACTTTCTCTTATAATATTATGAAACGGAGAAAGTATTATGGAACCGAAAAAATATAAAAAAAATATTAGTCATCCCACTAATTCATAACATTATTATGTTTCTGCAGGAAGCAATGCCGCGAGCAGCGTTTTATGGACAGGACTAGTCTCCAACTTAATGTTGTTGTTGGCAGGATTCATGCTCTATTAACTACTTCTTTCAACATGATGTTGACTTTCGTTATTGTTTGTAATTTTAAGGGAAGCTTTACGTGGTAATTATTATTTTTTGTTTTCACATATGATAGACAATAATAAATTCACGTGCTGACTTTGAATTTCTCACTATTTGATTTGGTAGACAAAATTTTTAATGTTTTGGTTAAATTAAGTACTCATTACGATTGAATTACGAAATATGTGGTCAATTAGGCTGATTGTCACGTTTATTTTTTGAAAAATAAAACTATATATGTTTGGAAAAAATAGCGTAAAGTTAACAAAAACACTTCCCTTTTGTCTACCATCTAAAAAAGTTGAAAGCTTAAGGTATATGTGGATTAAAAAAATATTTATCTACCACATAGAAAAGCCGATGATTTAGGATTATCATGGATGTTAAAATTGCGATTCTAATGTACGATTCTACTATTTTACGATCCAAAAGCAAGCGAGCGATTTGAATCGCAGGTAGAATCTTAAAGTTGTAGAATCTTACGATTCTAGTCGGAATAAAATTTTTAAAGGTAGAATCATTATAACACGATTCTACGATTTAACGATCCGGTTCTACTAATATAGTATGAATTATTTTCAATTTTTCTTATGTACCATATTTTTCTAATCTCTTTCGCATATACACATAAATTTCAAAATTTCCATCATGAAACTTTTAAAAAACAAATTTCTTAATCGATATGAATATTTAAACTAATTATTGAGAAGTTTTCGTTATATTCTTAAACATAAAGTCAAAGAAACTTTAATTCATTGATTTCAACTTTTGAATTGGATAATAATGATAAGAAACTAGATATTTTTAATATTTTTAAGTTTATTTGTAGAATCGTACGATTCTACGATTCGATTCTACCTCTCTAAACGATTCTAAGTAGAATCACGATTTTAACAACTTTGAGGATTATCACGTGGAATTTTTCTAATTTTAATCTTCTTATTTGATAATTGATTGTATTGTTTTGACCTGCTAAACCGAGGCCGAGATAGAGAGAGGGCTGCCATGTATTACTAATAATTACTCCCTCCTATTCACTCAAGTTGTCCCATTTGAGTTGGGCACGGATATTAAGAGTGAGATATGATCCACCAAAAAAGTGGTAGTGGGGTATTTTAATTGATTAAATTAATTGTAAAGGTGGTAGTTGGGTGTTAGAAATTGGAAAAGTGAGGGTACTTAGGTAAAAAAAAGATAGACAAAAAAGAAAATGGGACAACTTGAGTAAATTACCCATAAAAGGAAATGGGACAACTTGAGTAAATTACCCATAAAAGGAAATGGGACAACTTGAGTGAATAGGAGGGAGTATTTTATTTATATCTTCCTCCGTTTCTTTTCAAATGTCCATTTCTTTTTGGGTTACTATTCATCAATCACTCTTAATTTATATTTTACTTGTAATTCATACATCAAAACGTAGTCAAATGAGATTTTATTTGATTCATCTCAACATAAGGTTTATTAATATCTAGTGTTTATAACTTTCAATTACACACAATTATCGCTATATTAAGTATTGAATTAATGCATTGACAAACATGCAAAAACAAATGAGACATTTGAAATGAAACAGAGGGAGTATTTTTTTCTATAAGTTGCTAACGCATGATATGCCATATTGTTATAATACAAATTCTTGTGAGAGACGATCTTTTTGGTTGACCATCTCTAGTTGGGCTAGCCCATTAGAAAAATATAGAGTAAGTTTTTCGGTAGGCATGAAGAATAATGTAAGTAGGCATTTAAAATATTGTAAAACTTAAGTACTTAATCGGTGGGCATTAAGTCATTATCTGTATTGTAAGTAGGCATTAAACATATTTTAAATAGGCATGGAAAATATGGCAACTAGGCTAGTAGGCTAAGTTTCTCGGTAGACATTAAAAATATTGTAAGTAGGCCTTTCAAGTACTTTTTCGGTGGGTATTAAGTATATTGTAAGTAAGCATTAAGGATAATGTTGTAGGCATTAAGGATACATTAAGTATTGGACATTAAGGTTTAATGGGTTGGGCCCGCGAGATAACTATCGAAGAGACGGTCTTTCAGGAGACCGGTTGTTGTTATAATTGATGTGATATTCGTTCTTAATGTTAAAACTAATCTACTAAAATCTGTAGTTAATGCCCATATTATACTTTTGGCAAATAATCTTCAAATCTGGTTTGTTATTAATAGTTAATCAATAGTCGGGATTATTGTAGGAAAATCGAGTAGAGGTTAGATTATTTTGGGTAATTTTTTTAAAAATTTTATCAACTTTATAAGTTTTCGCCTCATTACTTTTAGTTGAGATCCCCTATATTTTGAGTCAAATTTTTATATTTTAAGTCAATAATTTTTTATAGCCTTAAAATTAGTATATTGATTGTCATAAATAAAGTTATATAATATATTTTATGAAAAATTTTAATGCTAAAATTAAAAAATTTAAACAATTTTTACCGGTTGAGTTGACTCGACTCAAACTCGACTCTATCATAACTGAATAAAGGCTAATTTAACTTTAAAAGTTGCCTCACTAAATAAAGGATATTGGGGACTGGACTAGGTGTGAACATATGTGACAAGTTAGCATATCTTGAAGGACTATTATAGACAAATTGGCGTGCAAATAAGAGGCCATTCTTACCCTCAAGATTATGAAAAAGGCACAAACAAAATGTGAATGCAAATGGGCCTACTTCCTTATTTTAGATTAGTGCCAATTGCAAGCAATGATTATTGTTATATTCTGAGATACTGTCTTATCGTGAGATTAATAGTCCAATCAATTTAATAATTATTTTTTACATTATTCAATTACTAGTTGATCAATTTAATGTCATAATTTATAACTTTAAGTTTTAAAATTGATTTCTTTCAAAAGTTA
>CM025917.1:14115409-14198593 GCA_000753965.2 Amaranthus hypochondriacus
CTTGATGGTCTACTTCTGATACCAATTGAATTTTGGATACATCAGAGTGAGGCTAACGTATGTAAATACTTGATGGTCTACTTCTGATGCCAATTGAATTTTGGATGAACCTCATTGGGTTTGTGTGCAATCAACTCTCCTCTTGTGTACAAGTCCAAATTTATCATTATTAGTCCTACACGACTTGTATGAGACGAAATGAATAGTCAAAGTCAGATAAGTTTGAAAAAGGGACTTGTAAGTCTACATGTTGATGCTGTCGTATATATCAGGGTATATGAAAAAGAAACTGTGAAAGTGTCTAATTAAAATCACAATCTAAAATAGTAGTCAGTTCTTTTTAAATATGAATTATGATACATAATTATTTCGTTTCGAATACCTTTCCACTTAGGCAGCGTAATTTATGATGCCAAATAATGTGCCATGAAACGAGGATAAGGTTACTCAACGTAGTTAATCTTGGCTAGGAATCCGGAAAACTTCTATATGTTGCTGGTATTTGAGTTTGTAGTGTATAGAGTACATTTGATTGAGGAGATCAGAAGAGAATGGTTTTATATATTGTTACTAGCCTACTATTGCTAGTGAAGCCAAACTTCTAGGGGAGAAGGAAAAGAAAAGCCAAATGGCCCGGATCATAACTGTATTTTAGGTGAGGGTTTAAGAAGTCAGACCAGTTTTTGGAGGGGCCGAAATCATATTCCAGAACGAAATTCAGAAATTGAAAGGGACCACAGCATACTGTTAGACATGGGGTCTTAACCATTAACTTAAGCTTATGGTAGAGGCCTCATGATATGTTATATACTCTAACACGCTTCCTCACACGAGATCCCTTTGGACTAGAAGTGTGGATGAAGCACATACCCTCCTCATACCCAGCACTAAATATTCAGCTTAAGCTTATTGTTGAAGCCGTTGAATATGTTATATTTTAACACATACCTTAGCCAGCCTACTACAATACTACTGCTAATCTACTACATTCAGCAATTGATCTTTTCCTAGTTCGGCTTCCTGTCCATAAAAGTTAAGATTATGTTTGTATGATCACCATTGTATTCGAGTCTAACACATTCACCAACAATACTGAACGGGCAAATAGAAAATTCATAGAGAAGTAATAGATCACCATCACCTGAGGATATTTATTTCATCAACAAGCTATGTGCTGAATGCTCTCGAGAAACTTAACTCTGACTTATCTTTAATGATGCTTAATCACCCGAACTAGTTCCAAATCGACTACTACTACTACTACTTTCAAACAGTAAGCGATATTTTATGCAAACAAGAAATAAACAAATCAAAATAAATGAATCTTTTTCAAGGCTCGTACCAATCAAATAATGTGTTTGCTTGATCATATCTTTTTCCTCTCCTTGGCTATTTTGATTCCTTTACATGTACAATTTCTAATTTCTATACCTAACAATCCCGTAATCTGTATTTTTTTTAAATTTAAATGCTGCCATTTACATTTAGAGAACTAAAATTCCTGTCGTTGAATGGTTTTTGTAGGGAGTGCTTCTACTAGCAGTCCTCCAGGAAATGCTGCAATTAAGATTACAGGGGTTGGATTAATTACTATCTCAATTGTGTTTTTGGGCATATACATTGTTCTATTAGATGCTCTGTGTTCTTTCAATCTGTGATAAGAACTTTGTGGCTTCTTGTATTGTTCCCCACTCGGAAAAATGTTATGTAAGTTGGTATTTATTGGATCATGAACAAAATTTATGTATACAGACTACCGTGTACGTTGAGGCCATTTCAGTATTAAATTATTCTGAAAAACTTGTGTATTGAAAAATAAGTTTTCTGGAGCTTTCCTCTATGATAGTCTGACTAGTATAGAAACTCGTACAATGCACAAATTTTTGAATATGAAATAGTATATAATAATATAACCTAAAAGAATAATGCAAATATATATTATGGTGATGAAATTAATCGATACATCACTTTTTCATTTAATTAAATGTATCAAATTCTAAGTAGGTATGTGCAATTGCTATCTCTAAATTAAATAAATATTGTACATTTGTCATTTTTCAGCATTTTTATTAGTATAATTAAAATAATTTTACTGGTGAAGGCTCCCTAAGGTTGACATATTTTAATTTTTCAGCATTTTTTATTACTATATTCAAATTAAAATCAAAAAGAAGGCAAATTTATAGTATGTAATATGAGAGATCTTTTAATAAAAGCAGTCCAAAGTTAAACTTACATAGAAGCAGTCCAAAGTTAAACTTACATATTAATTAAACCTCTCATACTTTATAAGACAAATATGAGAGATCTTTTAATAAAGAAGGCAAATATCAAAAGAGAGGTAATTACTATGTAAGTTTAACTTTAGACTGCTTCTATGGGCTCGTCTTACGGTGAGACGGTCTCATACAAGAGTTGTTGTAGGTATTCTTATTTATTTTGTTTTTGAGGATTGTCTTATGAAATTGTTTAGTTGTTGTTAATTGGTTGAGTTCATGTAGTTTTCTTTGATTCATGCAGTTCATAAGAACATGATTCCTTAAAAATTATTTGCAGGTCTACATCGAATGATAATCTAGTTCTTCGAATGATAATCTAGTTCTCACTTAAAACGATCGTGATTTCTCTCGGTTATCGGAATAGAGCATATGATAAATCGTTAGAAAGATCTTGGACTCTAGTTTCTACTGTCGCAAACATTGCGTTAATGTGATTATCTTATCAAAAATTATGGCCAATAGAGTGAATATGTAAATTTCGGCGCAAACATGCGTTTAGGTTTATTTTTCGAATTTTTAAAATTCATTTCTTTTTATAATTAATTTAAAAAGTGGCGATATAATAAAAATAGTGTGTTATTTAATAATTGGACAAAACAATTCAAAAAAGTACTTTCTCTGTTTCATAATATTATTTGACATAAACCCATACAACATATTACACTTAGTAACAAGTATTATTGACGGAGGGAGCAGAAGTTAACGCAAATCAATGGAACGTGAAAGGAATGGAAGCTACTAGAACTTTAGAAGTGGACGAAAACGATTTTTCGGGTTTTAAGTAAAACTCTGTAGTGTGTCTGTCTATTCCTTTTCCTCCAAGTTCTTAAATCTTACCATTACTGCTACTCACAAGATCTTCAGTTTCAGAAGAAACCATGGATGAATCCAAACTCAAGCAACTCAAACAATTCATAGACCTCTGCAAATCCGATCCTTCCGTTCTCTCCGATCCTTCTCTCTCTTTCTTTCGCGATTATATCGAAAGGTATAAATTTATCTACTCGACTTCATCTTTTTCGCTTTTTAAATCCTCATTATTTGCAATTTTTTGGTTTCAGTCTTGGAGGAAAACTTCCTGCTTCCGCTAATAGAGAATCGGTAATATTTTTAGGGTTTTCGATATGGTTGTCGTTTTATTTTTCGGATTTTGTGTACTTAATGTTGTTGTTCAAAATATGTGAACTGCAGAAATCGAGTGTTGATGATGTGAGTGACGAGGAGGATGAAAAGACGTATACAAAACCTCATGTGGAAGAAGTTGAAGAGGAAGAAGAGGAAGAGCTTGTTGAATCTGATGTAGAATTAGAAGGTGATACGGTTGAACCTGATAATGATCCTCCTCAGAAGGTATTAGTAATTTCTTAATTCAATCAGGCATTTCAAGCATTGCGCGACTGTTTCTTTAATGCTGAATATCATGTTTGTCTGGATAGTATTTTGTAAATTTGTAATAGTATAATAGATAGGTATTTTGTTTCTAGAATTATCAACCATACGTTTTTGATATAATTATGAAGTCAATGCTAATAACAAACCTTAATTTGAAAATTTGCAACAAGAGACATCAACTATGTTAGTACAAGAGCCAAACTAACAATGTGTGTAGGTGATGACTTACCAATGATGGGTGCAAGGGTTGGGTGTATTGTAGTTGTGGCTTCAAGGAAGCAATGAAGCAGGGTTTTTAATGTATTATGGTGATGGAGCAACATAGAATAAGATTGGAGTACATGAAGGGTGTCTTGAACAAGGCAAGAAGGTGCACATGGGGTGCTTTTGAACGAGGCATGAGCATACCTGTTCCTCAACAACATTAGAGAAGTTAGTGATTTGGGAGCTGGAGCTCGTTCGAGCACATATAGTACTTGTTCTAGCATTGGGGTACTGTTCGATTTCTGTTTTGGCGCATACTTGGTAGGCATATTTGGGATGGAGTTTATTCTAATATTTTAGCGGTTATATAAGGTCTTTAAATCAGGTTTAGACATAAGGGGAAAAGACTAATACAAGGGATAAGAAAGGTAAAGAGCCTAGAGAGTTCCTATTGTATTAGATGAATGAGCATCATTAAAAGTGCAAGCTTTAAGCTTGATAGTGTATCCTCAAGCATTGTGAGTGATATTTTATTAATTTAATATTAATAACTTCATGAAATATAATCCCTTTAAGGGAAGGTGGCTAAGACACCATTTATGTGTTGTGTGTGCTTTGTTTCTCAAAATTTAATCTTTTTATTCTTGTTGTACTTTGTTTTTCCTTCTATCTTCTACACATCGTTTTTCATTTGAGGGTTCAAGCACCTTCTCTTTTAAACTAAAATCTTTGTGTAAAGGTAAGGTTAATACTACGAAAGTCAAGTATGTGTTTTTAAAATTTTGAGAAGTCTTTAAAAGCATATGTTAAAGCAGGTTGAGTACATTAGTTCTATTAAGATAGTTAAGTATGTTATTTTGTTAGATTCAAAGATTCGAAGTTGTCTTTTTTTTGACGTACTAGATGACTTGTTAAGTGGTTGGAAATGTTCATTTATATCCCTTTGGGCACTTTTTTTTTTCTTGTGAAATTGAACGGTGATGTCAAGGGTCAATTGTCAATGATCTCTTTGTTATTAGAAGGTTGAGCTCGGTTATAATTGGCTTCTCTTGCCATATAGAGGCATGAGCCCCTAATCTAATTTTATATCCACATTTATCATGTGAAATTATCTTTGAGAGGGGATGCTTTTTAATGGATGGTTTATATAGAAGGCAACAAAATGTACTCCTTTATTAGGTTTGGTAAATGATCTATATACTTGGTAGATGCTCTTTTTAACAGCAGTGCATTGTAAGTAGAAAGAATAACAGTTGACTACATTATTTCGATGCCGTTTTATTACCCAAATGTCATTAATTAGATCCTATAGGCTGCATTGTTTTGTATCAGTTATTTCGTAATTATTTTCAATTTAATTATACTATTCGCATCGTGAAGGTGTAAAAGAATTGTAATTGGTTTAAGAGATACCTCAGGGTTTCATGGTCGCACATATGACCTTTATTGAATCATTGTGATCTCTACCACAATTGCATTCGAAAACGTCTAGGAGAGTTTTGGATGGTTTGTCGTACGCAACTTTACGCTTTCAATAATTAAGAGTCTGTCTCCAACTTTCCGACACACGATAACAAGTTAACAACCATTGTCCACAACTTCATATAAATAAGTGCAAATAGTGACTACTTTCTTTTAACTTTGATGATATTAGATGCTATCCTCAAATGTTTATTTCAGTAGGTTTCTTTGAAGTATGTGAATAGATTATGGTTCTTATTGGTATTGAAATTTGCAGATGGGTGATCCTACAATTGAGGTCACAGATGAAAACCGTGATGCGGCCCAAGAAGCAAAAATTAAAGCCATGGAAGCAATATCCGAAGGTAAACTTGCCTTTTTCTCCCTTTTAATTTATCTAGCACTTTTTCAGCTATCCTTGGTTGTGTTAATGTATGTTCATTGAAAAAAATAGGCAAGATGGAAGAAGCAATCGAGCATTTGACATCTGCAATTACACTGAATCCTACATCGGCTATAATGTATGCTACTAGAGGTAATATATCATGCTTTTCTATTAATTTTATGTAGATGTTTCTGATTTTGTTGAATGTGGATGAGTGATTGTAATATGCTGTTTTACTTTTGGGTTGACTTGCTCTTGAATTTGATGCTTCACAGCTAGTGTTTATGTGAAGATGAAGAAGCCAAATGCTGCTATTCGAGATGCTACTGCTGCTTTGGAGGTAAACTCTATTTGCAGACTTTTTTTTTTATTATTATAAAGGAAAAATTGAAATTAATAATCCAACATTTAACCCATCTATTGTGAATAATCTCAACTTTAAATTATTTTTTATTATTAATTATAATACTCCCTTCTATTCATTGATTTAGGCACATTTTCTTATTGGGTCAATTCATTGATTATGTCTCATTTTTATTTTTGTCATTCTTTTTTATCCTTTTACCCTTAATATAACAACACAACAACACATAAATCTCAATGCCTTTTATGGAAAGAGTTTTCCGCGCACTATTAAGTGCTCCCCCACCCCTCATTGGTTTTGGTGCAAAACCCAAATGTCCTTTTATATATGAATAGGAGGGAGTATAATGCATGAGCCGATTATACACTACATATCTTTTGCATATGTGTACTGAAGGTCTGGCTTAAGTTCAAATATTCTTGTAGTATGAGAAAAGTAAGTACAAGTCCACTAGATCTGAAATGTGCAAATAGATAATCACCTGAAAATACTACTCTATGCTCATCATGACTAAATCTGTGCAAAAACGGTGGTGCTTCTAATCTATTTATTATTTGTTTCAACGTGAACTGTTTGGATTTCACTAACTTCTTGAAAATTCTCAGATAAATCCTGATTCTGCTAAAGGGTACAAATCTCGTGGCATGGCAAAAGCAATGCTCGGTCAATGGGAAGAGGCTGCAAAAGATCTGCATGTGGCTTCCACACTTGACTATGATGAAGAAATAAATGCAGTGCTGAAAAAGGTGCAATAGAATGTGTACAGTTTTTTCTGAAATGTTTACTAGAGTTTATTAAATTTATAAAATTTTGGTAAGCTTTAGTTCCTGCACTGATATATTGTGCTAGTTGGCTGCATTTTGGGGGATCATCAATGACGGAATAACTGTTCGAGCTTCTCTCAAAGATTTTAGGTCATGCCATGTTTGGCAAGTATTTGGTGGTGCAGTTGACTAGATGCTGGAAGATTTTCATGAAATGTGAAATTTTTTTTACTTAGCATTTAGTAACTAGCTTGACTAACTTATTCGGCAAAGTATTAAGCCTGTTCTATAAATTAGCTTTACATAATTTACTGAACATGGAAGTTTTTTTTATTTTATTTAGGGGTAAAAATGCTAAGGCAGTTCTTTCCTTGGACAATTGCGGTCCTAATTATGCAACCGTTACAACAGTCATAGCCATATTTTAATTTGGTTCCCTGTCTTGAACGGGGATTTTTTTTCTGGGGTTAGGTTTGGAACTTTGGATAGACTAGTGGATAATCTTGGCTGCATTATTAAAATAGTGACTACATTTTAAAAGGTTTTAAAGTCACGTAGCAATGATATAGGTCACTTCAAACATAAAACCATCCACGTAAACCACAACAATAGTTTTGGCCTTATGGGACCTTTACTGCAACTATGACTTTGTACAAGACTTTGTGTTATTGTTGAGACACTCTTTTGGAGACTTTTAACCTGACCAAGGAAGTCATGATAATCTGTATAGTTCCTAGTAACATGTGTACCGAGTTTTTTTTTTCCCTGTTAGACCTAAGTGTGATGTGCAAATTTTATTTGGACATTGGTGAAATGGTGAGGGGTGAGCAAGGCAGTAGATTATCTAACTGATCGATGTTGGTTCATTATTTCAATCATAGCTGGCCAGGTTATGGTGATTGCCTAATGTGGGAGAATACTAAGTAACCTATTATGTTGTAAATGGTTTTTGTTTAGGTTATTTGGTCATTCATCTTATGTTTAGTGGATTGAAGTTTCTGACAAGTGATGTATCACTCAACCAGGTTGAGCCTAATGCACACAGGCTTGAAGAGCATAGAAGGAAATATGATAGGTTGCGCAAGGAAAGGGAAACTAGAAGAGCTCAGCGTGAAATACAGCGCAAACGAGCTGAAGCACAGGTTTCTACTCTTTTTTTCCTTTGATTAGAATTCATGTTATTTTAGTTTCTGTGGAGTATGGATTGACTTACATTCTTTTGTAGGCTGCTTATGAGAAAGCCAAGAAGGAGGAATCGTCTTCCAATAGACCTGGAGGTATGCCTGGAGGATTTCCAGGGGGTATGCCTGGAGGTTTTCCAGGGGGTATGCCTGGAGGGTTCCCTGGGGGCATGCCTGGAGGCTTCCCAGGAGCTGGGGGCATGCCTGGAGGCTTTCCAGGAGCTGGAGGTATGCCTGGAGGCTTTCCAGGAGCTGGAGGTATGCCTGGAGGCTTCCCAGGAGCAGGAGGAATGCCTGGGGGGATGCCTGGAAATGTTGATTTCAGCAAAATATTAAATGTGAGTTGAAGTTTGCAATTTTTATGTTATCTGTAATGTTTTAACTCATGTCAATGATTTGCTTGCCAAATAGTCTAAAGGGGCTGGCATGGTGTTTTGAAACTTGCATGTTTTATTTACACTGATTTATCATGTGGTTTCCTGCGTCAGGATCCTGAGTTGATGGCAGCCTTTAAAGATCCGGAGGTCATGGCAGCTCTTCAAGATGGTTAGTACAAATGTCATTTAATTCTGGTTGCTGATGTGGTTGTATTTATTAACAATGAAGCTGAAAAAATGTTGAATAATGCTCTAAATCTTAATCTAACAACTTGGTTTTATAAGGTCATAATACAAAGAAATGATTATAGATGCTCATTTATATTATATTTGTGCATGCTTAAAATAATATCTTTGGGATTTAGACTCCGACGTTCTTGTTGAAGCTTAATGTAACACAAACAATATGGGGAACTTAATGTTGCAAACCTCAATGAGACAAATGAAGTAATAGTGTGATGTATGCTCAAAAGGACAATTTAATAATTAGAGAAGAAAATCATTGAAGATGAAGAAGAGAAGAGGGGGAAATTTAGAGAAAAAAAAAGGAATGTTTAGGATAGCTTGCTGAGCGAGGATCTCGAGTCTTGGTACAGGTATCTCATGTCTGGATACATGCATCTGAGTATCAATACCGGCATCTTGATCTGCCCATATCCCTTTTGGATTCTTCCTTGAAATGTTTCTTGAAGCCTCTCTCTTGTAGATTACTCCAATTCGCACCCATCTGCCATTGGCCCTCTTGTAACTACGACAAGAAAGTTTTATTAATTGAATTAACCTCACTACGACAAGAATGTTTTATTAATGAATGATTTGCTTTTTGATGAGACCCTCTTTCTTGAGATCCGATTTATCTCATACTCTTTAGCCGAAAATTCTTATCTCCTCAACATTCTTGGATTTGCTATGCCTTTTTTTTCACGTGTGCTCTTCTGTTCATCCAATCATTAAGACTCTTGTGAGCATGTTGAATAGACTTGGTACTCTTAGGGAATTTTCTCCTCTTGCTGCTGCAGGCCTTTTGTTGATTTATGGTCAAAACCATTAATCAGATATTGGATGTTTTCATTTTCTGTGTTTTAGATTTGTAATGCAAGAATATTACTACGTTGATGAGTGTGTTCTGAAACTGTTTAGCTGGGGGACTTCAATATTAAATTGGATCGAGTGTGTTTTAGATTTGTAATGCATTTGGGTCACGGTGTCAGTTGGTCTCTTTTTCGTATATTGTAGTGTTGCTGTCCTTAGGAACTTTCAGATACCATGTTTTTTAAGGTGGTAAACCCTCACCTTCGCTCTGGCCTAGTCCAAGGTATGCGTATTCAAAAAATGAATAATTATCAAGGCATTTTGTTTCTAGATGCTGTTTTTTGCTTTAGCATTTGCTTTGTCTTGTTACCTCATTCGACGCCTACACTTGTTAGTCTCCCTCACTTGGTACCTCATTTGCTCATTTTAAGTGGTATTTTTTCTCATGTTTAAATTTCTTACAAATCGTTGATCTATTACGATTTCAGTAATGAAGAACCCAGCCAATTTGGCCAAACACCAAGGAAATCCAAAGGTGGCCCCAATAATAGCCAAGATGATGAACAAGTTTGGTGGCTGATCGTGAAGATATTCTTACTGGATAGACAAATAGTAATGTCTCCCCCTCGGCTCTTGTAGGTTTTGTGCACGTTCCAACATTATTAAGCTCAACTTCTCTGTACTGCTCGACCCAACCAGTCGATGAATTTGATATATTGGTCTAAATGAACTTTACTTTGGTCGAAAGCTATTGGTGTCTTTTGAATCTAGTGATGAATGTTGTTTAAATTGAGCAACAGTTCTTTGTCTTTGTCGTAGTTGACCTTTGGATGTCATTTCCTTTTCTAGTTCATATTCTGCTATTATCTGACGCAGATGGCCTGAATGAAGGAATACGATGTGAAATTCAAGAGTTAAAACTAGGTCGACAAAAGTTGATCTGACCTATTAATCCGACTTAAATCAAATTCAAAATAAGTGGGTTTGAGTTGAGTTTTTTACCCAATTTGTGATCTGTTTACTAAATAAAGCTAGTGTCAAAATTTTGAACTTGAAATACAGCTAGTTTCCAAAGAGATTGTCTTTCTAAGAGACGTCTCTCAGGCCCAATCCATTAAACCTTATTGCCTACATTTACTTTACATTTTCCTAGTGGGCCAACCCAATTAGAGATAGACCGTCTCTCACAAGAATTTGTACTTGAAATAAGCTTGTATAAGTCATTTAGTGATACAAGTTATTTTTGAATCAAGTCAATTTGTATAACATGCTATTAATTTATTAATAGGGAAATTTTATATGGTAAATTTAAATTTCGGCTTTTTCATGTGGTAGATAAACATTTTTTTCAATCTACATGGTGATCTTGACCTTTCAACTTAACTTTTTTCACATGGTACACAAAAAATAAGTTTTTTTTGTTAACTTTGAAAATGTACAAATATGACAAACGTTATGGCCAATGCCGGCCATAGATAATGTTAATAGGTACAAAAAATTTGCCATCAATCTTTATAAATTCACAAATTATTATTATCCCAGCTTGATTTGTCATATTTTCCGACATTTCCGTAATATATACAAAATTATTAAAATTTGTGCTTCTAATTTTAAAGACCTCTTCATCTTCACAACAAAAAAAAAAAAAAAAAAAATCAGTAAGCGTAAGTATCTTTAAAAATTTGTCCAAAAATTGTAAATCTGCTTTTTTACAAACTTTTTTTTCTGCCAAGAAAAAAAAACCACCATGATTTTAGAAGCTTGGCTAATTCCCATCCTCACTCTCTTCACCATATTCTGCTCCATCTTTTTTCTCACCAGAAAACAAAACCGTCAACAACCACCAAGCCCACCAGGCCCAAAAGGACTTCCCATACTCGGAAACCTTCTTTCACTGGATCCCGAACTCCATACCTATTTTACCACCTTGGCCCAAACTCACGGCCCAATTTACTCTCTCCGGCTTGGCAACAAGCTCGGGATCGTCATCTCCTCCGCTACTCACGCCAGAGAAGTTCTCAAAGACCATGACACCATCTTTGCCAACCGTGACGTACCCGCTGCTGGAAGAGTTGCTACGTATGGTGGGTTAGACATAGTGTGGTCCCCATATGGTGCCACGTGGAGATTACTGAGGAAAGTCTGTGTAAGAGAATTACTCAGTCCTGCTACATTGGATGCCGTTTATGGACTACGCAAGCAGGAGATCCGGCGTATGATTCATGGGTTGTCGGAGAAAACGGGTAAAACGGAGGTTAATGTTGGGGAAGAGATGTTTTTAGTGATAATGAAAGTGGTGACAGGGATGTTATGGGGAGGATCGGTGGCAGCTGAGGAGGAGAGAGAAAATATCGGGTCGGAGTTTCGGGCTGCGTGTCGGAATTAACAGGTTTGTTGAGTGTACCGAATTTATCGGATTTTTTCCCGGGTTTGCAGCGGTTTGATTTGCAAGGGGTGGAGAAAAGGATGAAGAAATGTGCAAAATGGTTGGATGGTATTTTTGAGAAGGTGATTGAACAAAGATTGAGAAATGGTGATGGGAGTAAGAAGGATTTCTTGGAGGTTTTGCTACAAATGAAGGATGATTTTGAAGGTGAAGGTAGTGATAAGGTGTCATTTTCAATCACCCATCTTAAAGCTTTGCTAATGGTATGCTTTTTTCTTGTTTTTGATCTATCATTATTAATGGCTTAAGGAAAATTTGATTTTAAAGTTATGAACTTTAGCTGATTTGCTTTTAAAGGTTTGAATTTTGTGGTGCCTCCGCTTTTAAAGGTTCAAATTATCTTTTAATCGGCTAAATCAATTTCCTTCTTCAACTAAACCACCTTGTCTTCCATTTTCTCTCTCCTCTGTGTTCCATTGTTGATGATTTTATACTCATTAATAGGGCTGGCAAAAGTTGACTCGACCTGCTAACCCGATCTGAACCTAATCCGAAATAAGTGGGTTTGGGTTGAGACTTTTGACCCAATTAATTAAATGGGTCGACCCGACCTGATCTGTTTATTAAATGAGTTTAGGTTCAGGTCAAACTTTTAAACCTGAAAAAAACCTATTTAACCATTTAATTAAATGTGTTAATTTCGAGATAAATCAATAAATATATGCTAACCTTAGTTCATTTAATATTTTCTTATTTTTCATAGTAAATAAGAAATAAACAACAAAAAAAACATAAACTAAAATTAAAGCCTAAAAAATTAGATTTAATCAACGTTAAGAACCTTAAAACGAAAACAAAAAAATGATAAACGGGTAAAATGGGTCGAAATCAGGTCAACCTGATCTGTTGCAGGTTGGGTCAAGGTTGTGATTTTCGACCCAATTAATTAAATGGGTTGGGTTTGGGTCAAGGGTTTTCTGACCTATTTATATATGACCCAAACCCGAACACGACCCAACCTGATCTGTTTGACACCCCTACTCATTAAGTTTGCAAGTAAATCTTTATAGGAATTTGCATTAATTTAATGAGACCAATACTGTCGATTTGTTAGCATACAAGCAAAACCCACATTGTTGTACACCAGAAATTCAAAGTTTCAAACCAAACAAGAGAGAACAACTCATTCCAAAAAATTAGTAGCAACAATCAAAATAAACCAACATAGGTGAAACTAAGAACGTTTTTATCTTTCTATTTTCTTCCTATTTTATGGATTTTAATCATAAATTAAATTAAAATGAATTGTTGAGTAAACTAAAAATAACTCAAAAAAAACCCCAAAAAATTAAAATGAGTTTATAAATCAAACATCCAATAATTTTGACCAAAAGTTGCACTATAGATTTTAATTGCACCCTTACAAATCTCAAACACAAGGTAACCTTATTAATTTTTTTTATTCTTTTATTTGGAATTTTAATGGGGTTTTGGGTTTATAGATTTTTGCTTATAGTTTATAGTTTTTGGGTTTAAATTCTCAAATGCAAGGTAAACATTTAATTAAATTTACAAATAGTTAAGAAATGGTAAAAACATCATTGTTGAGGGATGAAGATAGAAGAAGAGATTAATGAGTAGAAAAATCAAATGAAGGAAACAAAGGGAAGAAGAAGGTAACCTGATATTCCAGGTTACCAAAATCGAAGAAACCTTTAAAAGCGGAGGCACCTCAAAGTTCGAACCTTTCTAGGATAAACGAAAGTTCAAACCTTTAGAAGCAAATCAGTCAAAGTTTGAGCCTTTCAAATCAAGTTTTCCTTTTATTAATTCTTATAATTTTTACCCAACTAAGAACAAAGTGTGTTATTGACTAGGCCCCAAATTGGTTAAGGTCTTAAAAATTTTAAACTTTATTTTCACGTATAAAGTAATATGCTTTATTAATGTTTTTATAAAGTAGTTAAAGATATTAACAATATATAATCAGTATCATATTATTTATTATTACGGTTTTTTTTTTTTATTTTTTGCTACGGGTCCAAAAATAAATGAGACGTTCTATAAGATTTTTGCATTGTTAGGCATGCAAAACCAAATATAACATTTTTTTTTTGAAGTTAACCTGTTGAATAAATTAGCTCAAATCGAGCTCAGCCAAAGTACAGAGACAATCGGGAAAAGGGGGCATATATATTTTCTCGTGGGAGAATTCCGATTCTCAACGAGCAACCATGTGAGCTAAAGTATTACCCCCCTTCTAACAAAGCTAGTCTTAAAGCCATCTAGCAAATCAAGAGCAACAAAAATATTTTCATACACAAGATGTATAGGGGCACTACCCTTCACTCTATTAGAAAGATCAGAGATGATATTGAGGGCATCACCTTCTAAATGGACCATAGAGAAACTCATCCTCCTAGCAACCTCCAAAGCATACAAAGCAGCCATGGCTTCCGTCACTTCTACACTCCAATTTGCTTGAATTTTGCGAGAACCTGTGAGGACAACGCAGCCTTGATCGTCGCGGAACACAACCCCCAGCCCCCTGCTTCCGTTTGCACCAACATGAGCATCAAAGTTTGCTTTTATCCACCCACTAGCTGGAGGGTGCCAAGATTGGAAGGAAGTAACTTTTGGGATGGACACAGTGAAAACTCTTTGAGCATATGATTTATATTCCATAATCATGTTGTTCATTGAGCGTGAGAGCTGAAAAAGATCACTGCTTTTGTTCTCCATGACAAACTTGTTTCGACACATCCAACAGGCCCAAAGAGAAGCGCAAATGAGGATCATTTCATCAGTGGAGGTATGTGCGTGGAGCCAGAGGAAGAGAGAGCTAAAAGATGATCTTGGGGCAGCAGCTATCAGAGAGTGGTGAGGAGAGCAAGCCACATATCCCGTGATGTTTCGCAATCAAGGAACGCATGGCAAACGGATTCGGCAGATTCATTGCACCTTGAGCATATGTCAGAGGAACCCATGTGTCTCCTGTATCTGACCTCATTAACTGGAAGCGAGTCTTTGCAAGCCCGCCAAACAAAGTGGAGCATTTTGGGAGGGCCCTGTACGCTCCAAATTTTTGACCATATATCTGAAGTGTCAGTAGCTGTTGTACCAGGAACACCAAGCATACCCAACCAATAACCGGATTTCACAGAATATTTTCCACACCTGTTGTAACCCCAAAAGAGAGTATCCACTGTAGGAGTCTTACTAAGAGGGATGGAAAGTATAGACAACACTGTGTTCGGATCAAAAAAAGCATTAAGCTTCTCAATCTGCCATATCATGGAGCTATGATCAATGAAGTCACTGAGAAGGCAATCTGGCGTATCAACATCTCTTAACACTGGAGCAGTAAAACGACCCTCGCAAAAGAGCCATGGGTCCTGTCGAACCCATATAGAGCATCCATTCCCCACTCTCCAATCCAAACCTTCAATTAAAAGGGATTTTGCACCCCACAAACTCCGCCAAGAAAAGCTGGGGTTGAAACCTCTTCTAGCATCCAAAACAGAAGAGTGCTTGAAATATCGAGCATTAAGGACCATACTCAAGGAGGAATTAGGTTTTTCCACTAGTCGCCATATCTGCTTTGCAAGTAAGGCTTGATTGAAAACTTTAAGATTGCGAAAACCCATTGGAGTACACAAGTTTGCCCAACTATGCCAGTGTGTTTTCCTAGAATCCGTGGATGAACCCCACCAAAAACGAGCCATTATAGAGTGCATGTCATCCAAGATACCATCCGGGATTCGAAAGTTGCTCATCATGTAAGTGGGTATGGCTTGAATCACAGCTTTAATAAGCACCTCTTTACCGGCTCTTGATAGTAGTCGCTCTTTCCACCCCTGGATCTTTTTCCAGACTCGCTCCTTTAAGCATGAGAATATGGTCTTCTTAGATCTCCCTATGATTGTGGGGAGACCCAAGTATTTTGAGTGTCGTTCCACCTCTTGAACCCCTAGCTTCTCCATAATCACCTGCCTCGTAGAATGCGGTACACCTTTGCTGAAAGAGACCTCTGTTTTATCAAAATTGACATTCTGGCCCGATGCTCTCTCGTATGTGCTAATGATGTTAGCTACCTCCGAGCATTCTTGAACAGTAGCTCTAGTAAAGAGAATACTATCATCTGCAAAAAATAGATGAGATAAGGGAGGAGCTCCTTTGCAGACGCGGACCCCATGAATAAGATTTTGTTGCATTTTCAAAGAAATCAGAGTAGAGAAAGCCTCAGCACACAAAATGAAGAGGTAAGGGGAAATGGGATCCCCCTGCCTCAAGCCCCTAGATGGAATAACATTACCACAAATACTACCATTAATCTTGAAGGAGAAGGAGACACTCGTGATGCAGCTCATGATACGTCGGACCCAATTATCGCTAAACCCCATTTTCAGCATGACTCTCTCCAAAAAACACCATTCAACCCTGTCATATGCCTTACTCATATCCAGCTTCAACGCGAACGCATTGTTACGACCATTAGGAGACCTTTTCATAGAGTGAGAAGTCTCAAAAGCGAGCAAGGCATTATCTGTAATTAAGCGCCCCGGGATGAAGGCACTTTGGTTAGGGGAGACAATATGTTCCAGGAGCGGTTTAAGCCTATTAGCTACTGTTTTCGAGAAGATTTTATAGATAACATTGCAGCAGCTTATAGGTCTATAATCCTTTAGGGACTTAGGATCATTACACTTGGGAATAAGGGAAACACAAGTTTGGTTTATACCCTGCATATCTACAAGACCTCTCCACTAATTTTTAACCAGACATACAACATCAACACCAACAATGTCCCAGAATTTCTGATAAAATAAAGCATGAAAACCATCCGTACCTGGGGCTTTGGTGGGATGCATTTGGAATACCGCTGCGCGTATTTCCTCTGCTGTTGGCTCCTTATCTAGGGACTTATTCATATCATCTGTCACAGCCGGACCCAAACCATCAACAACGTTATCAAAGCCAGTGGGAGAGCTCGTTGAGAACAAATTCTCATAATAAGCGGAAATGAGGTGCTCTATGTCCCGTTTGCTAGTTTTCCAATTTCCCGATTCATCATTCAATCCTTTTATCAGGTTCCTCCGTCGTCTCGAGCTAGCCTTGTGGTGAAAGTATTTAGAGTTTTTATCCCCATCTTTCAGCTCATTTGTACGCGCTCTCATATGCCAGTATGACTCCTTGAGCTTATACAGATCATCCAGTTCCTCAGACAAGGCTTTGCAGTTACTAATCATAGAAGCATCCGGAGGGCATCGTTGAGCAGCTTGAAGTTTCCTTTCAGAAGTTCTAATCCTGGATCGGAGTGCACCAAAGGTGGATTCAGCCTACGAGGTCAGTTTATCAGCACAATTCCCAATACGGAAAACCACATCCTCGCCTAAAGACTCCTGCCAAGCATCAGAGACAACTTTCCTGCATTCATCGTTAGAAAGCCAAAAAGATTCAAAGCATACCAAATAGAGTCCACCTCCTGCATTCAGAGCTACAAAGGATCTCGTTAAAGTCACCAAAAACAATCATAGGACCATTGACATCATCTCTCAACTTCATAAGGAGCTCCCAGGTTTTATATTTGTTTTGTCTATCGGCCCACCCATAAACCCCACAAGCATACCAAATAGAGTCCACCTCCTAAGCTGAAGATTTTCATTGATGTTCGCGGAGCTGGTCAACGCCAGCATCCGCTACTGTGTCCGGAGTATCAAGGTTTACACCATGTCCCATACAAGACCTCTTTAGGGCCCAGTCAGAGTCAACCATCTCAACATCAGAATCCCAGGCTTTCCTTTTACCAGTGTTCTCAAGTGTAAAAACCTGAGAAGGTCCCACGTTTTCTCCCTGTTCCACAGATCTAACCATTTTTTTATGTGCATGAGTGGGTCTCTTTTTTGTTGCGTTCTTTTTAGAATAAGAGAAGGTACCAATTTGAAAAGGAGGACAAGCATCTATATTAATGGTGGACCCAACAACCTCATCAATGGCATTTAAAATATTCTCACTATGGGGTTTTGTAATTAGATTACTAGAGACAGATTGTACCTTTAATTCCACCCTTGTGTCATCAATAGCAGGGGAAAGATTCCCCACATCAGCAGCAAAGCCATCCTCTGTATCAACATGTGTAGTAGGAGTATTATTATTATACTCTATGACTTCTTTCCCCTTTTGTCCTTCATGCCTACAAGTCAGCAACATGTCCTTCCCAACCATATGACTAGCCCTACCATCATCAATGAGGACAGCAGCAGTCTTTAATTGAGCATCGCCACTATAAAAGCCTACCCACATCCTCTTTACCTCCCTGAACTTCCACATTGCACCCCATTAACAATTCCTTCCTGCAGCTTTCCTCTAAGGCATTCTGTTGTGGTCTAGGCACAAAAAGATTCTTCTTTGATTTCAGTGAGTTTATCTCCTCATTATGCTTGCTTAGACCTTTCCTTGGAGAGGCTCTAATATTCATCCCCCACCCATACCCTTGCTCCTTTTCTTCATCATCCACCAAGTCACAATCCTTCTCTGTGTGGCATAATAATCCGCATAAGAAGCAGAAGTGCGGGAGTCTTTCGTACTTCAAGGGAATTTTCAATGTGGTTTCTTTATTTACCCGGATCATCTGATATCTCCTTAAAGGTTTAGTAGCATCAATCGAAACCCTAACCCTCCTATAAGGGTTGATGTCAAGAAAGTCTTCCTCAATTTCCATCACCTCACCTATGGCTTTTGCAATGGACTCCACCTGCTTGTCCGATCTATACCCGAAAGGAAGGTTGTATAATCGGATCCAAAAAGGGGAGTGATTCAAGGCTATATCAGCCGGTTGCTGTTGGTGGCTAATCTCCTGGATAATTAGCAGTCTATTTTCGAAGCACCAAGGTCTACCTTTTAGGACTTTATCCATGTCCTTCCAGTGGAAGAATTGGAAGAGAAAGAGGTTTGACACCAAAGCCCTAATCACGACTCCTTCCTTCAGGCTCCATATGTGTAGAAGAGTGCGTTGAACCGCATCAAAATTCAGAGGTTTTGGGGTCAAAATTCGACCCACCAGGCGTAGCTTTAACTTCTCATCTTGCTTCTCCTCGTTACAGTTTTCTAGATCTACAATATCATCCTCAGCATTCGTTAACACTAGTTTAGAGCACTGCTTTAGGATTCATATTCAATTTGTTACATCAAAAGTATATATATAACATATTATAGAGATGACGACTAACGTTGATTATTTCACTTGAAATAAGTTTGAATTAAATTTTATCGACGAACTTATGATACAATGCTAAAAGAATAAATTCAACAAAAATGCTTCAACTGAATGTGACATTTTATTAGTTAATTAATTAATCCTAAGTATAAAATAAAAGGGATATTGCATAAGTTAAGAATTCATAAATTTGGAAATTGATACTTTTCTAAGTTCTCTAAGTGACATTCTTTAGAATTGCTGGGATATGTAATCTTTGATAAGCTACAAATTAACTCTTGAAAGTAAATGATTATCTCTCTGTAATCAATTAATTTGAGGCTTCAGACCTATATTAGTATTGGAAATTTGTCTGTTAATGAGTTAATAAGCAATTTTGGGTGTTAAAAAAATGTTTTGTACAGGATATGGTTGTTGGAGGAACTGACACTACTTCAAACACCGTTGAACTTGCAATGGCGGAAATTCTAAACAAACCGGAGGTGTTGAAAAACGTTCAACAAGAGCTGGATTCAGTCGTTGGCAGAGATAACATAGTGGAGGAGCATCACATCTTCAAACTCCCTTACCTACTAGCCGTGATGAAAGAAGCGCTACGTTTGCACCCTGTACTGCCCCTGCTAGTCCCTCATTGCCCAAGTGAGTCTTGCATTGTCGGGGGTTATACCATTCCCAAGGGTTCTCGGGTCTTTGTAAACGTATGGGCTATCCATCGAGACCCTTCAATATGGAGCAACCCATTGGAATTTGATCCAGACAGGTTCCTTAATGCTAAGTTTGACTTCAGTGGGAATGACTTCAGTTACTTTCCCTTTAGCTCGGGCAGAAGGATTTGTGCTGGAATAGCAATGGCCGAGAGAATGGTGTTGTATTCATTGGCTTCATTGTTACATTCCTTTGATTGGAAACTTCCGGAGGGAGAGGAATTAGATCTTCAAGAGAAGTTTGGGATTGTGTTGAGCAAGAAAACGCCTCTTTTAGTTATTCCGCATTGCAGGTTGTCTAGTCCAAAACTGTATGATAAGTAAGCTTTTCTCATTATTCTTACTAGTCCTTATATAGCTGTTGGTAAGCAAAAAAGTACATAAATGCTTACGATTTTAAGCAAAGCTTGATGTATCTGTTTTTTGTCATTGTTGATTTGTTACACACATGTAAACTACGACACCGTGTGCATTTATAAATATCATAGTTTACAAGTTCAATTCTTCGCTTTCTAGCTCACTCTGGTTTTACCATTTTTCATAGTCATTTTGGGAGCACCGCCACTATCCTTAAGGCGGTTATTCTGAGCTATTCAGCACCTTTGTGCCTGGGATACAACTCACTGAATCATACATTATGGTTGCCTTACCATCTCTAGTCAAAGATTTGGCAAGGATGTTGTATTGTTTGCTATCCATATAGCTATTGTAATTGCTACCAAGAGACTTTCGTTTGAGATGATTAGAGGGGTTCTACCAAATGACCCGGATTTTATCCGACCCTGTAACCGAACCCGATTTGACCCGACATCAAAAACGATTTACAATTATACAAAATCAATATGGACACAAACCCGGTTTCAAACCGACTCGAAATACCTAACCCGAAATCAACCTGATGACCCGAATGAACACCTCTAGAGATGATAGATTTTACCCTTTCCAATATGGAAATATTGTACCTGAAATGAAAGACAAGGAAATATTTTGAGGTGCTTAGTTATTCTAGCTTTAATGCATATCTTTTGCTATACAAATATGCTGTTGTGTTCACCCTTTTTCTTCCAAGTAGCTACAGCCTACAGGTGTTTTGTTTTCAATTTATACATACTTAGATCTGAACATATATTAGATTGATCAGGTAGTTGATATAGTTGATGCAAGCTTCACTTTCTCTAATTCTGTTCTCTAAATATCTTTGTTGCAAGGTCCGATTATAACCTTAAAGTGAGTTGACGCACATTTTATGGGTTACTCTCAGGATTCAGGACTAAAGATTAAACACCAACTGCCCAAGTATAACTGCGTATTTTCCCACAGCGCAGTGCACAATGATCAATATGTAACAGTGTGATCCATTTGTGCGTAGCTATGGCCTATGATTGTTCTTCGTTCATCATCTCAAATTTGGAATTTTCCGTTGGTGCGATTCCGGCAAGTATTATCTATGTGTGCAGGCTTATCCTTAACTAGCTTCCCGTAACTAGTATAAGCCTCGGAGGTAATATTAGTTTACCAAACTTTATATTTTCTATAATTTATAACCAGCTATAGTCTCCTGAGAGATCGTCAATCTGAGAGACGTCTCTCAGACGCAATCCACTAAAGCTTATTGCCTAAATTTACTCTACATTTTCCCTAATGGTCTCTCAAAGAGACCGTCTGTCACAAGAATTTGTGATTTATAACACGGTTTTTATGATTGTGTTCCTACACGAGCCTTCTTTTGAACGGCATTATTGCTTGATAGCTTAACGAAGATATTTAAATTGTAATCCGTCACAAACCACACATCCTTGATATATTTTTGCAGGTCAATTTATTCTGTGTATATATGTCTTGTTTTTTAGTTAATTTTCTGAGGTCATTCTTGCTTGACTTTTTGACAAAGGCATAGGATTATACTGTTTCCACTCAATTATTGACAAGTCAGGCACATGTACTTAAGGCATCAATAATCAGTGCATTGTAGTGTACAATCCTCCATGATGTATTTAGAAACCTGGGAGATTCGTTTCCTTACCCTCCTTGCCTTATTCTGGGGTATTTTTGTTCTCAAAAGAAACCGAAACCGCCAACAACCACCAACGCCACCAGGCCCACTGGGCCTCCCTATATTTGGCAACCTCTTCTCTCTAGACTCAGAACTCCATACCTACTTCACCAACTTGTCCAAAGTTCATGGGCCCATATACTCTCTCCGGCTTGGAACTAAGCCTTGTGTGGTTATCTCATCGGCTACACATGCCAAGGAGGTGCTGAAAGACCATGACATCGTTTTTTCCAACCGTGATGTGCCCATTGCTGGGGAGAGTCGCTACGTATGGTGGAGCCAACATAGTGTGGTCTCCTTATGGTGCAGCATGGCGACTGCTGAGGAAGATTTGTGTAAGTGGGATGCTTGGCACCGCCACACTGGATGCTGTCAATGGAATTCGCAGGCAAGAAATCCAGCAGATGATTCGGGGATTGTCGGGGAAAGCAGGGAAAGCTAGTGTCAATATCGGGGGAGGAAGTGTTTTTGATGGTGATGAGGGTCGTGACAGAGATGTTGTGGGGAGGGACAGTGGTGGAAGCCGAGGAGAGAAAGACTATTGGGTTGGAGTTTCGTGTAGCAGTAACAGAGTTCACTAGTTTATTGGGTGTTCCAAATTTGTCGGATTTCTTTCCATGTTTGGCTTGGTTTGATTTGCAAGGAGTGGCAAAGAGGATGAGTAGGTGTGTCAAGTGGTTGGATGAGATTTTTGTGAAGGTGATTGATCAGAAGTCGAGGAATAGTGTCGTGGGAGAGGACGGGAACAGGACTCAAAAGGATTTTCTCGATACTTTGTTGCAAATTAAGGACGATTATGAGGATGAGGCTATTGCAAAAGTTCCATTTTCCATGTCTAATCTGAAAGCTTTGCTCATGGTGAGATTTCTATAATTTTTTAGTGAATTATGAATATTAAACTTATAAATTGTTCGATAGAAGTATCAGTAAATTGTTATGGACAGGATATGGTGGTGGGAGGAACTGACACGACCTCAAACACAGTCGAACTTGCAATGGCGGAAATTTTGAAAAACACTAAGGTGCTAAAAAGGATTCAGCAAGAGCTCGACACAGTAGTCGGTAGGGACAGCATCGTAGAGGAGCATCACATCTACAAACTTCCTTACTTGCTAGCTGTAATGAAAGAAGCGCTGCGTTTGCACCCTGTACTCCCCTTGTTAGTCCCTCATTGCCCGAGTGAGTCTTGCATTGTTGGGGGCTATACCATTCCCAAAGGTTCTCGGGTTTTTATCAACGTATGGGCTATCCATCGGGACCCTTCAATATGGAGTAACCCATTAGAATTTGACCCGGAAAGGTTTCTGAATGCCAAGTTTGATTTCAATGGAAACGACTTCAATTACCTTCCCTTTGGCTCGGGCAGAAGGATTTGTGCCGGAATAACAATGGCTGAGAGAATGGTGTTGTATTCACTTGCCTCGCTGTTACATCTTTTCGATTGGAAATTTCCCGAGGGAGAAAGTTCAAATGTTCATGAGAAGTTTGGGATCGTCTTGAGCAAGAAGACTCCGCTCATACTGATCCCTGAGCGCAGGTTATCATGTGCAGCTTTGTATGAATAGATAGCTCTTTACAATATATTGTTCTTAGACTGTAAAAGACACACTTATTATGTATTTGTTAAATCATAATCCTTGCTATTCTAATCGAAAGTCTCATTTTTATTATGTAAAAATGTTGATATTATTAAAATCTACATTGAGACGAATTAAACAAAATCCCACTTGACTATGTTATAACTAGTAGATTGATATCTCTCGATTCTGTCAAGGTGTCTCTTTACGAGTTTGTTATTTTGAGACTATGTTATAACTAGTAAAAATGTTGATCTTAAGTCTCTTTATTGAGAACTTTAGTTTGCGTTTTCATGTTTAAAGTGGTTGATATTTGCTATTTTGAGTTTGTTTTCTGTTACATGCTTTTTTGCTTTATCAGTCCATGTTCAAGTGTATTTAAGCGAGTTTCTAGCCATCCTGATCCTCAACCATGTTTACCGAGTTTCATGAATACAATATCACATGTATAGACATTATTTTGCGCTCAAGGAGATATTTTATGGATATAAAGAGGTTCGACAATCATTTGATGGGATTTGAAGTCATTTGGAGTATTTTGTACCAAGCTTTGGTCAAGATTATGATAGCTTCGGCCAAAGCCATGTGCAATACAACTTCTGGGCTGTTTTGCTATAGTTTCGGTCGAGATTTGGAGGAATCGGTCCATAGTTAAATGGAACGTGGAACATAGCCACATTCTGCGATTTGGAAACGTCCGTCTCCAATCACTATGAAACGCGATCCAAAACACTAAAGGTGACGTTCTGGTTTAGAAGGCCTTCATTTACAATTTAGTGAAAAAAAAAATAAAAAAATAAACAGATGGCCTAGAAATCTAAAAATATTCAACTTCGAAATAATTTCTTAAAGCACGATTATCATTTTAGTTTAATTTTTTTCAAATATATAGATTTTATACATTGTATCCAATTGTTCCCAAGTCAGTTTAGGTTGCATTCTTTGTTTCCATTCCCGTTCCCCGTTCCAAATTAAATATCGTTCCAGGTAACAATGATTCGGTCCAAGCCAATTTGAACTCTGCACCCAAATTCTGACACTTGCTGAAGATATTCTCGATCGCGACTTGGTCAATTCGGTCGAAGTTGGACTTTAAACCAAAATTTTGGAATCTGCTGGACGAAGCATCGGTCGAAGCCGCATATAGCTTCGGTCGAGGCTTGAAAATTTGGCTCGAAAACTTCTCAGATTCGGTCGAACCCAGCAACTGCTCAACTGATTCATCCTTTGATAGTGAAATTCATTAGTTTAGTTTAGTGGAGGATTCCATATTTTTTATGCATTTCGATAGTTTTAGTTTAGGATTTTCAGAATTTTTTTTACTCTTTGGTTAATTACTTTGTTAATTTTGTATTTACTTTAATTAGTGTCATTAGTCTTTATGTAATTTGAATCTTTTTCCATTGTTAGACTTTGTTTCTCCATTCAAGTTTCTCAATTGCAAGATTTTTCGTTCTTCGTCATCCTCCATTGTTAAGGTATTAATACTCTTCTAATTCTTTAATTATGTTTAATATTGTTGTTTATGTTTGTTTAATTAATTTTATTGCTTTAATAAATATGATTAGTGAGTAGTTTCTTTCTAGGGCTTGACATGAACCCTAATATGTATATGGATTAGTTTATTGAGGAATGTGTTGGTGTTGTTGTCTAGAGATGATTGAATATGCTATACTCCACTTTCAAAACAAGTTATCCTTTTATCGCCATTCAAAATCACAAAGTTGAGAATTTATTGCAAATTGGTCTTGTTTAATGTTGGCTTAATCAAAATTACGAAAGTTGAGATTAAGAAAGAACATTATTCAATCCAAGATTAGTTGATTAGAATTTCGAAAAGGAATAATCAACTCTTCACCTAAATCCTAGATAATATAACCAACGATGAACTTAATTGTCTAGTGGTGATCGCCGTTGCCCTAGGCTTTTATCTTATTGAATCGAGTCATTTTTATTTCATCGCAATTTAGTTTCGTTAAAAACTCATCTTTATTTGGTCGTTCAATGGCGATTGATTAACCAAATTATTCTTGAAACAAAGCCTCTTCGTGTTTGACCCATAACTATGCTCCAACAACCGTGCATTTGCAGTATTAAAATATAACTCTAACACCTCTTCTTACGTTTCTTTAAGAGCTCTACCAACTTATAGATTGAGAATAAAATCTAAAGTGATTTCTTAAAACAATTTTGGGCACCCTGAAACGGAAGTGTAAGATCATCGAGATTTTGCATTATTGTGATAGTATAATAAATTTTACATTCTGACTTGACACAGTTTTGGCACGAGACATGATAGGCACGACACATAAACGACTCAGGATGACATGATTTTCTCATTTTTGAGTGGTCAAGCGCGGCACGACATGAAGCAAGGAATAACAGGAACAACATGATTTACATGGTTAGTAAAGCCTTTGCTGATCATGCTTATTCAGTTTGCAGTCATTTTATTTGTGATACCCTATATTTAGCTTTAAAAAGATTTATAGACTATTCATATCAACAAGGTGATCTTCTTTTCATGGGAGCCTATTTACTAAAAACTCCACAGTTAAGCGTGCTTAGTGGAGAGCAATCTTAGAATGGGTGACCTCCTGGGAAGTTTTCCTAAGTGCACACAAGTGAGGCCAAAGTGCTTTGAAAAGACTTATATTGATATGTGGAGCCAGTATATCGTCTCCATAAGTAGTCACCAGTTGTCCGAGGGCGGGGTGTTACACTGTTGCTGTCAGAAATACAATTTACTCAATGGTCCCAGAACGTAGACACTGTTGCTTATATATAGTATGCTTTCGACTTTAAGTATGTTGCATATAATTGTTTAAATAGTATGAAACCCAACAATCTGTCATCTTGTGCTGAATCCCTGTATCAAGGTTTTCTTCAATCTGTCATCTTGTGCTTTATGTTTGGGTGTTTGCTAGATAAGGTTCATTTTGATTGCCTATTGCCCTTTATGGAGGGTTCTCATTCTGCCACAATTTTTGCACAGAAAATATTCATCAGTCACTATAGGCTATTCTTAATTGATTTACCTAAAACTGAAAGTCTTGTCATATACTTCCTCCGTTTCATATTACTTGCACCAAGTGACCAAACCAACTTTTACACCATTCATTATTTCATGGTAATTTACATATTTCGGCTATTGTACGAGAAAAAGAAGTCATGTGGGGTCTTGTTTTATTCGTCTCGTCGCATATTTTCATAATAGCAAATTTTTATAATTTACAGTTATGTATAACTCTAGATATAAGTGACCCGACAAACGCATTGAATTTCGCAAAAGTTTATTTAGTGTAAGTAATATGGAACAAAGGAAATAGTACTATATGTGCTTCTCCAGTGGCACCTACATATATAGATGTGTTCAAATGCACACTTAATAAAACTGAATCAACCAAATCTTATCTACAACTTTAGGCTTCTCTTTTAGCTATAAACAGGTTTACTAGGAAAATGATTTTAACTAATATTACACATTATTGTACTAAGACCTTTATTTCTATCAATCTCTAATTCTGACCTAGTGCATGAACATGTGTAGTAAGGAAGATTAAAAATAGATGTGTAGTAATATTTAATGGGTAACTTAATTACTTGATTTTATTCTATAATTTTGTTCTTCGAAATTTTCATTCAAATAAACATGTCTAATTGAGTAAAATATCTTATAACTTAATTACTTGACTTTGTTAGTTAGACTATTGACGATTATAAATCTATAGTAATGTATCATAATTGAAGCAAAAAATAATAGCAATAAAAGCTTGTTAAGGCCCATGTAGAGCCCTTTTTAACCTGCTTCATTTTTGTAAATAAAGGGTCCGTTTAAAGCCCGGGCCATTTGAGGCTCGTCCTGTTTATAGCATGCATATTTAAGGGTTAAATTCGAGCACCCAATGAGTCGGCAGCCTGTTGCACAGTTGTAATGCATATTAGTTTTGTATAGCCTAAAATTGCCTAAAATAGGACACCCAACATGGAAAATGTTAACGTCATTTGGAATAGAGAGTGCAATGATGAAAGACGAAATAGCCCGAATGTTTGAACCATGAAAGGAACTAGATATATGGATCTATACTGAGGAACTGAAAAATGTACAAGAGTTAGACAATTAGCTTGAAGAGGAATCAAATCTAATTTAAAAGGAAGGAAGCTTCAGCTTATTAATTTCTGATCTCACGTGAGAAGTTGGTAGTACTAATGTTGACAGTTGACCTTTTCAATAAAAGATTACTTGTCTCATATCTTGACTTTGAAAGGTATCATCTCCATCATATTTAATAATTAGGTGGGTTGTTGACCTTTCTTAAATTAGACTGGACTTATTGTGATTGTTAGCATATTAACGGGGAAGCAAGAGGTGTACACACTTCATTAGCCAAGGAAAAATATAGCATCCCAAAACCATATGACAATGGGAAGGACTCCAATAACTTATAAAGTGTGCACACCATCTTTAATTTGTCGATATAGGATAAACCATCCCAACATAAATGCTTTATCAGCAGCCTCCCAATTGCTATTATTAACAGCCTCCTCCTTGTTTGTATCAGCATCCTACTTATTGTCCTGAGCACATACACACATAGTGACCAAAACTCCATGTTCATGATGAGCAGCATGCGGCCTGATAAAGAAGCCGGCTTCTGGTCATGGTGGTGGAGTACCAATAAAACCGATGCTACTTCTAAGCACATCATGATCACCTTAATCCCTTTGTTTGTTATCTTCTGGTTTATGTTCTCGATTAAGAAACGAAACAATACTATGAACCGTCTGCCTCCTGGACCGCGTGGTCTACCTATAGTCGGATACCTTCCTTTTTTAGGTTCAAATATCCATCAAAGCTTCAAAGAATTGACTAGTTCATATGGCGCAATCTTCAGAATCTGGCTTGGAATGAACGAGTGTATTGTAGTAAGCTCACCTTCTCTTGCCAAAGAAGTTCTTAGGGATCAAGATACCGTGTGTGCCAACAGATCACCCACGATTGCTTTAAAAAGTCTTCTGTTTGGTACAACCGACATTGCGTTCTCTGATTATGGCCAGGAATGGCGAAAGATGAGGAAGATTTTTGCCAGCGAGATGATGAGTCGTACCAGCCTTGATGCTAGTTATAGCCTTAGGATACAGCATGTGAAAAAGATGTTGAATGAAATTTATATGAAAGCTGGTGAGCAGGTTGATATAGGTGCAATAGTTTTCTTAACTCTTATTAGTGCAGCCATGAGCATGATATGGGGTGATAATCTTGAAGCAGATACATCTTCTGTCATTAATTCTGAGTTTCGAGGTGTTGTTAATGAACTATTTGAACTTTTGGGGAAACCAAATATTTCAGACCTTTTTCCATTTCTTGCTAGGTTTGATTTACAGGGTATAGCACACCAAATGAAGATTATCTCAAGTCAGTGTGAAAAGATCCTCGATTCAGTCATAAATTATCGTAATGCTGATGAAGATGTTGAACAAAAGGACTTTCTAGGTTTCCTCCTACAACTTACCGAATGTGAAGATCCTACACGATCCTTAACCTTGCCTCAAATCAAGGCCATTCTCATGGTATGTATACTTTTTCATTTTCTCATATTCATATTTTTGTGCAACAATCAAAGCGCAGAGTGTTCGTTCAAAACAGACCCGACGATCTAATATTTACCCGACAGACAAAACCCGATTTTAAACCGACTCAAAGCACCTGACTCGAAATCAACCCGATAACCCGAATGAACACCTCTAGAGTATAGACAGAATTTGATCATTAATCTTGGGTACTACTTAGATGACAACTACATAAAAGTACTTCATATGTTACCTATTTAAGATGCCACAACTGGTGTGCATGCTTTTTCTTTACTTATATGAATCTATATAACTATCTCATATGAAACATGTAAATTATCTTTTCAATATCTTTATTTCATTAGGATGCTGTAATCGGGGGAACAGATACCACAGCTGCTACAGTCGAGTGGGGCATGGCAGAGATCCTGCAGCATCCGAAAGTACTGGAGAAAGTCCAAGAAGAACTAACAGAGGTTGTGGGATTGGACAGTACAGTTGATGAGGATCATTTGCCCAAAATGAAGTATCTGAATGCAGTTCTAAAGGAGACTCTTCGATTGCACCCATCTCTACCTCTTCTCGTTCCCCATTGTCCAAGTGAGCCTTCCACTATTGGCAGATATAGCGTAGCAAAAGGTGTTAGAATCTTTGTCAATGCATATGCTATTCACAGAGACCCAAAGTATTGGGAAGATCCTCTAGTGTTTCGACCTGAACGGTTTTAAGTGGATCTGCTGCTGATAATCTCGACTATATGAGCAACCATTTTCATTACCTGCCGTTTGGGTCTGGGAGGAGAATATGTGCCGGAATGTCACTTGCCGAGAGGATGTCTTTGCTTTTATTGGCTTCGCTGCTGCATACATTCCGATGGGAGTTGCCAAATGACACAGCAGAAGTTGATTTTTCTGAGAAAATTGGCCTTGTGCTGAAAAAAGCAAAGCCTCTTTTTGCTGTACCTACTCCTAAACTCTCCAGCTTTGAGCTTTATTTGAACAAAGATTAGCATCATTTGACTCAATTATGTGAGAGCTTTTGGAGTCAAATTATGTTGTTTCAATGAGACAGAGGGAGTATACCCGTATGTTGTGTTTGTCATCATATTTTGCTTTACTTACGTATCATCATATTCAGTATCTATTTAGCACATGATGGCTTTATCGTTTCTATTACAATCATATTTTTCAATTCAGATAGGCCCTATTTACTTTTTGATGTTTAGAAAATTAAAGCCCTTGATTAATTATTGCCCTTATATTTTGAAGAGAGAAATATGTTGTGAATCGTCGAAGAACATGTGACGGATTGATGATTATCATATACTTTTCCATGTTAATTGAAGAGATTGGTAACAATAAATTTGATTTGTTGGAAGAATAGATCATTAGTGTATGGTAAAGAGAAAAAAGCTTAACATAAATATAGAAAAAAATAGATAAAATTTAAACTGTGACCATTAGAATAATTTTCCTAATAGTAAAAAAGGACCAATATTTAAAATCGGTAAGTTTCAAACGTCTAATTAGCAATATTACGCTTGTCTGACAAACTATAAGAAGTTTGTCAACCCTGTTTTCTAGAAGCCCTACGCGATCGGACACCATGAATGGACCTAGAATGCTAGAATCACACATGTTCATTTTCACTGATGTTGTTAGTTGTTACACTATGCATCCCATTATGAGAGCTTTTAAGGAGTCTTGTAACAATTTCAGCAGGGATAATTTTGGACATGTGCAAAGGTGTCCGACCGCATATGAGCCCTATATTAAGGAGTCGCAAATACCAATTTATAATATTTATTTTGCTTTTGCTTTAGTTTTTGTAGTCGTTTAAAGGCCCAAAGATTGCGAAAACATGTAAAATAAATAGAGCTTTAAAAACTATTGTTTATTTTTACTCCGACCCAGAATCTCAGTGACTTGTATAGATAAAAATATGACAACCACTAACAAAGTTTTCCCTTGACAAGTTTATGGCTAAAATGAGCTTCAACAATCTGTACAATCAACTCTACTCAAATGAGTTGAAGCATTATTGTTTGATCAATAATACATTCAATTAGTGAACTCCAATAAAGTTCATTCATTGGAACATTGCATATAATTATTGAAGTAAACTCCCCTATGCATAATCTAAAGACTTGGGGAGTCTAAGAACTACTGTATGATCATAAAATCATACACCATTCAGTAGCTGAATAAGTTTAAAGCAGTGTGACCCTTCAAGAAGTTGAAGAAGATGCTTGGCAAACTGGAAGATCCTTTTCAAAGTTCGGCGAAATTCCAAGAATGGGATTCTTCTCAAAAAAATTAACCGGTTTCAATGAAAAACTCGATGACACTGTTGGCATAATCGGAAAATCTTCTTGACAAGGTATGTGATGAAATCCTAAGGTGTACCACAACACAATGTCCTTGTTCTCTATATTTCTGTCCCTGCAATATCAAAGGAAATGTGTCGAAATAGATGGGATGTTAGCTAACATCGAGTATTTTGGGGTCGGCTAATGAACCGAAGATAAGATTTTGGGGTCTTCCACATGAATCCTTCTTCTCGATCAAACTAGGAAGAACAGAAATGACCAAGAGTATTCTTCGAACCTCAACCATTAGCTTAAGCTTTTGGTTGAGATGGTTCCATAAAATGACAACAGAAGTCAGTGTGACAAGAGGTTACGAGTTTGAATCTCAACCACTCCTCATTTAAAGTGGAACATTTAGCGCCAAATATGAGGATATCCACGCTTCTAGTCCAAAAGGCTCTCGTGTGAGGGGCGTGTTAGAGTATATAACATATCTTGGGCCTCAACCATTAGCTTAAGCTTTAGATTGAGTTGGTTCCTTGACATAAGTATCACTGTAGAATTTGAAGTAGACAATTTTAGATTAGATCTTTGTTGGCAAAGTCATACCTTTCAGACCATGTTGCAAGGGTGTCTTCACCTTTACTCTGGTAAACAAACAACCCACCAGCCCACTCCTCACTTCTATTATAAGGAGTAACCCATATTTGGTTGTTGGTGAACGCCCCTCTCTTTTGGGGTGGATCATCAAGATCAAGTAAGCTAGCGGCAGTGCCAGAAGGCACTACCTTGTACCCAACCGGGTTCCCTACTCGAGTTTTCTTATTCGGGTTAACCATGTGAAACTCGTATGGATCATAAAGCTTGAGCTTGATTTGTGCTTCTTTTTCCGTCTTGGCGACATTTTTTGTAGCCTTCAAGTAGCTCGACCTTGGTGACTCCCCAGGGGCGGTTTGTTGCCTTTGCAAGTTCACTTTCACAAAGGAATTATCCGATCCATCAATATCCATATCAAGATAAAATGTGATGTAATGATCATGGATAACCCCAATAACATTTTCTGATAGCAAGGTTCCATAGAGGTCTTCTTGGTTCGGGATTTGGTTTGTGTTTGTATACGGTGTGCCCTTAACCATCAATATACCACTTAGTCCAACCTGCGACAATCAAGTCATACACGAAGACTTATGTTAATCACTTCAACACTTTTCGATCTGAAATGAATTGGTTTTCTCAGTCGATAACGAGACACAGGCGATATAGAAGTACTTACGATGCAGGCAGACAAACCTTAATGTTAATGAGTCCATCAGTCTGAAATTCCCAGTCCACAATATAGTCATAATTTGCTACAGATGCTGCCATTCTAACGACTAGTGTCACCTTCGGCCTAGCCTCACGAATCTGTGGGACAAATTTAAACACGGAAAAAAATATAAACATAACGATAATATGATACGACATTCATAATTAACTGTTATTGGGAAAAAACAATCGAAACAAAAACAGTCAAAACTTGGCCAAGGGAGTTAGAATTAGAGTCAGAGTGAGAGTGTATCCCGCACGAGTCAGAGTCCAAGGGGAGGAGGGTACCGGACATATCATACTCGTGCCCCTCCAAGAAGAGGACAAGGAGAAATGCGTGCACTCAGGTTATCCCCATATTAAAATAAGTAAAATCGTTGTTACCTCCATGCCTGTAATGGGACTCTCTGAATGGCGCCATCCGATATCACCTGCATATCTTTCGAATACGCAAACCATATTTGATCGAACATATGGTTTTCCATCGCCAGCAGCAAATACACCATCCATATAATATGCATTTCTCGGACAATCATTAAGCGGCACAAGAGGCATTGCCTGTAACCCAAATCCATATTCACCCGCATCCATATATGTTTTGAAATACCATGCATCAGTCGGATCCATATAGGGTACAAACAACTCGGAGGTCATTCCTTTATACATGACATTTCTTAGCTCCCTAGTATCGGGATCCCGGAACTTGGCCTGAGATATGATCACCCCAGCCCTAGGATCGGGTTTGAGATGAAACTCCCAATTCGCCCATTTAACCATGTGCTTGTTCTCGACTTGGAAGCTTGGACCTTTCGGCTGCTCAATCGATATTGGATTCATAGGCTTGATTTTATGGAGATTTTTTTGGGCAAAGAAGCGATAATCTGTGTCCGAAGCCTTTGGAATGGGAATGTCCTTTCCATTATCGGAAATCTCAACGACTTCATTAGTGTCCATATCAACGATCACAGTTAGGCCTTCGATTGGCCTCATGTAGAAATTAGCGGTGTCTTCCATGGAGTAGCATTGTACCTTAATCAATCTTTTCTTTTCCTCTTTCTTGCCATACCAACCTGGACTTGATTCATTATAACATTATTAGAATTTAAGTGAAAAAGTAAAATTATTGTTCAAACAACAAACAACAAGCAACATAGTCGAGTCAACGAGAGGAAATGAGTATTTGATATCCAATCTATGACTCGTGGCCTCGTGCTATAGCTATGTACATAGCACGAGTCTAACGAAACGGAGAAAGTATTGTATTAATGAGCACACATAAGTCTAATAATTACAACTATAAGACAAATGCAACATAAGCTTTTTATAGTCCAAAATAAATCAATTTGCCCAAACAGCAAACCAAAGTTAGTAGGAGTACTTAAATAAAAATGTTCAAATGGGCTCAACCGTTTGGCCCATGTAAAAGCGGGTACAAGTTGCATTTTTAAGGAGATCAACCAGTCTTTTGAGAGACCGTCTTTTTAAGAGACGTCTCTCAGACCCAATCGATTAAAGCTTATTGCCTATATTTACTCTACTTTTTTTCTAATGAGCCGACCCAATTAGAGATGTTCTCTCAAAGAGACCGTCTCTCACAAGAATTTGTGTAAGGAGATATATGCCCCATCCAAAAAAATCAAGTCTTGTATGAGTCATTAGCACCATGTGACAATCCATACAATCTACATATTTTGCATAAGTGATCACGTCAACGTTATAAATGATTACTATAAAACTAGAAATTAATTACTTTAAAACCGCAATGTAAGACTATAATCGGTCACTTTAAGATTGTAAGGGATTTATAAGTAATTATTTTTTTTGAAAGGAGTTTGTAATAACTTTAGTCACTCTAAAATTATAAGTAATCACTTTAAGATTATAAAATATAATTACTTTAAAACTATACATAACCATATTAAGGTTACAATTAATCATTTTAAGATTGTAAATGATCATTTTAAGAATAAAATAATCACTTTAAACTGTAAGTATACATTGAATCGACACAATGCAAATGCCATTTTGTCTTTTCAATATAAAATAAATGGAATCACTAGTGTCTAGTAGTGAATCGGGTACATAAAAAGATGCCATTAACGAAATAGGCCAATACAAAGTGAACACAAAGTTACGTCTTTTAAAAGTTAGTGTTAGCCCAATCAATTAATTTATAAGAGTTTGCCAAATAGCTGCTCTCTTGAGAGACCGTTTTTAAAGACGAATTTTAATAGTCCAGTCTAAATTTATATTTAGAGTTGTAGCAATATATATTTAGAATTGAATTGGCTTTTGAGAATCGTCTTTGCAGACAGTCTCAAATAAGAATTTGTGAACAAATTATTGTCATGGGAATGATGTTGATTTTATAATTGTCTTCTCTCATTAAGTCATTAGTTGTAGCGGCATACATATATCGTTGTTAGATACTCTTCATTTCATTTATTTTACATCATTTACAAGATGAATTGTGCTGTAAAATGAGACAAAAAACAAATGGGAGATAAAATTAAGTAGTTATGATAGAAAAAGTATAAATTTATGGAAGAGATTAAAAGAAGAAATGTGAGACCAAGACTAAAAAGATAATGGTGCAAAATCAGTAAGATAAATTAAAATCAAGGAAAATTATCAATGGTACTCCTGTGCTTTTGCACTTTATCTTTGATAACTCTGTGTTTATTCGATCATCAATGGTACCCCTAACATTTCATGTTAATTACAAGCGTGACATTATTCAAGTTTTTGTTGTTATCTTGCCGTTAAATTCTTATAAAAACCAACCACGGTCAGTTTGTTATTTATTTCCTTTCAAAAAGATTTAACGATAAGATAACGTCAAAAACTTGAATAATGTCAAATACTAGGGTACCATTGATAATCGAAAAAACACAGAGGTACTATAGATAAAGTGCAAAAACACAGTGGTACCATTGATAATTTCCGTAAAATTAAAAATGATTTAAAATAAAAGAGATAAAAAAATATTTATTTTTCATTTATTGGTATAAAGGGTTATTATTCGGTAAAAATAAATGATATATAATGTATAGTTAATCACTAAGAAATACTTTTGCATCAACCCTTAAGATATATTTTATCAAAATTATTGTTAAATCATTTGTTTTACACAATTCAATTTACAATTTTGTACACTTACAATTTTTAATTATACATAATTAAAAATTAATAAGTTAATAACAGAAAATCAAACAAAATATGATATGTTAGCTATAGTTTTATTTTTGTGTGTTACGTTGCCTTTATAGAATTATTATCATTTTTTGTGGTGGACTTGCATTATCTCTCATAAACTTATCCAGGGACTCAAATCTCTCCGTTCCTATCATCTAATATTCACAACAACAAAAAACTTAGTAGTTTCTAATATGGATTTGTTATAGGAAAACTTTCGGTGAATGAATAATATAATTTTTTGTTAATTTTTCCCTTCAATAATAAGGAAAAATTGTTTTTAAAAAATCAATTTTTTGGTCATCTGCAAATAAAGAGTCAACGTTTTATTTATTCAATAAAAAAAACATTTGTTTCATTTTTGCAAATAAAAGGATAGCAGATAAGTTTTCAACTCTAAATTTATTGAATAAATGAAATGTTGACTCTTTATTTGCAAAAATAAGACAAAGGTTGTCTTTTTATTGAACAAATGAAACGTTGACTCTTTATTTGCAGATGGCTAAAAGGTTGGCTTTTTAGAAACAATTTTTCCTCATATTAACTATTGATTAAATATGAATAATACCAACTTAGGGGCATATTTTTCTAGAATAATACCAACTTTAGTTTATTAACTAATTTATCAATTTTCTTTTGTCTTCACCTATAGTTTAATTTTTAACATGTTAGAAATTTTCTAAGAAAACAGCCCTTTAAGTTGATATTATTCATGGTTAATCAATAATTAATATTATTATATTTTTAAAAAACAATATATAGTTATTATTATAGAAAAATTAATAAAAAGTTATAATTTTATACTCCCTCCATCCCACTTATATTGTCCACTTTGATGTGGACACGCAAAATAAGAAAGGGGTGATTAGTGGGGTATTTTAAGTGATTATAATAATTGAAAAGGTGGTAGTGAGGTATTTTAAGTGATTATAATAATTGAAAATGTGGTAGTGGGGTATTTTAAGTGATTATAATAATTGAAAAGTGGTAGATGGAGTATTTTAAATAATATAAGTTAGGATAGTTGGGGTATTTAGGTAAAAAGTCTTTGCCAAAAATAAAAAGTGGACAATTAAAGTGGAATGAGCCAAAAAGAAAATATGAACAATAAAAATGGAACGGAGGGAGTATTATTTAAAGTAATTTTTCTTTATTATAATGTTCATGGATAGTCTAAACAATCAAACAACACATCCATTCATATAAGTCATATTTACTTTGTTTCCCTTTGACTTACATATCATAAAAGTTATAAAAATTATATATATATATATATATATATATATATATATATATATATATAATAAAAATTTTACATTATAAAAAAAGACACGTTGAGATCGTCTCTGACAAAAATTTATGTTTTTCAAGAACTAAATTCTTGTTGTATTACGGTTATTTAGAAGTATTCATCGTTCAATCTTATTTTATACATACATCTAACACGTAAGAAAAATTATAATTAAATAAAATCTTATTTAAATTGTCTAATTACATATTTTCAATATATTATCTTTTTATATTTTTAGTTATCACAATAATGTTGATAAGACAAATCAATCATACCTAAGGATATAGGCAAACAAGCCAAGTCCTTCAAATCAACTCCACGTTCCACAACCGTCCGATTAAACTCTTTACTCACCAACGGTGTAAACGTCGCCGTATTCATATCCTCAATCGTCATAGTCGGATAACCCGACAATTCACCCACATCAATCTTCTCAACCCGACCCGAACCCAAATCAACACTCAACACGTGCGTCTCCCCATCAACACGTGCAATAACAGAAGCCTTCCTAGTAAAAACTGGGTCACCTTCTTTCCACTTCAACACACGTGCCTTCAGCGGCTCTTCTAGAACCACCGAATGAAGCGCGTGATATTTTGCTCCTTTAAAGAGCGCGTGTGAAGAGACTATGACCCGGACCTGGTTTATCTCTTGGATAGTCAACGGATCTAACGGGTGGTGCGCCACGTCGGAGACATGGGATGCAATTTTTCGTGGCCGCGGTTGAAGCTCGAGTTCAACCGCGGCCTTGTTAACTGAATGGAAGCTTCTAGAAGAAGGAAGATCTGAATCTTTGTTGAATACGAACACAATAAGAAGGAAAGTGAGGAGAAGAAGTGCAAGAAAGCGTAGATATTTTTTGGGCTCCATTTTTGTAAGATTTGAATGTAATAGAATAGAAGTAGTTTTATAAGAGTGCAAAGTAGACTAGAGTGATAATGGAGACACTTGTGGTTTCCATAAGATGGTAAGTCGCTTTTATTTTATTTTGCACTTAGTGCAAAAATAAAAACTTTGTGAGAGATCATCTCTACTTGAGTTGGTTCATTAGAGAAAATGTAAAGTAAATGTAGGCAATAAGCTTTGATAGATTTAGCCTGAGAAACGTCTTTTAGAAAAACGTTCTCTCATTAGAGTAGCTGAAATAAAAAAATTTAGTAGAAGAGGAAGTTAAATTGAAAAACTTAATAAATAAACAAGTGCTCTCTTAAGATACCGTCTTTTGTAAAGACGACTTTCAAAAGTCCAGCCCAAATCTATATATAAAGTTGTAACAATATATATTTAGAATTAGATTGGACTCTTGAGAGCCGTCCTTACAAAAGGCGTCTCAACTCTTAACTAAGAATTTGTGATAAAAAAATAAGGGGGAAATAGAGATGAACGGTTAAGATAAAAAGACAGTTTTTTTTTTTATTTTTTAAAGAAATTTTTATTTGTCATTTTATATTATCTATTTATTGTTTCCATAAAAAAACTCTTTTATATCATAAATTTTGGATTATAACAACATTGTTTATCTTTATTTTAATATTTAAATAATACTAATGTTCCTCACATATTTTCCACTGACTTTATTTTAATATTTTTATCTTCTTTATAGTCCTCACATGTTCCTACTAATTTTATAAAAAAATATATTTTAGTAGTATTAGGTATGGTTTTCCTTTTTTTTCAATAACTTTCTTATAATATTTTTTTAATAATTATGATTTTTTCTTTTTCTCCATCAAATTTATTCAATAAAATAAATATATTTGCCATCTAAAATATTCCATATTCTTAATTTTCGTGAATATTTCTTATGAGAATTTTTTTATGGAACGAGAGAATTATAAATTTCTTGATAAAATTATAAAAAAAGAGTAAGACTATTACCCAAAAAATAATACTAATAAAAATAGGGAAAAATTACCAGGAATAATATAATCTTTTGCTTATTTCTCTACAATAATACCAACTTTTGATTAACTATGAATAATATCAGTTTATGTGGGTGTTTTCCTAGAATATACCTAACATATTAAAAATCAAACTATAGGTGATTATATGACCAATAAAATTAGTAAATTAGCTAATTATTCTAGGAAAAAACACCCCAAAGTTGGTATTATTCATGGTTAATCAAAAATTCGTATTATTGTAGGAAAATTAACAAAAGGTTGTATTCTTCACGGTAATTTTTCCTAAAAATAGTAGAATAGATTAAAATAAAATAAAGTAATGCAAAATAAAAGTGATGGATGTGCTGAAATTCAAAATCTGTGAAGACAAATAAAAAGACAAAAGTTTACTCAAAAAAAAAAAAAAAGACAAAAGCTTATTATATGTAGTGATCCTTTAGACTAATTTGTTGTGATGTGGAAAGTGTTGTTAGTGATAAAATTATTGTCTGTAAATTTGGTTGTTGTTATTATCTAGTTGCTAATTAAGTAAGTTTCGTATATAAAATTATGAATTAGATTAGGCATAATTATTAATGAATTAGGAATATTTTAATCACTTGAGAAGACCTAACGAGGAATTTTGCACATATTGCTAGACGAAAAGTGGATATAGTTGTAACCTTGTTTGATTAGTTGATGTTTCTACGTATTTTTAAAACTTTCTGGTTGAAGTATGTTTGAAAATGAAAATTTAAAATCAAGAAATATAATAATATTCATCAATTTAGCGTCTCGTACAGAGTCAGATTCTGAGGAAGAGATAACAGACAAATTATGCTCGTACCTTTTTAAGGGAGAGGACAAGAGAAATACGAGCAATCAAATCAAATCTCCAGACTTCGGATACTGTAAATCCTGTAACATGAGATGAATTGCACCGAGATAACCTGGGAAAAGTTACCAACAAAACATAAAAAATGTGCATCCCCATAAACTATGATTATAGAAAAAAAATTTAAAGTATTGAGGTGTATCGATCATGTATGTTTGGTTACAAATTAATTTCTTAGTATTTCTTATTTCTAGGTATTGCCTTTTTATTAGTTATTTAGTTGATATAATTTGTCCAAGTATAGGAAATTCTAAAGTTTTTGTATGTTCAAATTTCTACAAAGTGTAGAAATTAAATTAACTAGGGAAAGGGTAGGCAAATTTTAAATTATGTGTCAATTGTAATTTTATATGTTTAACCAAGCAAACATCAATTCTTAAAAATTTGTCTAAGAAATTAACTTTCAAGTAAATAAAAATAAAAATTCTCATTAAAATTTAATTTCTATACCTGACAAAAGATATTTCGCTCAAATTGATGATATTTTAATTATAAGTAATACATACTCCCTCCGTCCCTATGAATTTGCAGCATATTCTATTTTCATCCGTCCCACTTAAATTGCAGCATTTCTATTTTTGGACTGTGGCCCACTACTTTCTTTTAATCTCATCCATACATTTTAACTCTCTTTTAACTTCATCCACACAATTCATTCTCTCTCTTCATTTATTACCACTTTCTTAATTCTCATAATTTTTCTCTTTGCTACTATCTCATTGGGACGGAGGGAGTATTGATTGGTATCCTTTGCAGGTGAATCAAAGGTCCAATCATCATCATCATCAATAATCATACTCAATGCATCTTGCTCATGGGAAAACTATGATGAGAGTCTGGAAAAAAAAGAACGACGAAAGCTCAAATCCATAATATAGAATGCGGTCAAAAAGTCCTTGACTTAAAAAAGCTCATACACATAAAGGTCTAATGATCAATGATCATAATTGTGTTTTTATTATTACTCCTTTCTATTGAAGCCTATACATGTTATTTAATTTGACACATATGCACTTATTAACAAGTTATTGTACTAATGAACAACACAATCCATCCATTGGACAGGATTATTTAGTACTGTTTTCGTTTGCTTGACATTGTTACTAACAGTGATATATTATTACAGTGATTTATCCATATAATTAATACACGGGGTACTACACGAGAACTAAAAATTAAAGCATAATCATACGTCCGAGGCTAATTATAAGATTAGTTCAAACTCGAGAGCAAAAAGTATTTGTAGCAACATTTTAGTATCACAACGACTAGTATTCTAACATTGTCATCTTGTCGACATACAAGTGAGAGAGATTAAATGGATATGTTCGAGGATCAATCTAAAAATACATAATAAATATTTATAGAATTAAATGGAGATCTAAATGTTACATTTAATATACAAACGTTGTTTGCTAGAAGATTATCAAAAATATTTTTTAGTAAAATTTAAGAGCTAAAATAGATTAAATATTTTAGTAAGTTATATTGTTATCTAAAGTAATTATTTTATTAAAAAATATAGTATTAATATACTTTTATAGCGTACTTTTTTTTTTTGCAATATTCTTTGAAAATTTTATTTATGTTATATACTAAACTTTATGTATTATACGAGCTTCTAAACTAGTTTTGACTATTTTTTTTCATTTTAACCGCACAATAACACAATTCAAATAATCTAACCACCTTCTAATTTTTATGCGATTGATTAGGTTAGAATTATATGACTGGGGCATGATCTACGGATCTAGCATTGAATTACTACATTTTTTGTTGGAAAAAAAGGTATCTATAACTGCAATATTCTTTACTCGATGTTTTGACTGTTAAAGAATTTTGCTACTTGTACGTACGGTTGAAATTTAAAATTCCAATACTCTCTCCGTCCTATTTAATTTGCAGTATTTTTTATTTTAGTTCATCTCAGTTAATTTGCATCATTTTTATTTTTAGACTATGACTCAACACTCCCTTTTAATCTCATCCATAGATTTTAACTCTCTTCTAATTTCAAGCACATACTTCATTCTCCATCCTAATTTATTACTATTATCTACCCCTTTCTTAAAGAACATTAATTTTCTCTTTTACTTCAAATTATACGCCGTAGACTAGTAGAGTAGTAGTAGGAGTCTTTCTAACTTATTTTACATGTCTTGACTCCTTTAAATTAAGGAAAATGATGTATACAACCCTAAAGATTGTACACAAGGAGGAATCTTGCATTTAATTTATTTTATTTCATATTATTTTTGCTTTGGACACATAAGCAATTAATTATACTTTATTATTTTATCATTTATTATTTCTTGGGAACTTAAAGATCATTATATAAAATATTACTTGTTTTCCAATTTTTAGATTAGATTCTTTTGAAAACTTAAAATTAATAATGATAAAATGAATAAAATTGTTGTTTATTACCCCCTTTGATTTTTTCATTTGTATGGACACGAATATTAAGAGTGAGATGAATCCACCAAAAATGTAGTAGTTGAAGTATTTTACTTAATTAAATATTATAAGTAGTAAAACTGGGGGTATTTTAGTCATTACTTGTGTGAACATGGAGTATTTAGGTTAAGAAATCATTGACAAAAAAAATAAGACAATAAATATGAATTTGCTAAACAAGGAAATAAGACAATTGAAAAAAATTAGAGGAAAAAAAATAAAAAAATTAGAGGAAGATTAATTACTAAAATAACAAAAACATAATTAAATTTTAAACTTGTAAGTTTATCGCTTCAAAAAGTTTCTTCCTCCAATTGTTTTTAGGAAAAATTACTTAGAATAATCCAAACGTATTATAATTTTCTAACAATAATCTCAATTATCACCCGTTGGCCAAAAGTTCTAAATTTACATAAAAAGTTTTGAGCAAATTTTCCTTTAATTTATCTTCTTTTTGATAAAAATAAAACTTGTTACAGTTTTTTCGATATTAACATTTTTTTTGATATTATATTTTAATTTGCTCAAAATATAATATCGAAAAAAAGTTTACATAAAAAGTTTTGAGCAAATTTACATAAAAAGGAAAATTTGCTCAAAATAATCTCAATTAACATTTTTTTCGATATTATATTTTAATTTATCTTCTTTTTGATAAAAATAAAACTTGTTACAGCAAGTCATTCGGTCACCGAGTTTAACCAAAGAAAATACTCCTTAAAGTTGGGATTATTTATAATCAATAAATAGAATTATTGTAGGAAAATCATGAATAGATTGAATTATTCTCTATAATTTTCCCTTGTTTTTATGCAAACTCATAAATCATTAAAGCTTTAGAAAACATAATTATTAATTAATCATTCAGTGACAATAAATATTCAACCAAAAATCAAAAGATGAACAATACAATTTGGTTTGGAGCACAATTTCCAAAGTTTTCACAATTTATAATTTAATCTTCTTCGCAATCGAGAATTATGTCAAATTGCCAATAATATCATCATTTAAAATAGCGTTATTACTGTTTTTCAACGATAAAATTCTAAAAAAAATTTAAAAAAAATAAATTTATAAAAAAATTATTGTTTTATGTTTTCATTACAAAAATGAAATTTGAATAGTAAGTATATTCAGGGTATTAGAATGAGGATTAAGAGATAGGATCGGTCGATCGGATCGTCCAGATTTTTGGGAATGTCGTCTGTATTCACAAAAATGACATTTGAACTTGGCTGATTAAGCAAACATTGGAAATTCCCAGCCCCAAACACCATTCCCCCATCAATCATCATTGAGATTTTTTGGGAATGTCGTCTTCATCTTCTGCTCAAATCTTTCATCTCCAGGTAAGTTTTTGCCATTTTATTGTGTTTCAACTTGTTGAATCCGCACAATTTGTAATTTAGAAATTCATTACGTTACAGCAATGCTTTGATTCGTTACTTACCATGGACTTCTTGTGTTTGCAATGTGTTATTAATTGTGGAAGATCAGTGATTTTATCATTTATTTATTTGTACTTTAGGGTTGAGAATTGAAATTGTAGCATAATAATTGTAAATGCCAAAAACATGCTGTATTTCCCTGAATTTTGGATGTATGATCAATTGGATATTGGGTCTTTGAATCTTGGCCAGATGCTCAACTCATACCTAATTTCCAACCCGAACTGGGGTCTATTCCTCCACTGAATCCAAATTCCGGTTCTTCTCCAGGTCTGGTGCATACCCCATTTTGTTGGGACTTGGGACTATGGCTTTGACATTATATTGATGTTGTGAGCTTGTACCGGATGTTGGATTATGTATTGTATGAAGTCCTTTTAGCTAGGCAACGTCATTATTTTGTTGATTGGTGCATTTATGCTTAATTTCTTGGTTACTTGAGAACCTGGACATTTATTGAGCTTCGTGTGGATGTGTTTGTGAGTAGGTAAATCTAGCTTAAAGAAGTGGTTATCTGTTTCCTTGTTTCAACCTTTCAATCTTGAAACTTTGCTTAGTTGGTGAAAGAAAGGATTTTCAGTTGTTTAGGTTTCCCCTGGATACGGCTATTGTTCATGGAGTCAAAGATTCATACTTCTTTTATTCTTGATTATAACAGACCATTGTAAAATTGGTTATTAAACTATATACCTTTCGAATGTGAATTTTCTGATAGTATTTGCAAAGGGGTCAATCAAAACAACTTTGATAAAACATGGGTAAGGTTGCGTGTATCGACTTTTCTAACTCTCTGTGTCTTAATGGAAGCTTGGCTGGGGGCATGTAATGACATTGGGTTATAATATCTTATGTCTGTAGATGTCGCTATTTCAATAGTTTGATTGAAAGAGCTTGGATGTGAAAATTAGTTCCATGGTTTTTTGATCAAACTATGTCTTTTTATCAATATTGAGTGAATGGGACAGTAACCATCATTTCAGGATGGAGGGCATAAGTTCATTAAATTTGGAAATTTATAAACGTATTATGCATGCAGGTCTTTTCTATCAAAGATATTCTTGTACATGGCATTGCTGGGGTTAGACAAAAAGGTTTGACTGCCTAGTACTAAATCCCTGAAGAAATAGTTTTGGCTATCAAACAGCAGTCAATCCACAACACTGTCATTAATCTGTAATGGTTTTTCTTTAGGATTTTCCCAGCATTTAATCCAGTTTAGAAGCTAATCAGATGGATAAGCATATCCAAGTCTTTTTGAACAAAATTGCCTTGGTTTCAGCCATAATTGCAACCCTCGTCCTCTTTTCTATTCTCATCCGTCCACCTGAAACTTGTATTCCCCATTTCTCCCCTCATAATCCCCTTAAATTTCCTCGTTCAACCTGCGAGTCTCACCATCATCCACGCCCTTTCTCCACCCTAGAGAAGAAAAATCGTCGCCTCTGGTCTACTTACGCATGGATGAACAAAGTGAAGTCTTTTTCAATTGTTTTCATGGATGCCCAAAAGCATAATATTGCTATGCCCTCCACCACTATTTTGGCAAACTCTTCCAAGTCACTCTGCCTCTTAGCTGGAGCTGGTCAGGAGGTTATGGCTCTCCAACAGATTGGTGTCTCAGATGTGACGGCCATTGATCTGGTTGACTCCCCTCCACTGGTTCGTCGTGCTGATCCTTACTACTTGCCGTTCTTTGATGATGCTTTTGATTTTGCTTTCTCTGCTCAGTTTGACATTGTTCTGTTCCCCTCTCGGTTTGTTGCCGAGATGGAAAGGACTGTTCGGGTTGGTGGCTATTGTCTTTTGCTTGTTGAGGAATGTACAAATAAGGAAGTACAAGATATTGCACAGTTGTTTAAGCGAGGGATTATGGTTGGTGCCAATAATTTAACATTTAGTGGGTCGAAAATGACTAGAATCGTTATGAGGATTACAAATTTTACATCATCATCATACCCAATGTATCCCGCTCATAGAATAACTATAAGCAGGTTCCGAAAAGGGAAAGACGGCAACAACTCATACCCATAAAGGAGAGCGCGGCCAAAGAGCCCCTTTTGAATTTATCGTTTGGATATATTAGAATTTATTGTTTGGAATGTAATTGAATTGATTGTTCTATTTGTAATTAAACAGTCAGTTTAGTGCTATAGAGTCGAATTCAGCTAAACCGTAAATCACTCTTTCAACGGAAATCTTTTGGAAAAATGAGTTCCATTTGGCTCATGCTTGTTAGCAAGAATCTCGTGTCCATTCATTTTGGATGGTGTATATAGTTGGGATTGAGCTTTGGCATTGTTTTTGTTGATGATTATTTAGCTAAAGAATTTAACTAAGATCCTTATTCTCGAGAATTTGAAGCCGGACCTTGAAACTCGGTTCTCTTCATAATTGGATGAAGAAACCCCAATTCTTGTGGATGTTTACGTTGACTGTATAATTAGACGAAAAATTCAGGTTCCACAATTCTTTTGTTCATCAAGTATCGTCAAATTCTAAAGCAAATACATCATAACTCACAAAATTAATTATTTATTATTGAATTCGAAATTAAGATATTAATGTAATACTATTAATAAAATACAAAAAATAAATAAAATTTCATGTTGTGAGAAAGGAAGAGCTAGTGAAGTAAAGGGGCAATAGCTCATTTTTGACTTTCAAAGTAAAATATAATCCCAAAGTTAATATAGACAAGAAGACATCTAATCATCAATTTGATTTTTCGTTGTTATTTCTAAGAGCATATATTGTTTGCTTATATGACAAGCAGTCTATTTTCTAAAAGGGTATGCTATCATGTAATCGTATCACGTTTGTTATTTTCTAATTAAATACTCTGTTTTATTTTCAATTTTAATTCATTTTTAATAAATTTACTTTATTTTTATTTTAAATATGAGTTTACTATTAGTATTTTTATTTTGAAATACACTATTAAATTAATTTAATATGTCTAACTTTTAAATTTTATGTGAAAAAATAAACAAGTATAATTCATTGGATGCTACTTCCTTTGTCTCAAAGAAATAACTCCAAGTACAAATAAAGTGAAAATCAATAAAGTGAATAAAAATTATAAAATAGTTTACTTTAGGGGAAAATAAGAATTTTATGCAGATATGATAAAAATGTATGTTAAATGTGCCCATATAAATTTTTTTAAAAAAAAGCGTGGATCAAGCAAAAAAAACATTGTTAAAATTCATCTGAAATATTCACAATTAGCGACTAATCTACATGGATTATCAGCTTCCCCAGCCCCACCAAGCTTTGTTTTTGACTGCGACGCCCACCCTTTGCTTTTCAGGGGTTTCTTCCCTTTTAAAGGCTTTTGTTTTTATATAATTATTCTCTATTTGATGAATATGAGGTTTTAAAATTCACATTGTGAGAGACCATCTTTGATTAGGTCGGTTCGTAAAAGAAAATATAAAGTAAGAGTAGAAATTAAGCTCTAATGGATTGGGTTTGAGAGGAGTCTCTCAGAGAGACAGTCTCTCAGGAGACTGACTGTTCAAAATTTAGGAAAATTCCATGTGGTAATCCTGAGATTTTGGGTATTCCACGTGGTAACCAAAACTTTTAAAAATTCACGTGGTAGCTTGATGTTTACCAAAATGTTTCCCTGTGACCTTTTTGCACATAAAATATTAGCAAACGTTAATTTCGAAGCTTTAAGGCTGTTGTATGTCTATTTATACAACTCACCATTTCAAATGCCGTCAGTTTTAACCTTTTTCATAAAATATAAACCCTAACTCTACTATCGTTCATCCAATCATATGTTTCCTCCAAAACCAAAGATGGTAAAGTTATGGTTTGTTTTGGGAAAAAGTTAAGACTGATGACATTTGAAATAGTGAGTCACATAAATATGCGTACAACAGCCATAAAACTTCAAAATTGGCGTTTGCTAACGTTTTATGAGCAAAAAGGTCACGGTGAAACAATTTAGTAAACCTCAGGGTTACCGCATGGATTTTTTAAAAGTTTTGGTTACACGTGGCAAACTCAAAACCTCAGATTTACCACGTGGAATTTCCGTAAAATTTTTATGAGAGCTTTATGAGTCTAATAGTGTTAAATAAATATTTTTAATTTTATTTATTCATTTTCTCATGTTATTTATTAATTTATTCACATTTTATTATAAAAAATGTTAATTTCATTATAGTGCTAATTTAAAAGGACAAATTAGTATATCATTAATATAACCATTTCAATTAAGCCCATAACACATCAAATTTAACCTTGCTTAGTGAAAAATGTTAAATATCCACATATTTTTTGCACATGCCCAATCTAGCTAATAGCTATGCAATACTTTGAAGTTTGAACTCTATAGTTAGTTAGTTACCTCATTTTGAGCAACTATATATCCTAGCGGGATGCCGGGTAAATATGATCCGCTTTTTGTCCAACATAAAGTTAATTATTAATTTTTTTTCCATCTTTCTTAGCTTATTATATCCTTGTCTGTATGAATTCTCTAATCTACCCTTAATAAAAAAAGAAAAACTTCTACTTGAGACTCCTTATTTATTTAGGTCCTATGCAATCAGTCAAGAATCTTACACACGCCATTTGGTGGGTCATAGCCAAAAACAAAAAAATTAGACAAAAATCAATATTACAGGATTGCGGGAAAAATGTGTGAATAAATTTTTTTTAAAAATAGAGTATAACCAAAAATAAATCAAACTAATTTAACGTCGTATAATGGACGTTTTATATGGACTCCACGGTGAGACGTTCTCATATAAGAGGCGCTAAACAGAAAAATATAAAAAAAAATAAAAATTATAAAGCAGAGAAACTAGTAGTATAAAAATTGCCCACTATATATTCCTTAAAAAGAGCAGTTATTATGGAATTAAGGCAGGCAAATTGACCATTTGACTTCAACTTTAGGCAGCCAACCTAATTTGATACTTACCTTTTGCTTAAACAACCAACTTTTTTTATTCTTAACATGGACTCAAATAAGCTCCAAACAACACATTTGGATAGAACAGAAATTCTAGCACAAAAACATGCCAAACTTCCTATTGTTTCTTTCTTTCATTCTCTTCATTTCCATCTCCTTATCAAATTCTGTCACAAACCCATCTTCATCTTGCCCAATAGACTTCTCTTATGTTAAAACATTCCCATGGGAAACTCAAGATTGCCATGAAAATTCCCAACAAAAAACATGTTGTCAAACACTTAAAAGCTTATTAGGCATGGGACTTTCTACATACCTTAAAACATCTTCGAATTTCAATCTCCCTACACCAGAATTAGCCTCCTCTTGCTTTTCCCTCTTCAAAACGGAGCTCGCTTCGATCTCGATCAATATCTCCAAATTCTCCTCTTGTTTGAACTCTACTGATGATTTGCTACTCAACCATCCTGCAACAGATTGTGCTGGTATAAGAACTATCAAGGATTGGGATCAAATAGTGGGTCCTACACAGGATTTGAACATATCATGTCAGGGTGATATGAGGGTATTAACACAATGTAGTTCATGTCTTGATGCAGGGATGAAAGTGAATTCTAGATTAGTAAGTTTAGCACCAAATTCAACTAAGTGTTTTTATTATACCCTTTTTTATGCTGCTGGTATTCTTAATCAGTTTGGGCCAAAGGACCCTAGATCAGCAGCCTGTATTCTAGGCATTCCTTTAGCTTCTGATCAAGTGGGGTATAGACATTCTTCAGGGAAATTGAGTAAAAACACTGTCTTTAAGGTTGTGTTTGGTGTTTCAGGGGCCTTAATGGGTGTTTTCATTGTGATGGGGTTGATATACATGTGTAGAGTTTGGGATAAGAAGAGAAAAGAAAAGGGTATCCATGATCCTTTTGTTAGTAGTGTTAGGGGCCAAGTTTCACCTAATGTTGGTATGATATGGTATCGTGTCTCGGATTTAGAACGCGCAACAGATGGGTTTTCGCGTAAAAATGTTATCGGTCAAGGTGAATATGGGGTTGTTTATAAGGGGATGTTAAATGGGTCTATAGTCGCAATAAAACAGATTACCGAGGGGTTGGATTCTGTGAGGGATGAAGAGTTTTGTAATGAGGTAGATATTATAAGCAAGATTCGGCATAGAAATCTTCTTCCCCTTCGAGGATGTTGTGTATTAAGTGATGATCTAAGGGGTAAAAGGCGGTACCTTGTTTGCGACTACATGCCTAATGGTAGCCTTAGTGATCATTTGTTTGGTAACCTAAAGAAATTGACATGGCCACAAAGGAAGACTATAATCCTTGATGTTGCTAAGGGGCTTGCATACTTACACTATGGTGTAGTGCCGGCTATAATTCATCGCGACATTAAAGCAGCCAATATTCTTTTAGACTCGGATATGAGAGCAAGGATGGCGGAATTTGGGTTGGCTAGGCAAAGTATTATTCAAGGCCAATCTCATCTTAACACAAGGATCACGGGCACACATGGGTACTTGGCTCCTGAGTATGCTATGTATGGACAATTAACCGAGAAAAGTGACATTTATAGCTTTGGAATGATTATCTTAGAGACCATGACCGGGAAGAAGGCGTTCGATACATCAAACTCTTCCACGACTCCATTAATCACCGATTTGGTATGGGATTTGGTTAAATCGCAAAGTGTGGAGACTATTTTAGACGATTCCATACGAAACGAAGGTCCAACCGGAATCATGGAAAGATTTGTGCATGTTGGGCTTCTATGTGCTCATGTTATGGTTGCATTTAGGCCTACTATAGCTCAAGCACTCAAGATGTTGGAAGGAGATATAGACATACCTAAGCTACCAGATCGGCCATTGCCTCTTAACAACGAGTCTATTAGCTCATCTTTGTGGCCTAAAGCAGCACGCAGCGGCAGTAACAGCTCATTGTTGTCATAAGGACAGAGTTTTGTTTGTTAATTTTTTGATGATCTTAGAATCATGTAAATCCTGCACAATTTTATAACAATGTAGCCTTTTAGAAGGTGACATATTTGAAAATTTGTTACATGTAACATATGTTCATTACAAATACATTTTACATCTACTTATATGGAAAAACACAAGATGATGAGCAATGGCAACAAAAAATAGATAATTGTCAACTAATTCTTTTATGAAACTTGATTAAAAAAAATTAGTTTTTTATTTCTCTTACACAAATAGCACCATGTGAGCAGCAAAATCCCTAACAATTTCAAGTGTTGTTTGTCAATGAAAATCTACCATGCATAGAAAAGAAATACTATCTATAGTGTAAAAATAAGATTGCATTGCATCGCAACGGCCGTTTCCAAAATAAACGAACAGATAAGACCGGATCATATCGCATCAGCTAAAGGTTTTCAAAATAAACAAACTGATATTTCCCGCATTTTAAAGCTAAAGGTTTTCAAAATAAACAAACTGATATTTCCCGCATTTTAAAGGTGTAAAAAAAACTGTGTTTCAGGTCTTTTTAAGGGATATCCTATGATTTTGACCGATATTTAGGCTTTACGATAACCGCATAACTCAAGTTACTGCGCGTACTGTTCTGTTATTGCGATCGCGTCCCTTACAGCATTTTTACACTATGATACTACCCTCGCCCATTATCCACATACATTTCTCCATTCTTGAACAGTCTCTAAATATAATTACTATCATTATCTTCTTCAATAATATTACCCAAAATAAGATCCTCAAATGACTCATAATTGTCATCATTAAATTCCAATTCACGCTCTTCATCAGTGAACTCATCATTAACAGTACAGTCTTCATCATCATCTGTTAGTTCTTCTGTTCTTCGGATTCTGATGGGATGTATTCCATATTAGTTGCATCATCAGATACATTATCATCATATTAACACTTACGAGTGATCAGTACTAATTGATGAGAATAATTATGAAAAATTAGCGTAATTTTAATAGGAATATCTCTTCACAAATTTAAAATGGTTGTGCCTATTCTCATTCAACGGTCTCATTATATCCACAAAATTCAAATGCGCAAGACAAGTTAGATCCTTTTATCTAGTCGAATTAAGTCACCCTATCTTTATCAATCACTATCAAGTAAGTCAATCTCACAAAACCACTTAAACCTTAATACAACCTCGTCACTCTTGTTGTAACAATGTGAATGACAAAAACAAATAAAGATGCAAAATTTAGTTCAGAGTCTTCAGACATACCAATAATGGAGTATCAAACCCAAACTTTAACATTCAGCGCAAACCCTAAATTGGTCGAACGAAAGGAAAGTGTAATTACACTTAAAGAATCGTGTAAATCTTCACAAAAGAAGGAGAAAAATCTTCACTTGATCGATTCGGGCATGCTGTGACTGAGATAGAGTAAATTTAGTGAGAGATGGTGGAGGAAGATTCGAACATGAAATGTCACTGGGTGTTGAAAATGGAGGTCTGCTAAATGAAAGGATGGTGAAAATTATGTTGAATTAACATTATGTTTGAACAGTAAAATATGGGAGAAAAGAAGAGAAGGGAAGGGGGAAGGAATGGAGAAGCAAGGGAAAGGAAAACAGTGCATTTTGTTTGTTTAGAAAGAAAGCAAAGAGAATTTTTTCAATTTAGATATAATTTTTTTATATTCCCCTTCAAACTAGAGCGAATCTTTTCATGAATATAGTTAATCTACAAAATATCAGACTGCTAGTAAACCGCTATATAAGGTCGGGCTTTACATTAGAAGCATAAAACGCAAATTAAAATGGCGTTTAATGCAATAGCATATTTTAAATTTTTGGGTGAAACACAAACCGCCACTTTACATGGCGGTTTTGGCCTGGAAATTTTGTTTTTAATAATCAAGCTTTTGTTCATAAGTTAGCGTTTTATCTTTAACTAGATAGTGCCCATGCGATGCACGGTTTCATAGTTTTTTTGACATATTTGGTTAAGCAAAAAAATAAAAAATGCATGGCTTTATGTTTTCACAAATTATTGTGAGAGACGGTCTTTTTGAGAGACCAACTCTAATTGGGTTGGCCCATAAAGAAAAATATAGAATTAAACACTAATAGACTGGGCCTGAGAGGCGTCTCTCAAAGAGACAGTCTCTCATGAAAATAAAATAAATAAATAAGATCATAAAGATTTTATACATAATTGAAAGAAAATAAAATAAAATATATTATCTTCTAATATATTAAATTATATGATTTAAAAAGTAAAAAAATTAATCAATATTGATAATATTATAGTCATAATTAGAAAATATAAAAGTTAAAGATATAAATATTACTAATGAATACAATGACATCAGCATTGAGTATTAGATGAAAAAATTTTTATTGAGAAAATAACACGTAAGCAGTTTTAAGAAGTAATGACATCAGTAGTGTTTTGTTTTAGTAATAGTTATAGACTTCAAGTTACTTTTTAACAAATACCTCAAGTAATACTAATATTGTTGGACAAACTAAATATCTTAAAACTTTGAATTTATAGAAAAGTACTTTATTTATTAGCATAATTCTATGGAAAAGTGGGCAATTTTGAACTTATGGAAAAGTACTTTATTAATTAAGTATTTTTAAAAAGTTCAAAGTTACTTATAAAGACATAAATGTCCAACTTTTCATATATTTTGAAAATAATAATGCACATTAATAGTTTTGAAAATTTTCATTACTTTTTGCCAAGTATGCATTTCAAACTAATTTCAATAGTAGATAATGTCTCCAATATTTTCGAAAAGTTTGATCTTTAAAACTGCACATTTAAAGTTAACATTTAATTATAAGTGAATTTGTAGTTTAAAATTATATGACATCATCATAAGCAATTGGAGGGAAAAAATTTACTTAGAGGTTGACACCTCATCGACTTTTAATTTCGCTGATGTAAGCGTGTTTTACTTTAGTAATATGTATAGATGTAAGCCGCTAATCAACAATTTTTTATTTAATCAAGCTTTTTTATTCAATTCAAGTACAAAACTAACAACACCACGAATATATACTAAATCCATTAAATTGAAAAAAATTAAGAGTTAGATTCATACTTTAAATGAGGATGAGATTCATACTTTAAATGAGGATGAGAATAAACAAGTAATCAAGGAGAAGATGGCAATTGTAGTTGATTGATTTAGTTGAGTGAGAGGAATTATGAATATGAAGTAATGAGAGGAGTGAGGAGGGTAGAGGAAGAAGCTGTAGATCGAGGAGTAAGGAATACTGTGGTTGCATGAGAAAGGGATATGGAGCTATGGATGGTAGAGGAACAAGCTGTAGACCGAGGAGTAAGGAATTAGGCATGTCTGGGAAGTTGAACAAAGCACGGCATGTCTGGGAACTTGAACAAAACAAATGAGGGCAGATTCTTTTGTACAGACTAACCGCCACATGAAGTGGCGGTTTATCCCTTCTATTAGTTTTTTTTTATTTTCCATGTATTAAGAAAACGCTATCTGAACTAACGGTTCTATTTGAATTCATTACCAAACCGTTGTTTGAGATAGCGGTTTTATTAAAAAAACAAAAAAGGAAAAAAAAAACCTTTGCCCAACTGTCCTACGTGGACAGTAATGTGGGAATTATTTTGCTGACCAACGTAAGGTTGGAAATATTTGTATAATTAGCATTAATTTGGGAAAAAATTCTGTTCATGGGTGAGTTATCCGTCAGGCTCGACCCATTCGACTCGAAAAACGGACGGGCATTGACAACTTTTTAAAAAAATTTAAAGTTTAGACGGGTATTACCCATCTACCAAGACAAATGAGCGGGTAGCAATACAAAAAAATACCCGCGGGTATACCTGTTCGCCCGCTTAGTTTAATATATTATTTATTAAATAATTAATTCTATTAATTATTAAACTAGTACTACTATATGACCTATATCTAACTTTAGTAATTAGTCTCATACCTAACTTTTATTTCTCTTGTACCAGCCCTATGGTTTGCTACCTATAGACTTTAAAGTTTCTAATTTAACGTCTTACATTCAATATTTTTAATCCTGAAAGCACTCAAGCAGTCGACTATCAAAGTTCAAAAAAGTAGCCGGCTCCGTCTATATTAAATATTCATATAATTTGAGTATTTTGAGACTTTATATATATATAGACAATGTTCGTATTTTAATTGTTATTAAAACTTAATTTTATAATATAATTTATATTTTTAATTTTTAAATAAGAAATACCCACCTATCCGCGTGTCCCGCCCGCTTTAAAAATGGGCAGGTAGCGACAAAAAAAAATGTCCGCAAATGCGGGCGTGCTTTTGCGGTCGGGCTTTTGAATATTTGAGCCTACGGGTAGAAATTTTAGGTAGAATTAACGGATCTGCTACCCGCCCATGAACAGCTCTGCTTCAAACCTCTCCGCTTCAAATTCTATCTTTCTTTTTTTTTTTGAGAAAAAATTCTATCTTTTCTTTTTGTTATACAAATAAGAGATTTTCCATTTATCTCAAATCTCCCTCTTCCTTCTTTTTCATTTCTATCTATACAAACGCATTGTAAAGTAGAAATATTATTATAGGTATTCAGCACAAACCATCGAATTGGCGGCAGACGTTTCTCTCTTTGCCTTGCAAACCAACCACTAGGTTTGCGGCTTTCTCTTCCCTCTACTCTTCCCTTGCTATATAAACTTTTTATCATTAATTAATGAAAAACACCATTTAAATGGTCAATTTTTGTTTAATATACTTGCTATTGGGTAATCAGCCCCTATACTTTGGGCCAAGTCAAAGGGCCCAATCGACCTAGTCAATGCTCAAAATTGAGCTACATTGGCACGAAAATACCAAAATGCCCCTGAGGCTGTTTCATTGAATTCTTGTGTCCTATAAATACCCGTTTTCACAACCAAAAAGGGTATGCTTTCTCTCTCTAAAAACTACCAATTTTAGTCATCATTACTTACATTTTTAACTGACCACTGACTTGAGCGTCAAAGGGACTTTCCGGAAAACAACCTCCGGACAAGCAACTCTGTTCGTTTTGTAGGTATTCTGCCACCAATCCGCATTCGGACATTCCAAACAGCCGTTGACATACCTCAAGTGGTCCCCTTCCGGTCAGGGACACTTGACTCGTTCTCTACCCTGAAACAATACTAGTTAGATCTGAAATCTTAGTCCTCAAATTCCTCATAAATGATGATAATTGTGGTTAAACACCTTAACTTGCAATTTTTTTTTCTTATTTCTAATATTGCAAGTGTGGTCGAATTGCCTATAGATGGTGGTAATCTTAAATCTTATTTGTTATTATTGCTAGTTAGTGGTGGTAACCGGTGGTAAAGGTTGTGATTTTGTGACAGAGAATGCTGAGGTGGTGTCGCAATTGTGGTGGACGGTGGTGGTGGAAGTGAAGTACAAACTTAACAGCAATGACGTTGTACTTGTCGGGGTAAGTTCCCGTAAATTGACAGTAGAGCTGGTTGTTTTTAAGGTGATCAGTGGTTAAAGTCTGAGAGAATAAGTTTGATTGTATAAGGAATGAAGATTAATTATTTGCCCACACTTTGGTTAAGGATACCATTACCCTAAAGTAACGGTAACTATTATCCTACTCTTATTGAAAATCTTTCTTGAGCCGATGGATTCTTTGACCGCACTTTTCTTTATAGGGTATGAGCTGCCATCGTTCCTTCCTCCCCAGACCCTGATCATAGTTTTCCTATAAGCGGTATAAGCGGGATACACTGAGTACGATGATGACGACCCTTAAGTCAAGATTATCATGTGAATTTATAAAAAAAGTTGTGTAGAAATTTCAAAAATGTCTTGATTATGAGCAATTCTTGTGAGAAATTGTATCGTGATAATCTAAGATAATAATACTAATTGATTTGAATAATAGAAATTATAATATGATTAGCTTGTCCACTAATAATACGAGTACGTGTAGATAAGTAAATGTCCAAATAATTCTTACAAATCTAGAGGCAACATCACATTTACATATGGGCCTAACACGTTGACTTTTATATAAAAAGACAGGGCAACAAATTCAACAATTTCTAATTAATAACTGTGATTTGTATATCAGTATAAAAAGACAAAAATAATAATAATAAATAAAATAACCAAAAACAAATAAAGTAAATTAAAATCACAAAACTCTCATCATATCGAATCTTATCACATAAGAGTGATTTGTTAATTTGTCAAATAACCATTATTTATTAAAACCTCCTCCAGCAAATTTGGGTGAGAAGCCACCATTAAAGAGATATACACCTAACAATGATTTTGTTTGACATTGGATATAATTGTTGATCTTGTGTGATCATCTCGGATTATTTACTATTTACTAGTTTTAAGTCAATTGTTTAAGTGAATTGCTATAAAGATTTTTGGAACAAATTAATTGTTGTCTTTTAACTATTTATCAAAAAATGATTAAAAAAATCAAAGTCAATGATCATAGAAGCTTTTTAATTTTGACAAGTCGGTTATTTAATCGACTTTAAAGTTATTTATTAAGCATTTTCATTTTGATTACTCAAGCAACGAAAACCACAAAATTAAATATTCACCAAAAAAGCGAAATAGAAAATTACTCGCACCGTTTTATTTTAATAGTTACATAGAATTTTTGTACAATTTCAAGCTAAGTATAAATTCTAATTTTGATATCAATAAATACATTTCGTTAAAAATTATATTTATTAAGATTTTATGCATCAAAATAAAAATAATATTGCAAACCAAGACAAAAGTACATGTCCACAGGGTGAGATCAAAACCTTTTAAAGAAGTGTTTGACAAAATATATTCTAAAGGAGAAAGATGCATATATGATGAAAAGGATGAGACAAGCAAAACTAATGACATAGGTGTAGTTAAGTGTATTAAGGATAAGGATAAAAACATTTTAGTTTAGGACGAGAACATCAAGGATAGATGGAACGAGTATTTTAATGAGTTATTTAATGGAGAACAAGGACATGTTGTCACCACAATCATTCCCTTAGTTGAAAATAAAAAATTTATGCGAAAAAACAGAGGTGGATGAAGAAAACAAAGCTAAAGAAAGCGGTTGGGCCAGGTGTAGAGATGCCTAGGGAGGATTGGGGTTATTTGGCTATGTGATCCATTCAACAAGACTTGGAGGGCAAATAAGATACTTGATGATTGGAGAAGAAGGACTCTAATGCCTATTTACAAGAACAAATGAGATGTCCAAGAATCCTCTATCTATCGAGGAATAAAACTCAAGAGCCATACTACGAAGTTATGGGAAAGACTGATAGGGATATGTATGTGGAGATGTACTTCCATATTAGTGAACCAATTTGGATTAATGCCAGAGAAATCTACAATGAAAGCAATCCATCTTATGAGATAAATGATGGAGAAATATAGGGCTAGAAAAAGAGACTTGTAGATGATTTTTATCAACATGGAAAAAACATACATCAAGGTACCAAGAAAAATACTTTGGTGGGCAATGACAAAGAAGGGCATTTCCAAGAAATACATTAATATATATAGTGCAAGATATGTATCGAGAAATAAAGAAAAATGTTAAGACATGTGGCAGGGCAACCAATGATTTTCCAATCACAATTGGTCTTCATTAGAGGTGTTCAATGGGGCGGGTCGACCCAACGGGTCAAGGGTCGGGTCACATTTTGACGGGTCATTAGCGGGTCGGGTCAATAATGGGGCGGGTCATTAACGGGCCTTGGTGTAAAGGGCCGGGCCGGGCCGGGTCGGATAATTATAAATATTAATTGCGGAAAAAAAATTAACCACTTTTTTTTATTTTTTAAAATATTATTATTATATACATAAGTAAATTCACCCAATGGGCCATAAAATATAATAAAAAAAACTATTATATGAACTTTTTTAAAAAGGGTCAAAGAGGGTCAAATTTAAATGGGCTTGACCCGGCCCGGCCCGTTTATCATTTGACATGACCCGCCCCGGCCCGGCCCATTTAAATTTTGACCCGACCCGCCCCGCCCCGCCCCGTTGAACACCTCTAGTCTTCATCAAGGCTCGAGCTTAAGCTCCTTCCTTTTCGTAGCGATGTTAGATGAGATAACGCATTCGATATAAGGAGACCTATCTTGGTGCATGTTATTTGATGATGACATTGTTTTGGTAGTTGAGACTAAGGTGGGGTAAATGCTAAGTTAGAATCTTTTTAGTGCATACCTTGAGGGAGATCTTTCGAAACGAAGACATTAAAAATGATTTAGGAGTAGCAAATATCAAGTGAAAAAAAATGAAAGTTTATTATGATTTGCATGTGCAAAGACGGAGTATTAGCGAACCGCTAATGACAATAGAAACTGAAGCTCGATAAACATAAAAAGAGGATGAGGATGACTGAAAATGACTTTGAGGACAAGAATGGAAAAGATATAAATCACCTAGACATACAAATTGAGCTGGTAGAAAATTGAAAAAAAAAGAATCCGTCTGATTTGAAAGTGATATATTAATTCACATATTTCATCCTAATCGTTTAGCTCTAACATCGTTATTGTACCTTTGTCATGCTATAAAATATTTCAAACAAAAGAATTGTAATGTAAAATATTTCCTCTGGTTTTTAATAGTTGCTATATTTCTGTTTTTTATGCTATCCAATGCACGATTTTAATCTTTAATATCTCTTATTTCATATGATAAAAAATTCTAAAAAGTTAATATTAAGAAAATACACAGACGAATCAAATAAGATCTCACCTGACTAAAGGAAGTAGTATTTTCAACCAATCCCAATATGTTCATTCTTAAGACTTACATTAACATGATTCTTAAAGATCCAGTTTCTTATCAAATTTTAGTCCTCCATTAACAATAATTTCATCTCTTTGCGCTTTCCTTATATCGCTGTTCATTCCTCATTCAATTCAATCTGTCTAGCCATTGGGAATTGGATTGAATCACAGAATTACGTATTGAATTTGTGTTGAGGTAATTTTTTTCAACTTTCCCAATTTTATTCCTCATTTTGAGTAAATTTCATTGGTGGCTTTTTTCCGCGATTGATTTTGCTATCAAATTCGTCCTCGTTTGATTCGTAATCTCTCCTGTCTCAATCAATGAAGTCTTTGTTCTGGAATTCTGTCGACATTTTGATTGGCTTGGAGTACTAACATTTTCGTAAACCCTTTTTTAATACTACAAGTTAAACAATCTTAAATCGATTATTATTGATTGAATTTGGCTATTGGTTATCTCAATAAGGCACAAATCCCATTTCATAGTCTGATTTGATTTCTCCTTGTCTAATCTTCTATAAATTGCCCAACTTGTTTTCCTTTCTTTTCAATTTGTAATTGTTGCAACACTTTTTTAATTTGTGGTAGAATCAAACTCTTGTCCAAAACAAAATTGTAAATTATTGTATGGTGTAAATTATTAATTCATTTACAATTTAGAAAATGACTATATGAATAAAAAAATCAAGGTTTACCATCAATTATTAAAAAACAATTTCTACCTTCATAGTTGGTTATACGTTTCTACAAACTTCCAAAATCAATTTCCCATCAAATTTATTTATTTAATTACAAATATACACCCAAAAGTTTGATGTAAATGATGTTATCCACTATAAAATGATCAATCACTATTCATTCTTAGCTGAAAATAATGTATAACAAAGATTCAAATCAGGTGATCTACATGAGGGACCCATTTCATAAAATGATTCTTGGCTGCAAATTACAATGACGACATCCTGTGAACACTTTTTCATCTTTTTTGGTTTTACTTCTAGAGACCATTTCAATACTTAAAACAACAGAAGTCCTTCATTCTTCTCACAACTTCAAAGCTAGCATAAATGTTGTCTAAGACATTATGCTGCTACATTTTCACCTCATTAGATCAAATTCTGACAACTCCTGTGATTCAACATAATGATTCACAATGTGATTGTGCTTTTGTAGCACAAAATCTAAGCATAGACAGTTTATTGAAGTACAAAATCGGGGCTATAGTAGCTATATTAATTGCAAGTGGAGTGGGTGTTACACTGCCTATTGTAGGGAAGAACTTCCCTGTTTTACACCCAGAAAGCAAACTGTTTTTCCTGATTAAGGCATTTGCAGCTGGGGTGATATTATCAACTGGGTTTATTCATATACTTCCTGATGCATTTGAAGACCTTACAAATCCTATCCTTAAGGATCATGCTTGGGGAAAGTTTCCTTTTGCTGGGCTTGCAGCAATGGTTGGTGCACTTGGGTCTTTGATGATTGATGCCATTGCTACTGGGCATTATCAAAGGGCTCACTTCGGCGAGCCGGTGGCTGGTGGTGGTGGTGGCGGTGACGAGGAGAGACGAGGGGAACATGCTGGTCATCTTCATTTACATACTCATGCTACTCATGGACATGCTCATGGACCTAGTCTAGTTGAGTCTAGCTTGGATGGTTTGAGTGATTTTGATCGTATTAAGTACAGGGTTACTTCTCAGGTATATTGCTTCACTATTGCATTGTTAATTTGTTAGGTAATTAATATGCTAGATTAATTTTGATTATTGTAGTACTAAGCATTTACTTAATCTTATTTGACTCGGAACTAACTTTGTTATTACTAATAAAGTTAATGATATTAGGCTAGCAAATTTGTTAGGTAATATGCTAGATTAATTTTAATTATTGTAGTACTAAGCATTTATTTAATCTAATTTGACTCGGAAATAACTTTGTTATTACTAATAAAAAAAATTGAATATATCTTGTTTAATACCGTTTTGGTGAAAGGCAGTTAATGATATTAGACTAGCAAATTAGCAACATAATAGACTAGATTTTTTGTTTGTGTGAAATTTTGTTAATAATATTGTTAGTAGATTAGAATTCGCTCAATAGATGTTCAATATGTTTAGGTGACAATCATTCAATGAAATTAGGGTAATTAATTTTATCTTAATATAAAAAACAGATCATAAAGCATAGCTGCCTACGCTATGTGAACGAGTACTAGTCCATTTAATTATACAGCTAATTTTGATTTTGATTAAAATTAAACGGAGGAAATACATACTTGGATGTCCAATTATACTCCTTAATTTCTCCATTAAAGACTAATTAAGAAAACCATTTATTTGTCCAAGAGAATTCTGATCTTATGTGTGCAATAAAGCTCTTTTTAGCTAACATCCAACATATGAAACTTCGTAAAGTAACACTCACTAGAAGTCTAAAGTACTCCACATCTATAAAACAATTGTTGAGAATATTGAAACGGCAAAGTTTGTTTTATCCTACATATTCCTCGTTATTGATGAGTGATCAGGCTTTAGCTAGGTATGGACATCAATCTTTCACTCATCCGCTATAAATAATTTTACCTTTGAAATATTTTCTAATAATCCAACCTTTGCGATAAATTTGCCCACAACATACCGTATTACTAATAATAGTTAATAATAAAGTATGCTGCTAACAAACAAAAGTAAAGGTTAGATTATTCACAGTGAACTAAGGACAAACGTTGAATTATTAAAAATAATCAAAAGGTCACAACGGATAAGCAAAAAGGTTGGATTATTAATGTTAATTTTTTATTTTTTTATAGACTTGAGATGACGATGTTCATTTAGAGCTTGTTTGTCATATTAAAGTATGACTGTACGTAAGGGGAGCATTTCCGTTCCACTCATTTTGCATTAATTTTCATTTAAATTGTCATTTATTTTACATCATTTTCATATATAGGAATAAAATAGACTCGCTATCTCTTTTAATTTCAAAAAATACATTTAAATTCTTTTTATATATTATCCACACAATTTATTTATTTTTTCTTTAAATATCACATTTCACAACTTTTCCTACCTTTATTAAGAATCAACATATTTCTATTTGATTCATGTCATTGGCACTATCGGTCCGACTCTTCTATTTTGAATTGTTTCTATTATTGATAGTGTTTCTACCATTTTATCGATCTATTTTCTCTTACCTTTGTCGTTCCATCAAAATTGGCCTACCCTTTCTTTTAAGACCGTGTCACCAAATTTGCTTCAATTTATTTTTGGTCATTGAACATTCTTTTTGTGAATTCTCATCCATACATTTGACTTATTTATTTAATTTAAATATTTCTCTCATTTTTCAAAAAAAATCACTTTACGTACTTTTTAAACTTTCCACTAAAGTCTCCGACATACCATTGGTGAGACAAAGGAAGTAATTTCTCTCGTTTAAATCTTATCTACACAATATTAACGACTATTATTTCTTAATATTTTGTCCAATTACATGTGTCAATAGCATCAGAACAGAGGAAGTATAATTTAGTAGCAATTATCTATACTCGAATTTGGATCCCCATTTAAAAGTTTATTTTTGATTTATTTTGTTTTTAAATATGATCTATAACTTTATATGACTAAGAAATATAAATAATTTGATTACTTATTTTATCATCTTGCATTACAATCCGAACACAAACTTAATTTTGGCCCATCGAGAATGGATTAAGCTATAGGATATCTGAATTAAGTTTCCTCAAACTAATGCTCAAAATTAATTTTCAACTTCTTTGATATAAATACATAAAAACTTGGAAATATATGGGATTGGGTAATACCAAGTCAAGAGCCGGGGACTCTCTGATCGCACTCTCCTAATGGGTATGAGTTGCCTTCTATCTTCCTGCCCAAACCCTGACTATAGTCTGTCTATGAGTGGGATACACTGGGTATGATGATGATGATGGGTAATACCAAGCTATTGACCCTGGATTAGCTGCTAATATGGAAATGGGTTCATCATGTTGGATGCAGGTGCTGGAAATGGGGATTGTAGTTCACTCAATAATAATTGGGATATCTTTAGGTACTTCTGATAGTCTTGACACAATCAAACCGCTCATCATAGCCCTGTCTTTCCATCAGTTTTTCGAGGGCATTGGGCTTGGTGGTTGCATTGCACAGGTATGAAAAATCTTGACAGAATTCTTGACTGTTTCATAGAAGTATATTCTTTCTGGATTCTGAATACTGTCATACTGACATCAGTTTGTACTGGTTGAACTGCTATTAATACACAACTGCAAACTAAATTTGTGACCTCATCTATTTGATTAGTCCAGAAGATAAGTAGTAACAAAATCATCTTTGATTCAACCATCAGCTTAAAATATGTTATATAAATACTCTATCGGATACATTCTTGCTTACATGACAGTGTAAGAAAATAATCCACATGTGATCCCACGTCTAAAAAATAGAGAGAAGTTCACTAACATATATACTTGATGAGTTACTCCTCGTAATACCAATTGATTTTAGGATGAAACTTCATTAGGTTTGTGTGTAGTCAACTTTCCTTTTAAGCGGGACTTGTTGTGACTTGTGTACAAGCACAATAACAAATTTATCAGATAATAGTATATTGAACACCTCTAGTGAAAAGCATATTGGTTAATTGTTTGTTTTTAGGAGAATAACCATTGAGTTTTCTGCTTAAGAAAATTTCAACAAGTTTCATACGTGCTATTTTTGTCGAATGGTTTTCTTTTCTTCAAGGGACCAATCTTAACTTTCACCTACTGCAGAACAACAAATGAAAAGGTACTAATTTACTAGTGTAGTTCTTGATAAATTTGTTAGCGGGCTTATATGCAACAAGACCCGCATAAGAGGAGGGTTGACTGCACACAAACCCGATGAGGTCCATCCTAAATTGAATTTGTATTAGGAATAACCCATCAACCTCTCTCTGATTCTTTGATGTGGGATCGCATATGGATTATTTTCCAACAATTCTAGTGTTCTACCCTTTGATCAAGCCCAAATAGTTCATAGTTTCACTTTCTTGGTCCGCTCTAATTGAAAACACTATTTGTATCTTAGAAGCAAGTACCTTACTACCTTAAACACCAAGGTGTTTACAAAGAATCCATGATATGGTAAGCAGTTAATATAAGGATAAGATTGCGTACATTTAAGGATAAGATTGCGTACATTTAGCTCTCCGAACCACACCTAGACAAGAGCCACTTGGTAACGGCATGTTGTTGTAGCATATTAGACAATATGGCTATCATGTTAAAACTAAACCCAATTACCTTAAATAAAGTCCTGAATAAAAATCATCTGTGTGCAGGCTGCTTTCAAGTCTGGATCTGCAATCTGCATGGCATTGTTCTTCTCCCTTACTACTCCTGTTGGAATAGCAATTGGTATCGGAATAACAAATGTATACGACGACAGTAGCCCAACTGCGCTGGTCGTTCAAGGAATGTTAAATTCAGTCGCAGCCGGAATCTTGATCTACATGGCTCTTGTTGATCTTCTAGCTCAAGACTTCATGAACTCAAAAGTGCAGACAAATACCAGGCTGTTCTTGGGTGCTAATGTATCATTGTTACTTGGTGCTAGTGTTATGGCCCTTTTGGCTATATGGGCTTGAACTTAGTCTTATCATTACATAAATTTTAATCAAGCAATTTATAGAATGTGTTTATTGGTTTATTTGTTTCTCCCTCTATTGAGATCAATCATGAATTCATGATCACATGGTAGTAGTTCAAGATCATCATCATTATCATCATACCCAGTGTATCCCGCTCATAGAAGACTATGGACAGGGTCTGGGATAGTAATTCAAGATCGATATCAACAAAAAGTATAATTATCAAATGAAATGTACTAGTTGATTTTAGATGTACATAATATAGAAGTATATCATGGGTGGGTACCCTCTAAAATTTTGGCATACAATTTGTATTTCATAATAACTCAATTAAATATAAAATATAAAATTAGAAAAATATAATCTCACAAACATCAACAAATAAATTCGTATCTAAAAATAGTTTTTAAAAAAGGTAAATTTTTAGGATTGAAAAATCAAAAGACCTAGCACTACAAATACACACAAAACAATGACCAAACAAAATGGTAACAATTTTCTGACATATAGCGACTAAATTGCTACTATTCTGATTTGTAGCTATATAAAATTTTCTGACAATATTGCATTTTGTAGCTGTTTAAAAAAAATTATAAATTAAACTGGCTAGATTAACACATTCTTCAAAATTCATTACTGAATCCCATATTGCCAGAAATCGCCAGATTAACACATTCTTCAAAATTCATTAATGAATCCCATATTGCCAGAAATCAAACCCCTAGAGATCTTACAACAAAGGCAAGACACAATACACAATACCCTAACTAATAAGCCACATGCTATATAGTGATTCTTCTATGACATACTAACGTGTTATACTTTAATATTAGTCGTATTGGTGTGGTATTATGTGTATTGGTATATTATTAATTTAATAAGTCATTTACTTATTTTAGTATTGTATTGTTCTTACTAAAGTATAATTAGCATATCAATAGTCATATTTGCAAATTTTATTTTTATTTTTATTATTATTATTTATTATTATTATTATTATTATTATTATTATTATTATTATTATAATAGTGGAATTAGTGATATTGGAGTTGTATTAGACAACCGTATTAATTTATAATTTATAATTGAAATAGCTAGTATTAGTCGTATTAGTATTATTTTAATCATATTAGTTTAGTATTAGTTGTATTAGTATAATATTAGTTTCATTAGTAAAAATTGTCATATTAGTGAATTATTAGTCGTATTAAATTGTTAGGGTAAACTCACCCCTTTTTTTGATAATAATTAAAAACAAAATAATATAATAATGATTTAATATCTTAAGACAAACCTAACTAGATCTCACATAAACATACTCCACATTTTATCTTCTATAAATCTATACATATCTCAAAAACCTTAATTAAAAATTTTCTTACAAGTAAAATATTTCAAATAGAAAGAACATTAGAGAATAACAAATAACGACTTTGTATTAATAGGATTTTGGAAAAATTGTTGAGAATAATCCCTACTTTTGATTATTCATGAATAATTCGAGCTTTTCACTGTAATTGCTCACAGCACCCCCTTCGTAAATTTGACTGGCTACAGCAGGTTATAGAGTCGTTTATCACCTGTTCTCTTCCTTCTTATTGCTGTCATCTTCTTCCTCCTTCTTAACCCATTTCTCCATTGTTAAACCAAAGTTTAGAAGAGAGAAAACTCAATTCAACCTTCCTAAAAATTAATGTTTTCATTTCAAGTATATCAGAAATTCGCACATTTAAGCCGATAATAATACCTAAACATTCATGAGAATATAAGCTTAGCATTTTTATGAAGAACAACAACAAAAACAATGAGATCCAAACTTCCTTCTTTGAATTGGGGTGAAATGGTGAAGAAATGAAAATTTAGGGGATTTGTGATGAACCCTGGAATTTTGGTGTGAAGTGAATTCGGGGTTTTTTTGCAAGTGTAATTGAATGACAGAAGAAGGTTATTTGGTTGATGACATTCAAATCAGCTTTCGACCTACTGTAGCCGGTCAAATTTATGAAGGGGGGTGCTGTGAGCAAATACAGTGAAAAGTTCGGATTATTTATGAATAATCAAAAGTAGAGATTATTCACAGAAAACGTAAAAAGTAAGAATTATTCTCGACAATTTTTCGTATAATTTTAAGACAATCACCTCGAAGATTTATGATGCAACGAGCAATCGTTTACAATCCTTAGTTAACGACTTAATGTACGTTTGTCCCTCGAGGGAAACGGGTCTTATTCAAACTTAATCAATTAAAAATAAAACAATAATTTCCGTCGTATTATTTCCACGCAAAAATATTAGAAAGCGTCACAAAATTGCGTCAGTATATTTCAACAATCTTTTCATACTTCAACTAACGAATATCCTCATTTTCCACGAGTTCATCGCAATTTCAGAATTTCGATTCTGGTGCAGCCTATATATACAGAGAGAGAATCGGCCAATCCCAATACTCACTCTTAAATCCCATAAATTATTTGATTCTATTGTTGAAAGAGAGATCTGATTATTATACTCAAAGTCTAAAATCCCTCGGTTTGTCCGCTTGATTTTGGTTTGATCGATTACAATGGGGGCGCAAGAGAAGTGTCAAAATTGGGTGAGAATAGTGACGGCACAAACACCAACGAATATAGCTGTGATCAAGTATTGGGGGAAACGTGATGAAAGCTTAATATTGCCGATTAATGATAGTATTAGTGTTACTCTTGATCCTAACCATCTTTGTACTACTACTACTGTTGCTGTTTCTCCTGATTTTTCTCATGATCGAATGTGGCTTAATGGCAAGGTATTTTCTATCATTTTCAGATGTTTTTGATGTTTTTGTTCTATGATTAATTGAACAAGAATTCGGATAATTTAAATCGAAATGTACATTTTGGTTGTTTAATTTCTAGAATGTTAGTATCAGTTTTTGGTGAATCTTCTAATCAAATTAGTTTAAAGCTTTTTGTGTTGCATTTATGGCACCCAATTTCCCTTTTTGAGGGATAGTATGTATGTTGTGTTGCTTATATGATCATGAACTGCAATTATTCTTGCTTCATTCCCCCTTTCTGGTTCAAAAATTCAGAATTTGGGAAAGTGATTGTTGATTTGTATACATTTAGATTTTAATTTAATCTCATTGCTAGCGAGAATCATTTTGTATTTTTTCTTATGATATGCACTTATAACTTATAAGTAATATATTTAAGAATAGTTAGTCAATAATAGTTTTGTAATGCAACTCATTAAAATTTTTAACATATTGATGACAAAAGTTTCAAAATTTGACTACAAAAGACAAGTTTAATACAAACAAAGGGAAACAGTATGTTTTTAAATGATGTTTTAGGCAATCTCATTTAAAGTTGAGAGATGATGACTACAGAGTAACATAGAGCCATGGGTCGCTCCATGCCTCCAACCATCATCAATGTCAATTGGTTTAGCACGAACAACTTGGGCCTGAGTGTGGTCAGATTCTCTCTTCTTGTACCGCTGTCCTGGAATATGTGGCAACAATTGATTGCACTGCACAATTTAATGAAGTAGTTGAAATTTTTATCATTTTGTTATTACAAGAAGCTAGCTAAGAGTAAAAGGATCGTAAAGTTTGTTATGATTTTTTTTATCCCTCTTCTGTGTTAGTGTAGGAGATTTCCCTTGCTGGAGAGAGATACCAGAATTGTCTAAGAGAAATTCGTAAACGTGCTAGTGATGTTGAGGAGGAGGAGAAAGGTATAAAAATAGCAAAGAAGGATTGGGAAAATCTTCATGTGCACATTGCTTCATACAATAACTTCCCTACTGCTGCTGGACTCGCTTCTTCCGCAGCTGGTTTGGCTTGCCTTGGTATGATTGCATTATCTTCTGTACCCCCTATGTCTTTTGAGTATAAGGTTTCCCTTCAATTTAAGATCAATGAATAGTTTCCCTGAAGCTAGTATAAATTTGTTTCGCAAAATAGAGGTGTTTAATGTGTATGTATAAATGTCAATGTATGCAGTTTTTGCTCTAGCCAAACTCATGAATGTAAAGGAAGATGAAGGACAACTTTCTGCTATAGCAAGGTATATAATCATATTTCTGTGTTTGAGATCATTCTTTATATACTTAAAGCAAAGAGAGCTTTGGTATTTATGAGTTCTGTTTATATAATTATCAATGTGCAGCGATTGTTTTTTAAGTGTTTTGGGATTGTTGAAATAAACTTTTGTGTTTTGCAGGCAAGGTTCTGGTAGTGCTTGTCGCAGTTTGTTTGGTGGTTTTGTTAAGTGGATCATGGGAAATGTAAGTTCAGGTTATGAATATTTCTTTCTGTTCTGCTGCATGAATGCCCTACTTAATCATTTGTAATGGAACGTTAAGCTACGTCTATTTCTTAGTATTTGTGCTGGTTATTGTTTTCCAAGTATCATGAAGATGAAAGGACCAGTTCAAAATAGCTTTGTTTTAGCAGTCTAGGATGGTCAACAATTAAACTTGTTAACATGGCGAGATAGTTCCTATAAAATTGAGGGGGTATGTTGTCGTTTTAAAGTGAGAGACTGAAGAGTATTCAACCTATCTAAATTTTATAGTTTTCACTTCTTCCTAGAAGAAAGTTTTGATCTTTCATATGACGTACGGTGTTGGCATGCATGTAGAATGAAGATGGAAGCGATAGCTTAGCTGTTCAAGTCACAGATGAGAAGCACTGGGATGAACTTGTCATCTTGATTGCTGTGGTAGGTATTATTCTTTGTGTCGTCAATGCTTCCAGCATGCATGGTTTCTTTTGAATGGTTCATGTTTCTGGATTTTGCCTCATTCTTTTAACCTGGTTGATGATGTGGTGTTGGCCATTGTAATTATTTTTAATATGTAGCTTCTCCCTCAATATCTCATGTTTGTAAATAGTCTGCTTTGATGATGGATTAAGCCCAAAACCTTAATGGCCATTTGGTTGTGGGTATTAAATGGTTTGAATTGTAAAAAAAAAAGTTGGTGTAATTTTGGTTGAAAAATTTCTTAACAAGTATAATGGTTGCTTTACCCCTATCATCTCATTTTCTTCACAAAATTCATTCCAATGCATTACTATATGAAGGGTAGTATTAGGGGTAAATGGGTAATGAAAAATTCTGAACAAAAAAACTTTTATGTTTAAAGTTTTATCACCATGTGTATATACATTTCATGAAAATTTACACTCAAATCATTCCCGTTATCGCCATTTAGTACCAATGGCCCAAATGAGTTGTAAAAGCTTTATGTTTTTTGATATTAATACATGTAATATGTTTGCCTCTTTGCATGTTTGTATTTTTTATGCTTGTTTGTTTCTTGCATAAGTGCTATGCAAACTTAAATTCTTCGTATATCATTAAAAACCTGCCAATTTTGGTACCCTTGTAAGTTGAACTGTTCACTCTATTCCAATTATTTTCTCATATCATATAAATAATATTTGGAACATATGTAAAATAGGTAAGCTCTCGGCAAAAAGAAACAAGCAGTACAAGTGGCATGCGTGAGAGTGTCGAAACAAGCTTGCTGCTAAAGCACCGAGCAGAGGTACTTTCCTTCATCAAGTTTTGTTAGAGAATTGTCAAGACCCCCAAATCACTACCTTGTTTCTATGACATACAAATATAAAAATTTTCCCAAATCCAAGTTATACTGGTTAAATATGGACCTTACGCAAGTAAGAAGTTGAAAGAGTTTTGGATAATTGTTATTGCATTATGTGAATTTATATTCAGTCTGGGTGAAAAATATAGCCACTTTTGAATAAGTTTCTAGTTTTCTAACATGTGAAGAATATCTATAAGATTTAATTCCCTTTTTCTGATTACAAATCTTCCACTGCTTGGATGAGACATGCAACGAATTTTGTCTAGTGAGGAATATACATTTCGATCTCCTCACTGGCTTCTTTAGCCCAGTCAATGGGGTGTTCCACTCTGGTTGGTGGTATTATTGTCAGCGACATTTTACTCATCTCTTATTTCTGCAATTTGCCCCTTCTTCCCCTCACCTTTTAGCGGCTTTTGAAGTTGGTTTTTCTTTTGCATTTATGCATTATTCTAAAGACCTGTTTCATGCTTAATAGGAAATAGTACCGAAGCGCATACTGCAAATGGAAGAAGCCATAAAAAACAAAGATTTTCCATCTTTTGCTCGTCTTACGTGTGCTGATAGTAATCAATTTCATGCTGTCTGCCTGGACACAACCCCACCTATATTCTACATGAATGACACATCCCATAAGTAAGTTCCCTTTTGCTTAGCCCTCTTTCTTAGTAACTTATTCTTAATCTAAGCACATCATTATTAACTTTATTGCATTCAGGATTATTAGCATTGTTGAAAAGTGGAATCGTGCAGAGGGAACACCTCAGGTTTGTTTTTCTGTGATATGCTTTCTTGAGACAACTTGGATGCTGCATTTACTAGAAAACTGGAAATTGGATACATTTTTTAATTATTTTTTCCCATTGAGGACCATTAGAATTGATATATTGGTTCATGTAGTTGACCCCAATGATCTTTTGGGATTGAGGCTCTGGCATTATTGTTGTTGTTAATGTTTTCCCATTGAGTCCTTCATCATGTTGTTGTTGTGCCATATACTTGCTGTGAATAAATTATAACTTAGGCATGTTCCAAGATGTTCCTGTAACTTATTATGAAGGATGAGTTGCATTTTATCAGTTAAATCCCTGGACCATATGCTAGTTGCACATTGAGGACACACAACTGAATTAATGGTGAAGGTTCAACATTCTTTTTAATAGACGTTCCAACAGTTTTAGGTTCATGTGACAGATGCACTCTTTACTCTAAATAATAGATAATCTTGGGCTAAGCAATAATAAAATTAGGTCAATTTTAGCAAAGTTCTGTTGCAAATTTGTAAAAATGGATGGGATATTTGAAGGTGCTTCTGCCTTTAGAGATGACGAGTTGACTTGCTTTCTATCGCTGTTGTAATTTTACATGAAAATTGTTAACATGTCCTTTTGTTAGTTGTTACCCACATGTTAGTTTTTCCACATTGGAGAAAGAGAAGAGCATACCTATTATTACCAATTGGTTTTAGTGGTGAATCTTTTTTGAGCGTATATGTAGGTTACAAATTCTCCTCCGTGTTTGGGTTGCCTAGGCACACTTTTAAAATTCTATCAAAAAGCTGTTTTGCCAGATTTTAAAGCATGCATGCCTCCAACCATGAAATCTCAGATTGACCCTTTTCTTTTATCCATGTGATGTGTATTGAATTAAGTTTGACATTATGGGGATCTTGAAACTTGAAGGTTTCAATCATTTGCAATGGTATTGTTTACTGATGATCTCTGTGAACTATAGTTATGTTTACTAGTAGCATACTTAGAATTTGGTAGTTGAGATCCAATAGATGAAACTGCATGTTATTTTTAACCTGAAATATGATGATCTGAGCTTAATTTTTTAAGGCCTTATCTTGTCTTGTATAAATATTTTTGGTTTGATCTTCATTATTGTGTACTTAAATAGTGAAATAAGAAATTGTGATTGTATTGAATTTAGAATAAGTATTAAGCTCCTGAAACAAATGAGAAGTACCTCAATATGACATTTAACAACAGTCAAATACCTGAAGGCCAACAAAAGTTTATTTTTATCTGTACCAATTTGATGCGTCAATTGTTCAATTGCCGTTCTTCAATCATTTGGAATTGCATTTCTTTTGAACTAGGGTTAGGTATGGATTTTCTGGTCATTATATTTCAAGATTGACTAATCCTCAATGTGGATATTTAGCTAATTTGTCTGCTTTTAAACTAGGTCAACTGATAGATGCCTATGTCTCATGATGAACCATTAGATGTGAACAACCACTTGCTGCTTTGTTGCGTAACTTTATGCGGGTGCTTAGCTTCTCATTCTTGTGAACATTTCAGGTGGCATATACCTTTGATGCAGGGCCAAACGCTGTCTTGATTGCACGTAACAGACAGGTTGCTTCTGAACTTTTGCAACGGCTGCTTTATCACTTCCCTCCTAGTGCCGGTGCTGATCTCAATAGGTAACTGACCAGTCCACATTGCACTTCATTAATAGCAGTGCACTCTGTTTAGGGTGAGAAGGAGTTTCTCATCAATGTATATGATTTTAAATCTTGTTCTTCTCTTGTAGTTATGTCCTTGGTGATACGTCTATACTTAATGATGCGGGTATCAAGGACTTGAAAGATGTTGAATCCCTTCCATTACCTTCGGAGTTAAAGGATGCTAATTCTGTCAAGAAATTTGCTGGAGATGTTAGTTATTTCATCTGCACAAAACCTGGACAGGGTCCTGTTGTACTTTCTGATGACAGCAAGGCTCTTCTTGATCCAGAAACAGGGTTGCCGAAGTGAAGAGGTTCTACCCATGTTTTTCTTGTTCCCGATGAACTTGTAATGTTAAATTCATTCATCAAAAATGCCAAGCTGTAGCAATTTGATTTATATGTGTGAAGAATCTTGTAATGTTAAATTCGTTTCTGCAGCTTTGTATGGTTCCAGGCTTAGAAGTCCTTGATAGAAGATATTGATTTAGGACATTTCAGTGTATGTTGTCTTTAAGTTCTTGTGATTTTCTTGTACTGAGGTTGGATGTTGAATAATCTGAGTTATCTCTCTTACCCAAGTGGAATTTGGGAGGTTCTATACAAAAGCTTAAAACATAAACACAAGTATAAAATTGTTATGTTTGAATTCATTTTTGTTGAGGTTTTAAATGTAGTTATCGATTTTAGAGTGTAGGTTTTTATATTGGTTAGGTTCTTTTCCTTCATGTTGTTCCCATTAAGAAAATGTTCACGAAAATTAAGAAAATTAAAATCTTTTAGATGGTGAATTTCTTATTTTACTTAATAATAAATTTGATAGAGCCACAGAGGAAAAGTAGAGACTATAAGTGTTAAAAATATAAAAAAAAAGTTCGTGAAAAAATATGGAGAACGCAAAAATTCTAAAAATGTTTAGTGGGAAACGTGTAAGATCATAAACAATATAAAATGTTTAAAATAAAATTAATAGAAAATATGTGGGAGTGGGATCATAAGCATAAATAAAGTATTAAAATGAGGATAAATATTATTGATTATATCCAAAATTTGTGATATGAACACAAAGATTATTGAGAGCATATAAATTAAACAAGTGTTCAAAAGGAATCGAAAATAACAAACTTGCGATTATCTGTTTTATTTTTTGATTTATTTTGAGATGTAAAAATATGAAATTCAATCATTAAATATTCCCCATTTCTATTGTGCTTGACGGTTTGCTCTATATTTCATGCTAAATTGTGTAAATTAGGGTTAAATTTCGAAAACTAATTTGAGAGCAGTTTTAGCCTTTTAGGGAGTAGGTTGTAATTTTTATTATTGCATTTTTAAATAGTAGGTTGTAATTAAAATCTTTTAGAAAGTAATGTATATTGTTTGGATTTAGCCTCTAAGAGCATCAGCAATGGGAGGACTCCCCATATATCTCCAGATAATCTCTCTTCTTTTCATATTTTGCCACATCATTTTTCACTAACTTTTCTAATCTACCTCCACAAATTCTAATAATTTTTCTGCAATGGTCAGCTCCTCGTTTACCTTCCCAAACACTATTTCACATGCCGACCTTTACTTTCCTACTCCTACTCATATATCATTATTTATTTTTTATTTAAAGATGAACATAAAATATTTTAATTAATGATTAATTACATGTAATTAAAAGTAAATATTTTATGATTAAATAATTTTAATTAATGATTAACTAAATTAATAAATAAATAATTTAATTTCGTTAATGAATGACAAATATTTTTTAAATTACTGTTTTCATTATTAATTAACTTCGTTAGTTAACAATTAAGTTTTTATCAAAATTTTTAAAGTATTCATTTCTTGAAATATTAATTGAAACCGTAAATTTGAACAACTAATTAAGCTCGTACATTGAATGAAAAATAATACACATAATTAAATTGAACAAATAATTAAACTAAGCAACTAATTAAACTCGTACATTTGCACTACGCATTATTTTTTTCAAGCATCATCATACCATCCTTGACAACATTCCTATATATGCGCTACCAATAGAGAATTATAAAGAGAGTAATGATACTTAGAGAGAAATAAGAAAAAAAGAGGTTTTTGAAAGAATTGAAAATATAGCAAAATTAGTGTCAATTTATAGATAAAAAAATTATGACCGTTGGTATAATTGATTTATTTTTTGATTTGAATTTTTTTAAAAAATGCAAAAAACTCATCATACATCTACTAATTCAAAAATATTTATGTCAATTGTCACTATTTTAAAGGCACTTTGCCAAGTGTCACTCTAATAGTGTTAGATTGTTGTTTTGGAACTCTTCTCTTCATCATCCCTAATGTAATCTAAATTGTCAACGAAGAGTTTTATTTAAAGTGATTTAAATTATAATAAAATACTTGATATTGACATAGACTCTACAAAATCATATTCATACTATTATAAATAATGTTGTTATTAGCTTTATAAGAGAATATAACTCATATGATGTAAGGTTAATCAATGTTAGGAAAAAAAATTTTAACCACTCACTTCACAACTCACGTTCCCTAATGCAATGCAATCCAAATTGAGAGCTTACAAAAAAGGCTAATAAAGTTAAAGTAGTATACATTGAAACTAAGTCATGCAATCTTATTTTAACTTATAAATTCACAACAAAAAAGTTATCATATATGGTATGATTGTAGATTCTTCAACTTCCACTACTTTTAATGGTCATCAAAAACATATGTTCACTAATTTACGTATTCCTTTCCAAGATATAATCCTAGCATTCAATTTAAGAGATAATATCCAATCATACTACTATTCAACTACATATCACTATGCATGATAACATCATTAACACTTTAACTAAGTATTACTTCTATTATGTATTATGGTTACACTTAGTATAAATTTGCTAATGCTTCATTAATAATTATCATGCAATGGTGAAAGATTCTATATGAGGATTTTATTAAATTTTGTAAAAGGTCATACATGTTATTAACCAAAACAATTTATAAAAAAACAAAAGTAAATCTACACCGTGCATTGCACGGGTATAATCCTAGTTTATAGTATTCTAAAATCTGAAAAACCCATACAAGTTGTTGCCAAGTGGCGCAATATTATAGGAAAGAGCAAAATTTGGTTTGCAATCTGCAGGTGGACGTTAAATTTGGAGCTCCTCTTTTAATTTGGATCCTATTTTATAGGAGCATGATGGCATTACATTGAACAGTAAATTTGCTTTCTATAAATAATTAGGAACTAAAAAAAGGTGTCATTGCCGATGCTCTAAGTGGAGGCTCGTGAGGATAATGTAAAGTCTACACCTCCAAAGAAGTCCAAATATATTTTGGGTGAATTTCATAATATCTTTGCGTTTTCAACCCTAGGGGTATTATAAATACTATCCTTTGACTTACGAGAAGGACAAGAGACAACTATACGTATTAAAATACATGAAATGGCACAACCCTTAACTTTGTCCTCGCTACATACAACTAGCATCGAGAATAATTCAGTACTACAAAACGAACCTCATGTTAGTAAAAATACTCTATCATTGATAGCGTATTCTTACACGTTCAAGGAACCTAGAGTACATAACCAGTGGCGGATCCAGGGTCTTAACTCCCTAGGGGCACCAATATATAAAAGAAATTTTACGAAAATTTTGGTATAGTTTTGTTTGTAAAATCGACAATTAAATTTTTTTTTTCATTCCGCCAAAGTGACATGTACAAGCACAATAATTTTAAGGTAAGACAAAATAAATATAAAAGTACTCAATATACACCCGCATTGGAGTTCAAAGATCTAAAATAACAGTAGAACCACATATAAAGTTTGGCAAACATGGTGGAAAATCAATATTCATCTAAAAAGTAGAGCAAAATTAAAAAACAAAATATGAAAGTTACAACATTTATTCTTGTGACCCAGTGGAAACTCTATAAAATTTATTTAGTGGGGTCAAAATATAAATAAAAAATTAATAGCATTAGTTAGTAAAAATTCATGTAGGAATATTAAAGATATTATTGTAATATTGTCATATAGCAATTAGTATCAATTAGGACTGATTAGTAGCTGGGGAATTATTTCCTTTCGTATTTAGTTATCTCTATGCTTGAATATATAGTTGTAATTCTGGAGCTTATGAATAACAGAGAAAACACATTTAACCCTAATCCTCGTTTAATATATTTATCATGGTATCAGAGCTGTAAGGTGTTTTCCGGGACCGGTAACACTTTTCGGTTATCATCCTTTATCCAAATCAACAAACCAAACAAAACCGTAACCTTTTTACAATGGCCGAAAATCCAAACCCTAACCAAGAACTTGCAACCATGTCTCACTTGGAACAAATGATAAAATTGCTCCAGGAAATGCAAAAATCAAACAAACCCACAGAAATCATTCCCACAGATCTAAAGATAGCAGAAAAACTAACATATCAGAATTACACCTCATGGTGTAAAATGATGCAAATTGCAATCGAGGTTAGGAGACGTCTCAGTCACATCATCGACGTACCACCTAAGTCCACAGAACCCACATACCAGCAATGGAAACAGAGAGATTCAATCGTTTTATCGTGGATAATATCGAATATTGATACAGAATTAATCAACCACTTTCTCGACTATACAATAGCTCGAGATTTGTGGAAGGGCAACGAAACTTTATTAAGCAACGGTCGTGATGAACTACAAATTTACGATCTTAGTACTAATGCCTGCAATCTCAAACAAAACCAAGACACCATCGAAAATTTCTACGGGAAATTAATTACTCTTTGGAAGGAGATAGATCGGCGTATGCCGAACCCAATGGTTCATCCAGAGGACATCACAATTTTCAATACATACATACAGAGACAGAGGTTGTATCAATTTTTGGCCGGCATTGATGACTCATTCGACAAAGAACGGAGGGATCTTCTCAATCAAGATCCACTTCCTACGGTAGAGGCAGCTTACGCTACCATACGGCGTGAAGTGGCTCACGTGGGATCCATGTCCACGTTTCATCAACGGGAATAAATCCCTCAGAAATTGGGAGTGGATTAGCGGTCAAATACCGATCAGAAGGTTCGTCATTCCGGCGGGATCTCGAGGATAAAACTCACCTGAAATGTAGCCATTGCGGTGGGACACGACACACAAAAGAAGGCTGTTTTAAGCTTATAGGCTTCCCGGAATGGTGGGAAGAACACCGGTAGAAGAAGGCGGCCACCAAGGCCCATTCAAGGACCGGCGGCAAGGCCCACGCAGCCACCGACATCTCCACCACCCAAGCCTACTCAACCGACATAACCCACAAAAGTGATGAAAAATTGGCAGGTATGGCAAGCAAAACCTTCCAGGAATGGAAGGCAGAAATGGCGGACCAAAGGAAAGAGGAAAGGACGGCAGAGAGAGAAAAGGGGATGGGGGAATTGGGAAACCTTCCTAAATTGGGTATTTATACCCTACAAAACCTAAGACCACAATTAAATCCCACTAACCCCACAATACCCACGTCCAACCCCACAAAACATACTGGCCCACTTTGTACCCGCAGCCCAATAAGTGTTTTTAGCCCACAAAATTCTCTTAACCCCAAAAAAACTCCAAGTCTTGGACTCTTATGCAAACCGACCTCGTCTAAATGGATATTTGATTGTGAGGCCACTGACACAATGACATTTGACCCCCGTGACCTCTTATCTATTGGAGACAAAAATCGTACCCATATACAAACTGCTAATGGAGAGTGTGTGGATGTTCTTCAATCTGGGTGCGTTAATATTTCATCTTCAATACATTTAAAAATTTTGCTTTTAATACCTAGTTTCTCTCATAAACTGCTATCTATTAGTCAATTTACGAAGGAGCTAAATTGTATTGTTCTTATGACATCTACTGATTGTGTTGTGCAGGATGCTCGGACAGGGAAGATCCTTGGGCGTGGTACTGAACGAGGCAGCTTGTACTATGTGGACGAGGCGACTCACAAGGGTCAAACTTTGCTTGCTCATGGGTCTAGTAGTCAGCAAATGTGGATTTGGCATAGGCGTCTAGGTCATCCTTCCCTAGGTTACTTAAAACGTCTTTTTCCTTTGCTTAATAATTGTAATGAAACTCTTAACTGTGAAGCATGTGTGCTTGCTAAGAGTCATAAACATTCTTACTCTCCTAGTATGTCTCGTAGTAGTAAACCTTTTGTTTTGATACATTCGGATGTTTGGGGTCCGGCTCCTGAATTTAATACCCATGGTTTTTCATATTTTATTACATTTGTGGATGATTGCACTCGTATGTGTTGGGTTTATTTTCTGAAGCATAAACATGAGGTATTTGATACTTTTGTTAAATTTTATAACATGCTCAAAACTCAGTTCCAAACACAACCACATATCCTTAGATCTGATAATGGGAAAGAATACATCAACCAAAAATTCCAGGACTTCTTCTCCACCCATGGTCTTATTCATCAAACCTCCTGTCCGTACACCCCCCAACAAAATGGGGTTGCGGAAAGGAAAAATCGTACCCTTCTTGAGATCACCCGAGCCTTAATGTTTGAAGCCAAAACACCAGCACATTTCTGGAACTTCCAAACCCCTCTTGAAAATCTTCGTTCTCATACCACCATTCCACCTTCCCATTCTCTCATACCTCGGGTCTTTGGTTGTGTAGTCTATGTTCATTTACCCTCTCATACTTGTCATAAACTTGAACCTCGTGCGATCAAATGTGTATTTCTTGGGTATGGGGTTACACAAAAGGGCTACCGGTGCTTTGATCCTCTCCATAACAAACTATATACTAATCTTGACTGTGAATTCTTGGAAGACTCTTACTTCTATTCCTAGCTTAGTCTTCAAGGGGAGGGGAGAGTAGGAGTGAAGACCTAAGTTGGCTAACACACCCGTTTGCTATTGATTCGGACCAAACAGAGCAAGTAGGTAATCCCACAGATGTTGCTACTGACACATCAGTACTTCCTTCTCCTCAGTCTACTCTGATCCTGTTTGAAGCATCCCATGATCCTCTGGAAATTGAGGTAAACACTGAACAAAATTATGATATTCCTATTGATGATGATGTTACTATGGCTCCAGTTGTTGAGACATGCAGATATGAACTTCCTCCTAGGAGAACCAGGGGTATTCCACCCCTGAGATATGATCCTGAATTTGAGGCACAGCGATCTCGGTATCCGGTGAGTCAAGACGATAATAGATTATCGAGATCCGCTGTGGCCTACAAAGCCTCTCTTTACTCAAACACTATCCCTCAAAACACCGATGAAGCTCTTCGAGACCCAAAATGGCGACATGCTATGGAGGATGAAGTTGCAGCTCTTGATAAGAATAATACTTGGGAGAAGTGTATGTTACCAGAAGGCAAGAGAACAGTAGGGTGTAAGTGGGTGTTCACGATTAAGTATCATGCTGATGGTAAGATTGAGAGATACAAAGCTCGACTTGTAGCAAAAGGGTATACACAAACATACGGGATCGACTATTTCGAAACCTTCTCTCCAGTTGCAAAGATTGATACTATTAGGGTTCTGTTTTCAGTAGCTGCGAATAAAGAGTGGCCCTTATATCAGTTCGATGTAAAGAATGCCTTTCTTCATGGTGAAATTGAGGAAGAGGTATTTATGAGAGCTCCACCAGGGTTTGCAGATAGCTATGGACCAGGAGAGGGTTGCAGATTGAGAAAGGCTTTGTATGGCTTGAAGCAATCTCCGAGAGCCTGGTTTGGAAGGTTCACAGCAGCCATGAAGAAATTTGGATATAAGAAAAGTAACTCCGACCACACCCTATTCCTCAAAAGACGAGGAAATCAGACTACTTGTCTCACTATATATGTGGATGATATGGTTATTACAAGAAACGATGAACAAGAAATCTGTGATCTTAAGAAGAAGTTGTTCCTAAAATTCGAGATGAAGGATCTGGGAAACTTGAAGTATTTTCTGGGTATTGAAGTCTTACGGTCCAAGAAAGGGATCTTCATTAATCAGAAAAAATACATTCTTGATCTTCTAACTGAAACAGGCATGGTTGACTGTAAGCCAGCAGAAACTCCAATTATAGTCAATCATGGATTACAAACAGAGCAAAATGGAGAAATGACAAACAGGGAGCAGTATCAGAAACTTGTGGGAAAACTCATATATCTTTCACATACACGTCCTGACATCTCATATGCAGTTGGGGTTGTTAGCAGATTCATGCATAGTCCTCAGATCCAGCACATGGAAGCAGTTATGAGGATTATTAGATATTTAAAGGGAGCTAGCAATCGAGGGGTTCTCTTCAGAAACAATGGCCACCTTGATCTTTTAGCTTATACAGACGCAGATTGGGCAGGTGATAGAGACAGCAGAAAATCAACTTCTGGTTACTTCACTCTGGTTGGGGGAAATTTAGTTACTTGGAGAAGCAAGAAGCAGAATGTAGTTGCACTATCAAGTGCAGAAGCAGAATTCAGAGGTATTGCCAAAGGGGTTACCGAAATTTTGTGGCTAAGGAAACTTCTATGTGAGTTAAGCTTTCCTCCTAAATGACCTTGTAGCCTTATATGTGATAATCAGGCTTCTGTCAGTATTTCCAATAATCCTGTTCAGCATGATAGAACAAAACATGTAGAGGTTGACGGACACTTTATCAAAGAGAAACTCGAGAATCAGATCATTAGTCTTCCTCTAGTACGATCCCAAGATCAACTTGCAGACATCCTCACCAAAGCAGTCATAGCTGAAGCCTTCGAAGATGCATTGTGCAAGTTAGGCATTGGAGATCCCATGACCTAACTTGAGGGGGAGTGTAGGAATATTAAAGATATTGTAATATTGTCATATAGCAATTAGTATCAATTAGGATTGATTAGTAGCTGAGGTTATTTCCTTCCGTATTTAGTTATCTCTATGCTTGTATATATAGTTGTAATTCTGGAGCTTATGAATAACAGAGAAAACACATTTAACCCTAATCCTCGTTTAATATATTTATCAATTCATAACAAAAATATAGCAAATAAGTAAGCATTAATTAATTAAATTCATAACAAAAAGGGAAGAAATCACTGCAAAGGTAGTACAAGTAAGGATAAATTTATAAATACGACATACTTTAGAAGGAAACATAGCAAAATAAATCAATTGACTTAATAAGAAAAACATGACAAAATAAATGAAGGAGAATAAATTACTAAAAATAGAGGAGTTATGCATCAAAATAAAAAAAAAAATTTCAAAACAAAAGAAGGATGTTCTAGTAGAGCTAGGTAAGGTTGTTTAAGAGTAGTACTAATTACCTACAAATTCAATCATAGATTTAAAGAGCTTGTTACTAATGACTTGGTATATGTCTTTCTGCACCCTAGTACACCTAATTAAGAGTTTCATCTAATGAGAGTAACAAAAATATGGGATAATAGAGAGAGAATATTACATATTGAGTACTTAAATGAAAGAAATAGATTAAATAGTTGGCAATAGGGGCATGGTTTCCAAACAAATTTGGACATCAGGTAGCTAGCTTTAGACTTGGAAATTTTTTCCTCAAAATTGCCTAGGGGCGCGTGCCACCCCTGGCCCCTAGGTAAGTCCGCCACTGTGTATAACCTTTTTTTTACAGAGTACTGACTTTGACATCGGAGGAAAATTTTTCAGATACCTTTGGACTAAGTTTGTTCATTTTACGAGCCAAACCCCATCAATGAAGATTCCATCTACCTTAGAGCTACTAGCAATTGACCGAGTCCAACACCACATGTCTAGCAAGATGGTCTTTATGTCGATCCTAAAAGTCATTTTTTCCCTACAACCTCATCAATACAAGAACAATACTATAACATTATAAGGACAGGCTTCTTTTTTGTTCTCAAAAACGTATCATCATCGATAATGGAAATTGTTTGCATCATAATTCAACATTACTTCAATGAACTAGCTACCTATTGGGAAGTATTAAGTTTTTAACACTTGTAAGTTCTCTAATGGGTTAACTTTCATAATCAATGACAGTTTTTATGAGAGACCATCTCTAATTGGAC
>CM025917.1:14200714-14227634 GCA_000753965.2 Amaranthus hypochondriacus
AGCAAGATGGTCTTTATGTCGATCCTAAAAGTCATTTTTTCCCTACAACCTCATCAATACAAGAACAATACTATAACATTATAAGGACAGGCTTCTTTTTTGTTCTCAAAAACGTATCATCATCGATAATGGAAATTGTTTGCATCATAATTCAACATTACTTCAATGAACTAGCTACCTATTGGGAAGTATTAATTTTTAACACTTGTAAGTTCTCTAATGGGTTAACTTTCATAATCAATGACAGTTTTTATGAGAGACCATCTCTAATTGGACCGGTCCATTATATATTTTTTAAAATATTGTAAATTAGAGGTGTTCAACGGGGCGGGTCAAAATTTAAATGGGTCGGGTCGGGGCGGGTCGTGTCAAATGTCAAACGGGGCAGGGTGGGTCAAGCCCGTTTAAATCCGACCCACTTTGACCCATTTTTTAAAAGTTAATAAAAACAATTTTTTATTATATTTTATGACCCGTTGGGTCGATCCACTTATGTTTATAATAATTTCATTTAAAAATTTTTAAAAAAAAAGTGGCAAATTTTTTTCGCAATTAATTCTTATAATTATCCCACCCGAACCGGCCCGACCCTTTACAGTAAGGCCCACTAAAGACCCGCCCCGTTATTGACCCGACCCGCTAATGACCCGTTAAAATGTGATCCAACCCTTGGCCCGTTGGGTCGACCCTAAGAATGTGACGTAAGTAGATATTTAAGAGATTGAAATTAGGCATTAAGAATATGATAAGTAAACATTAAGGATAATGTAAATACACATTAAGAATACAGATTATAGACATTAATCTGTAATGGATTGAATTTGAGATACGTAATTCAAAGGGTCGGTCTCTCAGAGGAATAGCTCTTATCAATGGACAACCTAAGTATAATGGATACATTATGTCAATTCAATGAAAGCATGAATGTATGAATAACTCATCAAACATTAATTCAGTTGATGAACTCTTCCTAGTTTCAATCTTCAATGAATTGTAAATTCAATTAGAACTAAGTGGCTATAATTGATCGAGCATTAAAAAAGTTTCTTACTTGATTAGCAATTCAATTAACCAAGTGAACAATAAGTATGCATCCAAGTAAATCAAATGGAAATTTAAATCAACATACATAACAAATCAATAGCCAAAATACATTAAATATCCAAAATATTTAAACTTATAACAATAATATATAATTTGCATTGTTCTTTAGAAAAAAAAAATATGTATCTCTCTATACTAACAATATTGTGCATTGTTCAACAGAGACATTAACTTATACCAATAATATATATTTGCATTATTCTTTTAAAAAAATTATATCACTTCATACTAACAATATTGTGCACCACTCGATTAAGACATTGGATATCCAAAACAACCATACAAAATCTCAAGGTTAAAAGATTAGGTTAGATTTATAGTTACCCGAGGGCAAATCTAATTAATGAATCGGAAGACTGAAAGTATCGACTAAACCGATCTCCAAATGAAATTTTTAGAATTTGTATTTGGGGTCGAAAAATTAAGGTTTATTGAAGCCCAAGTCTACAGATGGGATTCTTCTTCATCAGACCCAGATCAACCTAAATGACAAGGAAAAGTCATTTGTTAGTACAAAATATTAGTCGCCGGATTCAAATCAGTTGCGGCGTCTTAAATGAAACCATGCCACCATGGCTTAGATAGTTTAGATTATCAGAATACAAGTCAATACCTTATGCCCAAAGAGATCCCTTATGTTATCTATTCCATATAAGATCATCGTAGGCCTGCATAAACAGAAGCAACATATATAAGAAGTCCCAGTATTTATATACATGTCTAATCATAATGCCTAGTAACTCTCACCCTAGGCAGGGTTTAAGGTCGGATGTATACAACCTTAACCTTGCATTGTAATAAGAATAGGTTATTTGACTGTTTCTTATTAAACATGGATTGCAAGCATACAACTTCAATTAAATAAGCGCGAGCGATTAAGGGAGCAATTTTATAGTCCTTGCAATCCAATTTGAGAATGGACAATTAGTTTAACATATAGAAAGCAAAACTTGTTTGCCAAAAATTAGCAAGCAAACAACCACGATTGGGTTGGCGTTCAAACCAAGAAATGTCATTTAGTCATTTCTTCTCACCTCTCGAGGGACAAACCCCATGCAACTACACGGACATCTTCTGGAAGCCCCATGGGAAGCAACATTTCAGGTCTGAACATGCCAGAATTACCAATCTCCACCCACTTTCCGAAGCCTTCATGGTAACTGCATACCAAAGATCAATTATATCGACAAAGAAGAAAACAATTTAATCTTTGGTGGTTACTTAGTTTTGAGGTCCCTAAACAAAGATTAAGTGAGAACAAAAAGCATTCATAAAAACAGTAGCATCTCGAACTAAATTGGCATGCATATTGCATTGAGCCCCTTTTCTCATTCAATATCATACCTAAATATTTCCATACTAGGTTCAGTGTAAGGATTGTAAGCAGGCTTAAAACGAAGTTTTGTCATTCCTGCACAAATCAAGCAAACAATTCATTTTAGACACCAAACTATCATTTTAAACAACATTTCAATTTTACAGTAGAAAAATCATCCAAAATGCATTAGAGTATGCTGAATAGCATCCTGACACGGGTTTGTTTATATTGTATGTTCTCGTCTATCAAATTGTCCAAAATTCTGACAGAAGTAACCTCTCAGAAACAAGTTCGTCATTCAGCCATTAGAGTCTAGACAATAAGTACATAGAAACCATGCAAATAATACCTAAGCGTGAGAAAAAATCATACAGCACGCCAATAAGATCACCTAGGGTGAGGCCTTGATCACATATAAGGCCTGAAAAGAGATGATACACAATTAGGTTAGTAATTGATAAAGAGAGAAGCTAATTACTATTGCTTCAAAAATCTTATCAACGAGAGGTATCAAGTGTAAGTCTTTAAACAAGTGAACGATAAGTCAAGAGAGGCCAAGAGCTACTTAAATTCAATATTTTCATTTCATCGAATACGCCAGAAAATTTTGCCAACTTCAACCAAAAACTAAAAATAATACCAGTTTACAATGAGAAAATGAGCTAGCAAAACATATTGGTCAGACGGAACTTTCTTGATCTTACAAAGCATTTTCAAACACATTTAGCAGGTGGAAACGTGAGCCAGACTAAAATATCGAGAGAAAGGTTCCAATCAACTAGGTGCAAACATTTTAATAACTACTTTGTTACCTTCTATTTGATGGAATTCAGCCAAATGTGTCCTGTCAACTGCTTCATTTCTGAAAACACGATCTATTGAAAAATATTTCTTGGGAGTGAATGGTTCCTGCAAGCATCAGAAAATGAAGTACCATAAGAGATAATTAAATTACACAAAATTATTGATGAAGGCTAAATAAATAAGCACGAGATTTACAACAAAGTACATAAAGACGAAGAACATCAAATCTCCATGAATGTGTCAATTGTCAAGAACCAAATTCCAGTCATTTCTCTATGCATTCCTAACCTAGGGTCCTCGACCATAGCAGTGGGAATAAAATGCTTATACATGTATCATAGATTATCTACTCACTATAAATACATGGATGCACATAAAATCGCAAAAAAATAACAAAAAAAAACCTTCAAAAAAAACATGCATATTGCACCTATTTTTTCAGCATATGAAGTATGTAATGGTAAGCGCAGCGAGTGTTATGTCAAATGAGCATGGGCAGGGCTCTTATGCTGGGACGTCATCAAAAAAATGACGCGCCACACGGCCTGAGTGTAGTGTCAAATGAGTAGAGGTGTTCATTCAGGTTGATTTCGAGTTAGGTGTTTTGGGTCGGTTTAAAATCTGAATTTGTGTCCATATTGTTTTTTACATAATTGTATATCATTTTTAAAGTCGGGCCAAATCGTTTTCGGTACAATGGCGGGTAAATTCGGGTTATTGGGTATATTTTGAACACCTCTACAAATGAGCAAGGGCGCATATCAGGTTAAGGATAACTAAGGTTCTTAGGCTAAAAAATGGGATCTTGGAATATTGATAGCAGGTTACTGGTAGATTTTTAGAGATGGTGACAATCATGAAAATGAGAAAAATTAATAGTTTATGTTACAAGAGACAAAGAGGTTAGAGATAGGGCCAAAATGATAGTAGGTAAAAAGCAAGAATATAAATAGTGGTGCTCGGGACAAGCGAATATATAAGGATATAGAAGTATGCAGGTTGAACAATAGGATTGTAAGAGTGAAAATTGTATATGTTAGAGATTTTACATGTCATAAGTGTTAACGACTATATATATATATATATATATATATATATATATATATATATATATATATATATATATATATGTATATGTATATATGTATATCTATATATGTATATGTATATATATATGTATATGTATATGTATATGTATATATATATGTATATGTATGTATATATATATATATACACACACACACACACATATACACACACGCACCCACGCCCACCCGCATAAACACATGCGCGCACACACACACATATATATATATATATAGAGAGAGTGTCAAGTTCCAGTGAGAGTCAAGCTTATATGAGAACCGTGAGAACCAATCTACCTGATAAAAACGTGTTACTTTTTACAGAAAATGGGTTACTTTTGGGCAAAAAAATGTTACTTCTATTTTTTTTAATAAAACTACTTTTTAGCAAAAAAGTGTTACTTTCAAAAAAAATTCAAAAAAAATAATAATACAAAGTAACACGTTTTGTTCGAAAAGTAACACATTTTTATGTAAAAAGTAACACCTTTTTGTAAGTTTTATTCATAATTTTTTTTTTCTGAAAGTAACACTTTTTTTTAGGAAAAGTATCATTCTTATTTAAAACAAAAGTAACACTTTTTTTTTTCCTAAAAGTAACATCTTTATAATAGAAAAGTAATACTTTTTTGTCATATAGATTGGTTCTCATGGTTATCATATAAGGATGGTTCTCACTTGAACTTCTTCCTATATATATGGTACAAAATATACTAATGAAGCTAAGCCATGGAACAAAAATGAGGCCTATACATTACATAATGACCGCTTTATAACGGATTTTAAACTTAACAAACCGAAAAACCTTAGTATGTAGCCTGTGATTTAAATTAATCATGGAGTAACAACCATTATATGGTGTTGTTCCAACATAATATCCATTATTATCTTTCTAAAAGTGTATTAGGCTATAAAAAACTTATTAAAAGCTTTAATTTTGAATATAAGTTCAAGAAAACTTTAATTACTAATGTAAAATGAGTTTTTTTCAGGTTAAAAATTCACATAGCAATGTGCGCATACAGATCGTAACTCCACGAAGAGCCACATTTGTTACATCGTGACCGTTACTGCAATCGCGACGACTTCGCGATTTTTTTCCATGGGCTACGCCTAATTGTCACCTGAATAAATTTACCTGTGCAAGTTTATATAGCATTCTTGAAGAAACAGCAGTTGTATGTGTACGCAAAAGATTTTTGTTTGCTTCCTCTCGTTTCCAGTCATATCCATACCTACAAAAGAGATATTCCATAAATAGACAATAGAAATGAAGCACAACAAAATAAAGGTAATGGCCACAAAAATATTTCATACTGTGCCAGGAAAAAATTAATCATAAGTTTCCAGATATATAAGACATGGCCTCTTTCAATGATTTAAGAATTTACTTTATGTCTTGATTAAAACATAGACAAACAGAAAATGAAAATTGGTGCCCCAGCCCCCAAGGAGGTAAGGACACAAATATAATGCTAGTAGATCCGGCCCTGATTTAATCAGAAGAAAGGCAAATTGTACAAGATAATATTGCATACCCTCTGGATCCATAACCACCAGACTCGTGAACATGCTTTACCCTCTCCACATAATCTTTAGGCAGCCAATTTGTGGTAGAAGGAGCTGCAGTGTAGCAAGGAAAATTGAATTGAGCGAGAAAACAAAATTCTAAAAATTGAAACGGTGCAGCCTCATAAAAGTAAGCAACTATTACTACGCCAGGATAGAAAGTGTCATCAGCAAGTTTGAGGACATATCAATGGAAGAATGAAAAACCTCAAGATCATTTGAAGCAAACGGAAATTTCAGCAATAAATTAATGAATGCATAATCATTGTTAATGTCCGAACACTTCAATAACTTTAGACCACAATTATTAAAACACATGCACTGTCTTGCATGACTGTCATATAAGATTAACTAGACATCTGTTATACCATACAAGAAGAAGGAGAGCACAAACATTATTACATATCAAAGGAGACGCAAGGGAAAAAATGCCTTAAGGGTAGACGAGTAATTACGGGGTTAGTTAGCACTCATATGTTATGTAAGGGGAGTAATTTCTAGAAGAATAATTTCTGTTATGATGAGCTGGCCAATAGGCAAAGTACATTATAAATACTTGCTGCTGTAATACTTGTTTCTCATGCTAAAAGAAGTAAAGAAGTACCTTTGGAGCGGCTGATACTCGAAATCAGTGTGTACTATTATTCCTTTTCTGTTACCTTTCTCTTTTCCTTGTCTCATAGCAGTAATATTCATACCAAAACTGGTATCAGAGCAGCTGCCATGGTGAATAATACACAACGTACTGATCGCCTGGAAGTAGAGTTGCGCGCCATACCCACCCTCATTAACACCGAGATGGACCGGGTTCGCTCGGAACTATCTCTTACCACCCACAACTTAACCGCCCAGATCAGTACCGTAAACCAAGAAAACCTAACCCTAGCCACCGAAGTCTCAAACCTCACTCGAACCATCCAGAAATTGAGCGAGAGGCTCACAAACCCCGATTTTATCAACCCACTACACCAAACCCAGCCAAACCCTAACTCAAACCCACAAAATGCAGCCACAATCGAAACCTCACCCTTCGTTGGAGAAAATGATAGCCACTTGAACCCGAATGAGGAAGATGACGGACGGGGGAACTGGAGAATGAGAAAGCTAGACTTACCGGTTTTTTATGGAGAGGATCCCGACGGTTGGCTTATCCAGGCCGACAGGTATTTCTCTTTTTATAATTTGAGAGAGAAAGAAAAAATGGAGTCCGCTGTGGTGAGTTTGGAAGGGCCGGCTTTGCACTGGTATCATTGGGAACATCAGCAAAGGCCGATCCGGCGTTGGGAGGAACTCAAAGGAATGATATGGAGACGTTTTAGATCGGTGGAGGAGTGTACGCTGCACGAACAGTGGATGATGGTGGAGCAGCGGGGGTCCGTAGCCGATTACAATCTCGAATTTATAGAGAAGGCGAACCCACTTGGAGCCATACCTGAGAATTATGCCATGGGAGCTTATCTCAAAGGTCTTGAAGAAAATGTGAAGAGAGAACTAAGACTCTTGGAACCAGTGAGTCTTGATCATGCAATGTCCTTGGCCATCATGATAGATTTAAAACAAAACCCCAAAATACTATATTCCCAAAATAACCCCAGGAGACAAGTGGTCCCTTATAAACCACCTCTCCCACACGTGCCATCCAATTACCCACCCCAAAAATTATATAACCCACCCCAACAACTCACTTACCCACAAAAAAACCCAGTAACCACAAACACAAGAGCCCTCCCAAATTCTCACCCAACCATGAACCACAACCCAAACAAGGGGCGACTGAAGCTGACCCACCGGGAGATGATGGAAAAACGAGCCAAGGGGATTTGTTTTACATGTGATGAAAAATGGTCTCATAACCATATTTGCAAAAATCGCAGAGAATTGAATGTGATTTTGGGTCCAGGAGAAGCAGAAGAAGAGACGGTGGAGGAAGAGGCGGAAATTATGGCGGAGGAAGAACCGGTGGCGGAAATTTCACTACAATCTGTGGTGGGAATTTCGAGTCCAAAGACCATGAAGATGCGGGGGCTGGTGAAAGGCAAGCCGATCGTGGTGATGATCGACTCGGGAGCAACCAATAATTTCATTTCCACACAAACGGTACAGCAACTGGACTTATCTTTTAGTACTCATGAAAAATTCGGGGTAATGTTGGGCAATGGGGAGCGAATTAAAGGAGCAGGGGTATGTCAAAGAGTAATGATAGAAATTCAGGGTATTGAAATTATTGATGACTTTTTGATGTTAGAGCTGGGCAATACGGATATGATATTGGGGCTGCAATGGCTCGAAAAACTCGGGGAAATAGTGGTAAATTGGAAGGAACAAATCATGAAATTCCAGTGGGGTAAGGAGATGATTGAACTTAAGGGGGATCCTTCATTGGGAACTTCACAGGTATCCCTTAAGGCTATGATACGCACCCTTCGAAAGGAGAAACAGGGCTTATGGGTTGAGCTTAATGAAGTCAGTAAACCACAAAATGATGGGGCAGTAGTAATACCTACCTTCCTTAAGTCTGTGATAGCAACTTACCAGGATGTTTTTGGAGAAATCACAGCTTTACCACCATCACGATCCCGCGACCATGCGATACATTTGCGGGAGGGTGCCAATCCGGTCAGTGTACGGCCTTATAGATACCCCCAGATACAAAAGGATGAGATCGAGAAAATGGTACGAGAGATGCTCCAGGCTCGAATAATAAGGCCTTCTACTAGCCCATTCTCTAGCCCCATCATATTGGTGAAGAAGAAGGATGGATCATGGCGATTCTGTGTGGATTATCGAGCTCTAAACAAAGTGACCGTGCCAGACAAATACCCCATTCCGATGATCGATGAACTACTGGATGAACTTCATGGGGCAAGCATATTCACTAAACTTGACCTGAAGTCAGGATACCACCAAATACGAATGCGGGAGCAAGACATTGAGAAAACGGCCTTCCGAACACATGAGGGTCATTACGAGTTCGTTGTGATGCCATTTGGGTTGACCAACGCACCAGCGACATTCCAGTCACTTATGAACGAGATATTTCGGCCACACCTTCGTAAGTTCGTACTTGTATTCTTTGATGATATACTTATATATAGTAGAACTGAGGCTGAGCATGAATTGCATTTGTCTGTGGTGTTGAAACTGTTGAGACATAATCATTTACATGTGAATCAGAAAAAATGCAGTATAGGTGTGACAGAGGTAGTATACTTGGGTCATGTAATTTCGGGTGCAGGAGTTGCCATGGATCCGACCAAGGTGGAGGCCGTGTTGTCTTGGCCGACACCCACTAACATACGAGAGTTGAGGGGATTTTTGGGCCTATCCGGTTATTACAGGAAGTTTATTTGGAGGTACGCCGCAATAGCAAAACCACTATCCGACCAATTACGCAAAGACGCATTTGGTTGGAGTGAGCAAGCTACTGAGGCTTTCGACAAACTCAAGGCAGCCATCACCCAAGCCCCAGTACTTGCACTTCCTGACTTTACAAAAAAATTTGTAGTTGAGACGGATGCTTCAGGAATTGGTTTGGGAGCCGTACTTATGCAAGAACAACACCCGGTGGCGTTTTATAGCAAAACCTTGGGGAGGAGGTCACAATTGAAGCTTGTCTATGAACGAGAGCTTATGGCCATAGTGTTCACAGTTCTCAAATGGAGGCATTACCTCTTGGGTCGCAAGTTTGTTGTAAAGACGGACCAAAGTAGCTTGAAATTCTTATGGGAGCAGCGGGAAATTGGCACCGATTACCAAAAGTGGGTCATCAAGCTCATGGGCTTCGACTTCGACATTATATACAATCTAGGGGCTTCGAATAAAGTCGCGGATGCCTTATCAAGAAGAACCATTGTGGAGGCAGCCCTAGGGGCTTTGTGGAGTACTCAGAGTGTGGATTGGGAAAAATTGAATGATGAGATTTTAGGGGATCCATTTCTCTCATCCGTTAGGGAACGGATCGCCCAAGGTGAAGAAGTATTGAATGGGTTCCAATTGATCAATGGGCAGCTTTGGTACAGGGATCGATTAGTCATTCCGAAGGGTTCTACTTTCATTCCATCCCTCTTAAAAGAGTGTCACGACTCCCCCATAGGTGGCCATTCAGGAGAACACAAGACATACGCTCGGATTGCGACTCATTGGTTTTGGGAAGGTATGCGGAGGCAAATCATGGATTATGTACGGCAGTGTCCAATTTGTCAAAGGCAGAAGCACTCTCGTTTGAGTCCAGCCGGGCTGTTGCAACCTTTGGCTATACCCAACTTGGTGTAGGAACACATTTCCATGGATTTCATCGAAGGGTTGCCTAAGTCTCATGGTAAGGACACCATTATGGTGGTGGTGGATCGCCTCACCAAGTATGCGCATTTCATTGCACTAAAGCATCCATTCACTGCTCATACTGTTGCTTTGGAGTTTATTAAGGAGATCGTGCGACTTCATGGATTCCCCACGTCAATCATATCGGATCGTGACAAGGTCTTTCTGAGCTTGTTTTGGAGAGAATTGTTCCGTCTTCATGGCACTGCTCTTAAATATAGTACAGCCTACCATCCTCAAACGGACGGTCAATCGGAGGCGGTGAACAAGACACTTGAGACCTACTTACGTTGCTTCATAGATGGGCAGCCTAAGAGGTGGTTAGAATGGTTACCTTGGGCTGAGTACAGCTACAATACTTCCCCACATTCGTCCACAAAGACCACTCCGTTCCTTGCTTTATATGGGCGACACCCTCCTTACTTGGGAAGAACTAGTCATGGCAATACTCAAGTTGGAAGTTTGGATGAGTTATTACAAGCACGGGATGCGGTGCTCGATGAACTCAAAATTCAGCTCTTACGTGCTCAGCAAATCATGAAAACAAATGCAGACAAACACAGGAGACACCTTACTTTGGCCCCAGGGTATATGGTTTACCTCAAGCTGCAGCCATATCGTCAGAAATCACTGTCCCGTCACTTCAATGAGAAGTTAGCACCTCGGTTTTATGGACCTTATAAGGTGATTCAACGTATTGGGGAAACAGCGTACAAATTGGAGTTGCCTTCTCATAGCCGCATTCACCCAGTTTTCCACGTTTCTCAACTTAAGAAAGCAATTGGGAACCACACAGCCATGGACATTCCTCCCCAGCTCACTGAATCTAAGGAGCTTGAGTTACACCCTGCTCAAATCCTTCGATTTAGGTACAATGCAGCAGGTATCTTAGAGGTTCTGGTCCAATGGGAGACAGAGACAGCCTTGGAAGCTACTTGGGAAGATGCCTCACTTCTTGACAGCCGCTTTCCTACCTTCAACCTTGAGGACAAGGTTAAGCTGCAAACCGGGGGTATTGTTATACCATACAAGAAGAAGGAGAGCACAAACATTATTACATATCAAAGGAGACGCAAGGGAAAAAATGCCTTAAGGGTAGACGAGTAATTACGGGGTTAGTTAGCACTCATATGTTATGTAAGGGGAGTAATTTCTAGAAGAATAATTTTTGTTATGATGAGCTGGCCAATAGGCAAAGTGCATTATAAATACTTGCTGCTGTAATACTTGTTTCTCATGCTAAAAGAAGTAAAGAAGTACCTTTGGAGTGGCTGATACTCGAAATCAGTGTGTACTATTTTTCCTTTTCTGTTACCTTTCTCTTTTTCTTGTCTCATAGCAGTAATATTCATACCAACATCATGACAGAAGTTTTTATGGTGGTATTACAACAGTAGAAACAATTACCACTGATGGAAATATTAAGCAGGCTCAAAAAAGGCCTGATGTAATTAGATTTCAAGACCTGTATATTAATATTTCGAGTAAAGCAGACTAAATGATGAATAAAGATGAAAAGAAATTGATACATATATATATCAAAATAGAATGTATTAAAGGCAACAAACCTTGCAAAAAGAAAGTGTCGTGTGAATCACGAGCTGGATGTTGTTGTGGCTGGAAGAGGGCATCAAAGTTCCAAAAACTAAAAGTGCAAAATTAAAGGATTAAAACTTCATTTTCTTGTGCTAATATAAATTACAAGTTCAAGCAAAAGATGAATAAATTACTAATTTAGGCATAATTATGTCTCCCACTTTTTTTAGGTGTAAAAGGAAGTAGTTCGCTTTACTTCAAAATAAAGCTTTATTGTGAGCACACACAGAGCAAGACATAATGTTTTAGACAGACGATGACTGAGAAAGTTTTTAGCATTTAAAAAATGCAATTTGGGAAAACCCTGATGAGTGATGGCAGATAAGGATCCGATAATGGGTCCAACAAAAATTAGGAATATGAATGTTAAATTCTAAAATGACAGATAGCAGAAACCTCTCAATTAAGAGGACAGATGGATGTTTGATAGTGTGACTTGCAGCAAAAGCTTGCTGATAGCCTTTTTACAAATGATTTATCCAAAGTAACTACGTTCTCACAATAAATCCCATGCCTCATTCTTCACCCCCTGTCCCTTACTAATGCCAAAATAACAAAAAGTGAAGAATGTGTTGCTCCCATAACTGTTTACCACTAATCATATATTCTAAAAGAAGTGTAAATCCTAATTGTTTTCCCTGCCTTTGTGCCTAGATATAGTGTGCAATAGTGGCGGTTTTTGTGAGTTGTTTGCCTTACCATAACCAATCTTTTCCACGATCATTTACCACTCCAACTGCTACAATCCACATACTCTGTACTGGGCATTTCCAAAGTCCAAGCTGAAAGTAGCAGATATCCACTCTTTTTCAAACACACAGATTATCATGTTGACTGTAAATGAGGTAACGGTAAATCCAGAACTCAAATGATCTCCAAGAAAGCACAATATTCCAAAGTCCAAGCTGAAAGTAGCAGATATCCACTCTTTTTCAAACACACAGATTATCATATTGACTGTAAATGAGGTAACGGTAAATCCAGAACTCAGATGATCTCCAAGAAAGCACAATATTCCATATGAGATACTCCCCTTATCCCTTAAAGATCCCCCCCCCCCCCCCCCCCCATCTATTTTGGCCTTTCGATTTGTCCTAAAACATTACCCTCCCGTTCCTGTTTTATTATGTCCAACAATCAACTGTTAAAACTCATCAAGTCAGCACCGCATGAGGTCTCAAAAACTATCCTTCCCCAAAGGCCTATGTAATATATTGGCTCCAAAAATGAGCTTTTATCAAATATCATTGATTCATTGTTGCTTGGCTGGGATCATTAAAATAATACTCCCTCCTATTCACCACAAGTGTCTCATTTGCTTTACGCACTCTATCCAATGCACTTATTTAATCCTTAATAACTCTAATTGTATATAATTAAAAATTATAGAAAGTTGATATAAATAATCCTTGCATTAAGACGAATCAAACAAGATCTCACTTGACTATATTTTAACTTATAGATTAATAATAAAATACAAATTAAGAGTAAGAGATAAATAGTGTCCAAAAAGCAAATGGGGACACTTGTGAAGAATAGGAGGGAGTATTCCAATAGATGGATATTTAACAGGTAGCTCCTTACAGGATATACTTACTTCACATATAAAGGTAAACAAAGGAACAACAAAGTCAACTAGAAACTATTTATTAAATGCTAGTCAACATTTGTGATTACTGCAAGTAAAGATATGCAGCTCGCTTCCCCACAAAGTATTTCCATCTTCATAAGAGATAGGAGAGGGAAGCCATATGCCATCATGCATGCATTTATATAGATAAAAACAGACTCTAGACTGATGGATTTATCAGTTAAAATATAAATATAGAGATGGGAGGTTTAAAGGCTTTCTTCATGTTCAGCAAGTCCAAGTTTTACTTGTTCAACATTACACAAACAATTGAAGGATATCAGCAAGTCCAGAACAGATAAACAAGTTACAAATGAAAGAACAAAATACCTGCTTTCGACAAAATTGTTTGTCGGCATTTCCTCAAAACTGCATCCCGACAAAGAGAATTTGAGAATACAAAAAAAAAAATTTCAATGAAAATACGGTAGAAAACAAATTATGACAAAAAAATAAAGAATAATGAATAACACTATGAAATAAGGAGAGAAGAAAAGATCTTACCCCATCTGAAGGAAAATATTTTTTAATTGCTGCCGAACCTGAAACAATATATGATTACAGTAAGTGACTCAAATTTTAGATTACTCAAAGACAGTTCAACGAAATGATGATGAAAAGCACAAATTAAAATGAAATCTTACAGGATAGTATTAAGCCAAGAAAATCTAAACTGAACATAAGCACACATCTAAGTGACTAAAGCAGTATACCAATGCCTGTAAAACTGAAGACTTGGCATTTCATATCACTGAAGAAATAGCTCATATACAGATATACTACATTAGATACCCTGCATGGAAACTTTCATGCTTCTCTTACTAACTAACCATCTATCTACGGATGAGATATCTACTCTCTAATTCCTTTAATTTTGCTCCACTTGCAAAAATGATGGTGCCTTTGCACTTGCTACTTAACCCAAATTTGAAATGATTTCACCATTCTCTCTCTCTCCTCCCACTTGCCTTGAAGGCTGACCTACCCCACTTGCCTTGACCCTTAAAAAAGTAACATTTACCAATCTACCCAAATCAAAGAGATAAAAGGGTAACTAATGTCTAGCAAACCAATACCTTATCCACAATGGAAGTAAATAAACAAAATAAAGTCGAATTAAAACCAAATGTAGAGATGACAATATGATAAAAGATCAAACAAAAGTGAATGTATCTATATTTTCATCAAATTTATCATAAGAATGCCAAATTGCATTTTATATGTGAATTATGAAATGATATTTCCCAGGAGACCAAGTTCATTTTCATACAGCAGGAAGAGGCATTCCCTTTCCATCATATCACGTATGTTAAAATATCCACATGTTATATCACCCGCTTACATTTCTTGGATCTTTTTCATAATTTTTAGATAGGCTGATAGATGATAACGCCCAGAGAAGTGACAGCTACTACTAATCAATTTTTAGACACTTTAAGCAAGCAGTAACATTAAACACATAATGACATAAAGTTGGGAACAAAACCAGTATGACAAAACTCCCATACATAAACAAAATTCCAGTATACAAACAAATGCACATTTGGTCAAAACATTGGAAAAATTGCCATGTTCAACATACAGCTGGAATGTAGGATTGATATTTTACTTCAACACATGCCTCAAAGTCATTTCGACAACGCAAGAAAACAATCCACGCAATCAATAAACTAACTTATAGAAACAGCCTCAATCATAAGCAATTATTATTATTATTATTTGTCGCCAAGTTGGATTCAGTCTACATAACAAAGTTTTCCAGAATTGCAACATGATTGGCATGCTGACGATGCCATAAAACAAATACACACAAGAAACCTCAGGCAGATGGAATCAACAGCCTAACCTTGAGTAAGGGATGCAAATGACCACCTTCAGGCGGCAGACCTTTAGCATTGAAGTTGTATTCTTTGAGTTCCAAATTTTTCCATGCACCGCTATAAATAACATACTAACATTAGCAATCAAAAGAACAGGAAAAAACAATCTGCTGGAGCCCAAGTCCCCAAAAAATCACTTGATTTTAGCTCAAGGAAACAGAAGATATAGAGTATAAGGCATGCAGAATACTGGGGTATACACCAAAATCTGGAGGAGATTCCAAGGTCAAAATTTAGGAGGGATCTCACTTCACTAAAATATGATACATACATCAGTCAAACTCATTAAGATCTCACCATTTTTTAACATGGAATGAAAATAAGGTCGTTCCGTTTAATAATGACCACTTTACAACGAATTTTGAGATTACCATTCCGCAAAAAAACTTGCACGTAATATGTTATTTAGAGTTATTAATAACCATTTCAAGCTGTTATTCTAACATATTAGCAATTATAATATTTTTAAAATATGTATTTAGTTCTAAAGTTATTATAAGCTTCAATTTTAAAGTATGTTCTTGAAAACTTGAATTACTTGACAACAGATATTTTTCAAGCCAACAATTTAGATTGCGATATCTGCAAAATGATTCTATACGCCGGAATGTGTTGCGTTTGCGACATCGTGACTGTTACTGCATTGCATCCAAAATTTTTCTATGTCTTCTAGACATCGTCAATTCATTGGTGTCAGATCAAGCTTGTGCAGACAGATCTATACAAAAGGTAAATCCATGTTTGAAAATTCATAAATAAATCGTATGGGGAGACGTTTTAAAAGAAAAAAATAACCACTCCATATATAACAGTTTTTAAGGCTATAAAGTAGATTTGGTGTTTTGGCATTTTGAATAGATAAATATAGGATAAACCAGAAAAAAGAATATTCAAAAAGAAACATTTACAACAATTACCACACATTTTAGCATAGTTTTATACGCAAAAAGCATCAGATAATTCCCACTTAATACTATCCTGTAATGGACCTTTGTTTAGAGGAAGAAAATCAGGTTCCATGCTCTTTGTCTGAAATCTCACATAATTTCCCTTTCGTCCTCCTCGACACATCATCCAGACCGAAAAAACACCCCAAGAAACTTCAGTTTGCTCCACGTTATGAGACAAATGCAATTCACCATCATTCCATAATTTTAAAACATCCATATGCACTCCCCCACAGATAATACAGAAGCAAAAAACAAAATTTGCAGGTACAATATGCCTGAAATACCTTTGCAAGTGTTCACGAGTCAGATCAGTTGCTGCTTTCTTTCTTTTTGGAACATAGTTTGGACCCTTTCTAATTGAATACCCCTTCCATGTCCTAGAGAAAAATTAAACAGATTACGACGTTTATCATAGACAAATAGGAACAATAATTACCCTAATGTTCTATTCAATGTTAGTTAAAAACAATGTTAAAGTAGACCAAAGGCAAGAGAGTAGTCCTTACTGAGATAATATAAGTTTTCTCCGTTTAAGAGCGTCAATCTCCTCACGCCCAACCACCTACAAGCAAGAAAGTTACAAATTATAAACATCTTGAAGGTGTAACAAAAATTCATTTTAAGCCGCAACATCAACAGGACGAATCACCAAAGCCAAACACACAAAGGTAGCAGATTTAGCAGCAAACATATCATTAATTATAATCACAACAAAACCAACTATATACCATGGGTGAGGTCTACCATAATTAGACATGTCAGATAATGAGAAGTTGTGAACCTTAGTCCCTAACCCCAAAGCCCCAACTAGTAAAGAGATTGTTACTAATAGTCCTAAACAGAAAGTCAATTAAAGAAACTAAGGAAAATATAGATCATGTACAAGTAGATGCAACAGTAAAAATGTATCTCAAAGCATATAACAAAGATCCAAACTTATAGGATTTAAGCGAATCAGGAATTTAGAATAGATGTCCATGCAAATTGCTACTCATGTTCAAAATTAAGGAAGTATCCCTTCTATACCACAACAACATTGCATTAGCCTCTTGTCACTAGGCGTCTCCGGCCTATGTGGGGTTGGGGTTGGGGTTGGGGTCAAGTAAGGGCTAGGGTTAGGGGAAAGATGTATGCAATCTTACCCTTGGAATAACAAAGACTACTTCCAATTGACTAATGATTATAGCTGCAACTTCACTTAAATAAGAAACACCACCATACTAGAACTAAAATATACAACTATAACCATTCAATTATCTACAGACTTGAAGATGCTTCTAAAACTATGCCTAAGAACACATCACATATACCATTTCAGCAGTTGACAACGTAAAGATGCCACCTCACCTCCCCAGCTTGTATATGCACAAGACACTCCTTGACCTTGTCATCAACATGTTGAACCTACAATTGAATAAAAAAAAATAAGTATTTTAAACAACCTACACAAGCAGACAAAATATGCATATATATAAATATTAAACAACCTAAACAAGAACAATATGCATATATAAAAATAAGTTTATTAAACAACCTCACCTCTTTCTCAAGTCAACAATTCTTATTAAGCGTTAGTTTTCAAATGAGTGGTGAGCACCTTCGGTTGCTAAGAAGCGATAAATACTTTTTCGTAGGTCATCACTATCAACAATTTGTACTACTGAAAATATCTTTTACATAAATTGCACACTCTAAAATTTGAAATATGTGCGAATAGGTGTGTCTTCTTGTCAAAGAATAAACTTTCAAGGGTCAAGAATACATCTGATTATGGAGAAGAAACCATATGTTCGAGCTTATTGCCTACTAACTATTATAATGGTGATAGATCAAGTTACTAACAATTAATTTGCATATACAAAATAGTGTAAGAAAAAGAGATAAGAGATTAGATAACATCTTTACCTTCCATTGCAAATATACTACAATACTACATCCCTAATGTCACTATATACCCATATCTTAACTGACCAGTTTTTTACTAAATTCTAGAATCCAGAGTAACCAAAAGATCATGGACATTCTTTAGTGTAGCCACTCTTTAATTTTGTAGGTCAAACAATTTTTCCTTACTCATAAAAGTTTCTTTCAACTTGTTCAAACTCTACTCATTCAAACTAATGATTTCAGGTAAATCAAGCAACAAAATTAATGAGACTAGCAGTTTCAATTCAAAACATGTAGATGCAATTTTAAAAATTTTATTTACCAAACACAGTTCCAATGCCATTGCTGAAAACGCATGGGTGGTGTGTTTCCTCCGTTGCAGAAATGCATTAATAATGCAGTTAATGGCATTGATTTTTATGTTTATTTTTTTGAAATACTATTGATATTTATCATTATTATCATTATTGATTTTACTATTGTCATTATTCTCATTATTGTTATCATGAAAAATCATAAGGTATCAAACAATCAACAAGTTGACCAAGGTTCATATGTGACTTGAAAAGACCCGATCCGATCCATATTTCCCACCTCTACTCTCAACGCCTCTCCCCTATCCATAAGAAAACAAAAAAAGGAAAAGTGAAGACAGAAAAATTAAACTAAAAGAAACAAACATATACACATAAGAAAAACATCTCAATCCAAAACTTCAATACTATGGTACCATGAAGTCATAGCACAATAATGCACTATAGAGTAAATAACTTTAAGTTTTTTTTACCTTTCTGGAAATCAATTGCTTTCCTCTCTCCACCCACTTATTTTTCATAGCCTGAGCAAAGCCAACCTTGAAGATATTCGGATCCACCCTTTTCTGCAACGACATGAAAGTCATTATAAAACAACACTGACAAAGACTCTTCCAAAACCAAAGGTACCAAAATACTGCAAACAAATAGCCACCAACTTGAAGTTCATCTGGCGAGATACCCTCAGCTGGTATAACAGAATATAATTGAATTTCAGGAGACCCTGTAGTAGCATAGAGTTTTCCTTCATCAGTGAGAACCCATTTTTCCCTCTTAATATCCTGCAAAATTGACAACCATATGGGTACATACAATAAATCCAAAAGAAATTCTTAATACATTTCTTTATTTCATTAGGTGAATCAAAAGTTGCAACCAACACTCTACCTCACTCAAACTATTAAAGAAAAGAACCATACACGAAAAATTGGAGTTTTAAAAACTCATAAGTATATTGTGACCAAATAAAGCAAGCATATAAATCGTGTTTCTATCATCAACAACAACATGGTACAACATTTTAAAGTAGAAATTTCGAACTTCAAACACCTCAAAATCTAGCAAATAATAGATTATTTTCCTCTAATACAAAACATTCATTCGACAGTGGACACAGCTTTGATCACTCCAAATGAGGATAAAAAATTATGTTACGGATCAGTATTAGGCAGGCTCTATATGAATGTATCTTTAGAATTGTAGAGAAATTTTTGTGATAGGGTAATTTGTATGAACGTAGCTGAATTTGAATGTAAAAGTATATATTGATTGTAACCTAGAAAGATTGCGATACAATTTGATAGTTTTACAAACATTCGAGAGGCTTGTGGGTTGTGGCTCTCCAAGAAATGAATCAAGAACTCAACCAAAATCTTCAACAAATGACTACATGTCTTTCTCCTCCCCCTCCTCTTTTATATTGTTCTCCCTCTAAGTCTTATTCTTCCAACTAACTAATTACAGCTTACTATTTACTAGGTAATGAAGAAAATGTTAGGATGGAGAAAACTTAGCCAAGTATAAGGAAATCAAACAAAAGTAGTTGTTTGCAAGGCGAAATGAAAGGCTTTTAAAGAGGCGTTTGACAAACTAGATTCTAAAGAATGAGAAAAAGATGCACATAGGATGACAAAGCGAAGGCAAGCAAAAACCAATGACATTAGTGTAATAAAGTGTATTAAGGACAAGAATAAGAATATTATACTTAAGGACGAGAACATTAAGGATTGATGGAGAAAGAATTTTGATGAGCTTAATGGAGAACAAGGAAAAGTTGTAGGAGATACAACAATCACTCCCTTAGATGAAAATACAGAAAACAAACGAAGAATACAATGGATAAAAGTTCGTTGAACATGCCCAAAAAAAAATAAAATCGAATGAGGCTCTTTTCACTAATCTTTACAACTTGAGTCCAAATACCCTATTTTACTTCAACAGCTTCGCCAAATATTTTTGTTATTCAGGCCCTAGGGAAACCAATGAGTAGTGGACAAACCATCAAGTATGTTTTTCCCTTTCAATGTCTTTTGCGTTTCTTTATCTTTTAATACTCAAAAAGTCAAATAAGTCCATTTCAGTTGTAAGTTATAAATTTTGCCCATCACATCCACTCTTACATCTTCACTAAATAATAAATCCTAACATGTTAAGTTCTGACTAATACTAATGTGTACATTTCGATTCTATATATTTTAAACAACTTTATCGCAGGTTGGAGAAACCATACTTGTATTGAATAAGTACACTTCAAATTTTGATCAGTTATGATAAGTTAAAGAATCTAGTTGGCGGTTTTTTCACTTGATAATAAGTGTATCTAATAAATACAATTCAGGAAAAAAAAAATTTCAGTTTTATTAAGTTTTAGAAAACAGATAACCAATCTCAAAAACTACCACAATGTCAAACCAAAAAAGTTTTAGAAAACATGTCCCAACAAGTTTTTTTACTTGATAATAGTTATATCTAACAAGTTCACTACAAAAAGAGATTGTTTTCAATTCTATTAAGTTCACTTCAATGAGAATCAAAGGTTAGCCTAATGGTTGAGGACTTCCTTTTCAACCTTGAAAAAGGGTTTGATTCTCACTGCAATTTCCTTTCTCCCCTTGTTTGAAAGAATTACATTTCAATTTTAATAAGTAGGGGACATGTTCAACTGTGCTTTTTTGAATTCTAAGTACCTTCCTCAATTGATATTTGTTATCAACGAAGGAATTCAAGTAAACTCCCTAGAAAATGAAACTACTTACAGCATCAAAACTGTCAATTATATATCATAAAATTCTGCATTCAGCTTCGAAAAATAGCTAAATCAATGAAAAACACTCGAACTAAGTTTATCAAGTAACCATTTAGTTCAACAAAAGATGAAGAAAAAAACCTGAGCAATAACAAGTCCATATCCATTGAGACTTTTGGTAACATTGATAATTTCGTCATGATCGATTCCAAATTCCACGGCAAAACATCCAGAATCCAGAATTTCCTCATTCTTCTCCAAATATCCTAAGATAGCGTCTTCCGCCATTGATTCCAACAGCAACAGCTACTATTCAGTTTCCAAATAACCTAGGAATCGAAATAAATAAAATTAATGCAAATTCAGATTCATTGCTTTTAGATAAGATTATAAGAAAATTCATCTGAAGAAAACAAATGAAATCAAAAACAAATTGCCAGCATTGATTAATTAATCTTAAAGTACATTATAGGAAGAGCAACCGAAAAGAAGAATAGCTAACCTGGCGGCGGCGCGGTGGAGGTTTTTCAAAAATGCTCTATGGTTTCTTTCCTTCACATCACTCGTCCACGGTCCACGTAATGCCCAATAAACCCAAGTTTCAAATATGGAGCCACTTTAATTTTAATTTTGTTATATATGATACTAAATACTTAAATTAAAAGAATATGTATATGAATAATAATCTTTTGATAGAATTCTCAATTACTGATGATGTTATGACCTTATATTTGGGTTTATGAAAGAGCAAAATAGTAATTGTCACATTAAGAAAGACTTGGGGAAAAAGTTACTAGTTCATTATAAATAAGGGGAATTAGAGACCCATAATCATCAAGAGATTAGTAAACGCATTTTGGGTGAGTTAATACTCATTTTAGGAGACCTCAAGCTTCTCGAAGTGTATTGTGAATAGAGGTGTTCAACGGGCCGGATCGGGGCGGGGCGGGTCAAAATTTAAATGGGCCGGGCCGGGGTGGGTCATGTCAAATGTTAAACGGGCCGGGGCGGGTCATGCCCATTTAAATCCGACCCAATTTGACCCTTTTTTGAAAAGTTCATAAAATAATTTTTTTTATTATACTTTATGGCCCGATGGATCGACCCACTTATATATATAATAATATCATTTAAAAATATAAAAAAAAAGTGGTAATTTTTTTCCGCAATTAATATTTATAATTATCCGACCCGACCCTTTACACCAAGGCCCGTTAATGACCCGCCACATTATTGACCCAACCCGCTAATGACCCGTTAAAATATGACCCGACCCTTGACCCGTTGGGTCGACCCGCACCATTGAACACCTCTAATTGTGAATAGTATTAGTATGATTAGTCGTCTTAGTATTAGTATTTCGTATTAGTGTAGTATTAGTTTTATTATTTGTTTGTAAAGACCTAAGCGCAACTTCGACTTGAGGCAAAACTTATTCAAAGGCCGAAATAAAATCAAACTGAACAGAATGAAAACATTTACTTATTGTTTTGTATATTATTAGTCGTAGTGTATTATTACTCTTATTAGTGTATTATTAGTCAGTGTATAATATTAGTTGTATAAACATATATTTTTATTTTGAATGTAATAAGTCGGATTATTATATAATTTTTCGAATTTGTATTAGTTGAACATAATTGTGGGATTAACTAAAAAGAGGATGTAGTGTGTTCAAGATTTATATTTTTGGTGAATTATTAGCAAATTGTGGGATTTATATTATTGGTGAATATCATTAGCAAACTGTGGGATTTATATTATTGGTGAATATCATTAGCAAACTGTGGGCACTTATCCAATTCAATGTATGAAGATAAGTGATGCACATAATTAATACAACTAACATTGATAATCAAAGTTACCAACTAAATTCCGACCAAGCTTTAGTCGGAAAATGGTCGGTAAATTTTGCGACTAAAATTTAGTCGGAAAATAATTAATGGAAAATTTCTTTTTTTTCTAAAATAAATTTCCGACCAAAAACAAATTCAGTAGTAATTTAGTCGGAAATTCCGACTAACCCCTGTTAGTCGGAAAATCAGTCGAAATTTCCCCTTCTATACACTGAATTGACCAATTATATACTTATACAACTATACTTCCTCCGTTCCACTATACTTGGTGTTCCTGTCAGATTTTGACGGACAATTAATTAAGAATAATGTCCTTAATTTACAAGACGATCAAGAAGATTATGCTGGTGAGGGTCTTGATCTTTAATTCTTTGCCGGTTATGCAGTAAGATCTTATTGGCTCCAGATGACGGCTTGCCTGAAAATGTCAACACAAGGGTTAGAAAGGCCCGGAAGGTGTTCCTCCGGGGACCTTCTCCAACGCCCAAGTCAATATCGAGACCAATGATGATTTGCCTAACCAGTCCTTCAAGACGCACGGTAGCAGTTAAGTGGATTATGGCCTAGGACTTGTTTATGACGTGAAGTCTTTGTAAAAGAATAATGACAAGTACTGCTGTAAAAGATGCTATATCAATAAAGTATATCGGCTAGCTTACAATGTTTGTATTCAGTTTTTCTCTTTACATAAGATTTTTCGTACCTCATTTATGATATATCTCTTAGTATTTATAGCTAATCATTGAGACGTATACATTCCTTTAAAGGGTCCCCAAGAACATTCCTTGCATGCTACAAATGATATCTTTCTACGTGTCCTCTTTAGAAGTTAACTAAGCACTTATTTCACCTTTAGTGGTTTCCATCACTAACGCGTGTCCCACTATCTCGCTTGTTTTTTGAGATGTTTAACAAGTGTCTTTAATGCTCACGTGAGTTTCTCGTGTCTACGACCTTCAAGCTACCAGATATTGTCCTTATAATCCGACAGATAAATGTTCCCAGATGACGACTTTCCCATAATCTCTGTTGCCAGTAACTGATGGATATGAGTTCACGACCTTCGTCTTCTGGTCTATCTAGCCTTTTGGAGATTCCTTCCCATAATTAACCTCCATTATTTTAGGAGGATATTTGTTGTCCTTGTTTAATATTTTTCACCCATACAATCTGCCCCCCAGACCTATAAATTCTCCGCCAAGAATTTATGGGTCTGTTCTTAAGACGGCCTTAACCTTCCGGAACAACATATCTCCTCCTCTTATGATCTTGTATCAACTCCTGGAAACCCAAGAACTTAAGGGCGACTACCAGCACACTATGCAAAGGATACCATGGTCTATCCCAGACACAGTATTTATGGGAACCTTCCCACCCTTCTCCATTTTGAATCAACTCCTGGGACCCCGCCATCTTCAGGGACTGTTACTAGTTCGTCACGTAAAGAATGCCATGGTTTGTAAATCTTCCAATTGCTCAATTCAAGGTCATCCTTTACACCCAGTTCACCACATGAAAGATACCATGGTAGGGCATTCTCCCAATTGCTCCTACTTATGGTCATCCTAAAAACATCTGGTGACACCTGATTTCCCTGAAGGCGGTGGTAGAGGTGATACACTAGGAAGGGTAAAACAGAAGTAATAACAAAGGCTGGACCTTTGTGGGAACCTGCCCACCCTTGCTATCACTAATATTTCACCCACGAGAAAAGAAAGCCAAAGTGCTGATGACAGTTGGTCTTTATAAGAACTTTCCCCACCTGCATCAACACTAAAGTTTCAATTCAAGCCTTCACATTTTCTTTGACATTGGGATGATGGGTGAATCAATCTTCTAATAACCTCATTTGTATTATCCTTGACTTGGGAAGATATTTTAATCTAATAAAAGAAAATAATGTCTTCCTAAAGTCAAAGAAAATATCAACAAAATCATTATTCCCTTTGATGGTCATGCATTTCTGGCAACTCACTTTCTCTAGGTTGTAAAAACTCAATTCTATTTTGTGAGAATTTCAAGAATCTCTTTCTACTCATCTCTCTAGATTTTTCTTTTGCGTGTAAGTTTTTTCCGTACTTGCGTGAGCAAGTGTATTTATAGCCATCATTTCACTGTATACACATTAAATGCATGTCCAATCGTCGCATTGTACTTGCCTTTAATAACTGTCCAATCGCCGTATGCTACCCTACTAAAGTTCAAACTTTAGTGGTAAAACCCCAGCGGTTGATCTTCCTACTTTCAGACGTTGCTCTATTAGACGGTTGATCTCCCCCCCCTTTTTCATATTCTTCCAAATTACCCAGCTATAAGTACTTTTAACCTTGCCCTTATTTTATTTTCACCCTTTCCTGGAATTATCTTTGTTCTCATATATCTTCTGAACCCTAATCTCTTTGCTGAACAATTATTCTTTTCAAAGTGTTAATCTTTTCGTATAACCCTTTCATCATGGTGACTGCCAATATTTCTCTTTCGGACCTGACATTCAACTTCAAGAACAACCTTACTGATATAGCCATGGCTGAGTTCCCTATGGCTTGCAATGTTGATGCTTTGCCTCATAAACCCCCTTTAGACTAGGAGATGAAGGCGAAATGGATTCATTTATTCTGGACTGATGATCTTTTGTCTCCATCTCTTCGAGGTTTAGAAGGTATCTCGTTTTCTCGTTTTGATTTCTCCAGTTTGGATGCCAAAGCGATACAAAACCATCACGGGACTGCCCTCTCTGAAGAGATTCATAGTACAATGGTAGCGGGTAGGGCTAATTTTGTACTAGAGGACTATTGCCATATCCCTAAGGAGAAGGGATATTGGTGCAGGATTGGAGACATTGTGATGCAGGCCTATGAATATATTATATCCGATACCAATGAGGATGATATCTTTATTCTTCTTAGTGTTTATCACCTCGCTTTCGGACTGCGTTTCCCCCTTCACCCCTTCTTCTCTCAAATTCTCTCAAGTTGCCCATGACTCTTAGGTTGTTTAAGAGCCTTTTCAAACTGGACGATAACAAAAACGCCCATTTTGTCACCTTCTCTTCGATCAATGGGTCTATGGCATCTTACCCAGAAATCAACGACCTTAAAGACTATAAGGACATAATCATATGGGTAAGAGTACCTAAGACCCCAGGTCATCCCTACAGGTACATGTCTCCTGTCTTCTGGAGTAAGCCCAGACGCAGGGAAACTTACAAACTTGCGGATGTGAAAGAGTTTTCCAGGAGGGAGAGGCACGCCTTTATCTATTTTTGCAGGCTTCGTGGTGCTACACTGCCCACTGGATGGATGCCTCATGGTACAATCATTCAACAGGAATTGTGCCTTGCTCTAGTGGGTCTGTCCACTTGTACTACCCCAGGTATTTTGTTTATTACTTTCTGGTGATGAGCCTCGATGATGGGTATTTTTGAATAACTTTTGTCTTGTTGCTTTTACAGAGGAAGCTGCAGGAATCATTCCCTGGAGGATTCTGGGTATTTCTCCACAAGGGAAATATTACAGACCTACTATTTCGTCTCCTTGGGTTGATAATATTGTTTAGGGAAATTATCATTGGTGCCCCTGAGGTATGCGTTTTTATCAATGGTGTATAAACTTTTTTTTTTATTCCAATGGCACCCCTGAGGTTTAATGGTAATAACAACCGTGAACTTTTGTACTTTTTCCGTTAACTAACCGTTAACTTTGATTTTATTATATATGGAAATTATCATTGGTGCCCCTGAGGTTTAAGGGAAATTATCTTGGTGCCCCTGAGGTATGCGTTTTTATTTCAAACTTAACGGTTAGTTAACGGAAAAAGTACAAAAGTGTCACGGTTGTTATTACCATTAAATCTCAGGGGTGC
>CM025917.1:14234985-14326177 GCA_000753965.2 Amaranthus hypochondriacus
CTGCTTGTTAGCAGCTTTTGCTTGTCCATAACATTGAGGATTGCACACTGACGAATATGCCACAGCAATTTTAAAATCTTCCAGATATTTCCTCAACGTAACGCAATCGAACTGCGTCCCATTGTCGACCGTAAGAACTCTGGGAAGCCCGAATCTGGTAATGATATTTTGCCAGATGAACTTCTCTACTTTTCTTGAGGTGATCGTTGCCAGAGATTCCGCTTCTATCCATTTCGTAAAGTAATCAATGGCAACAATAAGAAACTTTTTGCCTCCTGAGGCGGTCTTGGATGGTCCTAGTAGGTCTAATCCCCATTGGGCAAAGGAAACTGGATTGTGGATGTATTTTAACTCGGATGCTGGCTGTATGATGTTAGGGGCGAACCTCTGACACTTTTCACACTTCTGTACTAAATTTTTTGCATCTGCTATCACAGAAGGCCAATAGTATCCGACCCTGAAGGCTTTGTGTGCCAATGCTCTGGCTCTTAGGTGATGGCCGCAACATCCTTCATGAACCTCTTTGAGAATATAATCCGCCTCAGAGGGAGTAACACATTTCAACAAGGGTCCACTTTTTGTACATGGTTTAATATATTTAGAGTAATAATCAATGGTCAATGTTTATTTAACTAGTTTTAATCGAATTAGATGAAAATGGATAGAACTATATAATTATAATTTCAGGTCAAACAAGTAAAAGTAACAATGTAATAATAATCACTAACTTATTTGCATTTTCACTATTTTGATTTAAATAAAGGAAACCATATCATCAATTAAAAAATGATTAACAGTTTTATCTGATACTGACTCGATCGATAATAATTAGTACTTTGTAATTCGTAGCCGAATTCTACATGAAAAATATCTGAACACGATCTGTACCCGGTAAAAACCGAACAAATTATTAACCGATCACAACCCATAACCGATTGAAACTTGACACGAACTTCAACCGACACCGAACTGATACCAACCCGATAGTTCGAATAATCGATTTTCAACCGAACCGTGACTAAACGACCCGATCCGAGTGTAACCCGTCGTAACACGCATCCGAAGTATAACCGATCTGAAATACAATCGAACCGAATGACACCCGTCCGAAACCGACCCAATCACCGAATGAACACCTCTAGTAGTTGCTTGGGTTAAATGTGAACCCACAAAAGTTAATTCAATGGAAAGTGAAAAGTCAAAGGTAAAAACGCTGGTCAACTTGGTTATTTTGTACGGATCCAATCACCTGGCCTGAATAGTGGTCAAAAATCAACTATAGAGGTTGTAATTCGCACAAGAGTAAACATCAAGGCTGTAATTCGCAAAATCACAAAATATTAAGGCTGTAATTCGTAATTAATTCTAAATTAAAAGACCTAATACTTAAAAATACCTAATTTTAATTGTTAAAACACCTAATACATAAATAAAAGTATCTACATTAAATGGTTTAACACATACTTTAGTACTTAAAAATACCTACTTTAAATGGTTATAATACGTATTTTTAATATTTAAAATTACATAATAGAAGTTGAGATTCAGATGTGCATAGTAAATCAGATCTAGCTAATGAAAAAAAAATTAGAGGTGTTCATTCGAGTTATCGGATTGATTTGAGGTTAGACGTTTTGGGTCGGTTTGACATCGGATTTGTGACCATATTTTTTTACATAATTGTAAATCATTTTTAAAGTCAAGTCAAATCAGGTTCGGTTACAAGTTTGATTAAATTTTAGGTTATCGGATTTATTTTGAACAGCTCCACGTAAAATGTATTTGGTAAATATATGAATAAAAATAAAATAAGACTGAGCTTAACAAAAAAATTAAAAACACGAAAGAAAACAAAAATCAATTTGGATAAGTAATGCTCTCATAATTGTAAAATAAACGTTCAAATTGTATTATGTTTGACAATAAAGAAATTAAAATAAGGAAAAATTATCGTGAATAATACGAATTTTCATTGACTTTCCTACAATAATAAGAACTTTCAATTAACCCTAAATAATACCAACTTTATTGTGAATTTCTCTATAGCATCCTTAACTTGTTGGTAACCTACAATTGTAGGTCAACTTGACAAAACAAAAGGAAAATACCAAAAAAAATAATAAATGCAATAAATAAAAGTAAGAAAAATAAAAATGCACTAAAAAAAATAGGGGAGGGTGGGGAATTAATTTTCTTACTTTTTTTATTGCATTTTTTATTTTTATTTTTTTTGTATTTTCCTTTTTTTGGCAAGTTAACCTACAATTGTAGGTTACCAACAAGTTAAGGATGCTAGAGGAAAACCTACATCAAAGTTGGTATTATTTAGAGTTAATTAAAAGTTCGTATTATTATAAAGAAATCAACGAAAGTTTATATTATTCACGGTAATTTTTCCTTAAAATAAAGTCTAATTGAATGATAACTTTAAGTTTCTTTGTTTATGCACAAATTTTCAAATGAGACGGTCTCAATGTGAAACTGTTTCCATTAGATTAGCTAAATGTACACTTATGATCTTAAAGTGATTATTTATACCCTAAAGTAATCACTCACAATTTTAAAGCGATCACTTTTATAAAATTAGAATAGAATGATCACTATTCCTAAAAAAAAAAAAAAAAATAGAATGATCACTACATATTCCCCGCTTCACATCTATTGAAAATTTATTTCTTATGGTACCATCCACACGATGAATCTTTTTTTAAAAAAATTCTGCCAAACAAAATCACTATCTAAAATAGTTTTTTTTAGCTTCAACAAAAATCAACATCTAAGATGCGTTAAGCAGAATTTCAAGAAACATATTTCTTTACGTCTAAAACAGGAGCTCATGCATATATTAATATTAATATATATAAAGTATGTATAAAATCATACCCCTCGATGCGTGAATTCCACGTAGTACGACTGAGTATGTATTATCACCAAATGAGATTAGAACGTCAAGTGTCGTGCCTCTAATATTGGTTCACAAGCACCAATTAGATCACCACGTATGCTAGTATGGAATAAGAAATACAAGTAATTTTATTACTTTTAAGGGGGGAAAGGTAGGAGAAAATAACACACAAACTTATGAAAACAATAAGCAAAGTGCATCTATTTATATACAATTGTAACATCTCTTCACATGCCCATTTGATGGTTACATATAACATTTATATGTAATAATCTAAATGAATTAATTTTGTGTTTTAATTCCCAATTAAAACATATCATCATTTCATACAAAAAACTTCTACACTAAATAGTCCAAAAAGCATCTTATGCGCAATTGTATTGTTTTATCCAATCGGTAACTTATAGACCTCATAAGACCCGATCATAGTAGTATACTAATTTAATTAATATACAACTCAAAGTTGGTTTCTATCAAAACACTATGACCACCTAATATAATCGAAAGTATTAATCTCCATATTAAGACACCTATTTATATTTTAATAGTTACACTTAATTATTAAGACACCTATTTTCTTCAAATTTGTGAAAGGGAAAACCGCCATCTCAAAAGTCAGTGTACTTATAATACTAATTAAATATGTACAATAAACCTCCATTTGAGATGACACTTTTCTTTTTAACTTTTTTTAAAAGAATATTGTCTGAAGCTAACCGCCATTTAAGAAAGCGATTTTGAGTTCAAATTCATACCAAACCGCGTTCTCATATGGCGATTTGGTCTAAAAAAAGTAATAAAAAAAGCTTTTCCCAGTCGGTACCATGGGAAATGGCTTGGAATTGGAAATAAGTTCCCAAATTCCAATATTTAGGGAAAAGAATCTGATTGGGTATAAATGTATAATGGATTATATACTCTATAGAAATACAACTGTAATTCTGTAAAAATGCTAGTACAAGTATAAAGAATAGTATTGGATGATCACTATTATAATCTATACAAATTAAAAATACAAAGCCTAATTCACTAACAAGCTTCCATAAACTACTAAACATAAAACAAGAAGCAGTTTCTGAAATAGCATTATTCCAGATCTTCTTCCACCTCCACCCTGTGCATGTGTGAGATCAAGCTTCAACTCAAAGCTTAGCATGCAATTACAATTCCAATAACAACTACTTTAAACTCAAATCATGTTCTTGCTCATATTAAACACAAATTCTCAAAGGACACAGTCTTACAGTGAGACCCTTTCTATTGGGCTGACCCAATACATACTTACTGTCTTAAAGTGATCATTTATAATCTTAAAGCGATTACTTAACGTTTTAAGATAATCACTTTTTACAGTCCAGAGTGATCAATTATATAAACTCGTCTCATAATAAGACTGTCTTATACAATGTTTAGAATATACCACTACATTGCTTGGCAATACAATGTTTAGTATAATGTATTATTAATGGAGTTAGAATTTCTTTTCCTAGTATCTATCTGTATTATGCTTTTCCTTGAATTGAAGATATGAATTCTTCTATGTAGTACGGCACCTATAAAATAATATGAATGTATTTTTGCTGAGAAATTCAATAAAAAAATAAAATAAAATACTATACTTTATGATGATGATGTGGTTCTTGAGGCTCAAAAATCCTATTTTGGCAACTTGTATCACAAGGGTATGGACAATCTATCCTCTGAAAATGTCTCCTGTCATAAAACCAGTCTCCAACTGCATCTGCTATTCTCTGCAGTGTATAATTGACATATAACCAAGATAGTTCTTGCAAATTTGATTGATAACGAAAACACAAATTCTTAAATGAAACGGATATGGTAAAATCATTTCTATGGGGTTGACGTATGTACATTTTGTTGTAACATTAACCACAAGTTATTCCACGTCGAAAAATTAGAATGATTGACTAACAAATATATAATTGATGGGCTACTCCTAATATCAATTTGTTTTAGGATGAAATCTCATCGGGTTTGTGTGTAGCCAACTCTCCTCTTATGCGGGTTTTGTTGTGTAAAAGCCCAATAACAAATTAATCACATTTTACAAATTCTTTTTTAGGACCGTGTATTAATAGGACGAGTCCAAGTTGTATATGACTGGTTTTAATATATATATATATATATATATATATATATATATATATATATATATATATATATATATATATATATATATATATATATATATATATATATATATATATATATATATATATATATATATATGTGATTGGTTTTAAGCTATATGCGATTGGTTTTTTTAGATGTAAGTTTACCTATATGTTTCATTTTATCATCTATGTGTACATCGTTAAGGTATATAAGTGTAAGTGTTATTATAATTTTTAACTATATAATTTTTCCATTAATAGATTATTATTCTCATTTAATTAAGAGAAGCACAAAAGAGGTCAATAGTAAACAGTGGTCAATTTTAAGCTCTATGTAAATGATTTTAAGCTATATATGATTTTAAATTATATGCATTCAGTTTTAAGCTACATGTGATGGTATTTTTAGCTACATGTGACCGCTTTTAAGCAGTATGTGGTTATAGTGGCATGGGCTATCTCATATGCGGCATCCTAATATTGAAACGACTGCCTATGAGACACGCCGATCACATTTAGTGTGTCAAAGTGATCAATTAAAAAAAGGAAAAATTACAGTAAATAATACAACCTTTTGTTAATTTTCCTACAATAATACGAACTTTTGATTAACCATGAATAATACCAACTCTGGGTGTTTTTTCCTAGAATAATACCAACTTTAGTTTATTAAATAATTTACTAATTTTTTTGGTCATATAATCGCTCATAGTTTGATTTTTAACATGTTAAGTTGGTATTATTGATGGTTAATCAAAAGTTGGTATTATTGTAGGGAAATAAGTAAAAGGTTGTATTATTCCTAGTAATTTTTCCTTATAAAAATGGGCAATTATATGGGTCCATCTCATAATAAGATAGTCTCAAAGATTGAGTTTATGTTACATACTGTGTTTTGCAGAGCAGGGGAGTTATGACTAAACCATGTTTCTTGTAATTCGGTTTGGCAATGGGCGTAGCAGGAGTTTATGAACAGTCCTCTAGACGGCGATCTTCCTAGCCTTCCTATCGCGTTTAAAAACTCTTTTCTGAAATCTGTCAAATAAGAAGGATTTTAAAATGAGTGTATAACGTCTAGTGAACAATTAAAACAACATGTTGGATCGATGATGTGAACCTTGCATGACAGTAAGTTGGTTGGTTGAGCAATTCATAATGTTTGTTTTGCAGTCAGACCATAAGCCATGAGGATCAGCAACTCCTGGTGCTAAGATGTTCTTAATCTGAAACAGAACAGTATGTGTTACTGCCTAGTGGATTCAATTATGCTTGTCAAGCATATCAGTTTGGGTCGGATTCGGGTTTGGGTCATGTACAAACAGGTCTAAAAACCTTGACCCCACACCCAACCTATATAGTTAATTGAGTTAAAAATCACAACTCTGACCCGACCTGCAATAGATCAGGTCGATCTAAATTCAACCCACTTAACCCGTTTATTGTGTTTTGTTTTCATTTTGAGGTTTTTAACATTAACTACATTTAATTTTTTTATGCTTTAATTTTAAAATTTATGGTTTTTGTTGTTTATTTTGTATTTAATATGAAAAATAAGAAAATATAAAATAAATGAAGTTTAGGTTATACGGGTTTGTTTCATATTTAAAATTTTGACTTTAACCTAATTCATTTAAAAAACAGGTCAGGTCGGCTCGAGTCATTTAATTGATAGGGTCAAAATTGTCAACGTCAATCCACTTATTTCTGGTTAGGTTCAGATCGGATTAGAAGAGAGGGTCAGCTTTTGCCAGGTCTAGATTCAATCAACCTATTTCGATAATCAAACAAGATGGCGAAAGGTGATGCTATGCCCCTTTGCTATTAACATGTTAGTCTGTACCAAAAATAGAAAGAAATGAACTAACCTGCCATGAATCATATGCTGCATTTAGTATAAAGAGAGGTGTCCTAATCTTTTGTGCCATGTATTGCGGGAAGAAGCACTGAAATATCATTATTCGTGTTAATAATTACGAAGAATCTAATAAATTTGTTATTGGACTTATACACAAGACCTACACAAGAACAGAGTTGACTGCACACAAACCCGATAAGGTTTCATCCTAAAACCAATTGGTATTAGGAGTAGTCCATCAAGTATATATGTTACTCAACATCTCTCTAATTCTTCAATGTGGATACCAGTTGATGACGGTAAAGAAAACCCGAAACCTAGACTTACCAAATCAGGCCTCAAAGATGAAGTGCAAGATGCCGGCAGACTCTTCACTGATCCCTGCTCAAATGTGCATCAATCAGCAGAAAATAACACAGATGATGCGTAGTAAATAGATTGAGCAAGTAATGGTACATGTAATTTGACAATTTGGTCGAAATACGATGCGATATGAGATGCACCGGAGACGTCCTTCCTGTTCAAGAAAGGTGGTGTGATCAGTCACGAAACATTACCATAAATGTAGCGATTGAGCGAAAATACTTACACATTGATGAAATAGCCAGCATCTGAGAGGCACTTTACTTTAGTCCCAACGGGAAGAAGAGCTCGGAAGTTATCGCAATGTAGAATGGAAGTCAGTCCACCGGCTGAACATCCAGAAAGGATGGCCTAATCAAGGAACGATTCAGCAGATTTAGCGACAAAGTACAGCAACATATTGCAAATTAAACAAGAACAAATCGTACGTTTTTAGCATTCTTCATTCCTTTGAACATTAAATCTTGAATGACTGCGTGCCAAATTCTGGCACCACGGAAGTACAGCTTAGTAACCTATCATCAGAAACACGAAAAATCGATACAGAGGAAAGTAGTGATCAATGGAGCACGCGAAAATGAGGGAAAATGGAGAGGAAATTTACAGGATTGACAGATTCGACATTTCCTGTGAATGATGCGCCATCACAATATCGAATTTTGACTCTGTTCCAATTGTAGAAATCTGTAGAATCGAGATTGTGAAATGTGAAGTGAGTTGAAGCTATGAATAAGTATGGGAGAAAGTACATTTTAATGAAAATGGATGAAACCTGGATTGAAGATTGGATTGTTGCTCAGAATTCCAGAAAAGGCAAGCTGTTTGTCCATTTTCCAGGATGAGCCTAAGTGTGTGTACTTGCGTACTAGACAACTTGTGACATTGTTGCACCAACCTCCACCCTAATTAGACAAAATCATGAATTATAAGTATCACCACAAAAAGATAAAACGAAGAATAATAAAATAAACAAAATCAAAAAGATAAATTAAATTACAAAACTCTCACCCTATCAAATCTTACCACAAAAGAGTGATTTGTTAACCTCACAAATAATCATTATTTACTAAGACTTTCTCATCAATTAATATAATCAGCTTGGTCTTACTCAAGAACAAACACTGTGTTTAGATAGAAAGAAATGGAGGGAAAGGAAGGGGAGAAATTTGAATGGATGGAGGATTTCTTGTTTGCATAACAAACAGGGAGGGATGGATTTAGAGGGAAGGGGTTTGGAAAAAAAAAAGAACAAATTTTACAAAAAATACAATCTCTTTTAGAGTGAAAAGATTTGAATGAAAAACACTCGGTTTCTTTCCTTGTCCCTTTCATTCCCTTTCCTTCTAAACAGATAAGGTGCACTCTCTATTCTTATTCCCCTTCCTTTCCTTTCTTCCTTTCTTTTCTATTCTAATTTGCTAAAATATATTGTTTGAAGTGTTAGACAATAACTTCATCGAAATATATTGTTTGAAGCTAAAATATGTGAAAATACTAAGAATTCTACTAGGAGGACTCATAACATTGTGGAATTTAAAGCTTTATTTAAGTGTTGATGAAAATGATAAATTGTAGGCAATCATGGAACTAACCTCCACATGAACCAACCAATTATTTATCCCACTTCCATATCCTCTATGTAAATGGTACGCCGGAGGACTTCCATCCAAACAAACTGCACAAATTACATTTCACCCATCTACTGTGAATAATCCCAACTTTAAATTATTTTTTAATAATCCAATCTTTCCTTTTAGTTTGTTGTCAGCATGCTAATAGGATATGTCGATAGCAAACTAAGGGCAAATGTTGGATTATTATAAAATAAAAGGGTGTGCTGATAGCAAACTAAAGGTAAAAGTTGGATTATTAAAAAATAATCAAAAGGTAAGATTATTCACGACGGATGAGTGAAACATTGAATTATTAATATCAATTTTTCCTTTAAAATACAAAATATTTGAATCTATGTGAAATAAAAAAGGCTACTCACCAGCTCCTTTAGCCACTGCACTTCTGACATATGTGATTCCCACATATAGGCCTTGTGTTTTCAGAAACATACCCATGAGAAATAGAAGCTTCATCCATTGCTGGATTGTTCTGTGAGTCATTCTACACATATAAAAAAGGACGGTATAAGATCAGGGTAACTATAAAATATTTCTAGTTGAGGCGCCGGAACATATTATATTCTAATACGGCTCTTCACACGAGAGCCTATTGGGCTAAAAGTGGATGAGCCGGCGTTAAATATTTTGCTTTAAATGAAGGGTGATTGAGATCCGAACATGTGAGCTATTGTCACACTGCTTACTGATACGATATCAAGGAACCAACTCAATCAAAATCAAAATCTTAAGTCGACGGTTAATAGGCAGAGAAAAATGTCAAAATTTGGTACAGTAGCACTGACACAAGTAAATATTCCCCACATGATTTATATTGTGATGTGACCATTCCTTAAGTTTCACACTATCAGTAACATAATGATATGAAATGTTCAATCTTCAATCTTAAATTTTCAACCTCCATAATGTCCTAACCTATGTAACCCTTACCCAACCCCATCCTTTCCTTCCCCACAATGCCATCACCAACCACAAAAAATAAAAATATGCAAGATATGACAAAATATTCATGGCATTCTTGGAAAAATACTTCTAAACTTAGATTTTCATCCTTAAAATAACACCATTTCCATGAGACTTACAAACAAAAAGAAAAGTTAAGACAACCAACAAGAAGACAAATGAAAGTGTTCATCACCCAATCAATAAAAACTAAAGAACTCTGTTCTCTTTTTTCGGTTACAGGGTAGACAGGGAAGAACTAGCGAGAATTGAACTTGGGTTCCTCTTGAGAACTAGCGAGAATTGAACTCGGGTTCCTCCTGAGAAATGTGATACATGCCGTAACCGAGATAAAACACGTGAATTGAACTTCCTTGATTGGAAAATTCTGAAAATTCTACCATATTGTCTATCATTCATTACCAAAACATCATTAAACAACAAAATGAGAAAAACCCCAGAAATAATCCCATCAAAACACACTTTCTTAATGTATTAACAAACAGAAAAATTAACAAGAATCTATGTTCATTCCCTAAACATGATAGAAAAACAGCTATCATGATAGACTACATTTAGGTGTTAATCCCAACGCAAAAACAAAATTGCTAAAAACATAAACAAATGAATGAGACAAAATCCTACTAAAAAATAGAAAATCTTATGATTAGTAAAGTATACCTTGTTTGATTAATAAATAAAAACCCAGATGTAAAATATTGATTGGAAAACCTTAATTTAATGATATTGGAGAAAAGGCCAGAACTTTGGCAGAAAGAAAGAGATTGATTGGGTATGGAATAAACCCAGAAGAAAAAAGCAAGCCTTTTCTTTAGTTTTCCCAATTTTCAACCCTGTTTTTTCCTTTGGAAGGCTGAAACGTAAGACTATGACATGAGAATAATTTTGTGAGTAGAAGTGTGCAAAGCCCAAGGGCGGACATTTATTCCTTACAGAAAGGGGAAGAATAAAGTCAGCCGTAATTAAATAATCACATTTTTGGTAACTAATTTTGTGGGATTTTACCTAATTATTCATGCTACTCAATCAAATCAAAGGGAGTAAAATGTGTTCTCCCTCTTAGTGCTAGGAGTTTTCACGGATTCAAACCCGGACCGGAACCGAAATCTCGAATATGCTAAGACCAGAGACGGGACCGAAACCCGAATTCCTTACGGTCCGGTCCGGGTGGATCGGTTAGACCAGAAATAATTTTTGATATCAAAAAAACAAAGGAATATTTTAATAGCAAATTAAATATTACAAGATTAAAATATTTGAATTAAAAAATTATTTTGTATCGGAAATAAAATATTTACAGCCCTTTAAATAAGTATATACATAATAATCGTAAATACTATTCCCCTTCAAAATTACTTTTATGTACATCCGGTCCAACCTGGAATTTTCCGGGTTTAGACCAGATCGGACCGGAAACCCGGAATGGTGAATAAGTAAGACCTGAAGACTGGACCAGATGGAACCGGTCTAGTCCGATTTCGGTCCAGACCGTCGGTCCGGTCTCATTTTGCACACCCCTTTAGTGCCGTCTCCTAATTTTTAAGGGTCATAGACTCCTAAGCAAAAATTAAATATTGTCTCTATTTCATTATACTTGTTATATCTAACTTTTTACGTAAATTAATGTGTTAATTTGACATTATATATTAAACAATACACTTCTAAAAAGTATAAAAAGTTCATATTATGAAACTGTGCGATTAAATGATTAACAAGATATGACTATATTTTTCTTATATATTAACCGCAATATATAAAATAAGCTTAAACAATAGATAATGCCAATAGCTGCAATGTAGCAAGTATTTCAAAACGGAGAAAGTATGAGTTTTTTGAGTACAAATGAGTATGTCCTTTTTAAGGTGACAATAATTATTTTATTTTTATTAAATAAAGTATTGATTTATTCAATTAAATTAAAGAAAAATTATTCCGAATAATTCCATCTTTTGAAAAATGAAAAATAATCTAACATTTGCTTTCATTTTGTTGCGAATGGATCATCGAAAAACAAACCAGCTATTCCAGGTTACTGAAAGTCGTTACATTTAACATGTTATCCTCCTCCTTCTTAATAAGCTTGCTTTTATGGAGTAACACCATATTCAACCACCAAATTTTGGAGACCGAAAAAAAATAAACTTACACATTTTTAATTTAGCAAAATCTTAATAATTTAAAAAGGTATGAACTATAATTTCTCTTTTTCTCGAATTGTTGGTTCAATTTTCAGAAATTATGTGTAATATAAGCATGGATTCAAAGCAAAGTTGCAACGGAGAAAGAAAGGTTCCTAGGCCGGTGAGAATTTTTATTTGTGTCCAAATGATGAGAAAGAGGTACATGAAGACTTTAATAAAGATCAAAGCGATTTTTTAATTAGAAAAATAAAAGGTGTTTGAATGGAAAAAATGTTAAATTAAGTTGGACTTATTGTGAGTGACAATATATTAACTGGAAAATACAAGTTGCACACACTTCATAAGCAAAAGAGTATATACTATCCAAAACCATATGTCTATAGGAAGAAGACTCCATTAACTTATAAAGTGTGCATACCATCCTCAAATTATTGATGTGGGATAAACCATCCCAACAAAAAGGGATTTACCGGTTGTAATCGGTTCTTTGCAAAAAAGGTCCACTTACAACAAAAGGTATGCAAATATTGGATTATTTAAAAATTTTCAAAAGGTGAGATTACTAGCAAAAATTGACAATAAATTGGATTATTCAAGATAATTATTCCTTAATCTAATTAAACAAGAAAATACAACTATCATAGCACTACTTTTTTATAAGAATAATAGAATTACTTAGTTACCTGAATAATTATATAGAAAACAATACTTACTAGCCGGGAAATAAAAATATTATATTTTTTTTATTATTTTCTAAAAAATTAAATATATTAATTTTTTTAGACCATTAAATAACAGGGATCTGAGTCGTCGCTCATATCGTTCACGCGGTAAAGCCAAATCCCGGAGGGTGCTTCAGTTAGATATGCAGGTGAAATAATAGTTTTTTGTGGCATATTATATTATTATTAAAGGAAATTTTACATGGTAATCCTGAATTTTTAACTTTTCCATGTGATAGGCAAATATTTTTTTAATCTACGTGGTGAACTTATGCTTCTAACTTTTCAACATGGTAAACAAAAAGAAAGTATTTTGTTAACTTTACACTATTTTATTCCTAAACACAACGGCTTTTTTTAAAAAAATAGATGTCGCGATCATCCAAATAGGCTACATATTTCGTAATCGAGTCTAAATGAGTAGTTAATTTAACCAAAAATTTAACATATGTTCTACCACATGGAAAAGTTGGAAGCTCATGGTCACCACATGGATTTATTATCTACCACGTAGAAAAGCCAAAAATTCAGGGTGACCACGTGGAATTTCCCTATTATTAATTAATAATGATATATTATAAAAAAATAATTATAAAGCAGATTTAGTTCTACTCCTAATTTCTTACAAGATATTTTGCTTTATTATTTAAACCATAGTACTTCATTAGTAAACAACCAGTGTTCTATCAGATAAATTCATATAATTAACTCATTTTCTAATTAATCACTTTGAGAGCATAAGAGACCTCTTTAAGGTTATAAGTGATTTCTTTTAGACTATAAAAATTGATTACTTTAAAATAGTAAATGATCACTTTATAAGTGTAAGTGATCACTTTTAAACAGTAAATGTATATTGGGACAGCCCAATAATCTGTTTCACTAAAAATCGTACGTCTCATTTAAAAATTTGTTTAATGTTTATAGTTTAAAGGAAAATTTACCTAGAATAATCCAACCTATTTGTGATTTTCCTACAATAATCCCACCTATTGATTAACCATGAATAATCCTAACTTTAAGGAGTATTTGCCTAGAGTAAACTTAGGTAACCCGATGACCTGCTATAGTAGGTAATTCACCAAAAAAAGTAAACTAAAAATTACTTTAAAATTAGAAAAAAATTCTGAACATAAAAAATTCTAAATAATAAAAAAAAATTATAAATTTTTTTTGAGCATTTTTTAACATTTTTTTCGACATTTTATTTTAATTTATCTTTTTTTATAAATAAATAAAACTTGCTATAACAAGTCATACGGTCACCGGGTTTACTCTAGAAAAATACCCCTCAAAATTGGTAGGTGGGATTATTATAGGTTAATCACGAATAGATTGGATTATTCTAGGTAATTTTTTCTAGTTTAAATTTGAAACAAATTATCTTAAAGATTTATGTATTATTAATTCGCCTCTAAATTCACTTTTTATCCCTCTCAAAAAAAAAAAAAATCACTTTTTAAGTTATTTTTTAAAAAGTCGCACAATTTTACTAGATTAATGTTTATTTATAGGAATTTCAAACGGGCAACTTGGTCAAGTAAATGATTATTGTGTATTTTAAGATTCAAGGAGTTTTCCCATTAAAGAGTTTTACTCATTGGGTCATTCCGTTTCTAAGAGATTGTAAAATGAAAAATTTACAAATTCTTGCTATAGACGGTCTAACATAGACGGGTGTAATGGGTCAGTCTATTTTTACACTTTCTAAAGATAACAATTGAAATTTCCATTGGGCTGGGCTGCTGAGAGTGTCGTCTTTGCCATAGACGATCTCTCAGAAGGCCTTCTGTTAAAAATTAACACATGAATAAAGAATTTGATAAGGACACTAAATTTTGAGGGTAAGATTAAAAGAGAGAAAATAAGAAAATATGTGCAGATAAAAATCAAAAATAGTGGTAAAAACGCTATCTAAAATAAAAATGTTTCAAAATTAATGAGATGAAGTAAAATTAAAAGTGTGACAATTTTTAGGGTGGGAGGGTGTATCTTCTTTTGATATTCATTAATATATGGCCGTTAATTATCAAGGGTAAAGCGGGCTACCGCTCAGGGCTTCGAGTTTCTTAGGGCCCAAAAAACTTATTTTATGTATATAAGTAATATTAATTTTAATTAAATATAGATATAACTTAAATTTTTTGCTAAGTAACATGAGTTCTTTGTGTTTTTTTATAAAGTAGTTTAAATATTAATAATAAAAAACAAAAGGTGTATTATATTATTCGTTACACCTTAAGTTTTTTGAGGCCCCTTTTATCTTTTGCTCTGGGGCCCAAAAACAAACGGGACGACCCTAATTTAATTATTAAAAGCACTAATTAAAATAAGTATGCTTGATTTTTTTTGATATGTAAAATAAGTATGCTTGAATTGAAAATAGGAAAAGAGGATTAACCCCAAATCCCAATAATAAAGCGTGTAAAAAACATACTCCACCAATTAATTAATCCGTAAAATATGGAGGGAATGGTGGAAATGGAATGAATGTGTCACTATTGGCTACCACTACTAGTCTCCAAGTACCTGTTGAGTGTTGACTGCTGTTTTATGTTGCTTCTCACTGCCTAATCTAATTTAATCCAATTTAACCTACGAGAGCTTTTTGGGCTAGAACTAAAAATGCAACACAAATATTTCTTATATTTGGCGCTGAATATTCCACTTTAAATTAGGGGTTGACCTCTTGTCATGCTGATTTCTGATATTTTGTCAAGTAATCAATTCAACCAAAAATTTTACCTTTCTTAAATAAGATTTTAGAGTCAATTATCACTTGTCTCTTTCCCTTTGTTTACCTTGCAATAAAAAACGAGGAAGTCTTGTATGAGACCATCTCACAATGAGATGAGACGAACCCATATAAATAGCCTATTTGTCTAAGTAATCACTTTAAGGTGGTGACTGATGAGTGATCACTTTAAAGTTATAAGTGATCATTTTAAGACAATGAGTGTATATTTAACCATTGTAATAGCAATAGTCTTTCAGCATGAAACTGTCTCATTTGAGGATAATTTATAATAAAAAATTCTATTAATCTAATGATGTGTTTGATAATGGCCCAACATTATAAATATGGGTGCTTACATGAGTTGGGTCATGATAGTTAAATCCTACCATATGTTAGTAATGACATTTCAACAAAGACTTAACTGAAGTTCGTTAAGTTTGCAATAGCTTTTAACCGCCACTTTATGGGCAACAAGACGTTATTGTTGGGATAAATCATCTAATTCAATCTTACGTTTCATTGGTCTCTTGGGATTAAAAGGAGTTAGGAGTAACTAACGCTCACTTCCGCTTTATCCAATTTGTTATTATAATATGTTATTTGTTATTTGGAAGGCCGTTGTAGAGCCGGGGACTCTTTGATCGCAGTCTCCTTTATGGGTATGAGTTATCGTCGATCTTCCCTCCTCAGACTCTAATCATAGTTTTCTATGAGTGGGATACACTGGATATGATGATGATGGTCGTTATTTGAATTGTAAACAATTTTTGGATTTTATATATTATCTTTGATATATCGCTCAAAACACCCTAAATCACTTATTAATTAATTACTTAAAGCTTCATTGTTATGATACCCAATAAAAAAACAATGATATTGGCCAAGTTTGAATTTTATCGAGGTTTCAAACGCATAAATCATTCAAAAATTTAAGGTATACATGTATATAAACTTTGAAAAATTATGTATTTAAGCACTCTAGTTATTAGGTGGAAGATAAATGAATAGATGATGTTGATTTACAACAAGATTGTGAGCCAATTGAACACTCAACTTACTTTAATTTGGTTCAACTATATCTCATTTTGAAAATACTTTATCCGATCTGAATATGACCTATCAATTTTGATCTAATTGATCAATCAAAATCTAACTTATAATACGTTCTTCTAAACTTATTGATTGTTTTTGAGTTTTACATGAATATTTATGAGTTGTAACCTATTATTATTTTGTCATTTTCTATTGCTTGAATTTAATATTGCACAATTATGAATTAAAAAGTTATTTTGCACCAAATATAATGTGAAAGAAAATATTTTTTAAATTGTTTTATGATAAATAAATTTAAAACATATTAGGTCAAACCCAATCGTATGAAATCGACTCAAGGGACCATTCTATAGGTGTAATTGGTGGCATTTAGGATTTAGCATCTTTTGATGATGAAGCACATGTCATAATCAAATGTTTAGACACTTCAAGATAATAACGAAATTATTGCTTAAAAGATGATAACAAAGGATGGGCTAAAAACTTGACAATTTGGCAATCTTTTAACATCTAGCTACTAGAAATACTTATGACTCCAATCAATGATTTGGTGATGAATCTTCTCATGGCCTAACAATGCCTACTATGTAGTCAGTGTTGTTTTTAAGCATATAAGTCTCAGGCAAACTGAAAAAAATGGAGTCTCTTTATGAAGAGTCGATTCTGAACTTAAACGAGTGTTTGGAAAAATAACAAAGACGAACCTTATATATTATAATTAGCATTAAAAACGTAGTTGGTCATATAATTCTTACATGATAAAAAAAACTACTCATAATCAACTTCATTTTCAAGCATTTTCTAATTTTAGGATCCTTTCTAACTTTGGGCCTTAGACGAATGTTTACTTTGACTATGGTCAGGAACGACCTGTACGTAGTACTCTGTGAATGTACTAGAAAAAGTTATTTTGGTTATTGTTATTGATTGATTTCATGCAAGGAACGTGATGTAGAAACATAAAGTTTCACAATTTAATTATGTGGGAAACTTTATAGTATTTCGACTCACTGATTTTACTATATCATAATATTCTTAGGTTTAAATTTTGATTGCGTTTGATGTAAAATCTAAAATTTATTGACTTACTATTTTAAGTAGGTTTTAGGAGGGACCGTCTCATATTAATTTTTTATAATATGTATTTAGTAATTGATCACTTTAAGATTAAAATTAATATCTTTAGAGTCAAAATTGATTTCTTTTATAAGTTATATAATTGATCATTTAATAGATCATTTTAGGTTTGAATTGATTATTTTAACATTGAAATTGAAGATTTTAAAATAATTGATCCATTTAAGGTTATAAACTTGTAAGTAGAAATTAATCACTTGTCAAAACTAATTACTTTTAGGTCAAAATTGAATTATATTTTAATCATAATTGATATATTTAGGTTGAAATTGATCACTTCATTGTCAAAATTGATACACTTTTAAATCAAAATTAAATTTTAAATTTTTTGATTTTAGACCATTAAAACTTTTCAATTTTTGACTTTAAAGCCGATTCATATAAACGATTTCATAGTCTCTGGCGAGTTTTTGTGTTTTGTGTATCACAAATTCTTATTTGAGACCGTCTATACAATAGACGTCTCAAATTTTGGGCTGACCCAATTTATAAATTAAAAAGAAAAAACTAACTGGTAGTTTTGTAAGTTAAAAGGGAGATATGAGTTGGGCTCTTAAAGAACGTCTATGCTATAGACGGTCTCTGTTTGTGTATTATTTTTTATAAGGTAACATAATTGAGCCCAACAAAACACGAAATGACATTCTTTTACCGGAAAGGATGCACTTGAATTTTGATTAGAGGTAGGGATGGTCACGAGTCCAAGACTCTGTTGGATTCGCTTTGGATCCGCCCTTTTTTAAGAGTATGAATCTTATTTTTTGAGACCCATCGGATTCGGGTCGGATCTGGACTAAAAAATAATTGGCGAGTCCGGATCCGGGTCCAAGATCCGGACCTTGGACCCGCCCCTCGGACCCTTATAAATATTAAAATTTTCCATTTTATTTGTCTTCTACGTATGAATTCTGCCCCTAACACTTACTTTCTTTTCATATAATCATAATATATATAAATAATATATATGCTACTTGCTAAGTGCTAACCTAATTACTCTTATTTCATGGACTGGAACTAGTGTTTATAATCGAATTTAAGCGTATATGGATTACGCTATGCGACTTTAAATGTTAAATTAGTATTAAATATTTGTAAAATACGATAATAACTCTCTTATAAATATACGAAAATATAATGACTTACAAATGGTTTAAATTTTACAAATCAAAGAGACTTTTTTTAGACCCATTAAGGACCATAGACCCATCAGATTCGGAGGGTCTGGGTCTGGGTTTGAAAATTTTGGTTACTTAGGGTCCGGATCCGGGTCTTGATCTCAAAAAATTAAAAGTGTCCGGGTCTGGGTTTAGTTGGACCCGCCCCATGACCATCCCTAATTAGAGGTGTTCAACGGGCTGGATCGGGGCAAGGCGGGTCAAAATTTAAATAGAATGTTAAATGGGCGGGGCGGGTCAAGCCCATTTAAATTCGACCCACTTGACCTTTTTTTAAAAGTTCATAGAATAGTTTTTTTTATTAAACTTTATTGCCCGTTGGGTCGACCCACACCCACTTATATATAGAATAGTATCATTTAAAAATATTTAAAAAAAGTGGTAAATTTTTTCCGCAATTAATACTTATATTATCCGACCCGACCCTTTACACCAAGGCCCGTTAATGACCCGCCCCATTATTAACCCGACCCGCTAATAACCCATTAAAATGTGATCGACCCTTAACATATTGAGTCAATCGGCCCAATTAGACACCTCTAATTTTGATACTTCTATATAACAATAACAGTTGGGCATTTACGAATTTCATAAACAAAAAGTCAATTTAGACTCGACTGACCTTAGCCCAAGAAAAAATTTGAAACAATCAAGTATTTGTAGCAAAAGAAAGGTTAAACTTAATTTCAAAAATAAGCGTCTTCATGTCTGAGTCTAAGGTCAGGTATGTTCGCAGTTACTTACAACGAAGAAATGCAGTTATTAGCTGTGAATAAAAGATCGAGATCATCATAACGTTAGATGGGACAAAAAATTGGAAAACATGTTGCTCGCAGTAAATATGACTTTCATTTTTTTTTGTCTCATCTGATGTTATGACATTGTCTTCTTTTTGTTCGCAGTTAAAAACTGTGAACAAACAATTTTGACTTTTTTCACTAATTTTTTTGTTCACTGTTAGTGACTGCGAACATAATTGACCTTAAACTCGGACATGAAAATGCTTATTTTTTGGAATTAAGTTTACCCAAAACTCTTTTTTATTTTTTTTTAAATTACTTATTTGTTTCAATTTTTCACCCAAAAAGTATAGATAATACAATATACCGGCTAAAAACAAGAACAAGAGTGGATAATTGAATTTGCCAAAGTCCCTTATTTTGCTTTATACTCCCTCCAATTCTATTTAGATGTCCTATTTGCATGGGCATGGTTATCAGTGTCGTTCCTGAGAATTATTGGGCTCTAGGCAAATTATTAACCAGAGGCCCTACGTCAACAAAAAATTCAAAAATGCGCTCTCATACATCTATATCACAAAAAAATATTTTTAGTTTCATCTGATAGAAAAAATATAGTTAAAGAAATAAGTAAATTATAATAAAAAAATATTAAAATTATAATCATCTTCATCAAAAGTGAATTGAATCAAGAAAAAATCAAATGAATTGAAGTTACAATTACATTTAAGGTGGAATTTTTCGTCCTCTTAATATTATGACACTAACAAATTAAATTCCATATATTTCCAATTTTTTCAATTAATGACTAAATGGTTTTGTTTTACTAAACTAATAAAGTTTAGTTATTCATAAGGAAAAATTATTTTTTAATTAAAATATTGCAGTATTCCATGCACTAATCTTCTTCGCTATTTCATTGTATTTAGTGCCTAATTCATTCTTTCTCTAATTATGCAGTCACAAAATAAAAGTTGATATTAATTATTTTTATACTAAACAAAGTAAATAAAATTTATCTTACAAGTTAAGAATAAAATACAAATTAAAAATAAGTTAATTAAGTAATAGTGACACTATTTTATATCGGTAATATTAATATAGGAAGAAAATAGATATTTATCATTATCAAAGTGCACAAATGACAATGTAGAAAAATACTACCAACCGAAACAAATTGAAATTCAAGAAAAATATTAGGAATTTATTACGTGTTTGACAACACATTCTTAAGTCTTAACTAGACTAGCGTACTACCCTTACCCTACTACTCCCTTCAATTTTTATTTTGTTTTTAATGCAATTTTTAAGAGTTTGTATGGGTATGTTTGTCTTTTCAAATGTAAAGTTGTAAAAAAGGTAGTACTTTCTTTCTATAACCTTCGTCTTCATCCTCTCTGCAAGTTTCAAGCTCTTCCTTGTCACGAAATACCGTCAACCGCCATTACTAACTCCACAACTCTGAGTTTCGAAATGGGCCCCTTTATATGTTAGGCCCTGTGCGGCGACAATCCTCGCCTACCCCTAGGACCGGGCCTGATGGTTATTAAGAGTGGTTGAGTCCATTAAAAAGTGAGTATGTTGAGATATTTTAAATGATTATATTAAGGAGGTAGTGGGGGTATTGTAAGTAGTAAAAGTGAGGGTATTTTGGACATAACTTGTATGAACATGGGGTATTTAGGAAGAAAAAAGATTGAAAAAAAGGAAATGTGACAATTAATATGAATTTGCCAAATAAGAAAATGTGACAACTAAATAGAATCGAAAGGAGTACATTATTATCATTATTTAAAGTCTGAAACTCTATTGTAATTGCAATACGAAGTAAAGTTCAAAAAAATCCCTAGGTCATGTATTAGGCTATCCACTTCTAATTAATGATGTTCTAAGAGTCTCTTATATATTTTGTAACATATTAGAAGCCCTAGGACATGAAGCTTGTTCCTCAAGCCAAAAAAGTCTCGCAAATCAAAAATGTAGATTTGGCCCACTGTCCAGACCGCTCGAACGAGCGGGGGAAATGCCTTTCCTCGTTCAACGCACACCCCAAGGCCCTCTTTGATTGCACCCTGGCCATGTTCAAGCCTTGTCCAAAGCTTTCAAATCATCAATAATGATCACTTCATCAAGTGATCCAAACCTTAGCATTCTAATTCTCATTGTACATTTCATACCACTCTCAAGTATGCAAGACAATACATGAACTACAAGATGCTTAAAGTCATCTTCAATATCATGGGAGTTGATACTTGCATTGCTCCGACATAGTGCCATAGTTGATAGTTGTATATAGGGGTGTTCAATGGGCCGGATAAGGGTCGGGTCGATCTTAAGTAAATATGGGTCGAGCTGGATAAGGGCCCTTTAAAATGAATATGGACTTTAAATGGACTGGACTTTTACCACTAAAAATTATTTTAATCCCCATTTATCAATTTATAACAATTAAATTATCATTTATAATAATTAGATTGGAAAAATATTAATAATTTCATTGACATTGTTGTTTATAATATTTAAATTATACATTAATTATATTATTTACAAAGGCTCCTCTTTGGCCCTTATTGAGCCCTTTTATAGCCCGCTTCATTATAATTATAGTTTAGCCCATTTTCGGCCCGACTCATTTTTGGCCCGGCCCTTACAAAACCCTTCTTAAAACGGGCTATATAAGGGCTCAAAATAAAAGCCCGACCCATTGAACGCCCCTAGTTGTGTATATTTTTTTAGTTAAAACATTAACTTTGTGTTCGCAAGTTGGGTGCAATTAATCTACCCTTAGGTGGAAATGAAGAGAGTTGAAACAAAAGTTAGTCGATGCCTTAATCTTGCCTTCTAACCTAAGTATAACAAATGTACATTTGAATAATTGGGTTGAGTTAATATTTTCTTTTGATTTAAAGTAAATAGAATTTTCCGTTTAACGTGAAATTGAATTTTTGGTTTGTAGTGTAAATTAAATCAATGTAATAATGTTGAGAGAGAAAGTTTTCTAGCATTAATTAAGCTTATGATTTTATTAATTTTTAATTTACACTACCAAAAAACGCAAACTTGCGATCAAAACCACCGACTACCCTAATCTAGTCGGAATATTCCGACTAGATTACCGACTACCTTACTTTAGTCGGAATTTCCGACTAAATTCCTATTGACGTCATGTGGTAGGAAAATTTCGACTGAATTGCGACAAATAAAATAGTCGAAATCATTCCGACTAAAGTGCGACTAGCATGTTAGTCGGTGGCTTTGGTAGAATTTTCCGACTATTACACATGTCGGACATTAGTCGGAAGTTATCCAAATTTTTCTATAAATATACCCCCTCTCCGCCATCCTAAATTTCTTTCTACATTTCACTCTACTCTCTACTTTATTATCTTTAAATAATCTTATAATTTAAATTTACATTATTTCTTACTTTATTATCTCCAAATAATCTTATAATTTAAATTAACATTACTTCTTATTTCAAAAAAAAAATTACATTATTTCTCCCATTCCACAAGGATTCCACAAGGATTCTCTAGCACTATTAAAAAAGGTGTTATTTTAGTTAGATTTTGCTTACTTTAATTTTATTATATTATTTATATTTTAATAGTGTGCGTTTTATCATATGTTATATTTAATTAAAAAAATTTTAATGAGCTTTTTGTGGCCATTTTTTATTTGTAATAATTATGAGTACTTACCCGAAATTGTTGTTCTTCTCTTGTATATATAGTGGAGCTGTGGCAAAAACGAGTAAAATATGTTCTTGAATTTTGATGAAATAAAGCATTGTATTAAAGCTTAGTAAAAATAAACCGCGATTTCCAACTCTATGTATCAACTTAATTCAGTCATATTATTACAACCTACATCTTGTATTTTGTAAGGTTGTGTAAAATATGCACTGAGGTTGATACATATATAGGGTTGGAATTCGTGGGGTATTCTTACTAAATTTTTGTTTTGCAATTAAAATTTACAATGTTCAATTTAGTCAAATTTGGAGAACTTATTTATCGTTTTTACCACACTTCACCATATATACAAGAAAAAAACTATTTCAATCGAGTACTTATGATTTTTACGAAAAAAAAAGCCGCAAAAAGTTCATTAAATTTTTTTTTTTATAAACATACCGACCGGATTCCGACCAGATGTTGGTCGCTATTTGGTCGGAACTTTGTATTGTCAAAAATCAGACAGACATTTATTGCCTTAAGATTCGTGTCTTTACTGACCACATAATCTGTAGGTGACTAGTCGGAAATGTTCCTGATTTTTCTATAAATACCCTCCCTCAACGTAATTTTTCCTTACATTTTACATCTACACTTTCTCTCTCCTTTATTCTCTCTAAATAATTTAGGTATGATATTAGCTATGTTTTGGTTACTTTAAACAAGTACCTCCTTGCGTTGTTTCTCACTTTGTCCCTCTCTTCCTCACACTCATACTTGAGTTTCTTCAATCAAGTGTGAGTGTGAGAAGAGAGGGACAGGTTGAGAAACATAAATTTAACAGTTCCATTTTTTGTAAAAATTGTTTTTCTTACTTATTCTCTTGTATGCTTACTATAAAAATGTGTTAGAAACGATTAAAATATGTTCCTCAAATTTGATGAAAATTCAGCATGGTATTATTTTACTTATATTTGCTACTGAAAAAGAATAATTTTCGATTTGTAGTTCGTTGGTTTCCCGAATAGTGGTAATTACGGCCTACATATTGTATTTTCTAAGGCTGTAAATTGCACTATTTCGGAACCAACGAGCTACAATGAAAAAAGTATTCTTAGTAGATTCATTTAATAAGTAAAATTTACGATGCTTAATTTCATCAGGTTTGAGAAACATATATTTAACGTTTTCAAATTTTTATAGTACATACGAGGAAATAATTAAGAAAAAACACTATTTCAACTTAGTACTTATAAGTTTTACCCAAAAATGGCCCGAAAAAAAGCTCAGTAAAAATTTTTTTTATGGTCTATGTACTAACTAGATTGCGACTACAATCTAGTCGCAGATTGGTCGGTATTTTGAAATTCAAAAATTGGTCAAAGTGTTCTGACAGGCATTTATTGCCTAAAGATCCGTGTACTTACCGACCAGGCTCCAACTATTCACTGGTCACAGTTTAGTCGGAATTTTGAAATTACTATTAAAAAGCGAACTTTTCAGAGATTCTTTAATGGGCACAACTTTTCTCGTGCCGACACAATACCGACCAAATAATTGTCGCAAGCTGGTCGGTAGTTAGTCGGAACTTTTTGTTCGTTGCTAATAGACGTGGAATTTGTTGTTTTTGCAGAGCAATGGACTTACGAAGTGAAAGAAGTTGGATGTACAACCGAAGTTGTAACGGAGTTAATAATATTAGATATTTAGAAGGGGTCGAAGAATTTATACAATTTGCAAGAAAGAAAATCCAGATGAAGTTAGATGTCCGTGTAAACGGTGTGGTAATCGTAGACTGTGGGCTCCAGATGTCGTAAGAGATCATCTGTTAAAGAAGGGGTTTGTTGAAAACTACTACGATTGGTACCTGCACAAATGTTCTGACGGTGCACCAATTTGTAATGAGTCGGCTCCGGTTGAGCCACAGCAGAACACGGTTCAAAATCCGTATGCACAAATGGTGTACGATGCAGCAGCAAGTACTTTTCTGGATACACACCATCATTTTCTACTGCATCGTGATGATGTCGTCGCAAATGTACCATACTCGCCCGTACATATTGATGAAGATCCGAACCCCCAATCAAGACAGTTCTTTGAAATGTTAAGAGCCGCCAACTTACCTCTGTACCCTGGTTGTGAAACGCATACTCAGATGTTGGTCATAGGAAGGATGTCTAGCCTGAAGACGGACTTTCGTATTCCAGGGAGACTTTATGATGAATTATGTCAATTCATTATTGAATTGTTGCCAAAAGATAAACGGATGACAACAAGTTTTTACGATACGAAGAAGCAAATTTCGGCTCTTGGATTGCCGGTAGAGAAGATTGATTGTTGTGTTAATGGGTGTATGATTTATTGGGGCCCCACAGCGATTATGACACAATGTGATGAGTGTGGGGTTTCTAGATGGATATCAGATAACACTCCCAGAAAGCAGTTCCACTACTTTCCCATCGGTCCTAGGCTACAACAGTTGTACGCTTCTGCGACTACTGCCAGCCACATGAGGTGGCATGCGGAGCACCGTTCAGAAGATGGAGAGATGTGTCACCCCTCGGACAGTGAGGCCTGGTTGACTTTCAACGCGACCCATCCGGGTTTTGCACGGGAGACAAGAAATGTGAGACTGGGGTTGTGTACAGATGGTTTCAACCCATTTGGCAGCTTGGGTCAACAATATTCATGCTGGCCCGTAATACTAACTCCATACAATCTTCCGCCCTTGGTGTGCATGGAGAAATAGTACATGTTCTTAACGGTGATCGTTCCCAGCCCTAACAATCCAAAACATAAGATTGACCTGTACCTACAGCCATTGATACATGAGTTAAAGCTGTTGTGGGAAGATGAGATCCAGACATACGATGTATCCAAGAGGCAGAACTTTTAGCTTCGTGCGACTTTGATGTGGACAATCAACGACTTTCCAGCTTATTCGATGATGTCGGGGTGGAGTACATCTGGCGTGCACGCTTGTCCATACTGCATGGATGAGTCCAATGTCGTTCATTTAAGACACTGCAGAAAACTGAGTTGGTTTGACTCACACAGGAGATTTTTAGATAGTAGGCACCCCTATCGCAGAAACCGGGTGAATTTTAGCCGTGGAGCTGTTGAGAAGGATGTTAGGCCCGACATACGTACGGGGAATGAGCTTTTTTAGAGGAGCTGGATCGTTTAGGCTTTTTACGGGTATTTGAAGACGATGCAGCTGAGTACAACGCAGAAATCAGTAAATATTGTGTTGGATGGAAGAAGAGAAATTTTTTTGGGATTTGCCGTACTGGAGCACATACATGATCCGTCACAACCTTGACGTGATACACATTGAGAAGAACTTCTTTGATAACATTTTCTACACAATAATGTGTGTGCCGGGAAAAACTAAGGATCATCTCAAGGCACGTCAAGATTTAGCCGAGCTCGGGATCCGATCGAAATTGCATCTAGTTGGTTCTACCATCCCCAAGGCATCATACACACTAAACAGAGAACAAATGGCTGTCCTTCTAGAGTGGCTTAACACTCTAAGATTTCCTGATGGGTATATTTCAAATTTAGCCAGGAATATCGACATGGCTAAACATCAGATATTCGGGATGAAGAGTCATGATTGTCATGTGTTCATGCAGCGACTAATTCCAATAGCATTTCGGGAGTTGCTGCCAGCGAAAATATGGGAAGCTCTTACTGAAATTAGTCTGTTCTTTAGAAGTCTTACTTCTCCGAAGATTTCTGCCGCAGATATGTGGAGGTTGGACGAGGAAATTGCAGCGGTGCTCTGTAAGTTAGAGACTATATTTCCTCCAACATTCTTCGATGTCATGGAACATCTGCCTGTTCACCTAGCTTACGAGGCAAGGATTGCTGGTCCGGTACAATATAGGTGGATGTATCCCTTTGAGAGGTAATTACTAATTACATGTCTAAACTAAGTATTGTTTCCTTTTCTGGTCACTTTTTACATGTCTTAATAATTACTACTTGGTTTAAATTCAGGTATCTTCGACATTTAAAGCTTAATGTCAAAAACAAGGCGCATGTTGAGGCCTCGATCTGTAACGCATATCTTACAGAAGAAGCATCGTACTTTATCTCGCATTACTTTGGGCCAGACGTTCGGTGCAGAGTTAGAGATCTTCTTAAAAACGATGACGGAGGCTTTAATAACGTGAGATCGAGTGTTTTGTCCATATTCACACACCCAATCAAATTTCATGGGAGGGGTAAGGCTCTTATGATAGATGAAGCAGATCTCAACATTGCTCAGACTTATGTTCTGCGAAATTGTCCGAAGGTGAATCAATTTTATGAACAATTCGTACACTTAATCACAAAGCACAAACCCAATCTAAACGCAGAGCAGGTTGACCATGTGGTCCAAGACCAGTTTGCCCGCTGGTTTAAACACATTGTAAGTACACGTTTATCATCGTAATTTATTGTGTAAATAGTATTACGGATTAACATTGAATTATTGATTTTATATGCAGTCTAGGGACGGGTTTCTTGACGGTGTGGATAATACCGATATTCTAAAGGACCTCGCCGAGGGACCTTTGTAGAAGGCACGTCGCTATGATGTTTGTTACGTGAATGGTTATAGATTTCACACTATCTCCCATTCCGCAAAAAAGAAATCTACTGAAAACAGCGAGGTGTGCGTGAAATCTGATGATTACAGTCCGGATGAAACCGACTTTTATGGTAAGTTAGAGGACATTATTGACCTCGAGTATCGAGCACTTTCAATTAAAAAGGTCACTCTGTTCAAATGTCAATGGTTTGATCAGACTACCATCGGATACAGCCATGGTACGAGAATCCATCTGCGTTACAAGCTGGTTGACGTTCATATTGGTCGCTCCTATAGAAAGTAGGATCCTTTTGTGCTAGCAAGTCAAGCTTCCCAAGTTTATTATTTACCTTATCCCAGTTTAAGGCAAAACATGAAAAATTGGCGAGCTGTCTGCAAAGTCAGATCAAAGCACTTCGAGGAGACCGCTTTCCAACTGGAAGAGAAATCACCGGATTTTGTGGTGAATGAAGATGTTTCTGACGCACTAGTCAAACCATTGCGTGATCCAGCTGGAGAATTGTTAGACCTAGACGAAACGGTTCATGATGTCGATGAAAATGAAGACACCGACGAAGATCTTGTATTATCTGACGACGATGATGTCAATGACAATTATGTAACCCAATAATAAGTTTTTTTATCTAACATTTTTTTTTAGTATTTTTAATCGTATGTTTATTAATTAATTTTACTTTGGGTCGTAAGTTTTGTATATTTTTATCTCGTATTTACAATTTTAATAATTATAAAATAATAAGTATAATATAATAATAATAATAGTAATAGTAATAATAATAATAATATATAATAATAATAATAATAATAATACAATTTAGAACACATAAAAACAAGGGCGCGCAAATTTTTTTTTTGAATTTCCGACTACCCACCGACTACTCTACAGTCGGGATTTAGTCGGTATTTTGAATTCCAAAGCTTCCCAGAGAAGCTTCTCTGATTGTCAGCAGCATTGGGAAGGTAAAACAACTTTTCAGTATACCGACTAAACTCCGACTAGTTGCCAGTCGCAGTTTAGTTGGTATACTGAAAAGGTTTTTTACTTTTCAATGTTTTCTGAAAGGTTACTGATAGGCATTTATTGAGATTGTTGGAACTGTAAAAAATCCCACTGACTAAACACCGACCAGCAACCAGTTGCAGGTTAGTCGGAGGCTCATTGATATAAAAATGAGTTTTTTATTTGTTTGTGTTTTTTTTATTTTTATATATTTTATAATGCATGAACATGTAAAATTTATGGTATGTTTAATTTATTTGTTTGTGTTTTTTTTATTTTTATATATTTTATCCTAAGTAATATTCGAAATGCATGAGGGTTTTGGTGGGGTTGTTTGTGGTTATTGCTGGTGGTTTTTGGGGCGGCTGCTGGGCGGTTATGGGCTGTTTTAGGGGCTGCTGGGTGGTTATTGCTTGTGGTTATTGCTGGTGATTCTTGTTAAAATTATTAGTTGATAAATTTAGGTTATTAATTGTTAACATGGCTAAATTATTTTAACCGGTCAACCGTATGACCCCCAATCGCGTCCGGTACAGCTTCGTATGCGTTCTGACCCAGAACCAACAACCACTCAACCTCAGCCTCAAGATGAACCTCTTTCCCTAATGTATTCTCAACCTATTCTGGGTTTAGAGGATCATTTTTTGAGGTCAGAGTTTGGGAGGACAGAGGGGGTCGTCACTCCCTCTCCGGCGTCGTCGCGTGCTTCGCCACGTCACGCTAGGACACTGGAGACTGACACAGCGCAAGGGCCGCCGCGCGATGATCCTGCCCCTGCGCCGCAGCATGCACTACCACCCCTACCATGGATGCCTGATGGCACTGTTGTATTGTAATTGTTATATGCACTACGTATACTAAGTATAACTTGTTTGTTTATGAAGGTTTGCCACAGACGGTGGCAGCCAAATATCCACGTCCATCCGTAGGAACTTTGAGACCTACAAGGATCCTAATGGATGGGCATCGAGGCACCTAAGTAGGCAAACGATCGATTTCTATTGGACACAGTTTCAAGTAAGGATATATACTTCATTACTTATTTGATTGACTTTTGATTGACTTACTTTGTTATACAAATACTGATTGATTGATCTTGTCGTTTCAGAAACAATGGGCTTGGGATCCTTTTATCACTTCGCGAGTGTACGCGGAGTGGGAGAAGAGGGCCAAGCTCAGGTACAAGGACATTATTCATCATCATAGGAAGCTCTATGAGGAAAATAATGAGTACAAGCCCAGCTGGGCCTCGAGGGAGATTTGGGACCGATGGGTAAGTACTTGGAAATCTAAAGAATGCCAAGCCAGTCGGTCCAGAGGAGGAAGAACCGCCGCCGGGGGGATGAAGGGGGTGCGACTGAAGTCACCCATACCGGCGGCTCAGTATCTGCGCGCAGGACATTGCGCATATTGGTATAACCTTGAACTTGTCCTAATTTGATTTTTTAATTTTATACACTTATAAATATTAATACATAAACATTTAATTGATAACCATGGTTGAAATTCATTTCAGGAACAAGAGCAGCGTCGCACGCTGCTCTCTAATGAGTTGTTTCTACGCACTCATCTACGCACTCATAAGGTGCGTACAAAGGACGGGTTGCAATAGGTCAACGCGAAGTCCAAGGCCATAAGTGTAAGTTCAATCTCTTATCTATATAGATTCTAGATTAGCATTTTTTGGTTATCATTGAATCATAGCTTAGTTAGTTTTTTTGGTAGGTTAGATTTTGGTACATTAGCTGTTTTGGAATATTACTTAGGATATCTGATATTGTAATTTGAGGAAATGTTGGTTTGGTAGTTATTTTGGTAGTAGATACAAATTATATCTATATTGGTTTCTATTTCAGGGTTTATTTAAATTTTGGTTTAGTTAGTTTACAGAGGAAACTCTGTCGAAGTTTTTACAAAATTTATTGTTTCATTGTTTAGGACGAATACAAGCGCCTCTATGCCGAACTTCCTGTTGATGCGCCTGATGAAAAGATTAACGACGCCTATTTTCAGGCCGTTAAAAATATCGAATCACAAGCGCCCAAGAAGAAGAAGCCCTCCAAGAGCGTGTATGGGGTTGGTGACGCGGCGGGAGTTTATTACGCAGATGTTGCGACGCCGCAGTCCCAATACCAGGCCGCTCCTCCCCCTAAACAAATGGTCAACGAGAGGCTCGATCATTTTCAGGGGTCTATTGACCGAGTTGAGGCCCGCCTCAACGAGCACATTTCAAATGAGGAGCAGACTTCACTCTTGGAGGAGCAACAACGTTTGAGGGAAGAGGTCAACCATTTGCTCAACTTTGTGCGCACCCTTTTCCGCGAAAATCCTCCTCCGCCTCCCTCGACCAGCTGAGCCCCTTGTATTTTTGTTTTTAATGTTAATTTTTATGGATTAAACATTGGTTTGTATAATACATTCTGACCATTTGTATATTTGTATATTTGTATTATTAATTTTTTTTCGTGCCTTTTATATTATCTTTGTTGCGTTTTTTGTTTCGTATGATCGATAATTTAGGTTGTGGATAAAATAATAAAACTGGTCAAATGTGGTCAATGACCACATTTGACCAGTTTTATTATTTTAATAATAAATTTTTACCGACTAAATTCCGACTATCACTTAGTAGGAATTTAGTCGGTACATACCAAAGTTACCGACCACCTGCCGACTACACATGTGTCAGAACGTGGTCGGAATCCAACGCCGCCAAAATTTTTTCAGCTTTTGGCTAAATTAAGGTTTGACTCTTCCGACTACTTTCCTACCATTCTTTGGTCGGAGGTTGGTCGGAAAATAAAAATAATTTTTAATTATTAAAAATTCAGAAAAATCAATTAAAACCATTTTTTAGATATACCGACTATTTACCTACTTAAAGCGTAGTCGGCGATCGATCAGTATTTTGCGACTAAATTCGTACAACATATTCTAGTCGGAATTGCGACTAAACACCTACCAAGTCAAAGTTAGTCGGAATTCCGACTGGATTTTCGACTATTTTTATTTACCGACCATTATGTGCCGACTAACTGAGGGTAGTCGGTATAGCCGTATACCGACTAAACAGCGACTATTTTGGTTAGTCGGAAATCTGCGTTTTTTTTTTGTAGTGTTAGTTATGATGTTTTATTTGGATTAAGCTTTTTGATTATTTTTTTTTGTTTATACATAAATAGCATGTCACTTTTCACTATTAGCGAATATTGTAAGATACCGTCTCACCATAAGACAAACTCATATAATTAACTTATTTCTTTAATTGATCGTTTTAAGATTATAAGGTTATACGTGATTATTCTATCACTATTCTATGACTATAAAAAATTATCACTGTAAAACTGTAAATAATTTCTTTAAGTAGGTCAAAGCGACTATTTTAAGATAATAAGTGTATATTGATTAGCCCAATATAAATAATTTTACCGTAAGACTGTCTCATTTGAGAATTTGGGTTTCATTGCATAAGACAATAAGTGAGCCCGAATTCAGATCCATTTTTAAACGTAGGATGCAAACCCAGATCCGGATCCGCGTGTATAGTTTGTCAAGACCCAAATTCGGATCCGGGGAGCCCACAGTTCCAGGATCGAATCCGAGTCCAAAACAGGTCCAAGCTTATTTTCGCGAGTTTGACTGAACTTTACTTCGTATTGCAATTACAATAGAGTTTCAGACTTTAAATAATGATAATAATGTACTCCTTCTGATTCTATTTAGTTGTCACATTTCCTTATTTTGCAAATTCATATTAATTGTCATATTTCTTTTTTTATCAATATTTTTTCTACCTAAATACCCCATGTTCATACAAGTTATGTCCAAAATACCCACACTTTTACTACTTACAATACCCCCACTACTACCTTAATATAATCATTTAAAATACCCCAACATACTCACTTTTTAATGGACTTCACACCACTCTTAATAACCGTGCCCAAACAAATGGAACATCTAAATAGAATTGAAGGGAGTATAAAGCAATATAAGGGACTTCCGCAAGTTCAATTATCCACTCTTGTTCTTGCTTTTAGCTGGTATATTGTAATTATGTATACTCTTTGGGCCAAAAATTGAAACAAATAAGTAATTTTAACAAAAAAATAAAAATAAAAAAGAGCTTCGGGTAAGCCTAATTCCAAAAATAAGCGTTTTTATGTCCGAGTCTAAGGTCAATTATGTTCGCCGTCACTAACAGCAAATAAAAAAATTGGTCAAAAAAGTCAAAATTGTTTGTTCACAATTTTTAACTGCGAACAAAAGAGAGACAATGTCATAATGTTAGATGAGACAAAAAAAATGAAAGTCATGTTTACTGCTAACAACATGTTTTCCAATTTTTTTGTCCCATCTAACGCTATGATATTGTCTCTCTTTTATTCACAGCTAATTACTGCATTTCTTCGCTCTAAGTAACTGCGAACATACATGGCCTTAGGCTCAAACATGAAGACGCTTATTTTTGGAATTAAGTTCAACCAAAGCTCATTTTTTTTCTTTTGTTAAAATTTCCTAGTTGTTTCAAATTTTCTCATGGGCTAAGGTCAGTGGAGTCTAAATTGACTTTTTGTTTTTGAAATTCGTAAATGACTAGTTGTTATTGATATATAGAAGTATCAAAATTAGAGGTGTTCAACGGGGTGGGTCGACTTAACAGGTCAAGGGTCGATCACATTTTAAAGGGTCATTAACGAGTCGGATCAATAATGGGGTGGGTCATTAACGGGCCTAGGTGTAAAGGGTCGGGTCGGGTCGTTTCGGGTCGGATAATATAAGTATCAATTGCGGAAAAACTGTACCACTTTTTTTTTGATATATTTTTAAATGATACTATTATATACATAAGTGGGTGTGGGTCGACCCAACGGACAATAAACTTTAATAAAAAAATTATTCTATAAACTTTTAAAAAAAGGGTCAAAGTGAGTCGAATTTAAATAGACTTAACCCGGCCCGCCTCATCTAACATTTGACATGACCCACCCCACCCCATCCCATCCCATTTAGATTTTGACCCGCCTTGCCACGATCCGACCGTTGAACACCTTTAATCAAAATTCAAGTGCATCCTTTCCCCAAAAAGAATGTCATTTCGTGATTTGTTTGGCTCAATTATGTTACGTTATAAAAAATAATACACAAACAGCTTGTCTCCTGAGAGACCGTCTCTTTGAAAGATGTTTCTCAGGCCTTATTCATCAAAACTTATTTTCTACTTTTACTTTATATTTTTTTTAATATATAATTAAAATAAGTTTATATATAAAAAAAAATTTAGGCCCACAAAATAAGTTTTCCGAGCCGTCACTCATGCGGCTCATACTACATAGTCGGCCATGCATCTTTGAGAACACTCTCTTAAAGCAAAGATTGAACCTTTAGTGTCAATATCTCTCAAATTTACTAATACAAGGATCGGAAGAAAAAACTCTGTTTTTAGAAGGGCTTTGTAATGGCCGGGCCAAAAATGGGTCGGGCCGAAAATGGCTATACTATAATTATAATGAAGCGGGCTATAAAAGGGCTTAATAAGGGCCAAAGAGAAGCCTTTGTAAATAGTATAATTAATGTATAATTTAAATATTATAAAAGACAATGTCAATGAGATTATTAATATTTTTCCAATCTAATTATTATAAATGATAATTTAATTGTTATAAATTGATAAATGGGGATTAAAATAATTTTTAGTGGTAAAAGTCCAGTCCATTTAAAGTCCATATTCATTTTAAAGGTCCCTTATCCGGCTCGACCCATATTTACTTAAGCTTGACCCGACCCTTATCCGACCCATTGATCACCGCTATATACAACTATCAACTATGGCACTATGTCGGAGCAAGTATCAACTCCCATGATATTGAAGATGACTTTAAGCACCTTGTAGTTCATGTATTGTCTTGCATACTTGAGAGTGGTTTGAAATGTACAATGAGAATTGGAATGCTAAGGTTTGGATCACTTGATGAAGTGATCATTATTGATGATTTGAAAGCTTTGGGCAAGGCATGACAAGGCTTGAACATGGCCAGGGAGCAATTAAAGAGGGCCTTGGGGTGTGCCTTGAACGAGGAAAGGCACTTCCCCCCGCTCGTTCGAGCGGTCTGGATAGTGGGCCAAATCTACATTTTTGATTTGCGGGACTTTTTTGGCTTGAGGAACAAGCTTCATGTCCTAGGGGTTCTAATATGTTATAGACTATATAAGAGAGTCTTAGAACATCATTAATTAGAAGTGGATAGCCTAATACATGTCCTAGGGATTTTTTTTGAACTTTACTTCGTATTGCAATTACAATAGAGTTTCAGACTTTAAATAATGATAATAATGTACTCCTTCCGATTCTATTTAGTTGTCACATTTTCTTATTTGGCAAATTCATATTAATTGTCACATTTCCTTTTTTTTTAATCTTTTTTCTTCCTAAATACCCCATGTTCACACAAGTTATGTCCAAAATACCCCCACATTTACTACTTTCAATACCCCCACTACCTCCTTATTATAATCATTTAAAATACCCCAACATACTCACTTTTTAATGGACTCAACCACTCTTAATAACCGTGCCCACGCAAATAGGACATCTAAATAGAATTGGAGGGAGTATAAAGCAAAATAAGGGACTTTGGCAAGTTCAATTATCCACTCTTGTTCTTGTTTTTAGTCGGTATATTGTATTATGTATACTCTTTGGGTGAAAAATTGAAACAAATAAGTAATTTAAAAAAAAAAAATTAAAAAAGAGTTTCGGTAAACTTAATTCCAAAAAGTAAGCATTTTCATGTCCGAGTTTAAGGTCAATTATGTTCGCAGTTACTAACAGTGAACAAAAAAAATTAGTGAAAAAAGTCAAAATTCTTTGTTCGCAGTTTTTAACTGCGAACAAAAAGAAGACAATGTCACAACATCAGATGAGACAAAAAAAATGAAAGTCATGTTTACTGTGAGCAACATGTTTTCCAATGTTTTGTCTCATCTAACGTTATGATGATCTCGATCTTTTATTCACAGCTAATAACTGCATTTCTTCGTTGTAAGTAACTGCGAACATACTTAACCTTAGACTCGGACATGAAGACGCTTATTTTTAAAATTAAGTTTAACCAAAGTTTTTTTTTTCTTTTGCTAAAAATACTTCATTGTTTCAAATTTTCTCTTGGGCTAAGGTCACTTGAGTCTAAATTGACTTTTTGTTTCTGAAATTCGTAAATGACCAACTGTTATTGTTATATAGAAGTATCAAAATTAGAGGTGTTTAATGGGGCCGGTTGACCCAATAGGTTAAGGGCCGATCACATTTTAATGGGTTATTAGCGGGTCAGGTTAATAATGGGGCGGGTCATTAACGGGCCTTGGTGTAAAGGGTCGGGTCGGGTCGGATAATATAAGTATCAATTGCCGAAAAAATTTACCATTTTTTAATATTTTTAAATGATACTATTATATATATAAGTGGGTGTGGGTCGACCCAACGGGCAATAAAGTTTAATAAAAAAAACTATTCTATGAACTTTTAAAAAAAAGGTCAAAGTGGGCCGAATTTAAATGGGCTTGGCCCGCCCTGCCCATTTAACATTCCATTTAAATTTTGACCTGTCTTACCCCGATCCAGCCCGTTGAACACCTCTAATTAGGGATGGTCATGGGGCGGGTCTGGAGCGGGTCCAACCAGACCCGGACACTTTTAATTTTTTGAGATCCAGACCCGGATCCGGACCTTAACTGTCCAAAATTTTCAGACTCAGACCCAGACCCTCCGAATCTGATGGGTCTATGGTCCTTAATGGGTCTAAACACCTTGTAGTTCATGTATTGTCTTGCATACTTGAGAGTATGAAATGTACAATGGAAATTGGTATGCTAAGGTTTGAATCACTTGATGAAGTGATCATTATTGATGATTTGGAAAGCTTTGGGCAAGGCATGACAAGGCTTGAACATGGCCAGGGAGAAATCAAAGAGGGCCTTGGGGTGTGCCTTGAACGAGGAACGGCACCTCGTCCGCTCGTTCAAGCGATCTGGACAATGGGCCAAATCTACGTTTTTGATTTGCGGGATTTTTTTGGCTTGGGGAACAAGCTTCATGTTCTAGGGCTTTTAATATGTTACAGACTATATAAAAGAGTCTTAGAACATCATTAGAATAGTGTAGAGAACCTGATACATAGAAACAACTACGGTTTGGCCAAGAGCGTTCTTTCTTTTGACCCTTGTATTAGTAAATTTGAGAGATATTGACACTAAAGGTTCAATCTTTACTTTAAGAGAGTGTTCTCAAAGATTGCGTGAGTTATCATTGATTTATTGTTGAGTATATTAATGATAGTAAAATTGATTCACAAATTCTTACTTGAAACTGTCTATACAATAGACGTCTCAAGTTTTGGGGCTGGCCCAATTTAAAAATTAAAAAAAAACTGATTGATGGTTTTGTAAGTTAAAAGGGGGATATGGGTTGGTCTTTTGAGAGACGTCTATACTATAGACGGTCTCTCAAGAGAGGACCTGTTATATATATTTAGTTTCTAAAGATATAAAGTTGTTAAAAGAAATTGTCAAGGAACCAACTTAACCAAAAACTTAAGCTGATGGTTGAGGCCCCAGAATATATGTTATATACTCTAACACGCCCCCTCACACGAGAGCTCTTTGAGCTAGAAGTGTGGTTGCAACACAGGCTCTCTTCATACCTAGTACTAAATATTCCACTTAAATGAGGGGTGGTTGAGATTCGAACCCATTACCTCTTGTCACGTTGGCTCTGATACCATGTCAAGTAACCAACTCAATTAAAAGCTTAAGCTGATGGTTGAGGCCCCAAAATATATGTTATATACTCTAACAGAAATATCATAATATTTGAAATTACACATCACCTTCACAAATGTTTTCAACTTTTGCTCAGTCTCAGAATACTCCCATAATGATAGGAACATTTTTTAGAAAATATCCGCAATGGCTCTGTTGAAATGATTATTTTTAGTTAATTAGTAGATTATTATAACTTTATAAAGCAATTTATGAACTGAATATGTTGCCTGTAATGTTTCTAACCGTATGAATGGCAGAACAAAGTGAACAAAATGACATTATTGTTTATAAAAATTAAGTAGTTTCATACATTTAATAAATAAATACAATATATATCTTGTATAACTTCTGGATTCCTCAAGTTGAATGCAAAAAGAAGAAGAAATTCAATGGTGGTTACTCAAAAACACGGTTGTGACAAGTTTTGTCACATGGGTAAGGGCAATCGATCTTCTGAAACGGTTTCCTGTCATAGAACCAATCGCCTAACGCCTTTGAAATCATCTGCAAAGATGAAGAATGTTAGATTATGCAACGTATCTTGGAATCAACAACTTAAGCTTTGGTTGAGTTGATTCATTAATATGGTATCAGAGTTAATATGATAAGACATCGCGAGTTCAAATTTAAGCACCCGTCATAATTATAGTGGAATAGTCATTGCCAGGTATGAGGAGAGCTCGTGTTTGCATCCACACTTCTAACCTAAAATGCTCTCGTGTTAGGGGTCGTGTTAGAGCATATAACATATCTTGGGCCTCAACCATCAGCTTAAGCTTTTGGTTGAATTGGTTCCATAACAAAGAATTCCATATTTCATACCAAAAATGTTAGGACTTCGGATGTTTTAATTCGTATTTTTAAGTAAGCATCAAGCTAGGTAAACCCTCTATGGTCGACGTGTTTGGGGATACGGACATATGGTCTAAAAATCATATATTAAATACGCATGATTCACTTAACTATATTTTTTTCTTAAATATTAGTAACCACCTGACTCTAGGACAAAATGAGCAACACATACAAGCAAAAAGGGAGACTCATACCGTGTTATCTAGCAAGGGAGCGTCATTTCTTAGCCATGTTTCTTGAGTTCCCGATTGGCAATGGCTATAGCAAGAGTTGATGTAGTAACCTCTAGAAGGCGAGTCACCTAAAGATGTCAATGCGTCTAGAAAATCTTGCCGAAAGCCTGAAACAATGTACATAATCCATTGTAAATAATCACACCGTATTATTCTAGTTCTATTCTCTTCGTATTCTTCTTGGACTAGATTTGGAAGACTTGCCGTGCATGGTTTGGAGCTGGGCGTTAGAACACTTGACTATATCAGCCTTGCAATCGTGCCATGTCCCATGGCGATCAGCAACACCCGGTGCCAAGATATTTTTTATCTGCGCCACTCAAATCATCAAATTATCGACTGATACTTCATCGTTTTGTTCTGAATTATCCTTGTCGGAACTTATCTCTATTCATCAAAACTTCCATAACCCACGTGTGAACTTGTTTTATTATAGTGAAAGAACATGGCTCAATAAGCTAACATGTAAACAATGTTATTCTTGTTTTAGATAGTTGCTAAATTTGCCAATCTAACACATGCTTAGGAGAAGACAAACCCAAACAAATTCAACAATTTCATGTATAAGACAACTGATCCTTTTTTGTTGATCAGAAAGTGTATGAGTTGCCTTCTAATTCTAGCATAAATCCATGTTCAATTAGCTCAGCATCAAAATTCACAAGTTTAGTACATTAATAGAATTAATTTCATAGATGATCACATCGAAAAGATGTGGCAGCAGTTAGAACATATAACATCCTCAACCATCAGCCTAAACTTTTGGTTGCGTTGGTACCATGACATGGTATCAGAGCCAACGAGTTCGAATCTCAACCACCTCTCATTTAAAATGGAATATTTAGCGCCAGGTATGTGAATGACTTGTGTTGTATCTAATCACTTCTATCCCCGAAGGGCTCTCGTGTGAGGTGGCGTGTTAGAGTATAGTATATATTCCGAGCCTCAACCATCAGACTCTAACAGTAGGGACATTAGAGAACATAGATTTTAAAATGTTTACGATCTATCAGTTGAACCTAGCTTGTAGCTATCGCAATCAAAACTCACACGACAGCCAGTACTATGAAATCGAAAGATATGAGCGAACCTGCCATGCATCATACGCTGCATTTAGTAGAAACAACGGAGTTTGGATTTCCCTTGCAGCATACTCAGGGAACAAGCACTGCAAAACGGTTTACAGTACAGTTGAGATATAAGATTTTCGCAGAAAACAAACATATTACGTTAAAATTTCGATTATACTCACAAGTTTCGGATCATATTTTGACGTGCACGATGGAGGCAGGTTTTTTGCTGATCCCTGACATGAACAAAAGCCACAGAATTTACATTAGACAAAACAAACAGCTAGAATGTTGAATTTATAAGAGGGATGCAGAGAATACATGTGTTGTAACAACATCAGCAAATATTTGTTGGATATGAGATGCTCCGGAGACATCTTTACTGTAAAAAACGACAAATTATGGTCGATATTCAGAACAAATCTCGGTAAATAGAAGAAGATTCTGATAGAATTTAGAAAATGTGCCTGGGCAACCCAAACAAGGAGGAGAAGAAGTAGTCTACTCATAAACCCAAGAAGGTTCACTACTAAAACCAATTGGTATTAGGAGTTACTCCTTGAGTATATACAGTGATGCATACTCTTCTCTTTCTCCGATGTGGGACAACTCACATGTGGGTAACACATGGGCACTTCAACAGATTCATTGACGGGTTTTCAAGATACATACGCGTTGATAAAGAAACCGGCATCAGAAAGACATTTCACTTTGGCACCGGAAGGCAGCAAAGCCCGGAAATTATCACATTGTAGAATGGCTCCTAGCCCACCAGCTGAGCACCCAGCAAACAGTGCCTGTAAATTGCAATTAGCAATATTCAAGTTTAGAAAGCGATCCATGATTTTGGGACGACTCGAAACAGAAATGTAGCCTGTTATTCAGGATCATACAGTATCAGCATTCTTCATCCCTTTAGCTAATAATTCATCCATGATTGCCCTCCAAAGCCTAGCTCCCCTGTAGTAAACTTTAGCATTCTGCATAGTTTAAATGCAACAAATTTACAAGAATTGTTATAAAGGACTTAATAAGTTCAATGGGCCATATATAGGTCGGTGCAGGCCGGACTTAGGAAAATATAGGCCGGGTTGAATAAGGGCCTTTTAAGCTTATTATGGCTTTACATGGGCTAGACTTTCACCGAGTTGGATAAGGGGCCCTTTGACATTTATGGGCGTTACATGGGCTAGACATTAAAAGCCTGACCCGTTCTTACTACTAAAAGTTATTGTAATACCTATTGATCAATTTAAAATAATTACATTATAGAAACATTAATAAATAAACCCCACATTGTTATCTATAATAATTAAATTATTCATCAATTATGTTATTTACAAAGTCCTGTTTTCGACCTTTATTTAGACCTTTTACAGTCCGGTCCATTTTAGTTATAGTAGAGCCCGTTTTCAACCTTACCCATTTTCAACCTGCCCGTTACAAAACCCTTCTAAAAAGTAAGGCTCAAAATGGGGGTCTAGCCCGTTGAACACCTCTAGTAACAAGTATTAATTTAAGTAAGTAAACATACGGGATCAACAGCTTCGACATCTCCAGTGAACGATGATCCATCACAGTATCGAATTTTAACTCGATTCCAGTTAAAAAAGTCTAGCAATTAGATCAAATAAATTTCAGAATTATCTCAAAATACAAGTGTTACAACAAAAAATATAATGTGCATTACCAGGATTGTACTTTGCTTGGTTACTTAGTATCCCTGAGAAAGTATATTGTGTTGTCATTAGCTTAGATGAGCCTAAACGAGTTTTCGTACGCTCAAAGCAAGTAGTCGCATTGTTACACCATGCTCCTCCCTAGACAAACCCAAAATTTTCCAACAATAAAATCTTGATGATGTAAATAAATTAATCAAACGAGTTCTGAAATACTCGCTACAAAACGATTTTTGATATTATTCATCGTTCAAGCTTATTTGATATATTGTGGTTAATGTGTAAGAATAATCATAGTCATGGCCGTTCCTAAGGCAAGGAGCACCGCCGCCCAGGGCCCAACATATTTAAGGGGCATAATTTCAGTGTAATATGTGAGTCTGTAGAAGATACTTTATTTTCAACATAAAGAATTCGTCAATATTATTTTTTTTCTAGTACTTATCAAAGATTAGAATCTATACAATACTGGGAGGACCTATATTTATTATTTTGCCTAGGAACTATACACAATGTCAAGAACGACACTAATCATAGTAAATGTGATCTTGTTTGAATCGTCATTGCATACTTTTATAATATAAACTTAGGGATGACAATTCAGTCCGAATCTGACCCTAGTCCGACTCGATCCAAGGAAAAAGTTATCCAACTCCGACTTTACAATCTGAGTCCGAGTTAGAAAATGACCGGAGTTGGACCTTATTAAAAATCCGACATTCCGACCCGACTCCTACCCTGAAGGAAATCCGACTTTGAATTTGACTTTTACTCTAATATATTGTTTCCTTCAAAACTCTAGACGTAACTAATTCAAGCTCTCGCTCATACTAATTGTAATTTTCGATTTTGAAAAACTACTTGGTACTTTAGTTTAGACTAATCAACCAAAATATGACAAATCATATCTAGAGAAATAAAATACACTAAATCAAAATATGAGAAAATTTTGTTATATTGTGGTAGTAGGACTATTTTTGTTGTTAAACTTGAATTTAAACTACATATTTTTTTTGTTAAATTGTATTTTGAAAAATATATTTTGTTAATTTAGTATGCTTTGAAATCATTAGTACAATATCACAACGATAAAAATTTGATAATAATTTGACTCCGCATCCGACTCTGTTGGAGGTCTGAAAGTTCGAGTTAGGGAAAACATGGAGTATACATAATCTGACTCCGAGTGGAGGTGGACTGAAAAAAAAAAGTTCGACTATTATATGGAGCAAAGTCGGAGTATGTATAATCCGAGTTGAGTCCGACCCATTGCCATCCTTATAAACTTTTTATAATTTGGAAAAAGTGTCGAGAGTAATCCATACTTTTTATGTTTTCATGTGAACAATACCTACTCTTGATTATTCATAAATAATTCGAACTTTTCACTGTATTTGCTCACAGCACCCCCTTCGTAAATTTGACCGGCTACAGCAGGTCGAAAGCTGATTTGAATGTATTCAACCAAATAACCTTCTTCTACCATTCAATTACACTTGTCAAAAAAACCCCAATTTCATTTCACCCCAAAATTCTAGGGTTCATCACAAAAACCCTAAATTTCCATTTCCTCACCATTTCACCCCCAAATTCAAAGAAGGAAGTTTGAATCTGGTTGTTTCCGTTGTTGTTCTTAATAAAAATGGTAAGCTTCTATTCTAATGGAGGTTTCGGTATTATTATCTGCTTAAATGTGCGAATTTTTGACACACTTGAAATGAAAACATTAATTTTTAGAAAGGTTCAATTCTGTTTTCTCTCTCCTAAACTTTGGTTTAACTATAGAGAAATAGGGAATAAAAGGGGGGAAGAAGATGGCAGCAATAAGAAGGAAGAGGACAGGTGATAAACGACTCTATCACTGTTGTAGCCGGTCAAATTTACGAAGAGAGTGTTGTGAGCAAATATAGTGAAAAGTTCGGATTATTCATGTATAGTCAAAAGTATGGGTTATTCACAGGAAAACGTAAAAAGTAGAGATTATTCTCGACAATTTTCCTTATAATTTTTAGGTGTGTACAGTTCAATATATAAATGATCAAAATAACACATTGGATTTCATCAAAAGTCAAATATAGCAAGTATAGTGAAACGGAAAAGTATTAAGCAAGACGTGATCTAGTCCATTTATTAAGGATAGTCGGATAATTAAGATTGCATGCATTCAACTCTAATATATGGTGTGAAAATTATCTCTAGTCAAATCGTTCACCACTAGTGAATATTATGCAATCGAAACGAATTTAAAATTATTTTCATTATCACTATATAAGACGGAATAAATAAAGATTAAATGTAAGATACTGATCCTACCAACCAATATTCAAAAAAAAAAAAAAAAAAAAAAAAAACACGTACCTCCATATGAATCAACCATTTGTTAAGACCAGAACCAGAGCCTTTGTCAAAATGGTAAGCTGGTGGACTTCCATCTAAGCAAACTGTAAAATTAATCATGACATATCTTTAATTAAATTGTGACTACACATCCATAATCAATTAATACAACTTAATCATATGTTGTTGTCAAAATAAATTACAAATTTTAGTGTGAGACTTTTAATATATATAATTTTTTATTGATCTATAATAAAATATATATTTATGTCGGATCTTAATAGATTCGTTTCAATATATATTTTCAAAATATCAACTTTTAAGAATTTTTAAAAACTCACGATTAAAATTGTTTGACTTTTAAATTTACTTTGGATTCTGTGAAAAAAATAAACGAAAAGAACAAATGAAAACAGAGGGCTTACTTGCTATTAATAGTGACATGTTCATTAACAGAGACATGTCACTATCAGTAGCAACTATAATCCAACGAACAAAATACTCCATAACATAAAATAATGCAAAAAAACACTTACCACCTCCTTTTGCTATTGCATCTTGAACAAAAGTTATCGGTACTTGAAAACCATTTACTCTTAACAACATTACAATACAAACTACAAACTCAAACCATTTTGAATAGCCCATCCTGCTTTAAAAAAAAGGTAAAAGAAAATTCATAATTAAACTTAAAAAAAAAAATGTGAGCTCAAATATGAATGAATTAAAGCTTCTATTACTGCTGATGATTCTGTATAATATGTAGATAATCAAATCAAATCAATTCGAAGACAATACAATAAATAATGTTAGAGTATATAACTTATCCCTGATCTGTTGGTAGCGGCGTGTTAGAGTATATAACTTATCCTTGGATATGGAGGTATGTGATTAGTGGGTTAAGAGGCGTATTAGAGTATATAATCTGTAACCTTTGATATGTGGGTGGGTTAGAAATCACGTTAGAGTATATAATTTATCCTGAAATTATGAGTTGTAATTTTGGCTCTGAGTTTTGATTTTGGCTCAATCAAAAGCGTAAGCTGATAAAGCCATGTGAGCTGATAAATAAGTAAATATGATGAATTTATAAGTAGAAAAGAAAAGGTACCTGATATGAGCTAGGATTGCTTGCTTAAAGAAATCACAAAAGAAAGTTCAATGGAATTTTTTTTTTTTTTTGAAGATCTTGCTGGTATTTGTAGTACTTACTTAAATATGAGGCTACTTGGAATAATAACAGAATTTAAAAAGTAAAAAGAAAAAAAGTGGTGATTGTTCTTTTCTTTACATAAAGTTAAATTAGCTATTGGTTTATAGCTGAGACAGGAATCAAAGCTATGGTACTTTAATAATTATATATTTTATGAAAATATAATATAATATATAAAATGGGAAAAGGTCAAAATATATGTTATAGAATTGTATGTTATTTGATTTACGAGTATTATTCATCGTTCGAGCTTATTTTATATATAATGACTAATGTGTAAGAAGAAATAAAGTCGAGTAAGATCTTGTTTGAATCGTCTAATTGCATACTTTCTTAATATTAAATTTTTATAATTTTTAGGTAAGTGTAATTTAAGATATTGATGATCAAAATTATATATTGGATTGCGTAAAAAGATGAAATGTAGCAAGTATAATGGAACGGAGGAAGTATAAGACAAGTGTATAATATTATCAAGATTAATGTTAGTAATGCTTTGAGAGAGAAATTTGATTAATATTTTTGACATATATTTAGAAGATAAAATATATTCATGTGAGATCTCGTTAGATTCGTCTTATACATACTTTTTTATTATGTGTATTTAGAAATATTGAGATTTAAAATTTGTTTTGAAAACTGTGCAAAAAGTAAACGAGAACAACAAAAAAGAAACGAGGGAGTATAATACTTCCTCCGTTCCATTTTACTTGCAACACTTACCGTTTTTGGAAGTTTCACATTACTTGCAACATTACTATTTTTGGCAAAAATATTCTACTTATTTTATCCTCACTTTATTCCTACCCCACTATCACCATCAATCATATATCATTTCATTAATTATTTAATATACCCACAAGTCACAACCACTATCTACTTATAATATTTTTTTTTATTTCTACCCCACATATCAATATCAATCATACATCATTCCTACTTTTAACATATTGATTTAATGGCCCTTAAAAAATATGTCAAACCCAATGGTGCAACTAAAATGGAACGAAGGAAATACAAAACTGGTTTACATTTGTTTGGATTTGGTTGTTTATGGTTAAAATAAGATAATGTATTTAGAAAGCTGACAGTTAAAATTCTTAATAATAGTAATAAGAGCATGTGACATCTCTAGATCAGTTTGATGTCCCTTTTTCTGTTTCTTTGATTCTCCTTAATCTAGCCATAGAGTTTATAAAGTTTACATTAAAAAAGCTTATTTCATTAATACTCTTTTTATTCTCTTTCATTTGAAAAGTTTAAATTGTTTTTATTATTTAGAATTATTCTATTTTAGTAATTAATAGAATTCAAAAGCTTATTTGATTTATACTCTAATTTATAGAAATTAATTTACATTTTAATTCCCAATGCATTTAATTTAAGCACACTCAATGAAATTTAATTATATTATTATACTTACACATTAGTTAATAGAATCTTTATTTTTTATATTATTTTAGTCAACTTCTCATAATATTTATGGTGTAATTTTTATTTATTTTGATTTCTTCTCATATTTCAAATAGGAAGAAAAAAACAAAGGGAGTACTTCTAATGTTTAGTTATCAATTTAATGTTATTTTTATAAATAAATAGTAAATAGAAGTAACATTTTTAGATGGATCATTTATATTTATTTTTCACAAATTCTTGTAAGAGACGGTCTCTATACATCTTTAATTTGGCTGGCACAAAAAGGAAAATATAGAGTACGTTTTTCGATAGGCATTAAGAATATTGTAAGTAAGCATTTACAATATTGTAAGTACATACAGACTTAAATACTTACTCGGTAGACATTAAGTATATATTGTAAGTAGGCTAAGTTTCTAGGTAGGTATTAAGAATATTGTATGTAGATATCATAAGTACTTTTTCGGTGGGCATTAAGTATATTGTAAATAGACATTAATGATAATGTAAGTAGGCATTAAGGATACAGTAAGTGGACATTAAGGTTTAATAGACTCGACCTATACGACGTCTCTCAAAGAATCGATCTCTCAGCATATCCACCGTTTATTTTTGTAAAACGGAGGTAGTAGATTGCATGATAGTGATGGTAGTAGATTACACACACAGACGTAGGAGCAGTAATATGCAAGGAATGACCTTAGGCAAAAATAACGACATCTTAACGAATACTTTTCCATACATTGAATTCTCATATAGTGAAAAATCTAAAAGGATAGGATTATTATTTTCCGTTTACATCATACTTTTATTAAGAGTAAATACTTTTATTTAATATCTTTTGAAAAAAAATGTCACACTAGTTGTTGAAGTAAAAAATCAAGAGAATATGTTTATCGTCAAAAGTAAGAAATAGATATACACTAATGGAGAAAAAAAAAAAAAATTACTCCTCTCATTTCGGGGGTAAATATTTATATGAAGCGAACGAAGGGTAAATATTTTCCTCTTTGCTTTTCTTTCATTTTATTCATATTATTTATATAATTTCACTTTTATTTTCCTTTAATCATTTACCCTTAATATAATATACCCTCACCCACAAGGCCATAAAGGCCTTAGTTATAGAAATGACTCATTTTCTTATTTGATCAAGTCACTTTAAATGTCTCTTATCTATTTTGATTGTGTTAACTTTATTAGTTTACATTTATTAAACTTAACATTTTCACACCTTTACACCTACTAACTTCACTTTACTCATATTAAAATTTAAAAACATTACACTTTTTTCTTTCATATCATCATATGTAGACTTATTTAACCTCCTCAAAAATGGAAAAAAGCCAAATAAAACATATTAAGTGGATAAGAGGGAGTAATAATAATTAACTAGTACTAATAACACCAATCATGCAAGCTAGTGGTATTTGGTAGTTGGAATTTCTTTCAATATATATTGATGTTTGTTTGACAAAGATAGCAAAACATGCATCGGTGCAGATTGAACAACATTTATTAATTTCAAAGCTCCAACCAGGGATGGTCATGGGGTGGGTCCAATTAGATTCGGACCTTGACCTTTTTAATTTTTAGAGATCTAGATCCGAATCCGGATCCTAAGGGTCCAAAATTTTTCAGATCCAAACTTAGACCCTCCGGATTTAATGGATCTAGGGTCCTTAAAGGGTCCTTAATAGATCCAAAAAAATTCTCTTTGATTTGTCAAATTAACATTTTGTAAGTCATTATATTTTTTCGTATATTTGTAAGAGAGTTATTATCGTATTTTCAAATATTCAATATCAATTTAACATCGAAAGCCGCATAGCGTCATCCATATACGCTTAAATTGTATTACAAACACTAGTTCGAACCCATAAAATAAGGGTAATTGGGTTCGCACTTAGCACTTAGCACTTAGCAAGTAGCATGCATATTATTTATATATATTATGATTATATGAAAAGAAAATAAGTGTTGGGGGTAGAAGACAAATAAAAATAGACAATTTAATATTTATAAGGGTCCAGGTAAGGGTCTAAGGGGCGGGTCTAGGGTCCGAATCTAAAACTCAAACCCGGACCCTCCAATTATTTTTTAGATCCAGATCCGACCCGAATCCGATGGATCTAATAAAATAAGACCCAGACCCTTAATAAAGGGGCAGATCCGGGACGGGCCAACAAGGTCCTTGACCCATGACCATCCCTAGCTCCAACTATAAATTCTCTTATGCTATGTTTGGGAAGCATGATTTCATTTGAAAATTTAGTATTGAATCAAATTTATTGTTTGGTGAATCAAAAATTTTGAAATTTGGATTTGGATCAAATTCCACCATTGCTTTCGAAATAGCTAAAGTTGAAAATTTGAGAATGACTATCCAAACCTTGTCATTCTCAAATTCTTCATTTATGATTTCATAATAAAAATCCATGATCTGAAATGAAATATTTATTCCCAAACGCCACATTATTGAACATTGTCACTTAATCATGAATAAACAAGATTGAATTTAGTTAAAATTATTCTCATTTGTTTTGTATTGTATAATTTGTTGTTTTTATTAAAAATCTTTCTTTTTAAGTCATAAATTTTGGACATAAATAATCTTGTTAATTCTCATTTTAATATTTTAATAATTCCTATAATTTTCATATATTTTCCACTAGCTTTATTGTAATATTTATATTGCTTATGATCCCCACGTGTTTTTCATTAACTTTATTAAAATATTTTTCAATAATTGTGTTTTTCATGTTTTCTTTAACTAAATTTGTGAAATTTAGTATTAAAGTTATTATTATTTATAGGTATTAGGTTCTCCACTTTTTATACAGAAAAAAATACTCGCCGATAGAGTCATTTATAAAAGCAAATGCATCTTATTTTATTTCAATTTGAAAAATAGTACTCTAAGATGATTTATTTAAAAGAAAAAAGAATTTATATTTTTCTTTACCTATGACTCTTAATATGAATAATCATATTATTTGTCAAAGTTTTAGCCATTTCTTAGAACCGATCTTGTGATCCATTACGTAAGTTACAATGGGTTTATGCCTACAAAGTGTAGTAAGAAAAAAAATACACCGAGTTGAATCAGTGGGGAGAATTTGTATTAATATCTAGTTTTTTTTATCTAACTTTTAATTTAATTATGTCAATTAGAGATATTAAAAATTTTATTAGTGCATTGACAAACTCATAAAAGATAAATAAGACGTTTGAAAAGAAACGGAACGAGTATTATAATTTCCTTTGTCTCTCTCAAAAATATTAATTAAATTTAATAACTCTCATTAAGGTAAAAACATAAAAAAAATAATTAAAAAAAAAAAAAAAAAAAAAAAAAAAAAAAAAAAAAAAACCGGAGTGATACTTTTCATGCCCAAATGGAATGGGATAATGAGGAAAGAAAAAGAGATGGATGAGGTGGTTGGACCGGGAAGATGAGACGACGAGAAATAATAAATTTGAATAAAGAAAAGGAGCACTAAGACTAAGACCAGTAGTAGAGCACTAGATCTACGCGTTTGTACCGACACAATCACGCAACAAGCAATAATTCGTGATCAATAACCGTGTGTAAATCATTACTAAAAGACAGAAATTATAATAACAAAAAAAATTAAAAAAATAAAATAAAATAACAAAACTTTTAACCTATCAAATTTTACCATATAAATATAATTTATTAATTTCACAAATAACCGTTATTTACAAAGACTTCCTCCGCAACAAATACCATCAATATCAATAATTTGATATCAATAATTTGTGAGGGTAAATCTTGCATCAATGATCAATCATCTATCTACTCTTTGTTCTACGCCGTCTTTAGACTCTTATTCCTTTCCTATTCTCACCGCACCCCTATTTAGCTTCATTTATATCTATTCGTACTTTAAACTTAATTTTATTTATTAGTACCTAATATTCAATTTATTAGTCTCATTTGGTTTTTCACATTTATCTTGTCGAGACACTATTTTAACCCTTAGTATTTTTAATTGTTTTTGATTAAAAATTATAAAAAGTAGATATTAATAATCTTTGTATTGAGACCAATCAAATAAGATCCCACATGACTATGTTTTAACTTAAAGATTAAGAATAAAATACAAATTAAGGACTAACTGGTAGAATAGGAGGCAGCATTTTAAATTATTTCATTTATGAAAAACTACATACAATAATCTAACTTTTTAATAATTTTCCTACACTAATCTCTTTTAATGAATAATCATGAATAATGTCACCTTTAAAGGGTGTTTTCCTAGGGTAACTTGGTAACTGGATGACTTGTTATAGCAAGTTTAATTATTTTAAAAAAAAAAAAGTAAATTAAAAAAAATGTAAAAAAATAATAAAAAAAATTTCTGATTTTTTTTTATCATTCATAATTTTTTATGCAAAATTTTATATTAATTTTGAGTTTATTTTTTGGTGAATCTATAACTATTACTAAAACAAAACACTGATTATGTCGTCACTTTTTAAAACTGCTTACGTGTCACTTCCTCAATGAAAATTTTCTCTCTTAAACTCAATGATGATGTCATTGCATTTATTACTAATGTTCATATCTTTTGACTTTTTTATTTTCTAATTATGACTATAATATTATCAATATTTATTGATTTTTTGCTTTTTAGATTATATTATTTAATATATTAGAAAATAATATACTTTATTTTATTTTATTTTAATTATTTATAAAATCTTGATAATGTTATTCATTAAATGAGTATAGGATGTTTTAAGCCATTAATTTTTAATTTTTTTTGTTTACAAAAAATATATAAAAAATTTAATAAAATCGTGCATCGCACGAGCATTATCTAGTTACTTACTATATAGCAAGTCATCGAGTTACCCAAGCTTACTCTAGGCAAATACCCCCTAAAGTTGTTCATGGTTAATCAATAGATGAGATTATTGTAGAAAAATCATGAAAATGGCTGGATTATTCTACGTAAGTTTTCCTTTAATTTATTATTTTCCTTTAATATTTTATTAATATTTATGATTCTCACATATTTTCCACTAATTTAATTTAACATTTCCGTATTATGTTTTTAGCATGTTATCACTAACTTTATTTAAATATTTTTAATATTTAAGGTCCTATATTTTTTTCAATAACTTTATTTTAATATTAATTAATTAATATTAATCATTCTCACTTTTTCTGCATTAAATTTATCATTCAATTAGATATACTTCTACAGTTTCTTTTCAAATGTCCCATTTACTTTTGGGTTATATAATTCATCAATCACTCTTATTTTATATTTTATTCTTAATTCAAGCATTAAAACATAGTTAACTGAGTTCTTGTATGATTCATCTCAACATAAGGTTTAATAATATCTAATTTTTATAATTTTTTTATTATACACAATTATTGCTATTTACGTATTGAACTGGTGAATTGACAAACGTGCAAAAAAAACAAATGTGACATTTGAAATGAAATACATGGAGCATATCCACAAATCAAAAGATTCTATTTTTTTAGATTTCGTAAACATTTCTTGCGGAAATAACTTTTAGAAAGAGAGGGAGTAATTTATAATATAACTAACGTCATTTTCACGGTATGAACTTCAATTATAAAAAAAAAGAAACTTTTTCCGTAATTTTTCATTACTAAATGATATGACCTTTTTGAATGGTAATGCTTGTAATGGACTTTGCGAAGAGGATAACATATACATAAAATATAAAATAAACATGATTATTAAAGTTGATAATAAACTTTTCTACTAAAATTTCATTAGCTTTTCATTAAAATTTCTGTCATTCAATATATTCCTAGTTGTTTGTATACGCAATTCAAAAACGAATAGAGAGTATTATGAGCACCTAACCACGTGGGCAGACGTGGTATGAGAAATTTGCACACCATATATGATAGGTAGATAATAGACATGAAAATTTTAAGTTGAATACGAATATGAATCATAGCGTCCACTTATGTTGTTATACTCGGTGTATCCCATTCATAGGAACTATGATCAGGGTTTGGAGAGGGAAGGAGAATGACAACTTATACCCATAAAGAAAGATGCGGAGAAAGAGTCCATCTGCTTGAGAAACACCCTTAGAAAAAGATGTTCCTGCAACCAAAAAAACCGAGTGAAGTTGAACCTACAAGCTTGTATCTTACTCCCTTAGGCCTTGTTTGGATTGAGGGAAATAGAGGGAAAAGAAAAGAAAAGATTTGGAGGGATAGAGAATCTCTTGTTTGAATAGCAAAAAAGGAGGGAGAAGATTTGGAGGGAAGGGAAAGTCTGTTCATTTTGTTAACATCCAAATCTCTCCATAAGAGGAAATATTTAGAAGGAAAAAGAAATTTCTTTCTTTCCCCTTCCCTTCCTTCCTATACAAACAATGAAGTATTTCCTTTTCTTTCCTTCATCTTCCTTTCATTCCCCTTCATTTCCTTTCTTTTCTCTCCTAATTTGCTATCCAAACATAGTGTAAGTTTCTTTTTGCTCTTCCCATTTACTTTTTGTACAGTTTTCAATGTAAATTTTAAACATCAATATGTTTAAATACATATAATAAAAAATTAAAAAGAATACATAACAAAAAAGAACTATACCGTACTCTTTGAATTGCATCAAACATGAATTGGTTTATTTTTATGAAAGTGGTAATAAATAAAGAGAGAGAATGAACTGTGTGGATGGAATTAAAAAAGAGTTAAGATATATGAATGAGATTAAAAGAAAGTGATAGGTCATTGTCCAAAAATAGAACTAATGCAAATTAAGTAGGACATACCAAAATGGAAAATGATGCATATTTATTGAGACGGACGGAGTATGCAGTAAGACTAATATAACGAGATCACATGGATATATTTTGTCTTCTAAATATGTCAAAAAAATTAATTAAATTTCTCTCCTCTTAAGGTGGAATATTACAAATAGAAAGAAAATTAGAGAACGAAAGGAGTACAACTCAAGCTTGACCATAATCATAAATTACAATAAACATAAATAAAACTACATAAAAATATAAATAAAAATAAAAACAAAACTAGGTAATCAATAAACAAACAAGTACATTTCAAAAAAATAAATAAATAAATAAAGAATGCAACAACATTAATATGAAAATAAATAATGTTAGATCCAAATGCTGGGGTTGTTTGCCCAACTAGCCAAAATTTAAGTTGCAACTGTCATCTCAATATTAACCTTCAAGAATTAAAAAAAAAAAGGTCAAAAAATGATATCTATAAAGTAAAATATACCAAGGTTAAGGTTTTTATACGTAGGGAAAATGATCAAATATGGAAGTATCTTTACAGGGTAATATGAAAGAATGCAAGGGAATCAAGGAGAGTATAATGTAGTGCTACTGTGTTAGGACTTGAAATTCTGCACCGATGGGGAGGTGATCGCTAGGATGTTGGTAGTTTGGCAGCCCGCCAGCCACAGACGGGCAATCTGCTCCGGGAAGTTCCAGGAAACTCACAGGTTTTAAGGAACCTGATGGCGAAAAGAAGATGTAATCTAAAGTATCTGTAAAATCAGGGGTGCAGTTGGTGAATGGAGGTTCTCCTCTTGTGTAGGCGTATACACTGCATAAAGGAATCGGCAATTCATCCGGACATTCGACTGAAGACTCCAAGGAAGAGTTTCCTGAAATTAGGTAGTTGTACACCTGAAAGACACAAAATGAATGCTTTAGTCTTTACTTAACCGATTGGTAATGCCGTTGACAAGGACTGACGGCTCAATGCCCATGGCCAAAAGAAGGAGGTAGCCAGTACTAGATGGTGGACCGGTGGTAATTAGAGGTGTTCAAAAAGACCTGGTGACCAAATATTAACCCGAACTTGGAACCGAACCTGACTTAACCCGACTTCAAAATGAATTTAAAATAATGTAAAAATTAATGTAGACACAAGAACCAATTTTCAACAGACCCGAAACACTTGAACCCGAACGAACACCTCTAGTGGTAATGGTATGGCGTTATACAAGTGACGTCAATGTCCATGATACTTGTCCACCCCCAAACATCCCTTGGTCTTCATAAGATCCAATTAACATACATTACTACGCAGGGAGATCGAGATATCAGGTTTGCTGTATATGCTGATTTATTCAGAGAATTCATGGATTATATCAATGCAAAGATAACAATATGCAGTAGATGTTATGAATATTACCTGATCTCCTGGGGTAGAGTTGAAGTCTCCGGTCACAATAACAGAAGGCATACATTCAAATTTTTCCAAGACAAGTGCTTTGAATTGGTCTAAACGCGACAGAAGATATTTAGCTTGAGCCAACTTAACATCAGCCAATTTTGGATCCCTGCATTAATTCGAATATTGAATATTTTCCAATTTATTTATCGGGAGTAAAAAAGTAAGAAGGTTGATCGAAGTACAGAATATAAGTGGCAAAGTCACTGAAAAACTCAACAAATGACATACCAATATAAATGTGTATTTGCAATAATGATTAGATCTTGTGAAAAATTCTTTAGTCTAAATGCAGCCATAGTTCCAACACAATCACGTTTTAGTCTAACGCGAGGATCATTAAGATCCCCATGGCTCTCTTTAGCACCTTTTTCTTTTGAACCTGAAATCAAAATCCGCCACAAAAGAAGCATACGAATAAATAAACCATTACAAAAGTTAATACCGATTTGTCGTGGGAAAATACTTATAAAGCACATACTGAAAGCTAAAGCATACTCGTTAAATGATAGATCTTTTATCATTCTCCATTAAATATAGAGATTGCGAGAACATTTGAGCGCCTAATCACATAAAACAGTTCTGCCTCTATTAACAACACTTCTCATAGTATGCTCTTTGAATTTAGAAGAACGATCAAAAGGTAATGAGAAAGAACGAAAATGAATCGGGTGAAACAAGGAGGTTAATGAGAGATATGAAGGGGTACTTTGAACCGAAATTCACAGGAGAAAGCTCAAGAAGAGAAACAAGTAGAAAAGACAAAGCTCTGCAGATTTTGAATATGTGCTTACCAACTTATCATCTCGTGTCAATTATTGCAGCTACCGTAGTCTATCTAACACAAAAGAGGAAGAATTTAGAAGATGAGTTCATAGAATGAGATTTGGGAGAATCGGACACTAAATCATTGTAAAGAACTCTACTAGATCCACTCTCATTTTCTTTCTAACCTAATTTCGTAAAGAACATCTTTCTTAACTTCCACCTCTCGAATTTTCCGGCATTCAAGGGACACGAAACTTCTAAAATCCATTTTGTCACCAGCGCTCACGGCAATTGTTGCTTTCAAGCTCATCAATCATCAAAAAAGAATTGCTTGTCCTGTCGTTATTGAGGTAACAATCGCAACGTCTCAGACGCAGCACCTCGTGGTCTTACGACACATTTAATGGACATCACAACGCGCGTTGTTAGCTTAAAAAACCACTTCTATCATAGTAATTCAAGTTTTCATTAACATATATTTTAGTTAAACATTATAATAGGCCTTTTAGAACCTGATACACTTACTGAAAAAGATAATGATGGCTAATATATTAAAATTACAGCTTATAATGTTTGTTACTCGATGGAATTAAATCACATATTACAATGGCAGCGACTAAATTGAACTCAATAAAGGGATCAATAATGTCGGTTGTAAGAACGTGCTATGAGTGTAAGGTCACATAAGCAACAAAAGTCTTTTGCCGTATGCATTTCCAGATATACCCAACAAACTAACATCAAGTGATAATATTCTCACTGTTGATCCAAAAATAACAGGTTACAGAGCCAGAACCAGCCAAAAAAATTCAAAATAAATAAAGTATTAAGTGATAAAGTGCCTGATAACACCTTGGTATTACAGTTGGCCCCAACAAATCCAGTGAAAATAATATTTACAAAAGAAAAACATGAGATGACATCTAACCAATGGCGAAACATTGTTAGGGCGGGTAGGGGCTTCGCCCCTCCGAGATTTTTGGCAATTTTTATTTAATATACAATTGTCATTTTATATTTTTATAATTCTAGCCCAACAAATAAAAGCAACACTGTTAAAGAAAGAGATTAATTGAACAAAATAAAAAAAATCTAATAAGTAATTAATAGAATATCAAATTAAGAATGAAATTATCATTTAACAACTGGATAAAAAAAAAAGCAATCGGGAGAAATCCATAAAATAAAAAATTAAGCTTACTATCCTCAATTGAAGAATAAAGGTTTGTTTTATATTTTTAACTGAATTTTCTTATCTTTATTTTAATAATTAGTTTGAATAAGTAAATACTTGAATCTTGAAAACTCATACAAATCAATTATGAAGATAGTAAAGAAAGGACTTCGTAACAAAATGAGCGATAATTTTCATACTAATAGTTTAGTAATATACCTTTAGAGACAAATAGCAAAAACATATAGTGTCAATGAGATTATAGATAATTTAAATGTTTTATGGCTAAAGAGCAGTCAACTTTTATTTTTAACTCCGCCCCCCTTAAAATTTTGTTCAAGTTTCGCCACTGCATCTAACTATGACAGAATAGAAATAATGAAAAGAAAATAAGAATGTTTACAAGAATTTCGAACTAAAGTATTGCAATATTATATAAAAAAATCAAAGCCCTAGCCACTAGGATTTTCAAATAAAAACTGGAAGTTACTTAAGAATATCAAGAGGGGATTTCATAATCAAGGAGGATCCAGAAAAAAAATAGCACCTTGGGTTCCCTCATCATCAGCAATTCCTCCTCCTATTGGAACGCCACTATTTATCACACTTGAGTTTGTTTCACTTTCAATAGTTTCCACAAGATCGTTATAGTCAATATTCTCTTGTAAGACCAGCTCTGCACTGAAAATAACCATGTCAATGGGCTGTGAATGAATTACATTATCAATGAGATGTCAAGTGGGTATATCATAACAGGAACAAAAGCAGCATAACAACGAGCGTACATCTCTATTCTGAAGTCACAGCGGACTGCTCAAAATGCAAGTCAATATTGTCTTAATTTTTACATGCTGCGATTCACTAGCAGTTTGGAGAAGGCCAAGCATACTATATCAACAAAAGGAATTTACTTTATGGTATAATCATTTTATTTGGTTAGTAAACACCATTTGTGTGCCAAAAGGAAAAGAGAGAAAATGTTGATACAATTGAGACCAATGCACGCATGCCAGAAGAGCACTACGCTATGGACAAGGCTAGCAGTTTAATCATGTAAAAATACATATCAGTGGATTCATGATTTCAGATTTACAAATCACAAATTAGTGGGCTCAAAGATCACTACCAGAAAACATGGAATGAGCATGTAGTTCAGTTATGCAAATGTCATTTTGCAACAGAATTCCGACCATCAAAGTGGGAAATTTCACCAAGTTCATAGTGCAAAAACAAGACCGCATCATTACGTATCAGCCACATTCGAAAGCTTTTCAAAGTTACCGAAACGGTATTTCTCGCATTGTAAAGGCGTAACATAACCAGCTCAAAACATGATTGAATTTAAGTATCTTTACAAAATTGAATTGCTTCGATATTGCTTCAAAAGGCTGCCAGTCAACTACTCCCTCTATCCCAAAGAAACAGTCCCAAGTACAAATGGGACGAATATCAAGAAAAGTAAATAAAAGAGGTAAAAAGGAGTATATTTTATGGGAAAGAGGGAGAAATCTGTGGAATGAGATTAAAATGTAAGTTAAATGTGTGGATGAGAATTATTGAAAGAGTAAGGGTGATGGCCAAAAATAGAAATGTGGCAAGTTCAATGGGACAACTTAAAAAGGAAAATAAGTCAAATTCTTTGGAACAGAGGGAGTAAGAACTTAAACTATGCACAAAAAAAATCAGAAGCAATGATAGCTTAATATCTTTGTAAGAACTAGAGCTGCTCATTCCATTTTTGGGTATGATTATTTCAGTTTGGGGTACACAAAGGACTTAGTCTCTCCGCAAAGTCGAATACAAAATACAATTTCGGTCAATTCAGGTTTGATCAGGTCAATTTGGACATTAATAGTTAGCAAAAATAAAGGATTCATATAAACATTGTGTACCAGGTCTGCCTATAGAAGATTCCACAACCATCGCGCTTTTGACCGCTCCTCGTGACATAGATGCTTGAGTATCCCTGGCTTTCCAAATTTTCTTTGTAAAAGCTATCGTACTCATCCAACTCCTGGTTTGACCATAATAATACACACATGAACATGGGGTATATAAAATAAAACATAGGCAGCTTCAAAGCGCATCAGATATAGGAGATGAAAAGTGAACTTATTTGTTACCAGCCTCAACTTACAAGCTAAAATACCTGTAAGCAGAGAAAGTCAACATCTAGAGCTCTAAGAGCGGCTAAAACAGCTTCTGAACGAGCCTTCCATCTGCAAAACCAAACCAACCTTGAGTCAAAAGTTACAACTAGAAATAACCTTTATGAGGCTTCTTCATCACCTTCACGTAAATAGAACAATGCAAGAATGGTGTTTGCTCAAGCTACCAACTCTATCTCTCACTCTCTCTCTCTATGGCACTCCCTCAAACACCAATTGTTCTAGCCTTTTCCATTATGCAGATAACAGGGTAAAATGTTAATTTAACGGTTATTATATAATATAATAAGCTCTTTTGTTTGTCAGGAAATCTGAATTGATAACCATTACTGACTTAAAAGTCAATAACAAGACATGATTCATGAGCAATCACTTTCGCTTAATAAACAATATTCTCTTTATTATTAGGTAATGTTCACAAGTATTAATAATTTGCAATCAATAATTATTATCAACTAGGAACTTTTCAATGCAAGATTCATCAATTATAGTCTATGGATATTCTTAATATTAGTGTATACTTTCTCATACATTATTTATGTACTCACCTGGCGTACATTTCTTTGATATAACCTACCGAAGTATTTCCTAAAAACAAAATTCTTAGCCCTTATCCACATCAATTAAAAAACATGAACACTTTTTTTTCATAATCATGCAATAAACTAGTAACCATTTGTTGTCACATCAGATGGATAGCTTCCATTGCAGATCAAGATTAAAATTTGCATAAAATGTTAATATCTTATTAACTTATAAGAAGCTTGTTCTCATCCAATTCAATCAGAAAACTCAATACAAAATATTCAATAAATATTGCAAATATAAAATAATTATAAGTTGTCGAGAGGCTTGTTCACTCACAAAAGATATACAAAAACTTAATACAAAATACTCAATAATTAGATCCCTTTTCTCTCCCTACTACACACTTATTTATAGAATTTACTCTCTTTTGAGCACTCCTACAAAGCACAAACTTGCTTCTAACAAAGTAATTAATGCTCTTCGTCTGTAGCCACTCCTAACAAAATAATGATGATCTTCTGTTTATACCCTATTTTTGGCAAGATCATTACACTACTATCCACTACACTTCTATCTATACCCCAAAGGTAAAAACCAGTGATACCACGCTCGCAAAAATCAGTAAGCAACATTCATTCCTAACCTTGACTATAACCACCAACGTAGCACCACCACTGGATATGTTGGACACAAAATCTCCACCTTCACTTTCTCTTTTACTCCTTGGGGTTCTCAAACACCACAAAAAGTCGGCATGTACTACAAGAACACTAATGATTCGACTACCATTGTAATCTCCAATAACCTGGATAAATCACCATCAAGACTGCAAATGCATTATGCACCTTTTGCTTTCCTACTCGGTTGGCAATCCTCCACCATGAGATGTTGGTTGTCACACCCTAACCACAACAAAATCACCTCCTCTACTATCCCTTTATCTTTAGTTCAGACTAATTTTTGGTCACTACGCGAAACGATCAAGAACTTGTTCCATTTTTGAAGTGTTTACTACCTCACTTTAGCGTACCTAAAATAAGCTTGGTCTAAATAATTATGCTTTGATGGTAATTAGTATTTAGTGGTTGATAATAGTTCTCTTCTTCAAGTATTCAACTCTAATTTATTCTTATCATATCTTCATTAACATATTTTAAACTAAGTTGAATCGTGATGAAGTTTTGGGAGTCATAGTCGTTTAAATACTGATAGTCTTGACTCTTGATTTCCAATGAGATCTAGGCAACAACAATGGCACCAATCTTACTCATTTTGTAGAAGATGAGAAATATATGAAAAGAAAGAAAAGATAGAATGAAGACATGCACATATAATGAACCAAATATGCATGGCACACATGGTTCAAGTTTAGGAGAAGAAGATATGGATCAAGGTGATGATGATACACAGCTTAGAAATCAACACATTCATCAAATTCCCCAAGAAACAACAACAAACAGTCAAAGTGAACCACCACGAATTTCGTTTGAGCAGCCCACCTTGCGGGCATCTTCACGAATTAATCTGAGCACCTTTGGGGACACCAAGGGCAAATCTAGAATCTCTATACATGGGTCTTACTATCAAGACCCCAAGACCACCTCCAATGAGCACAAGAGAACCACTAAAAATGGAGGTGAAGGTAGAACAGTCGCCATTTCTGCTGTCAAAACAGTCGGGCATTTTGAACGACCAGGCCACCTTGAGGGCTTCACCAAAAGCTGCTCCAATCAAAGTAAAGGACACCAAAGGACGTTTTGGAATCTCTACACTTGGTACTTTCCATAGTACCCTAAGAGTCCCCCATAGACACGCGCAAGAAGACCTCCAAAACAGCGGCTGAAGGTCCCCTACTCGCAAGATGTTGCTGTCAGACTTTATGAGTATTAGTTTCTGATTTTTTTCATTAAAAACGTGCATATGTTTATCACGTGATGTTTTTAATGTTTTCCTTATGTTGGGCTTACTTGTTTAAAGCCTTAACCACCTTTAGGAAGTCTCTTAGCCTATAAATAAGAGACATATTACATTGTAAAGCTTAGTTTTCAGATTTTTTTCAAATAATAAACATTTTTGTTTTTCTTCAAAACTTTGTGGTTTTGTAGATTGAATGTTAGTCATACATTCCACTTCTTGAATTTGTTAGTCACACAAATTCAAGAGCCCATTGCACACTACAGGGTAGTCATCCCTTGAGTGGCAAAACTCGTTTCCCCAAAGACACAAGCCAAGATACAAAGAGCCTTGTCAACCAGAAATTCAAGAATTGAGTTCTTGAAGGATTATTGCTGCGCCTGTTTTGAGACTCGAATTGAACATCACTTTCTGACTTTCTCATCATCAATTGAAGGCAAATTAAAGAGTGCCATACCCCCTTTAATTTGGTGCATATAATTTTACAAATCAGATAAAATACTTGCAAGCTTTCAAGAGACTTGAGCTCTCTCAAATGCGTTAGAAAAACTCAATACCAAACCTTTGATAATCGAATCCTTTTCTCATACCACTATACACTTAGGGAAAGCCTAGAATCCTTGAAAAAACTATGGGAAATATTGTGAAGCAGAAAATTTTACAAGCATATTAATTACTCCCTCCGTCCCATTTAATTTGCAGCATTTTCCATTTTGGTCCGTCCACTTAATTTGCATTATTTTTTATTTTTGGACTATGGCCCACCACTTTCTTTTAATCTCATCCATACATTTTAACTATCTTTTTATTTCAACCACACATTTCATTCTCTCTCTTCATTCATTACCATTATCTACCTTTTTCTTAAAAATAAACTACTTTCTCTTTGCTTCAAATTATATGGGACGGAGTAGTAATTAATTAGGATGTTCAAAAATCATCTACCTTATCTCCTCTCTTCTTCAGAGCTTCTCAAAGAATACCCACAATTTTAGAGTAGGGAAAGAAAGTTAAACAAATTGCAATAATTATTTTATTGATTTTGATTGGTTAGTGAATTTCCATTAGTGCACACCATAATGGTAACAACTTAACAAATAGAATGGAGCAAGGAGAAATCCCACAATTCATAGTTTCAAGAAATCGAAACCAACTACTGAACTAATTGGTATATTTATTGTGATTGGAGAGTCAAAATCCATAATGGTACAGCTTTACATATTACTCTGCCAATGTTGAATATTTTTGGAGAAGAATGAGCTTTCATGGTATGGAGAAAAAAACTAGTGTTTGTTCATTGGTGAAGGAGGACATAGGAGAATGTTGGTGAAGGACGACAATGAAAGACGACTGTGAAGGAGGACACACTGTTGGTATAAAAGGATGTCTCATGACATTGAAGAAAAGCCATTTTTCTTAGGGAAAATTTGCCCAAGGATACTCTAGGTAAAGAGAGATTACTCATATAAATATTTATTGTGATCCAAGCATGCAAAACTCTAGATATTTTAGCTTTACTTTTTTCTCATGTCCTTACATCAAGAATTTTCTCTCATTATTTATTGGAAAAATTACTAGGAATAATACAATCTTTTGCTTATTTTCCTACAATAATACCAACTTTTGATTAACCATAAATAATACCAACTTTGGGAGGTGTTTCCCTAAATTATACCTAACACGTTCAAAATCAAACTATAGGAGATTATATTACAAAAAAAAAAAATTGGAAAATTAGTTAATAAACTAAAGTTGGTATTATTCTAGGAAAAGAACCCCCTAAGTTGTTCATGGTTAATTAATACTTGGTATTATTGTAAGGAAATTAACGAAAGGTTATATTATTCACGATAATTTTTCCTTATTCTTTTCAATGCTTCTTTCTAACAAAGTAACTAAATGTCTTCTTTATGAAGTAACAAAATTTTGATGATTGTCCCATAATTCCCTTCCTTCAGGTTGTCTATTAAAAAGCGTTTATGTATAATGATAGGAATAGACCATATAAAAGCAAGGAAGAATATAATTCAAAAGAGGTATAGAAGAAAAAAAATGAACAAGCTGAAATTTAGAATACCTGAGACAAGGTCTTGGGGAGTGAGGGAAATAGGAACTTTTCACAAACACCTTCAAATGAATTTGAAAAGTTTGAAACATTAAGACAAAGTTAAAAAAAATGTAACATGCAAGTGTGTGATAAATTAGCAAATTGGTGAGATTTGAAATTTAACATAATCACATCCGTTTCAATCATATAGGTATCAACCAACTAAATTTCGATACAATTTTTTGAAATTCTGCAAGCATTACTTGATGATTATTTAAATCTACACAAGAAGACTCAAGGAAGTTCCAAAAAAAAGATATGTCCATATTTGCAACTTAACAATGACAAATTAAGCACGAAACAAAATGCAAACTTACCCTAACTAATAGTGAAATATCAAAAGTCTCACGGAATGAAAAGGGGTGAAGGAGAAATTGAATGTTTAAAAACTTTTACAACGCATAGGGGCCATAGCAAAAGTAATAGTACTGAGCCCAAGTAATATAAAGTTTAAAACATATATTAGAAAAACGAAGAAATAGATGAAAAATTTATTAAAACAACATTTTTTTGATCCTTTCCTCGATATACAAGACATAATGTACATCAAACAAAAATTAATTACAAAGCTTTTGTAAGGGGAATTTTGAAAAAAATTGGGATTATAGTTGTTTAGAAAAACATCATATCTTTAGTCTCTTGGGAACTAGGGTGGGGAAGTTCAATTGAATGTAGGACTTCATAGCACCAATAGCTCTACAGTTGGTTTTAGATATTTTTGACAAGTTTTCATTGAAATCAAGGAAAAGTTCTATAAAAAGGTAGGTTTTCAATCAAATTCCTCTAGAATGTCCTTACTTATAGTCCAGCAAGCAAGATTATTGTAATATAGATTGATTTAGTTAATAGTCCTCAATTTAAAGTATGCTACATCCTACTCCCCCAACCTCCTCTTTTTCCCCCAAAAAACATGTTATTCTTTTAGGCAAAAGATCTAAAAGAATAAGCAGAACTGCACCATGCATATAGCAGACTTTCCTATACAATTTTCCATGTATTTGGTGCAAAATACTAATTAAAAGTCTGAAGCGTATATCTACCTGTGCCAGTATGTTATACGAAACAACACTGAATCTGTATGCTGCAGTAAAAGAGTTCAGCATTTCTAGTCAGCCACCAATCACAAAACTTTGACAGATTAAAAGATAAAAAAACAGACTTGGAATTGCTTAAACACATTCATCGCCTGTTCTCGCATATAAACAGGCACGACAATTAGCAATTGCAACCAGCCATGACATGGTTTACGACGAATTAGACGCTTACAACCAACAAGAACAGACAGCAGTTTAAGGTAAGAAAATTAGCAAGGAAAATAAAGGCAGAAAGACAGATGACAATGTTCAAGCTAACTACAACAAAAATAGATCATACTTTTTCATATTACACAATGTAAACTTCAAGGAGTAACAAGTAACAATGCAAGTCAACAACTTGATAATTTCTTTACTAGCTTTTGAGGATGATATCATTCTAGCATTGATGATTGACTCACACAAGGGTGATGGGGTAGAGATATCGAATCGATTAAAAAGCAACAAGGTTGATCAACATAACATTCTAGTAATTTTTACCTCCAACAATTATAAATCCTACAAAACACAACCCTATCTTTCTCAACCAATCACACGATTCTGTCAACTTACTATCTATTAAAAATCGAGGGAGGATTGTACAATCCTACATAGTTCATGTTAGAGTATATAATATATCATGGGGCTTCAACCATTAGCTTAAACTTTTGGTTGAATTGGTTTTTTGACATGGCATCAGAAGCCAGCGTAACAAGAGGTCACGGGTTGGAATCTCCACGACCCTCAGTTAAAGTGGAATACTCAGCGCATGTGCGCATCCACACCTCTAGCCCGATGGGCTCTCGTGTGAGGGGATGTTAGAGTATATAACATATCCCGGTCCATCCATAATACCATTACAAAGACTTTTGTGCTCGATGAGGTCACACAATATTTCAAATTAGAATCCAATTTGAGAAAACATTTCAAATATAAGCAGAAACAAACCTTCAGAGCTACTAATTGAAGTTATTTGACTTTGCTCCACGGGAATAAACTTAGGACGCCATGGTTTAACTTCCACAGACATTGTAGCAAAACAAACTCTACAATTAAAAAAACAACAAATGTGGATGTACAAATTAACAATGTTTACTAAGAGTATAAATGCAAAACAAATTCATTATAATAAGAAATTTAAAGTACCCAACAACTACTGAAAAGTGTAAATTCATCCAAGTACAGCAAGAACCATTGTAGATTAACCCCATATAGGTTGATTAACATCAAAATTAAACCCGACCCATGATATATTACAGCCTAAATCCAAAAGGGTAAGCAAATCAAAACATAAGGAATAGTAATTAGTAGTTATTACCTTTGAGGGAAGGAAAGCGGCAAACGAGGAAACAAAGAGAGGGTTCTAAACATGAGAATGATTTGAATGAATTGAGTTTATCAATTAATAGTTTTGAATTATCCAAGTCTGAATCTCAACCAAGGCTGATTTACTGTTGCCAGTAAGCGTTCTAAGCCTCTTGTAGGCCGTTGGCGGCTGAGTCACACAGGTCGGTTCCAGATTTAGTACCCAAATTCACTCAATTTTCTTGACTATTGTCGACCCATTCTCTAGCTGATATTCATATTTTTATAATTTGTTAAGTTGAGTAAATTAATTCATATGGTGAACGTGTTTTACAATCACACCGTCTCATATAATAATTTGAATTTTTTTTTATGAATAGATTAACAATAAATAAATTAGCCAAAAGCACAATTTAGACCAAAAAATGTTGCATGAGTTCGAGTTAAACCAATAGTCACACTTGCATTAGTCCCCTCTACTATAAATTCTAAGTTTTGATCTTTCCATTAGGAAAATTTTTATACTCTATGTACCTATTTGGGTAGAGATCGATTTCTGATTTGACATAGTTAAAATTGGTGATCAAATTTGTCCACTAGTATCTAGCCTTGTCCACTATGGCTAATGGGCTTATTGAAGTCCGTAGGTAGTGGGGAGACTGAAAAGTAATCCCACAGGTAGTAGTGAGACTGTAAAGCATCGTTAGTAGGATCCGTCGGAGCGAGTTTCAAATACTTTCCCTTGGGAGTAATACCCAACTTCTCATAACTTACCCTCACATAAATAAGTGAAGATGATCAAAACAAAATTAAAAACAAGGTATGCAAAAATAAAAATAAAAAATAAAAATAAAGGGTAAGAGGGAATTTAGGGAACATAGTTTTTTCCAGGTAATAGAACAATCTGACTGACGCCAAAACTACGTCTTGTCTTACTGCCCCTGCATGAGCTAGTTAGTTGGCGAGGAAGCTCTCCTTTCTTCATCCCTCTGATGTTCTATGGAAATACAATCTCCCCTCGAGAAAAGTGCTTTATCTTTTCCCAAGGGTGATATTTATGGTGCGCTACCTTTTTCCAGTACATAGAAGGCTGGTAGCAAAAAAGACGACCTTTCGATTCAGGCACCCTGACCCAGATGGTCTTGTCTAAGTAATTTTTCAAAATTTTCAAGTCAGGGTAGACATCAAGTGTTTGGGGATGGAGGTGTTAAAGGACTTGTTCCTGATTATGTCCAATATGAACATGAACATGAATAACCTCAAGGTCAAAGGGCAAAGCCATATACTCACATGTCTAGATGAAGGACGTGATTTTTTGTGTAGCCTTGGGTGCCATCTGATTCAGGCTCATCTTGCAGTGGCACATAATCAGCTCGAAGAGTGGGTAAAGAGGGATGCCTAGCTCATACTGAAAATGGAATATATTCACTAGTGAGACCATTTCTTCTGGGTCATTGATCATCATCATCATCATCCTATACAATATATCTCGTTCATAGAAAACTATGAACAGGATCTGGAAAGGGAAGGACGGCGGTAACTCATACCCATTAAGGAGAGCACGGCCAAAAGGAGTCCCCCGACTCGAGAAAGATGAAAAGACGTTCCTAGCACGTGAGAGATAATTAAAATGCATATAGATAAAATAAGTAAAAACAATAATAAAGCTAAAAAACAATAGTGTTAAGAAAACATAGACAACGAGAAAAAAGCAAGAGACAATGAACACCAAAAAGAGCTCTACGTAGAAATCAATAGTCTAGAACTTGGATATGTCGCCTCCAACTACCCCTATCCCTAGTCAAGTCCTCAAAGAGGTTTAACGCATGCAAGTCAACTTTTTATTTGCTCATTCCAAGTTCTCCTAGGTCTTTCTCGACTCCTCTTACCCTCTACTATAATCCTTTCGAACCTCCTCACAGGGGCGTCGAAAGTCTTTCTCTATACATGCCCAAACCACCTCAATCTATTCTCGCGCATTTTTCAAGAAATAGGGGCAACCCCTAGTTTGACTCTAAACTCTTGGTTCCTAATTCTATTCATCAATGTTTGCCCGCACATCCACCTTAGCATACGCATTTCTGTGACTTCCATCTTATATATGTTCAAAAATCTTCTTTACGGGCCAACATTCTGTCCCATATAACAAAGCAGGTCTAATAGCCACCCGTTAAATTTCCCTTTTAACTTACTTGGGAAATTCCGATCACATAGCACCGCGGTGGCTGCTCGCTACTTGAGCCAACCCGTCTGGATACGATGGTTCACATCTCTGTCAATCTCACCATCCCTTTGAATGATCAATCCCAAATACTTGTACTTGGTCGTGCACTTAACAATTTCTTCACCAATAGACACCTCTGGCTCACCTACTGGTGATGTCCCGCTAAAATCATAATGCAAGTACGCCGTCTTCGTACGGCTAATGCGCAACCCTTTACCTTTTAAAACTTCCCTCCAGTCATTCAACTTATTACTAAGATCCTCTTTAGTTTCTGCTACTAGCACAATATCGTCCGCAAATAGCATACACCACGGTACTGTCTCCGGATAAATTTAGAAATCTCATCCATAATGACCGCAAAAATAAAAGGACTTAGAGTCGATCCCTGATGTAGTCCTACTTTAACCGGAAAAGGCTCTATTAACCCCACTAGTGTCTAAATGCTAGTAGAAGCTTTATCATACATATCCCTTATAACATCAATATACACTGCAGAAATACCTCTAGCCTTAAGGCTATCCCAGATGACGCGTCCTGGTATATATGCTACCGTACGCTTTCTCTAAGTCAATCAACACCATATGCAAATCCTTCTTCTGCTCCCTATATTTTTCCATGAGTCTCCTCAAAACATGAATTACTTCAATGGTTGACCTTCCTGGCATAAAGCCGAATTGGTTCTCTCTAATCACTATTTATTGTCTCATTCTCCTCTCTATCACTCTTTTTCACAATTTCATAGTGTGGTTCAGAAGTTTGATACCTCTATAGTTCCCAAATATTTGCGCATTGCCTTTGTTTTTAAACAAAGGTATAAGTGTGCTGCTCCTCCATTCTTCTGGCATCTTATATGTTCTCAGGATGACATTAAAGAGGTTAGTCAGCCAACGAATGCCTTCTTCACCTAAACCCCTCCACACCTCAATCGGGATGTTATCTAGCCCGACTGCCTTTGTTCTCCCCATCTTTTTGAGGGCCTCTTTTACTTCCTCGACAGTAATATCACTCGTTGACCCATGGACTAGTGGTCTTTGCACGCCAAATGTTAGATTATCGTCCTCCTTTGACCCCCCTGACTCATTGAGCAGAAGTGAGAAATATTGACGCCATCTGGTTTTGATGTCCTCTTGTCTTAGGAGAACTCGTCCTCCCTCGTCTTTGATGTATTTCACTGCCTCTAAATCTTGCTGCTGCCTGGACCTAGGCCTAGCCAGCTTGAAAATATCCTTCTCCCCCTCTTTGGTATCAAGCTTCTGATAAAAGTCCTCATAAGCACGATTGTTTGCCTCTGCTACCGCTTTCGTTGCCGCCCGCATTGTTTCTTTGTAGCACTCTCTCTTTCAATCCTATCCTCCCCCTCCGTGCATGTCATAAGTTCTCTAAATCTCTTGTTTTTGTCCTTTATCTTCTCCTCCACCTCGTCATTCCACCACCACGTCTCTTTGAACACTTTTGGCTTACCCAACGACACCCTGTGCTCGATCTTCTTCTCTACAATTTTTTTCCTCATCCTAAAAACCAGTACTAAAAGCCTGTGTTAGGTAGGCATCTCTGTACCCAATACTACTTTACAATCCAAGCATGAGGCCCGATCTCTGTACCATTTCTTCTGGTCAATATAGCATTTATCCTCCAACACGAATAGTGACCTAAATCGTGATCCCTGTCCTTCAACCAGGAGGCATTTAACTTACAGTTTTTGTTCTTTGAATGTTCAATATGAATGACCTCAAAAGACTTACCTTCTAAACCATCAAGATTCTACATTTCAATAGGTATCTCCACCTATGATGCTCCCAAACAAACTGTTCGAAAAAATAAAGAGTGTTACCATAATCCTACCAATCCCTTCGAGCCTCATGAAAAAGCGCGTTGACCTAAGAGGCCAATGCAAATGAAACGGACCCTCATCGACGAGCCATTAGTAAAATCCATAAGCCAATTCCCTATCAGTTGTAGTGGAAATCTTTTCTTTAGCCATTTTTTATCAAGAAATGTGAAGAGCTTATGATGTGAAACAAAATATGTTGGAAAGGATGATTAGAAAGATGATAAACTTTCGTGAGAAAAAAAATAGAAATCTTGAATGTAAAGAAGTAGTAAGGATTCTTACAAATGAAGAATGAGGGTGAGTTGAGCTTTAAAAAGGATTGATAGACTATCCATATCAACAAAATGCTTCTTCTTTTCAAGGGAGCTCATTTGCTAAGAACTCTACAGTTAAGTGTGCTTGTTGGGGAAAAATCTTAGGATGAGTGACCACCTAGGAAGTTTCTCGGGTGTGCACGAGTGAGGCCAAAGTTTATTGAAAGGACTTATGTTGGTATGTGGGGTCAGTCTACAGCCTCAATTGGTAGGCAACAACTATCTGATGGGGCGAGAGTGTTACAAGTGGTACCAAGGTAACCTTGCAATTGTGGTTGATAGTGTGTTCAGTGTTGCTAGTGGGGAAAAAGATATTAATACTAAGGTGCAATGAGGATGTTGCATTCTTAAGTGGTGATGACTAGTGAGTGTGATACCCCAAAATGAGCTTTAAAAAAGAATGACTCATATCAACAAGGTGCATCTTCTTTTCAAGTGAGTATATTTTTAAAAACTCCGCAGTTAAGCTGACTGGGGGGGGGGGGGGGATCTTAGGATGGGTGACCTCCTAGAACATTTTTGGGGTATGCATGAGCATAATTATCAGAATCCCGATTCTGATCTACGATTCTACGATCTTACGATCCAAAAATAGGCGACCGATCCGGATAGCAGGTAGGATCTTAATGTGGTAGAATCGTGCGATCCTACTTAGCTCAATAATTTAGGTGGTAGGATCATAACACGATTCTACGATCCTACAGTCCAATGATCCGATTCTATATGGATAGTTGCAATCATAAAATATTTTCATATAACATAGATTCAACTAAGTGTAATTGAAAATTTTAAATAATTATATCAATACTTTTTATAAAATTCAAATTTTTCTTGATTTGCTGTTTAAAAATGATTATTAAAAGTATATTTTTTAAAATCTTAAGAGAATAAGTTAAATTAGGTTAGACTTACACCTTAAAACTTAAAAGATAACAAACATAATTGATAATTAATAATCCAAACCCCAATAACGCATATTTGTAGGATCACATGATCCTACTATCTGATTCTACCGATTTCTATCCTAACCCCTAACGATCCTAGATAGAATCCCGATCCTAATAACTTTGTGCACGAGTGAGACCAAAGTGCACTGAAAGAACTTGTGTTGCTTTATGGTGCCAGTCTATAGCCTTCATGGATAGACAAGGTGGTCTAATGAAGCCGAAACATAATAGATAAACGCAAGTGGATTGAAAGAATTGGATTTGTGATAAGTCATTTAACGGGAAATGCCTCGTATAAGACAAGGGTTTATACTAAACAAGGTCCTTCCAAACGGGTTTGTTCCAAACAAGGACCTTCTGGGCGAGACTTATTTTAGACAATGTTATCCCAAACACTCCCGCCCTAAAGGGTTTGTCCTAGAAGCGATTCCTCCAAGCAGACCCATATATCTTGTACCACAATTTAAAGGTACATTGTAACACCCAAATTCCCTCCCGTCCTTTACGGTTTTGGTTTCAGAGGAAATTCGGGTGTTACATACATGGGGTATATTGTATGTATCTAGAATTGGATCCCATGTACTCATTTAGTATATTCATTGACTTGAGCATCAAAGGCAGTCCTTGGAGTTGAAGTTCATGCCCTATAACGTGTGTTACTTATGAAGACTTGGTTGCCAGAGTGATCTAACTGAAAAAAAATGTGATATAACAAAGACAAATCTCTAAACCAACAATCACTCTTTTAATCCTATTCACACTAACCTTGTTAATGTTTATTAATTGTATCTAGTCGAAATTAGGAACAAATTTAAACCTTATAATTCAAATATATTAGTGTCTTTTGGACTAATATGATGCGATTTCAAAAGAAAATTGAGAGTATTTAATGAAGTTTATTGTGAACCTATATATAACTTATTAGCCTGAAAAATTTTAAATTTATTTCTTCCATGGAATCGGTAACACTCATAGCCCTTAATAATATGTCATTGCCACCCATTTATGTTTCATTGTATTAACCAATTACAACACTGATAAAACAACTTCTATAAAGTGGTGTAATCTTATAGGAGCTAAGTAAGGGAGTACTCCATCTATTACCATGAATTACCAACACTTTTTATTTTCATCTATCCATTTAACTTAACAATTTTTCTTTATAAAAATACCTCCATCACCATCTTTAATTATCTCTTCTCATTTTTCTCTCTTCTTTGATATCATCTAAACAATTTCAATACTCTTATCATTTTCTTAATAATTATTGTTCCTGTCAAGGACTGGATTAATCATCACACTTAATAGGAAATTAAGAGTCTCTTTTAAGCCCATTAATGGTAATGGGCTACTGGTATTATCTAGTATACCTTGAACTATTTAACGTGCACAAGTAGCAAATAAGGGCCGAAGAGGGGTTCTCTAGGGGATCTCCTTCGACGATTAAGCTAGTATGTGGTTAACAAAGTTTGCCTAACCTTTTTATAAAAGTGCACAGTGGCATTTTGCTCTAACAGAAGAAGACTTAGGGCTTGTTTATGGATGTGAGATCCTTTTGTGGAAGTATGAATGAATAGATAAATGTTAACGTACCTTACGGGTTGCGGCCATGTATGGAGCTGTGTATATATAGTCTAGGTCTTTGGAAAGGTGTTCCTAAACCCTAGTTATCAGGATCAGACAAGATTACTTTTAGAATCTTCCTTGGGATCACATAAGGGACCATTGAGATCATATGTAGTACTTTTGGGGAGCTTATTGATTGGCTGATTATCACCTACAACTACCTTTTTATCGCCTTGTTGTAAATGTGGTTAGCATAGTACAAGGTTGATAATCTTCTTCCATTTCAATTGCAATTCTGCCATTCCAAACTCATCCTGATTCGTTGATTCCTTCCCCAGGTAAGTTATTCTTTGTCTCTAAAATTTGATTTACTTCACTTAATTTGGACGATTAATATTAAAAGAAAGACAAATTTCAAAGATTGAACACATGATATTAATTTGGAAGACGAAGGAATAAGACGAAAAAGAACTGTTAATCGTTCAAAATTAGAAACTAGATGAGATTTTATACAAAAAAGTCACGTTTCATGTGAGATGAGAAAATATAATATTAGATGAAAAATGTTAATAGGTAGTCTTTGACAAAAAAAAAAATAAATTTTATAGGTAGTTTTTGACAAAAAAAATATTCTAGATAAATTTTGACAAAATAACATTTTTTTAGATAGTTTCTAACAATTTTCTCAAAAAAACCTTTAATTTATTTAGGAAAAATTACTTAGAATAATCCAACCTATTAAAAACTATGAATAATCCCAACTTTGAGGGGTACTTTCCTTGAGTAAACCCCGATGACTTAGTATAACAAGTTTTATGTTTTAAAAAAAATATAAATTGAAATAAAAAGCCAAAAAAAATTTAAAAAATGTTAAAAAAAAGTTCTTATAATTGAAATAAAAAGTCAAAAAAAAATTAAAAAATGTTAAAAAGAGTTCTTATTTTTTTTATTATTCAGATTTTTTTTATAAAAAATTTCAAATCTTTTTACTAATTTTACATTAAATATCAATTTACTGTTTTAGTAAATTACTAATTATAGCAAGTGATTGAGTTACTCAAGTTTACTCTAACCAAATGCTCTTAAGGGGTCGCTTGGATTGAGAGTAAATATTTAAGGTAGTAAAAAAAGTCAAACTAATGTAACAAAGGTAATTAGAAATGCAGATGAAGTTATTGAAATAATTGTGATAGAAGTAGAATAGGTGTAGATTAAAAATGATGAATAGAAAAAGAGTTTGATTTCACTCATTTGGAGATAAAGAATTCTTCCACCTCCTCCTATGGTAAATTTATACCCAAAATAAGAAAACTTATTGCTATTTTCTTTATTTTTTCATTACCTTTTAATTCATTCTTCCACCTCTCCAACAATCAAATTCCTTTAATCATCTACCTAACTAACCTTAAATTCCTACTTTGACTTTTATTACCCCTTAAACATTTACTCTCAATTCAAGCGACCCCTATTAAAATTATTCATGATTAATCAATACGTAAAATTATCGTAGAACAATCATGAAAATTTAAATTATTCTGTATAATTTTTCCATTTATTTATTATCAAATAGAATGCACAAATTCTTACTTAAGACCGTCTTTTGTAAAGACGGCTCTGAAAAGCCCAGTCCATTCTACATATATATTGTTATAACTCTAAATATGGATTTAGACTGGACTTTTAAAAGTCGTCTTTACAAAAGACGGTCTCTCAAAAGAGCACCCGGATAGAATGGGTTGTTCCATTAGCTTCCACTTTGGTCCTCTCACTCCCTCATCTCACTATCCAATCAACCCACACCATGTTTTGCAGAACTATCAAAATAAATAAACACAAAAAAGGAGCCCACCCCAAATTAAAACGCCCATTAGCCATTATCAAATCCCAACTTCCAGACTCTTCCTTCTTTATAAATGCCAATGGAACACCCATTACAACACCCCGCACTGGTAATCAACCCGTAAGGCGACATCCACCATCCGAACCAACACCAACACCAGCACCAGCACCAGCACACAGATAGTAGTATTAAACATCGATGGCCGGACAATCTCGAAAATGGGTAATATTAATAGCGACAATATGGTTGCAAGCATTTACCGGCACTAATTTTGATTTCTCGGCGTATTCATCGGAAATGAAGGCGTTATTAGGGATCAGTCAAGTGCAACTAAATTACTTAGCTGTTGCGTCGGATTTAGGGAAAGTGTTCGGTTGGTCATCTGGATTGGCGTTGATGTATTTGCCTTTTGTGGGTTGTTACGTTTATAGCTGCTTTTATGGGTTTGGTTGGTTATGGTATTCAATGGCTTGTTATCCGTGGCTTATTTTCTCCCCCGTATTTTGTGGTATGTGATCTTCCTCCTTTCCTCTGCTTTCTTAAATTCGAATTTAGTTTTATGATAGCGTCTCACGATTAGATAATCTTAGAACAACAACTTCATAGGCTAAAAGTGTTTATCATTTGGCTATTTATTCCAAATATAGGCATGTCTGCAGTGGCGGAGCCACGTTAGAGCACCCGGGGTCACGTGCCCCTAGGCGTTTTTTTTTAAAAATATTTAACGTAGACTTTTCTATTGGTAAGAGTAAAAGTATAAAATTAATATTGAAGTCTTTTGATATAAACACTCCCTCATTTTAGTAATTTTGTCTAATTTATTTATTTTATCTCATTTTTTTAATTAGGTTAGTTGATTTAATTTGTTCCATTTCTTTTTGTGGTATGTCGTATTTAAAATTTTAACAAATAAGAGTAAAATAGTTGTTAATTTTGCAAATAAAACTCTGCCGAAATCCCGTTCATTAGTTGGTGCCCCTTAGGACTCCAGACCCTGAATCCGCCACTGCATGTCTGATGGTGAGACTAACTCATACAAGAATTTGTGAGTTTATAGTTAGGCCTAACGGTTAGTTTGTAACATAATCACCCAATTACCATGTGGGTTCACTCGTGTGCACATATTCATGCGGCATCCACATATAGGCTTATAAACTTTCGAGATCGAGTAATGAGTGTTAAGATTTACGTAGACACTTGATGTTCAATATTTTCCAAAATTATAGAAGTGTGAATTTAGGGGATTATATGCAAATTTAGGAGAGTATAAAATTTTCCTATTTCAACAAATTTATTATCATTTATAAATGAGATATTGATTGATGGATATTGCCAAAAATTAAGTATAGTTAGTAATGAGTTAGATTATTAGAATATTTAATGAAAAAAATATAGTAAGTAAAAATGGTGATACTATATTTAAAAATAGAATCTGATAAATTTAAAGGATTAGATTAAAATAAAAAATAAAACAAATTTATTATACCAAATAGTACTTCCAAATCTTTAGTGCATTTAGGGTAACGTCTGCGTACTACTTGTGTGTCCTATTTAATTTGGTACACATGTTCAAGCTTTAATATATCTAATTTAATAGGATTAAAATTAACAAAATTTAATATCAATAATCTTTATATTGAAAGGAATCAAATAAAATTTCATTTAGCTATATTTTTAATTCATAAATTTAGAATAAAATGCAAATTAATTAAGACAATTAATAAAAAAAGTGTCAAATATATAGGACACTATGACTGGTACGAATAGAGTTTTTTTTTATTGATTATGGAAAGAGGATAGTTAGGTAATAATTCAACACAAGGTCTTTCTTAAAATGTGATACTTGCTCTTTAATTGAGATAAAACTCGATGCTCGAGAGAAAGGAGTATTTATTACACACATAATGTTGTATGTGGACTAACTAATCCAACTAATACAAATTATAAAAATATAGGCTCCTTAGTTTGATATTATTTCACTAAGAAACATTCCCTCATGATAGTAGTTTTAATTACAACTACAGTTATTATATTTATTGTTTTACTTTATGCAGATTGATATTATGATGAAATGTAAGTGTTTAGGACTCACAAGTGATAAATAATTTAGTGAGGTATCTTAGACACTTCCTCCTCAAACTAAGTTGCATATCATTAATCAATAAACATTACATTTAATAATTCAACTCTCCACAGCTTGAGAATAGGCTCTCAAGATAATGATCACACCTTTAATGGAGATCGATCACTCTATAATACACTCATACAATATAGAAGAAACTCTCTTAGTGTTAACCTAATTGCCTCAATGTATTAGCCTTTCTCTTGATTTCTTTAGTCTGCTTTACTCTGATTTAAGCCTTTATATAGCCTCAATACATTAGCGAAACCCTAGGACAAGTTACTACTTGTTCTCCAAGCAAAGCCCACAAAATAAATGATGCGTGTTTGGAATCTGCACTGGCCGCCCGAACCAGCAAGAGGCCCACTCGAACGAGCTCCTTGTCCAGGCAGTTACTGTCTGTAGCGATCCTTTGCCTTGTTCGAGGCAACCTTCCCCAATGCCTTGCCTCATTCAAGGCAAGATCGAATATTCATGTGAAGCTTCTTCTTGCTTGATCAAAACCTCCCTCGTCTTTCCCAATGCACCCATTTTGCTCCAAATCGATCACTTCAAGAAGTGATCCAAACACCAATCTATCATATCCCATTGCGTACACATCACTCTCCTCCAATGTTCATGCCAAAGAGTGGGCAATGAGATGATCAAAATCATCCCTCACACAAGTAGCTTTAGCACTTACACTAACACATAATTATTTAGTTCATTATCTTATTTTTGTAACATTTAACATAATTTTTTTTTCCAATTTATGCTAGAACTGAATTGGAGAAAAAGATTAAAATAAGTAGTGAAAAGAATGTCTTGATTAGCCGAAGAGATAACGTGATAAGAAATAATGAAATGTCATTATTGAAATAATGGGGAACTTAATTGGATTCTTGATTACCCATTAGTAAAATCTTCGCAAAAGTGATATATAAGACCTTGATTATAATACCATGATAGTAATAGAACACTAAATGAATTTTAAATACTAGAATTCTGAGTAATTAGCGTGTATCTACAAGTAATATAAAAATCAACAAATAGAAGTAGAGATAGAGAGTAATAGCTATTGAGATTTTCGAGCTTACCTACAAATCGCTCTGCTATGAGACCGTCTTAGTATGAGATGTTCTTATATTATTAGCTTAATTTTGTAATTGTTAATGTTAAAACTGTAAGTGATCGCTTTAACACCAAACTGTAAGTGATCGTTTTAACACCAAAGTTTAATGAATCAGCCTAATAAAGACAATTTCATATGAGATCGCTTATTTAATAATTTGTGTAAAATTTATTTTATACAACAAATCTCCAGTGAGACGGGCGCATACGTATGACCACTCACATGTCCAACCTATAATTTTAAAGTTGTCATTTTAAAGCTTGAATTGGACATTTTAGACCTTGAAATAGGCATTTTAAGTATTGAATTTGACAAACTTTAAACCTTTAGAATATACTTCTAAGTCTTGCAATGAATATTTTACAGTTGGAGTATGTAAGTAAATCCTGTTCATAGTTTTTTATGGTCGGGATACACTGGTTATGATGATGATGATGAGTATGTAAGTAAAATATAAAATTAAAGGTTGGAGTATGCAATTTAAGAGTTAGAATTGACATTTTAAGTGGTGAAATAGGTGTTCTAAGAGTTGACGTCAATAGTTAAAAATTAAATTAAGCCTCTGAAGAAGGAAGAATGAGCCATAGAGTAGGGGTTTAAGTTTTAAATTTGGCTTTTCAAGTTTTAAAATAGGTATTTTAAGGCTTAAATTCAATAAGTATATTATTTTTTGATCGCACGCGTGAACGCGTGCATACAAATTTTCGTGTATTCCATAAAATATGGCAAGAGGCTGAGACAAAGTATTGTGGGCCTTATCTAGGCATGGTCCAGCATGACTCATTTTTGTGTGAGCTTTAGCTTAGAGCTTGCAAAAATTGAGAACCTTACAATCTACTAGCTTTTAATTAATTTGATTAATTTATTATTTTTTTTAAATGAAAAACGCATTTTTATAGTTATTAATTCAGTTATCACTAGATTGGGCCACATTCTAAACCAGAAGACACCTTGCTTAATTCAAATCACTTGGGGACAAATTAGGTCCGGGTCTTATATCCAAGTACGTAAATTGGAGATGAGTATTCGATTTTTTTATTAGAGGCTCACGTTAATTTACGATTCAATGACTCCTTTTTGTGTTTTATTTTTCAAATGGGAATTGGTCTAGCTTCAATAAGAATATGCATTATTTTTTTTAGAACTTTAGATTCAATTAAGTATATTTATAAATCGAGTTTATGGAGTAATAGTAGGACACTTTTACGGTTTATTTTTGTGGCCTACTTTTTTGTTCGGCCTGTGAAATGTTTGATTCTATAATGATAGTATTATTACAAGAGTAGCAAAGAGTTAGTGGTTTAATAATTAATGATAAAGAAAGACGTGATACTTCATAGGATTAGAGGTTTAAGTTTTCTTCGCAATAAATTTTATTGTTTGTTTTTGGTATAGATGCCGATGTAAATAAGCCCAACAACCAAGACTGTTCGGTAACCCTTAACTTTAACTTTTTGGCTTGGCCTACTATGATGGGTATATATGTTGAATTTCATAGCCAAAAGTCCATGATTCTGGAGCTATCTTTTTCTAGCCTGTCATGTACTACATGGAATTATGCTCACTTTTTAAAAAGGTTTTGAACATGATTGTGATAAAGTTTTTGATCAATTCAAACATGAGTTACTAGACCTAAGACTCGAGTCTCTGCTTCTTTCTCCTTAGCATCATGATTTGATAAATGATTCTCATGTGATCTATTGGCCATAGAAAGCAGTGTCTCCACTTGATCATTTTCCATTGTAACATCCTTGCATGAAGGTGCTCATTTAGTGACCATTTTCTTTTGATTGCCAATATGGGAAAATACAACAACGGTACCCTGAGTTTTGGCACTTTATCAATAGTATCCCTAAGTTTTTTTTATTATCAATAGCGTTTTACAACTGTAACCTTTTGAACTTTTTCCGTCAAAAATCGTCCAAAACCGTTAACTTTTTTTCTTTTTCTTTTATTTTTCAATTCAAAACATGGAAGAAAGTGAACAGTTTTGAATGATTTTGGACGGAAAAAGTTAAAAAGGTTAAGATGTAAAACGCTCAATAATACAAGGGTACCATTGATAATAAAAAAACTTAGAAATACCATTGATAAAGTGTTTCCGTCAAAAATTAATAGCAAAGTTGCAATTAAAAGCAAAACTCAAACTTTCGATTTTTAGAAAGTAATATTAGTAGAAGATTATGTGTCTTGAAAAACCTTGATGTATAAATGATTCTAAACATATTCATAATTATATTTGACAGGTATTTCTCCTATGCTTATTAGCAGGATGCAGCATCTGCTGGTTCAACACTGTATGTTTTGTCCTCTGCATTAAAAACTTTCCTGCAAATCGCGCTCTTGCACTCTCCCTTACAGTAAGTTTCAATGGTGTAAGTGCCGCGCTCTACACCTTAGCAGCTAACGCAATCAACCCATCTTCACATTCCCTCTACCTTTTCTTAAATGCTGTTGTTCCCTTATTAACTTCCCTTGTTGGATTGATCCCAATTCTAAGACAACCCGAACTTGAACCTCTTCCACCTGATGCTGTCCAAAGGGACTCCTTCATTTTCTGCTTCCTTAACATTTGGGCTATCATGACAGGCTTTTACCTTCTTTTCCTTTCTTCGTCTACTAATGATAGTATGACATCTTCACGCCTTCTCTTTGGAGGTGCGATTTTCCTGCTTTTCTTCCCTCTATGCATTCCTGGCATTGTCTATGCTCGGGAATGGTTCAAACAGATTCACTCAAGCTTCCACATTAATGGGTCAAGTTTTCTTTTGATTGATGACGATGATCTAGAGCTTCATAAGGAAATGTCAATTCGAGAGGGTAGTTATGTTAGTGGTAGTATTTCTTTCCCCGAAAATTGGGATCCCAATCATATTACTAGATCCTCTTATAGCTTCAGTGCAAATACCGAAGGAAAAAGTGAAATTTCGTGTGGGGCATTGATCAAAAAAGATCAATTGGTTATGCTCGGGGAAGAACATTCAGCATCAGATCTTGTTCGTAGGGTGGATTTCTGGCTTTACTATATTGCTTACTTTTGTGGAGGTACAATTGGGTTGGTTTATAGTAATAACTTAGGACAGATTGCTCAGTCTCTTGGGCAGAGTTCTAGCACAACAACTCTCATAACTCTCTATTCATCGTTTTCATTCTTTGGCCGTTTACTTTCAGCTACACCGGATTACATTCGTGCGTAAGTCATTCATGTTTTTGAATGATATATATCAGATTCAAAATCGTCTTTCGAATGGTTGAAGTTAACTAATGGAAGATGAAATCTATACTTTGTGCAGGAAACTGTACTTCGCGAGGACAGGATGGCTAACAATTGCGCTCATACCAACCCCAATTGCTTTTTTCCTGCTGACAGGATCAGGAAGTGCACTGGCACTCCAAGCAGGAACAGCACTGATAGGACTTAGCTCGGGTTTCATATTCGCAGCAGCTGTCTCCATAACATCTGAGCTTTTCGGGCCTTTAAGTGTAGGAGTCAACCACAATATCTTGATCACAAACATCCCTATCGGTTCTTTACTTTACGGTTTCTTAGCTGCAGTCGTTTATGATTCAAATGCTGGATATACATCTAAAGGGATCTCAATGGTTACTGATACTGTGGTTTGTATGGGGAGAAACTGCTATTTTGGGACCTTTGTGTGGTGGGGATGCATCTCCATTGTTGGGCTGTTTTCGTGCTTTCTTTTGTTATTGCGAACTAGGCATGCTTATCAACGGTTTGAACGTGATCGAATTTCGTATCAATTGGATTAGAAAGACCAGAGATGGATTGCAGCAGGAGATATACACATTGAGTTATCTGCTGATATTGTATATGTTTTGGGGGGAGAAATAATCGGTCGTCGAGTTTGCATAACGTTGACATGATACTGCTGGATGTTAGATGCGCAAAGCGGAATTTCATGAAACATTTTCTTAACATCTAATCTAATATCGCATGCATATTATAAATATGCATTATCAAATATAGAAGAATATCATAACATTGAAACGTGTCATCCACGTTATATAGTCGAGTATGTACTTCACTGAATGGAGAAGAATGAACGTTAATCAACGTTCCTTTATTATTGGTTCACTAAGTATTGATTGATCGCAACGCATACTAGTACGGAATAAGTAATCGTCTTATTACTTCTCATTCCAGGGTGTAGAAATGGTGGTTGTAGAGAATGCAATTTTGTTATGGAAAATGACAATGCACATGACGTAATAAATGATGGTATAAGCAAATGCATCTTATATACATAAAGCTTATGTCACTTCATTTGTATATTTCTTAATTAACATAATGAAGATAAATGCACTTTTATATGTATTAGTTAAGTTCCAAGTAATACGATGAGAATGAATGTCTTTTCATATGTTTTACTTTGCAGTACACTACAATATGATAGCAATAAGCATTAGGGATCACAATTCGACCCTAGTCCGATTTGATCCGAGAAAAATAATTCGATTCGTGTCCGAGGAAAAAGTCATCCGACTCCAACTCCGACTTTACGATCCGAGTTCGAGTTAGAGACGGACCGGAGTTGGACCTTAATAAGAATCCGACACTCCGACCCGACTCTGAAGGGAATCCGACTTTGAATTTGATTTTTACACCAATATTTTGTTTCTTTTAAAACTCTAGACGTGACTAATTCATGCTCTCTCTCATACTAATTGTAATTTTCGATTTTGAAAAATTAATTGGTATTTAGATTAATCAATCAGAATACTAAAAATCAGATCAAGAGAAATAAAATACGACAAAGCAAAATGTGAGAAAATTTTGTTAAGTTGTAGTAGTAGGACTATTTCTCTTGTTAAACTTGAATTAAAGTACATTTTTTTTTGTTAAATTGTATTTGAAAAATATATTTTGTTAATTTTGTATGCTTTAAAATCATTAGTACAATATCACAACGATATTGTTTGATAATAATTCGACTCCGTTGGAGGTCCGAGAGTCCGAGTCGGGGCAAACTTGAGTATGCATAATCCGACTCCGAGTGAAGGTGGACTTAAAAAAATTAGACTATTATATTTATTGATTGATCCTTATATTTTTATTGATTGATCCTTATATTTGTGACCATATAGGACCTCATTACAACTAGGACTAAATTATAGAATTAGTAAACAAATCAAACATGGTATCTAGTAAAACACTATGATCATCTAAGATTATTTGTATCTTCATATATAATTTGTCCAATTTATATTAAGTGTTCACTTTTGATCGAAGAATATCCAATTCCAAGTGTAGTCAAATGTTGACACCGCGATAACATGTCATATTATTTATACTGAAGTTTAAATTTATTTCTTGAAATTTGAATTTTAACTGTTGAAACAATATAATAGTTAAATTATTGTTAAGATAACAAATACTTATTTTTCATCATTTTTTCCTTGTTGGGGGTCATAAATCCCACATGTTTGAAGTTACTATAATACCCTTGGTCAACGGGTCAAAGGTCAAATATACAAGTCAAGGTCAACCTAGTTGATTTTGGTCAAACAAAGATAACCAGCAACAGAAGGGCAGTTAATTAGCTTGCTCTGGTTAAAGGCACTTCCTCTTATAACTGTCCATGATCGCGGGTAACCGCCCCCCATGATGCCACTCGCACCATTACACTCATCAAGAGTTATTGGTTCAGAAGTAACTTCCCGGCAGTTACTACCTGATGTCCAAGGATCCTTACAAATACCATCTTCTTCTACCTAAGCAAGGTTACGCAATCTAACTCTGAAAATACATACATTCGTATTACTCCCTTTCTGATCTAACTTAAGCATCGGAGAGCTGTCCAGGGGACATCAGCCCCCGGTTTAATCTTGTCCTGTGGTTGCAGGTACACCACGCGCGGCGGTTGGATTACCATCTTTTCCTTAACCTGAAGGTACTTCCTCCAAAACGTTTCCTTCTATAAATTCGACAGTTTCCTAGCAGAAACATTCCCACTTCTCGTTAATTTTTTCAATGATATCAGATAAACACGAATATCGGAAGATTTTTACAAAAATGTCATATAGCTCAAGTTGACTCCAACCTTTAACTTTAGTCAAAAAAGTGGCTTCACAATATTTTACTTGTTGGGCACATAGGAAAACCTCTATTTTCAACTTCACATTGCCCACTTTTCCTTTAAAATTCTTTACAGCTCATTGACTATGGTAAATGATTTGATTACAAAAGATTTTTTTTTATTACAAAATTCTATTTGCGTTAGTGAGCAAATCTTGTATGAGATCGTCTCAGGTTGAGACAATTAGACAAAGAGGTAAAACTCAAAAAATAAGTGTATTAATATATCTAAAGTGTCGTTTTTAAGTTTTAACATATAATATGTCGTATTAAACATTAAATAATTAAAATGGATTTTTTGAATATGAAAGCGAATGTTTTAATTAAATTTTAGTCCAATTTTGAATTGTCTCATGATGAAACCTGTTACGGGGTCAAAAAAAATAGGGAAAATTACTTTAAAAACTCTCAACTATTGATTATTATTCAAAACTCCCAACTGTAGGTCCATCTTAAATATAAAGCACCGATACATTTTATAACCTATTTTAACCGGTTACCTTTTGTTGAAATGTGAGGGTACGTGAAGGGTCGTGTAAGGTCAAGGGAAGTGAGGTGATTAATAAATACAATTGGGTCCCACTACTTCTCAATTAAAACCAATTTATCCGGTTATAAGTCATCTTGGACTTTAAATATAAAATGGGCCTAAAGTTGGGAGTTTTAAATAACAGCTGGTCTTGGGCGAGACCGTCTTAAGTTGAGACAAGAGTAGGCCGGCCCAATTACATGCTTTCTCTCTTTGATTCCATCTTCTGGGCATTTTTCAATTCTAATCATAAAGGTATTAGTTTTGACTAGAGGTGTTCAAAACAGACCCGATGACCCGATAAACACCCGACTTTATAACCGAAACCGATTTAACCCGACTTAAAAATGGATCTACAATCATGTAAAAACCAAGGTGAACACAATACCCGATTTTAAACCGATCCGAAACACCTGACCTGAAATCAACCCGATGACCCGAATGAACACCTCTAGTTTTGACCTTAAAAATATCAATTTCAATTTAATCATACCTGTATGAACTACATTAATCATGAAACTGAATAGTATAAAATGAGAATTGAATAAAGGGAAATTCTACCTGGTAAGCACCAGGTATAGTGAAACACCCACAATAACTACTCTTGTTTTTCATTCTACATGATAAGCACCAACTGTTGTAAAACTATCTGCCGTAACTATATTTGCTAAAAAACGTTAAGTAACCGTTAAATCTGGAAATTACAATTTAGCCCTCTTCATAGTCTTCATCTCCCTCTTCATCTTCATTTTCTCCAATCACAACAATGGCTAAATTTTGCCCTGTTCATAGTCTTCATCTCCCTTCAAGCTTCTTTTCCTTCTCTTTCTTAATTTCTACTTTTTAACCCACTTTTGTGTTATTGTTCCTGAATTTTACCTTCTACTGAAAATTAAAACTGGGTGAAAATGAGATCAAGATTTTACCTTCCATTGTTGTGATTGGAGAAGATGAAGATGAAGAGGGAGATGAAGACTATGAAGAGGGAAAAAGTGGGTTAAAATCGCGAATAGTTTGGAGTTTTTAATGTAATTTTCCCAAAAAAATAAACCCATAATTAATTTATTCAAACCATAAACCGCATACCTTGGTCCAATAATTTTCTAAAATAACTACCCACTACTTACCGTAACCTACCACTATTATCCATCATACCCATGATGTCCCTTATTTTTGGTAATTGACTCCCATTCTACTTATATAAATACTTGTTGTATCATTCATTTAAAAAAAACAAAGCTTTGATATTCTTACCATACTCCACAAAAAATACACCGCCCTCCTACATAAAATTTATACTTTAAACAAATATCCTTCAATTGATCTGAACTCATCCTACAATCCGTTATCTTGTTTTCATTAGTTATCATATATTCATTACTTTCGGTTTCCCGATCTGACTTGAGCGTCGGAGGAGTTTTCCGGGAAACCACCCCCGGGCAAGGCTAACGTTGTATTGCAGGATTTGAGGCCTCATCATCGAAAGGATCAAGCATATTAACAATCGTCTCCGATTACACCTATCTCTAGGTATTTTAAGTGTCTTTTGCACTTTCTCGTTTCATTACCGAAACAAAACCTTTGAGACTGTAATAAATGAGAATTTTATTTATGAAGAAAACAAATTATTGTTAAAACTACCAATGATGAACTTATTTGATTATTAAATTGATAACAACTAAATTGAACGAATATGACCATCAAGATAAGTAGCATGTATTTTTATTACCACATACCAAACCACCGTTAGATCTTCCTTTCATCTTCAAACAATTACGTTGTATATGGCCCTTTTTGTAATAACAAATTAACAATAGTAACATTTCCTATCACACCAATCATTTCGCTAAGAATTTCCTCTACTTTGCGGGCTATCTTTTCTTCAATTCTTCCTCCCTCTTTCGAACTCTAAGAAAACTTGAAACACGTAAGCAAAAAAATTCAAAAAACTCATACAATAGCAAACTTTGCAAAATTTTCAAGATAAGTAGTACTTCCTCCGTTACATTTTACTTGCAACACTTACCGTTTTTGAAAGTTTCATATTACTTGCAATATTACTATTTTTGGCAAATATAATCTACTTATTTTATCCTCACTTTATTCCTACCACATATCACCATCAATCATACATCATTCCATTAATTATTTAATATACCCACAAGTCACAACTACTATCTATTTATAATTATTTTTTTTATTTCTACCCCACATATCACCATCAATCATACATCAATCCTACTTTTACCATACTGATTTGACAGCCCTTAAATATTAGGCCAAACCCAATGGTGCAACTAAAATGGAACGGAGAAAGTATTTTATTTCAAAGCTGTGGTTTGGGGCTGCTTGCTGTGAGTAACAACGAACAAAGACTGAAAGTCAAAACAAGTCAAAGAGTTTGTTCTCTGTTACTAACAGCGAACAAAGATTTTGACTATTTTTTACCTCCAGTTTTTTTCGTTATTAGTAACAACGAACAGATGCGAGCTAAAAATAACAGATCTTCCTGTTTGACCAGGTCTTAACTTTGTTCGCTGTTAGTAATAACGAACAAATCCTTTGCTTTTTTTTAACCCTTTGTCTTATTCGCTGTTACTAAGTGCGAACAGCTGTAATCCTCAAGCTTGAGAAAAAAGTGTTTATCTTGAAAAATAAATTTAAAAATTGGCTATAATGTGATTTTTTCACTAATATTTTTACTTATTTATTTCAAATTTTCTTTTGGACTCCCTAACTACTAACTATTGCTTCTCCATCATCATCATTGGACTCTTCTCTATAAATTTTTTATAATACCTTTTATTTTCGCTCACATTTGTTATTGCTAATTAATCACCGTAATTTATAAAAAGCATGAAAGACAAAACAAATATCAATAAAGTATATTAAAATAAAAAATACAAATTCTTGTGAGAGACGGTCTCTTTAAGAGACCATCTCTAATTAAAGTAGCCTATTATATATTTTTTAAAATATTAGAAGTAGACATTAAAAATGATGTAAGTAGACATTTGAAATATTATAAGTACTCATTAAGGATACGGTAAGTAAGCATTAGGATAGTGTAAGTAGGCATTAAAAATACAATAAGTATATATTAATCTTTAAGGAGTTGAGCTTGAGATAAGTTTCTCAAAAAGACTAGCTGAATAAAAAATCCTAACACAAAAACTTGGACGTGACGGTCTCATTACGAAACCGTCAATTTAGGTCGGCCCAATTTGTGCATGTAAAATATTTTAATTTTCTAGGCATTTATCAATTTTGACCTTAAAAGTATCAATTTTAAAATTGATACTTATAGGCCAAAATTAATACCTTTAAAATCAAAATTGATAATAAATGCCTAGAAAATCAAAATGTTTATTTATTTTTGATCATATTTATTTTATGGTCGTCATATTTCCTTGCATCACTAAGCAGTCCCGGCTAGTGATGGCCACGGTCCGGGTTGGCCCGGTCCCAAACCGGTCCCGAACCGCTTGAAACCGGAACCGGAACGTTTGTGACAGGTTCCGAACCGCAGAACCGTGAACCCGCCGGAAAAAAATTGCCGGAACCGTGGAACCGCCGGAAAAAACGAAAAAAACCCGACCAAAGAACCGCGGACCGGTTCACCCGCCCCACCGGTTCAGTGGAACCGCCCTGAACCGCGAACCCGGACCGGAACGGTTCACCCAGGCCAACGGTTCCATGGAACCGGAACCGGACCCGGAGCTGAAAAACTGCATCAACTTCAAACGCTCGCCATTTCTTGCTCGGTTATCGGAATCGGACATATAATATACCGTTGGAAATCCCTTGAAGTCTAGTTTCCAATGCCGCAAACTTTGTATTAATACGATATTTCTATCAAAAGTTATAGCCAAAAGAGTAGACATGTATCAAATTTCACCTTAATACTTTTGCATTAACAACACTTTTCTACTCTTTTGCTTTTTTACTCTTCATGGCTTGACAAAATTGATACATTGATACGTTCTTTGAGCCTTGTAAACATGATTAGCACCAAAAACCCACAAAAATGACTCAAAGTACCATAATTCACCCATTTGGCTACAATTGGACATGGAATACCGAAATGGAGTGAAACCACATAAAACAACCCTAAACCGCCTTTAAACATCGAAAATGAGCGCAAATATGTTAATGATGAGTGCAAATAATTGCACTTATCATATGTCACGAAACTAAGATTTTTTCATATGTTTATGAACCAAACGTTCACTTAGTAATAAGTGAATGTATTATTGTTTTTTATCATCTTCTTAGACATTCTCATGATGATAGTAACGTTTTTTTTAAAGCCGATTCTTGCAGATATGATGGATAAGTGGAAAGCGTATTTCACTAACTTTCCTTATATTTATGGAATTGCGACAATTTTAGATCCGTGTTTTAGGACGGAAAACCTAAGTAAAATAATAGGATTTTAGTACCAAGCATTAGATCGCCCGTCTAGTGATGTACATAATTGTGTAGGAAATTGTAAAAAACTTTTAGCGGACCTTTATGACCATTATTCTAGTATATATAACCCGAGTCGCGATACGTCTAGGCGTGCTAGCGTCTCGGCACGTCCGATTATTATAATCCCGTAATCGCTAACATAATAAGTCGAGATGATAATTTTCTAGTCATCTTCTTCCTCCTCCTCCGCTTCATATTTAGAATTAGATAATTATCTTAAACATCACTTTGAAATCGACCAAAGTAATTATAATATTTTAGAATGGTGGAAAGAAATATCAATAAAATACCATATATTATCGCGAATTGCAAAGGATATCCTTGCAATTCCTGCTTCTACTGTTGCGTCGGAGTCGGCTTTTAGTGCAGGTAAAAGAGTTTTGGATGAAAAGAGATCCCGTCTTGCACCACATAGTATTCAAATATGTGTTTGCAAAAAAGATTGGGATCAAGCGGAGGTCCGAATGCAAGGACTAAAGAACGATGATGATCAAGACGAAGATGATCCATGGATGATGATGGATACGTCTGCATCATCGTCGGGAGGAGAGTTGGCGGAAGCATCTAACCAACCAGATGATGACGATGACGAGTAGGATCACGAATACAGAATATCGGCCCACGGCATTCAACAACTAATAATAAAAGGTATGACAAAGAACTACGTGGACTTTGATTCCTTCGGGATACGTAGGCAGCTTAGTATTCCTTCGGGATACTAGGTTCAAGTCCATTCTCTCCCCTTTTTTTTATTTATGATCTTTATCGTTGATTCGTTTCTTATTAATTTATTTATTCCTTCTTTTTAGTAAATATTTTAATAACGATGACAACCAATGAATTTCGCTAATAATCAAGTAATTGACGAAGGTACGTCCGCATTATTATAGTATTTTTTTTATTAAAATTAAAGGAAAAATAAGAACGGAACCGATGGTCTGACCCACCCGACCCGGAAATTGGAACCGCCGGAACCGTCTCATGAACCGCCAAGGAACCGGTTGGAACCGGCCGGAACCGGAAACGTCCGGGTCAGGTTCCAAATGGAACCGGAACCGGGTGGAACCGGAACCGGTTGGAACCGGAACGGAACCGGCCCAACCCGGACCGTGGCCATCACTAGTCCCGGCAATAAAGTTTACACCATCGAGGCTTCATTTGCAATATATGGGAAAAATTACCTAGAATAATCCAAACTATTCATGATTTTTTCACAATAATTTCACCTATTGATTAATCATGAATAATCTCAACTTTGAGGGTTATTTTACTAGATTAAACTTCGGTAACCCGATTAACTGCTATATTAGGCAATTCACCTAAAGATTAATTAAATATTAATTTAAAATTAGAAAATATTTTTAAAAATTTACATAAACAATTCCAAATAATGAAAAAAAAATCATAAATTTTTTATGAACATTTTTTTAACAATTATTTCGACATTTTATTTTAAATTATCTTTTTTTTAAAAAAGAAAACTAGCTATAGCAAATCATCCGGTCACCGGGTTTACTCTAGGAAAATGTCCCTTAAAGTTGAAATTATTCATGGTTAATTAATAGGTGGATTATTGTAGAAAAATCGTAAATAATTTAAATTATTCTAGGTAATTTATCTTTGTATATATATATGTATATACAATATGTGACGTGTATTTCGAAATCAAGTAATTGTAAATAAAAAAAAGTATAGAACGGAGTATACTTTTTCCTATTTATAATTTTGTTTCTCTGCTAACTTTTTCTTAGTTTATAGTATTTCTTATGATTTCCATATATTTTGCGGTAACTTTAAAAAGATAATTTTTTATTAGTTGTGGCATATTTTTTCAGGAAAAATAGTCGGGAATAATCCTTACTTTTTACGTTTTTCTATGAATAACTCCTACTTTTGATTATTAATTAATAATCCAAACTTTGTAATATTTTTGCTCACGGCACCCCCTCCTCAGAGTGACCGGGTATAGCACGTAAAGGTCCGTTTTGTGACCTGTTTTTTGCCTTATAGTTGTTGCCTTCCTTTTCCTCTTTGTTACCTCTATTTCTCAATTATTAACCCAAACTTTAGGAGAGAGAAAGTTCAAATCATCCATTCACTTTTTTTCCCTCTTTTTTTTACAAAAATGAATTCTCATTGTCCTTCGGCATAAAGTAGAGGTTCAAATTTGAATAAGAGTGTGAAATTTGAGCATGGATTTGTTGCAAAATTGACAATGGCGAAGAAGGGTTCGCGTGCTGGAGAATAGTTCTATTCATGTCCAAAATGGTCTGGCTGTAAGCAAAGTTGTCAGGATCGGGATTCTACGTAGGATCGAAATCAACTTGTGGGATCGGATCGTAAGATTGTATCGTAGGATCGAACGATCTTACAAATTTGCAGAATTAACACGTTATATTATGTTTATT
>CM025917.1:14327192-14364180 GCA_000753965.2 Amaranthus hypochondriacus
AACTTTTTTGTTACTACGTGTACAAAAAAAGGTAACTATGTAATAAAGTAAGAACATTTTAAAAATTTATGTCATAGGTACTTTTCTATGTAACATAGTTACTTTTACATTGATTTTAGTGAAATCAAGTGTGTAGTATCTTTCTTATCCTTTTCATTGTATCCCTCCCTAATATGTATAGGGTAGCGATCCAATAAGAAGGGGTGTGAAAATAGGAAGGATAGAAAAAAGTAGTTACCGTTAATTGATTAAGATCTAACGGTTTAAAAAGAGTTGTCATAGCAGAAGATCTATTAACACATGTTTATGAAAAAAGCATCAAAAATTAATTTAAAAAGCATCACACTTTCAAGTAACACATGTTTATACAGAAAGTATCACATATTAATTAAGAAAACATCACAGTTAATTTTCTGTTATAAACCGCATGCAAAGTAGAACATTAATGGGAAATTCCACATGGTAGCATCCAGTTTTGATGAAATGCCAGTGGTAGCACTTTTTAAAGAAAATTTCATATGGTAGCATTCAGTTTATGCACTATCTAATTGTCGTAGCATTTTCCGTTAAGTTCTTGTTAAATTCCGTTAAATTCATTATTTTGTAAGTTTTTTTCCACATGGTAGCCTCCAGTTTTTGTTAATTTACTATTTTAATTTTTAATTCACCATTTTAATGTTTAATTCACCGTTTAATTTGTTAGAAAATTTTATTGACAAATTATAAGAAACTATCTAAACGGGTCGAAACAAGTATTTATTCGCCTATTTTTTGATACGTAAACCGAAAAAGATATTTGGCGTCATTGTTACCTATCATAACATTTTTTTCAAAAAACGGTCGTTGCAATTATCCTTATGGGGTAACTCTTTCAAAAATCCGGTCGAAACAAGTATTTATTCGCCTATTTTCCGATATGTAAACCCAAAATTGATATTTTACGTCATTTTTACCCATCATAACGATTTTTTTTGAAAAAACAGACGTCGCTACTATTCTTATGAGATAACTCTTTCGAAAATTCGATCAAAACAAGTACTTATTCGAAAGATTACTTGTTTCGACTGATGAACTAAACATTAAAATGGTGAATTAAATGTTAAAATTATTTTTCCGTAAAATTATTTAACATTTATATTTTTTTTCCATAAAATTATTAAACATTTATGAACGTTAATGAATTTAACGGTGAATTAAACAATAAAATGGTGAATTAAACGTCAAAATGGTGAATTAAACGGAATTTAACAAGAACTTAACGGAAAATGCTACGGCAATTAAATTGTGCATAAACTGGATGCTACCACGTGAAATTTTTTTAAAAAATGCTACAATTGACATTTCATTAAAACTTGATGCTACCATGTAGAATTTCCCAACATTAATCTAAGATCTAATGGATGGAAGTCCTTCCTAGCCATCTTTATTTTCAAATCCTCCCTCTCTCTCCCGCCCCCCTCAGTCTATATATATATAAACCACCATGTTCTATTCTAAGCTCATTCTCCTTTGCAACCTTATATCAACAAATTTTGTACATTGTATTGTCCTTCCTCATTGTTTACCTGGCTAAGCTTCAATATTTTCTCTTTTTCCCAAGGTGTGTTTTATATTCTCTCCAATCTCCTTACATTCTTTTTAATTTATGAAAATTTGCACAAAATAATCCTAATTATTATCCGTTGGCCAAAAATAATCCCAACTATTCTCATAATTTGTTGAAAACATAATTTGTTGAAAACATACTCACCCCCTTATCACCCCCTTATTACCTGGCTTCATAATTTTTAATAATTAATAATTAAAATTATTGTTGGCCAACGGATGATTGTTGAGTTATTTTGAACAAATTTTCCTTTGTTTTTATATTTTATTACACATTAGGCCAAGAATAGTTGCAGGCTAAATAAAAATTAAGCGCGGGACGACTTTTCCTAAACATAGTAGTTATTCTCTAACTTATACATAACTTGATTATCTATGTTGTTTTATTTTGAATTGTATTGTCATTACGATTATTTTTCACTAAAACAGTTAAATTTGTAGATTTTCGTTGAATTTTTTTATGCAAATTGTAAATATCTATTTAGTTGAAACATCAAAATTATAAAGGATACATTTCAATTACTAATTATTATTCATTTTGGATAGATTAAAACAAGCTAGCCATTTCTTACTCTTATATTGGAAATATATATATATATATATATATATATATATATATATATAATATATATATATATATATATATATAGTCGGTGGTTTTGTTTATTTAGAAGGTAGTTACAATACTTAGCTTTTAACTTGCACCACTTGACTTTCTTTATAAAAATCTTTGGGGTGTTTGGCAATTGGCTATTGGCTGCTGGCGGTTGGCTTTTTAGTTGGCTTTGTTTGACCAGTTGGAAATATTGTTGGCTGTTTTTGTTGACTTTTAAGCTAGCTTAAAAAGTTAGCTATTTGTGGAGATGTTTGGTAAATTTGAATATTGGTTGTTGGTTGTTTATTAGAGAAAAAGTGGGCCAATAAGCCAAAAGTCAACCCAAAAAGGTAGCTGGAGCAACTTTTTTATTTTGGCTTAAAATTCAGTTTTTCAGCTGCTTTAAAAGCCATTTACCGAACACTTTTTTTGACTGTTTGACCAACCAACAAAGCAAAAGCCAAAAGCCAACCAAAAAGCTAGAACAAAAGCCATATACCAAACAACCCGTTAATCATTAGTATCTTCTTTTTATTATCTTTATTATTCAATTATAAAAAAAAAACTTTTGAAACATTTTAATAAGATAAAATTATTAACTCATTATATATGACTTAATAATTTTATTATCTTTATTATCTTTATATATATTATTATATTTTTTCTGAACTTAAAATTGATTTTTAATAATTAAAATTAATTTTAACTCATTATATATGACTTTGACCGAATAAAATACAACTATTTTGATTAAAACTGAAATTTTTTCAAAAATTTTCGACTAAGATTGTCTCCTTGTAAGACAATTTTAAATTAAACTAAATAATAATCCTCTTTCATACTTGAAATAATCACTTTAGTTGTTTAACGTTTAACACGTCATGTTGAATGTTAGAAAAACACTTTAAATATTTAAATATTCACTTTAGTTGTTAAATGTTTTACACATCATTTTAAATGGAGTGTTGAAAGTAGAAGTAGAAACAAAATAATGTTTACAAAAAGATAATATCTAAATTTCAAAAAATAAAAGAAAATAATCCAAAATTTTCTTAACAATAAACAAAAATTGATTTTTGTTTGTGGGCACCTTTAACCTACTTCTTTATTTGTGGGCAATTATAATTTTGACTTGAAATTCAATTGCTTCTTTTTATGTCTTTGAGTGGTATGTCAAAAAGTCTTTCTATGTATTATTTTTTGCATGATGGTTTAATAATATGTAATTGAATGTTGTTTTAATTTGGAATTTAATCATTCTTATTTCTACGCAATCTTTTTCTAATTGATATTCATAATATTTTGTCATATCATTATTTAAATTTAATTAATAGATTAAATCAAATAATCTTAAACTTGATATAAATAAAAAAAATAAGTATTTGAAATTAATTAACATAACAAATTATGTTTTGATAGCTAATTTTGCCGCTACTTTAGGTAGCAAGTTAAACAACTACAAAACAACCCAGACTGCTAACAACTACCCCACAACTGTTATACTCCCAACATACAATGTGACACTTTAAAACTCAAAGTGACTTTTTTAACTACAAAGTGAGAGTTCTAACAATCAAACCTGAAATCTTTGCTAAAACTGTGTGTTTTTGTTTATTTAATTTAGGGTTGAACAAAGTATGATCTAAACCGTAAACTAAATCAGACCAAACCGGAATTTTGGTATTTTGTTTGGTCTACGGTAAAAATGGTTTGGTTTGGTTTTTTTCCAAATTAAATTACGGTTTACGGTCTAGTCGGAGTCTGGTCTTGGATTTTTTATTATTCAGACCAGACCAAACCGCAAACCGCACTATGTTCTAAAGTCATAATTTTGTATTTAAAAGATTAAGTTACTACCTATATAATTTAAGATGTAGTTATTTTTATATAGCAATATATACAATTGAATGATGTTGATGTGTATCTACTAATTACTGATTATTATATTTATTAATTGTAGGTGTGAAATATTTGCATAAATACATGTATTAATTTAGCTAAAAATACAAAAATAAAAAGTCGTAGACCAGATCAGACCGGACCGTTGTAAAAAGATTTGGTCCAATTTGGTATGAAAAATTTTCAGAGATTTAGTCTAATTTTAATGTCAGACTTGATCAAATCGAACCGTATTTAAATTTCCTATAACAAGTCTAATTTAAATTTAAGATGATCTAGGCGGAGACTTAACATATCATCAGATTTTCAATAGATAAAAGTTTGAATTTAATGTTATTTAAAACAATTGGGTCACATCTTTATCAATTAGTTATACCAAATTTTGTATGATTAGATTTATGATACTCAAGTCTTTATTAAGTTCTTTAATTAGTTTAACATAATTGATTGATGATTAAAAAATTATCTATATAAAGTCTATTAAATTAAAAGCTAATTAATAGTAATAATAATAAAAATTTAGCTTATATTCTAATTATTTATTTTGACACTTGGCATCTATTTGTGTTATTGTGACCTGTGACAATTGTTGATTAGTGTCATGATGACACACTAGTTTCACCATAATAATATTACACCATAGCAATATTAATGGAAAATTATAATAATAAACTAATTAATATTTGCTCAATTTGAAGAAAATAAATTAAAAATAATTATATTTCTACGAGTAAATTGTTGATCTTTTCTCTTTGTTTCGCAACTCTCAATTGCTCAAACCTGCATCGACATAAAGAATCATCGTCAACGGTCTTAAAATTGGAGCAACCATTTAAAATTATAATGAAATTACACGTGGTAACCCTGAGATAGGGTTGTCTACGCGGTAACCAAAATTTTTAAAAATCTACGTGGTAATCCTGGAGTTTACGTAATTATTCCACTGTGACCTTTTTGCACATAAAACATTAGCAAAACGTTAGCAAACGTTGATTTCGAAGCTTTAAGGCTGTTGTATGCCCATTTATGCGACTCACCATTTCAAATGCCACCAGTTTCAACATTTTTCGCCAAAACATAAACCCCAACTCTACCATCTTTCATCCAAATTATTTTTTTCTCCCAAATCCAAAAATAGTAGAGTTAGGGTTTATACTTTGGGAGAAATGGTTGAAACTGATGGCATTTGAAATGTTGAGTCGCATAAAAAGGCTTACGTAGTCTTGAAGCTTCAAAATTAACGTTTGCTAACGTTTTTCTAACGTTTTATGTGCAAAAAGGTCACAGTGAAACAATTTTTTAAAACTTTTGGTTACCACGTGGATAACCCAAAACCTCAGAATAACCCAAAATCTCATATTTACCACGTAGAATTTCTCAAAATTATATTACATATTTTCATGGATTCCTTCGCCAAGAAATTCCAGTATCCCCTCCAATTTTGGACATTTTAACGTAGAATTACCTCACAAAATACAAAATTAAACAATAATAATACAAATCGTTGAAAGTATAAAAATAAGAATGTAAACTTCTTATTTTGATGTTGTCTCTTTAAAAAACGGTCTTACATAAGAGTAGCTGCAATAATATTACCTACAAAATATAACTCTTTGTTTCATTAAGGAAGCAAAATTTATTCACAAGAAAATAATCAATAACTTTCTTCCAAAATATTTTGCTTACATTCCTATAACTTCTTTTTCAATTTTTTTTTCACCCATTTACCATCAACTTTTTATAAGTCGATCTATAATTCTCGATCATGTGCCCTTTTTCTTACCAATACTGAAAGGAGAGGCCTAACCTCACTCAAGAACAATAATATGAAGTTTAAATGTGTGTTTGTGTTGTGTTAAAGTTTGGGAACAAAATAATAATGCAAGTAATAATGAATGCCTAAAATAAACAAATAAACAAGACAAGATTTAAGGTGGTTCATCAATCTTGGGCTACATCCACCATCTAGCCTAGGATTTATATTAATGTGTTCAAAGGAGAAATACAAACTTGAAGGAATTACAAATGGAGGTTATGTGTAAGAAGAGAGGAGCTAAATGAGGGAGAAAAACAATAGGTAATAGCTCTAAGTATGAGAGACTATTGGGGTACCTAATAATGTCCTAAGGCTTGGGTATTTATAGAGGGAGTATGTGGGACAAACTTGGGCAGCAAGTATAAGCCAAGCATCAGCCCAACAGTACACGAAAAATAGGCAGAAACTCTCCAGAAGGTCCGCTCGACCCCAGGCTCGATCGAGCAGCCTGGTCGAGCCACGTACAGTGCTCGATCAGTGTCCCTTTTTGCTGCTGCTGCTTGCTTTTCTCTTGTCCCCTTTTGGTCCCCACTTGTACTAGCACTAGAATACTTCCTTGGAGCCCAAGTAGTGCACCTTCAAGCTTCTTACATCTAAGTTTCCACTACAATATTAGTACATTGTACTAATTGTACTAGTAAGATACCCAAACAGCCAATCACACCCATGTATTTGTGTCCTCTTCTTAATACACTAACTAATATGATTAATTAATTTAATCATTGTTTTGATTACTTGGTGAACCAAGTCACTAATAATCCTAACAAATACCATAATTATACTTCTAATCAATTTTAAGCTCTGGACGGTGATCCTTTTCGCCCACCCTTAGGACCAGACCTTATTAGCATAATATATAATCCTTTTGTTATATGTAATTCATTTGCAATATAATTTTGACAAGGTATGTATATTACTAGTTGTGCATAAAAATGTGGAAGTTAAAGATAGGTGAAGGGGGTAGTTGTAGTTCATGCCTAAAGACCACAAACAATCATGTGGGAAGACAAGTTTGGGAGTTCGACCCAAATGTTGGAAGTCCACAACAAATTGCACAGATTGATGAGGCTCGTAACAACTTTCGTAACCATCGTTTTCAGCAAAAGCACAGTTCTGATTTACTTATGCGCTTTCAGGTACGCCCAAAACATTGCTAACATAACCTCCTCGGGAATCAACTCAATCAAAAGCTTAAGCCGATGATTGAGGCCCCAGGATATGTTATATACTCTAACACGCCCCTCGCACGAGAGCCCTTTAACACTATATAATAAATAAATTGATATCAAAATATAGACCAACAAAAATAAGCCCAAAACAATTACCACCAAGATTACCAAAAGCATTTCCCTTCAAATTACAGTTTTTATATCTTACCAAACAATAAATAAATTAATATCAAAATAATTTCATTGAACATTTTGAACACTAAATAATAAATAAATTAGTATTCCCACTCTTAAGGGAGTACGGGTATGAATTGTCCGTCACATTTCCTCACACAGGCTCTGTTTTCGAGCGGGATATTGGGTTGATGATGCTAATGATTACTTATGATACTCATATATTTTCTACTAATTTAATTTTATTTTAACATTTTATATTACCTATAATCCCTGTATGTTTTTAATTGGTGTTTATGGTGCAATTATAGTTTGCCGAGGAAAATCCAAATGGTGTGATTTTACCACAAGTGAAAGTGAAAGATGAAGGTGACATAAGAGAAGAAACCGTAGTGATCACTCTTAGAAGGGGTCTTAGCTATTATTCTAGCCTTCAAGCACATGATGGGCATTGGCCAGGTGATTATAGTGGTCCTATGTTCTTCATGCCAGGCTTGGTAAGTTCTACTCACTAAAACTTATTTTATCATCAAACTAATAAAACTTAGTTATAATTTTAAGTCCTTATTGGTCCCGTTTTTAAAAGGATATTGTATGTAAGGCCAGATTGAATATAGGTCGGGCGCAAAACGGGCTCTGCTATTTAAAATGAGACAGATTATAAAAAGGAAGATAAGGATCGAAAACTGATCCTTTAAAATAGCATAATTTATGGATAATTTAATTATTATATATGACAATGTCAATAGGAATTATTAACGTTTCTACAATTTAGATATTATAAATGTTAATTTAATTAGTATAAATTAATCAATGGGGATTATAAAATTTTAAGTAATAAAAACGGACCGGATCAAGTGAGGTCTGGGAGAGCTTTCAGAGTCCGACCCATATAAACCCCATATTAAGTTTACACAAAAACTTGGCCAAGACGGTAAGGCTGTCAATTTGGGTCAGCCTCGCATGATTTTCCTCATTTTTTTTTCATTTTTTGGGCATTTATCAATATTGAATTAAAGTTATCAATTTCAAACTTAAAGTAATCTTAAACAAATCGCTTAAAAAAATCAATTTTGACGTTAAACTGATCAATTTCTATGTAATTATGGTTCTGTTTTCACAATTTTAAAACGAAGTTAATAAAATGGTATTATTCCATCATTCTATGAATGAATATCAAATGAATGGTCAATAACACTATTAATAATAGTGTTAATACATTGCACAATACAAGTATTCTTATTTAATGCAACATCATGGTTCTAAATTCTAAATCATTGATCAATAATAGTGATATTACTTTATTCTCAACCGTTTCGTTCATAATGAATTTGGAAATAAATTGTAAGTGTAGTGTTTGCTTACCCTTGATGTGAAGGTGGAGGAAGTGTCGATCTCGAGTTATGTTTTGCCAAATAATTCGATGAATGCTCTTGGAAATGATCAAGTGTTCATGGATGCTTTATTATAAAAATTACAATTTGTTCTAAAAATGATCAATTCACACCTTAAAGTGATCTATTAAGTGAATGCTTTTTGAAAATGATCAAGAGCTCATAGTTGCTCTGTTATAAAAAATTTCTATTTAGATCTAAAAATGATCAATTTAGACCTTAAAACAATCAATTAAAAAATCAACTTTGACCATAAAGGTTTCAATTGGAAAAATTACCTAGAATAATTCACTATATTTATGATTTTCCTGCAATAATCCCACCTATTGATTAACCATGAATAATCCCAATTTTGAGGGGTGTTTTCGTAGAGTAAACCTGGTAACCGAATGACTTGCTATAGCAAGTTTTATTTATTTTAACAAAAGATAAATTAAAATAAAATATCGAAAAACATATTTAGAAAATGTTTAAAACATTTTATGATTTTTTTAATTATTCAAAAATTTCTATGTAAATTCTCAAAAAATTTCTCTAATATTAAATTAATTTTTAGTTTACTATTTTGGTGAATTACCCTACTATAGCAGGTCATCGAGTTATCTAAGTTTACTCTAGGCAAATACCCCATAAAGTTGGGATATTCATGGATAATCATTAGGTGGAATTATTATACGAAAATAATGAAAAGGTTGGATTATTCTAGGTAATTTTTCCTTTCAATTATAAACTTAAATAGATCAAGTATCGAGCGCATATTGAGAAAAACTATTTTTGTGTTGCTTGGGCTATCAGTCTCATATTGAGACGGTCGCGTCCAAGATCAGTTATTAAGTTTAAAGGACCCTTATCCAATCCGGACCATATTTACTTAAGTTCGGCCCAACTCCGTCCTTATCCGACCCATTGAACACTCTTACTAAAAAGAATAGTTCAGATTTTCAAGTCAACTATTTTTAAGAACAAAAATCGGTAGCAATGAGAGCAATATAAAAATATTCGTTATCTAGTAGACTAATTTTGTTAACAACGTCAGTGAATTTTACCTGTTTTTGATATAAAACTAAATAGATTACCCTGTAAAAATGGATGCTATATATGATTATATTAATATTAATTTATGTAAAATGTAAACTTAATTTTTATAAATCTTTGTAATAATTATAATAATATTATTATCACAACGAAGAATTAATTTGTTATATGTAAAAAAATAGACAAAAAAATACCATCATTAATAAAAATGCATCAAATTAATTATTATTATTCTTATTATTATTAAGCTATATTATATTGTTGATTACACAAAACCCTAATAAGTCAAAAAATGTCCGTTAATAGTTAATTTTGAATCAAAGAAAATCCTGTAAATCCTTGTTTTTAAAATGTTAAGATAATTGGCAATTTTTATTATCGTTGTTTTAAGATGAAAAACTAAGTTTCTCTAATAAACAAATAAACATGGTTCAACAAAATGTGTTGTGTTTTATTCTATTTAAAGGCTCGCTTGAATTGAGTGTAAATATTTAAAGAGTAAATAAAAGACACAACAGGAAAACAAAGTTAATTAGATAGAAGTTTAAAGAAATTTGATTGTTAGAAAGGTGAAAGAATTAATTAGAAGGTAATGCAATTGGATAAAACAACAATTATTTCCCCTATATGGGGCATAAATTTACCTCAGGGGGAGGGTGCAGAATACTTTTTTCCAAATGAGGGATATTATCATCCTTTTTTATTCATCTTTTTTAGTTTACTCTCATTCTACATCTCTTAAAAGTATTTCAATTATTTCATTGGCACATTCACTTACTTTTATTTCACCAGTTTGACTTTTTTTTTACCTTTTAAATATTCATACTCAATTCAAGCCAACATTAATTTGTGAATATTTGTGGCATACTGACATGTTTCCTATTTTTATAGATGTTTTAGTGTAGAAATTAATATAACCATTTGCAATTTGGCTTGAAACATAATGTTCATATTTACTCAATGATGATTAGGTGATTGCCTTATCAATTTCGGGGGCTTTAGATGCAGTCCTATCAAAAGAGCATCAACGGGAAATCTGTCGTTACCTTTACAATCATCAGGTAAGTAGGGCTGAACAAAATCCGGTCTAAATCATAAATTAAACCGGATCAAACCGTATTTTTAGTATTTGGTCTGGTCTACGGTCTAAATGGTCTAGTCCGTATTTTTCAGAAAAAAAATATGATTTCCGGTCCAATTTAGGTTTTAAAATTTTAATTAATCAACTACTAAAGATATGGGAAGAAAATTCTAATTAATCACAATGAATCACAAATAACAAAAAAAACAAAAGATACAATAAAAAATAAATAAAACAAGAAAATATACAAGAAAACACCAAAAATTCTCCCAATAAAATTGTGCCATATAGTAGTGATTTATCACTCTCCTAAATAATCGTGATTTATACTACTTGATTACAAGTGCAAATAGAAAATGGAAATAAAGATTATTTGTGCATTTGATCTTGTTCTCAAATATACGTAATTATTAACTTATAAATATTTTTTCCTCAGAAAAAAAAAATACTTATAAATATTTCTTTACATACTTTATGATATAATTCTTGCACCGTTTTGACATGCACACTTTTCCAATACTGACTTTAATTGTAAAAATTATAAAGAGATGATATTATGAAACTAGGTATTAAGAATAAGATGTCACCTTATGTATTTTTTTTTTTTTTTTTTTTTTTTGCCCTTTTTTACATGTTTTAGATCAAAGTTTATATAAATGAATAGTAGCATAAGTCAAAAGTAAAGGAGAAAGAATGGAGATGTGAGGAAGAAGCACATCAACAACACAAATTTTTACTTGAGACAGTTTTTATAAAAGACGCATCTCAAATGGGCTTGCCTATTTTTACTGGAAAAAAAAAAGCAACTATAAAAAAACGCACTGTGTAACCTATTTGAAGTTGGTATTATAACATATTGAAGTTGTATTATAATGTATTAGAGTTGGTATTATAACTTATTAAAGTTGGTGTTTTAACCTGGTGAAGTTGCTATGTTAACCTATTGAAGTTGATTTTTAAAGTTGGCGTTTTAACCAACTATAACAGGTTAAAGCACCAACTTCAATAGGTTAAAATACCAATTATAATAGGTTATAATACTAACTTTAATAGGCTAACAACTTGAGGTTAAAACAACAATTTAATAGGTTAAAACGCAAACTCTAAATACCAACTTTAATAGGTTAAAATACAAACTTCAAAAGGTTATATAATACCAATTTCAATAGGTTATAATACCAACTTTAAATATGTTTAAACGAGAGTGTAAGTATTTAGGTTTTTCTTTTCTTTTTAATTGTTGGGCTGGACTTAAAAGAGCCATCTCTTATAAAGACAGTCTCTTAGGAGAATCGCTCAACCAATAAACCTAACAAACAAACATTGCAATTTGCAAGCATAGGCAAATCTACCATGTAACATTAGTTACCAACGGTTACCTTTTGTCATTTCTTTGTGATAATTCTGACTCATTTATTCTGTTTACCAACTTCCCTCTCTCTTTCACTATCTTTTTCATTCTCTCTCCATTTACCAACTTTCCACTCCCTTTCACTATCTCTTTGTCATATGATGTGGCGTTATTTATTGCTTTTTTTTCATTTTATTGTAGTAGTGATATGATATTATTATTGCGATTTTCACTTGTACCGGTCCATTTGGAACAATGAAATTTGTTGGATTGTTCATTTACAAATATCGCTTTACCGAATTCTTTTATTATAATTACTTCAACACGTTAGTACTATTTATAATTTTGAATCCTGAATTTGTCATTGACGACAAGAATCACTTTATAAGTGTTTGGTGACACACATGCACTCTAATGGAGTTCCACATTTTATATTTATGTGATTAGTTAGTTAGTTAGTGTAAATATACCACGGTTCGAAACCCAATAGGTGTGTTGTGCCTAGGGTTGGCAAAAGTTGACCCGACCTGCTAACTCGATCCGAACCTAACCCGAAATAAGTGGGTTTGGGTTGAGACTTTTGACCCAATTAATTAAATGGGTCAATCCAACCTGATCTGTTTATTAAACGGGTTAGGTTCAGGTCAAAATTTTAAACCTGAAAAAATCTTGTATAACTCATTTAATTAAAAAATATTTTAAGTGAAAATAGAGATAAACAAACGTATGGTTGAACGACAAAACGACATAAAAATAAAAAATTAAAAAACATTCTAATAAAACCGGGTATTCGGTTTCCGACCCGGTTTAAACCGGATATCCGGATTCCGGGTACCCGGTTTAAACCGGGTCGGAACCGGATCGCAATTTTAGGTACCCGGAAAAGCGAGTATCTGGATTTCCGGATCCGGGTCGACCCGGTACCCGATTTTGAACACCCCTACTATTTACAAAGGCATTCGGCCCTTATTGAGCCATTTTATAGCTCACTTCATTTTAATTATAGTATAGCCCGTTTTCGGTCCGACGCTTACAAAGCCCTTCTAGAAACGGGCTGGATAAGGGCTCAAAATGGGGGCGTCCCATCGAACACCCCTAGTGACAAGGTAGACGCCACATTGATGTCGCCACCGGTGACCAGCAGCAGCCCACCACCGTCCAGCGTATGGACGCTTCGTAGTCTTCTCTCCATCATTAATTGGACCATCCCTCTTCTTCTTTAAGGTTATTTTTTCTTTTTTATTCGCAATATAGTGTCATTTGATGTTGAAATCAATCAATTTTAATGTGTAGTAAGTCATAGGGTTGGAATGGTGTATTATTCTATGGTGTTATTGAATTTTTTTAAGATTTTAGAGTATTGATTAATTTACCAATTACTCGATTAGGGCTGTTAATTTTAGGATTCTTGAATTGGATAAATTTATTGGCATGGAGTATAATTTTCTGGATTTGACGAATTCGATGTTGGAATTAGGGTTGTTGAATCGGGTAAATTAATTGACTCATTTTTTTTCTTTTGAATCTGCCACTGGTTCAACAAACGAGATGAATATGCTTGAACTTCACAAACTGCTCTTCTGATCTTTGGACCCTTATTTATAGGCCTAAAAAGTCATATGTATCCAAATAAACAAAATCGAGGTTTTGACATAAATAGTCGTTCGTTTGAGCACATTCATTGCTTGTGTAAGCAACCTTCATTGTATCTTATTGCCCATCTTTTTATCTCAGAACATATTTTCGGTATACATTCCCAAGCACCGTAGTAGGGAGGAAATGATGGTTTGCATTGCCTATATTTCAGAGTGAATACTAAGCTAAGCTTGGCCTTTTGTGAAAATTAGAACACAAAATCATATATAGGGGATGAATATGCAAGTGTAATTAAAGATGTTGGTATGAATATGACTTCATAACATCTTTTTCCTTATTTTGTGGGGGGTATTTAATTTCCCAAAGAAATAAGTTTAAATTTTCTCAAAATTAGGATTGTGGAATCTCAATTTCCATGGGTTTACTTTAAACATTATCATAGTGGTTTTGTTGGTATTTGGTTGCAGAATAGAGATGGTGGGTGGGGTTTGCACATTGAAGGTCACAGTACTATGTTTGGTTCTGTCTTGACATATGTTTCTTTAAGGTTACTTGGTAAAGGACCTGATGATGGCGATGGAGCAATTGAGAGAGGACGTAAATGGATTTTGGATCATGGAAGTGCTACAGCAATAACGTCTTGGGGGAAAATGTGGCTTTCAGTTCAGTTCTTAAATAAATCTTCTGTGTTTCGTCAATAGTAATCGTGATTCTTTTTGTTTTATGATTTAATTTCTGTTGTCATGATAGGTATTGGGGGTATTTGAATGGGTCGGAAATAATCCCATACCTCCAGAGATATGGATTTTACCATACATTCTTCCGATTCATCCAGGTTTGTGTCACTGATCTCATTTGCTTGCTACTATATGAATTGCTTACTTGATCATCATTCATCAGTACTAATTTATTGATTCTGCAGGAAGAATGTGGTGTCATTGTCGTATGGTTTATTTACCTATGTCATATCTATATGGAAAGAGATTTGTGGGTCCTATAACAGCAACAATTTTGTCATTGCGAAAGGAGCTGTACAATGTCCCATATCATGAAATAGATTGGGATCACGCTCGTAATGATTGTGCAAAGGTAGTTATTGTCTATGATTTCATGCTATTAGGACACAAATGTCAATCAAAGAGAAGAGAGATATGAGTTCTTAGTGTTTCAAAGTAGGGTTGAAAGAATCTGTTGCTTTGATGTGCAGGAAGATCTGTACTATCCTCACCCTATTGTGCAGGATGTACTTTGGGCATCTCTTCACAAGGTTGTTGAACCCATTTTGAAGCGATGGCCTGGAAAAAAGCTTAGAGAAAAAGCATTATCTCATGTCATGAAGCACATACACTATGAAGATGAGAATACGCGATATATATGTATTGGATCTGTAAACAAGGTTAGAATAGAAACAACACTCTCCTTTCCAGTGGTTTTATCTCAACTCGAACGATGCTTGTTATTTTCTTGTTAAGTTTTGTGAATGACGCACGGTATTTTTGTTGATTTGAATTTCTTTCATCGAAGATAGTTAATTTTCAACTATTTTACCTGATACACATATATAGGTATTGGGACAATGTAATGTTTACCTTGATATATATCTTAGCATGCAAATAAACTTGACCTTTCATCGAGTCTTGTATGTGCTGTGAGATTGCTCATTTAGACATTGTATCATTATTATTTTTATGGAAAACATTATTTGCAGGTGCTAAATATGTTATGTTGTTGGGTGGAAGATCCTAATTCAGAGGCTTTCAAATTACATCTTCCTCGAATCTATGATTATCTTTGGATTGCCGAGGATGGCATGAAAATGCAGGTCGTTAATTTGTTTTTGTCATCACCTTGTAGCACATGCTTCAAGTTTTGTTTAGTGATCTTTGTTGCATAAACTAATTTTATGTTTTTCTTTTCATTGGATTTTATGTCACATGATGCAGGGTTACAATGGTAGTCAATTATGGGATACAACTCTCGCCGTTCAAGCAATTTTAGCTACAAATCTTGTTGAAGAATACAGTGCAACTCTTAAAAAAGCACATACATTCATAAAAAATTCACAGGTACTCTTTCATAATGCTACATTTTAGTAACGAATTTATTACCACCATGTATTCATATAGTGATCTTGATATAACTTATTATCCTCCCTCGAATCAATTTCTTTTCTTTCGAAGGTTAAAGAAGATTGTCCTGGTGATCTTAGTCATTGGTATCGCCATATCTCAAAAGGTTCTTGGCCTTTCTCAACTGCGGATCATGGATGGCCTATCTCAGATTGTACATCTGAAGGATTGAAAGTAATGAGCCAGAATCAAACTTTTTCTCTCTATATATATGTAATGTTCCTTATAAGTTTTGAAATATAGACTTCTCCACATTTCAGGCTATTCTTATGTTATCAAAACTCCATTCAGATATAGTTGGTGAGCCACTAGAAGTGCAATGTCTACATGATGCTGTAAATGTAATTCTCTCTTTACAGGTAAATTTATCTTTAGCTGATATTCGACTCTTGCACAAAGGGCATCATGCTTTACCTTTTCATTGTTTTGATTTTTTTTTTTTGGGAAATTCTACATGGTAAGCACCAGGTTAAGGGAAACGTCTGTTATAACTAATCTTATTTTCGTTTCTATATAGTAAGCACCATGTTAAGGGAAACTAACTGCCGTAACTATATGGCTAAAAAACGTTTAAATGGCAGTTAATGGATGAAATTACTATATTGTCCTTGTTTAATTCTTCATCATTTTCATCCTTTTCTTTCTCAAATTCATCTTAATGCAATTATGTAAACAGTAAGCCGTATAAATAAAGATTCCTCCAGAGATTGGGAACTTGAGTGCGTTAAAAGAGCTTTATATTGGATACTATAATGGTTATCCAGGTGGGATTCCGACGGAATTTGGGAATTTGAGTGAGTTAGTGCGTTTTGATGCTGCTAATTGTGGGGTTATCTGGGGAAATTCCTAAAGAGTTGGGGAATCTTAAGAAACTTGATACTTTGTTCCTTCAAGTGAATACATTTTCTGGGTCAATCCCAACTGAATTAGGATCTTTGAATAGTTTGAAATCCATGGACTTATCTAATAATTTGTTGTCTGGTGAGATTCCTGAGTCTTTTTCTCTTCTCAAAAATTTAACCCTTTTTGAATCTTTTCAGAAACAAGATACATGGTGGTATACCTGAGTTTATTGGGGATTTACCTGAGTTGGAAGTTCTTCAGTTGTGGGAGAATAACTTCACTGGGAGTGTGCCAAAACAATTGGGGAGTAATGGGAATTTGCAGCTTTTAGATCTTTCTTCTAATAAACTTACAGGTAGTTTACCACCAGAAAGGAGAAAAACTACAAACTTTGATTACATTGGGGAATTTCTTGCTTGGTCCAATTCCTAAGAAAGAAAAGGATGAAAATGATGAAGAATTAAACAAGGGCAATATGGTAATTTCACCCATTAACGGCCATTCAAACGTTTTTTAGCCCATATAGTTACGACAGTTAGTTTCCCTTAACTTGCATTTTTGGAGAGTGATGCTTCTATGGTTGTGGATTTTGAATTTCAGAGTGAACTTTTAAATGTATCTTCAGTTAATTTTCTACATTTTGTTCTATTGTTGTAATCTGAACTAATATGTGGAACTAAATATTGTTGTTGCTCTTGTGCAATAATCATTTTCACAAAATAGTCTTCGCTAGAGTAATGTCCCCTATTTCGATGGAACTAAATATTTATAGCTATGTGGTTTTCGATTTTAATGGATTATAGTGAAATGCTCATTTACTCATGTAGTCATGTGCACTTATGATTTATATAAAACAGCAGACTAATGGTTAACTGTAACCTATTTTCACTAACAAGGGTAAGGATGTGTACATTCACCCCGCCCCCATAAACCCAACCCTAGGTGCGAACCACTACATGGCATTGGGGTAATGGAAGGTTGAGTCTTCACTAAGAACATTTTTCGTGATGTTTTAATTTTTAGTGCTTAGGAAGTCATTGTGGCTTAACATAATACATAGAGTTTGAACAAGCTTAAAATTTCAAAATCAAATTAAAACTCCATAGTGCAACCAACGTTTCGTCAAAGGCTATGATGTGTAAAGTCAAATTAAAAGCTTAAAAAGTTTGTTTAGACATAAAGTTCGACGTTTCGTTGGTTGTTGGACTTGGCGACAAGTTGTCGATTAGGCTCTTCCGTCATCTTTTAGTTGTTTTCTTTTGCAATTAGTCTCCAAGCGACTAGCTCGTGTGTTAAGCTAATGCACGTCAATGGAAAGTTATTCTACATAGAAATAGGCTACATAGAAGTTACTTTAAGTAACTTGCATGTAACTCATATTACAAGGAGGATACATTGTCTTCAAGTTTATAAACCTCTATGTTTTGATGAATTCAAACACAAAAGTGAGATTATCTAAGATTTGCAAACTCTAAATCTTAAACCACGAATTCTTTTACTACACAAAATTCATCTTACACCTTGTTTTTGCCAAACATTGTGTGTTTATTTTGTATTTCTTGAGAGTAGTTCGAGTTTAAACCCAGACACTTTAGGGGAACCAACTATCAGGTTTCAATGCTTGCTCGCCTAGTAATTTGCACCAAGAATCTCTAAAGAAACATCTCATGTTCATAATTGTTCGGGTTCATTCTATCAAGTTATTGTTAAGCAAGGTATTTCATTGAAGATTATTGAAGCCTATAAAGGTTGCCATTGTTTTGTTAAAGCATGTGTTTATTGAATGGTATTTCCATTGTAAGGACAATAGTCCAACCATATTATGTTTAGTATAACCTTGGTCATGGAAATATTATTTTTCTAGTGTTTATTCAAATACAATGTTTATTCAAATAACTTGATTTAGATGAACAATTCCATTGTTTGTTGTTGAAGAATGATGATTAATGACCCCGTTGCACCCAAGATGTCAAATATTTTTACTTTGTTATGAATCCTTGTTAAAGATGTCATATTTAGCCTTTCTCATCTTTTACTTTGTTATGAATCCTTGTTAAACACTTGAGCATGTAGATAGAGTTATAGAAGGAGACGACGATTGAAGAATTTATTTGGACGACCAAATAGATAAAGTATAAGTCTTGTATGAGCTTTGCCCGCACTAAGTAACATACACTTTTTCATTTAAAGACCAAGTGACTTAAATAAAAAATGAGAGACCTACTCATAGATAAATTTCTTCGTCATGCAGTATAACAGTGTCATGAAGGTCCGAGAAGGGGTATTATAGGAATTAAGTAGTAAATAATAATTAGAGATTAGTTAGCGTGGGAATAAAAGGTAGAGATAATTAGTATAAATAGAGGGGAAGAGGAAGGGATTGGGCATTTTCATGTTATAGTCTTAAGAGGAGTTTTATACTCGTTAGGTGAGAACAAGCCTCTCGAATACTTGTATACTATCTTTTGTAATCGATCTTGGTTACAATCGTTCTTTGTTACACTATTACATTTTCACACAATCTATACAATCAGTCCTTTACATTTTTACATACGAATTGATAATCGCATATACATTTCTGTTTGTCATTAGCAATCTAAATTCTATGGCTAAGTCAGTCCATGAGAAGCAGTAGACCTCTTCTACTTGGATTGAGACTTTGGTAGTATCATTCTTCTGAACGATTGTTGTTACATTAACTTTATCACTAAACTTGAATTTAGTGATCGTCAAATAATAATATTTCCAAATCAGAGTTCCTAATCTGCTCCTATGGAATCACAGCTTTTAGCATGTATTGATTCGGTTTTTTTTTTTCTTGGCACAGAATGCTGATGGAGGATTTGCAACATATGAACTTACACGATCCTACCCATGGCTAGAGGTACAAATATCAGTCTTCTCGTTGTATAAAATGTTGACTTCTCATCGTATGTCCTTTGATGCATCAGAAGGTTTTGCCTTGTTTTCTGCTTGTTGATGTAATTTAATCTTATTTTTCTTATCTTCTTTGCACCTTTCGAAGAGTTTTTTTATTGACCTTGTGCTGTAGTTCTTTATGTCTTGCTTGTGCTTTTATTCTTATCTTCTTTTATGATTTGTGATCGATGCAAACCTTCAACGGGAAGTTTGTGTAGGTCTGTTAGATCCTTAAGTGTGTTATAATCATGATACTTTACTGCAACCTCCACACTAATTTTTTTATGTCCTGCACTTTCAAGCCCGACCGTTTCTGTTTTTCTCCAAGTTTTTGTCCTCTCTTCTTTCTCTTCACATGACTCTCTTCTCTTTTAATATGCTCATTGTGGTTGTATAAAGACTTGTAAACACGGCTCATACAAGTGAGCCTGATGTCTCCGGTAACGTCACACATTAAGTTTATCCCTCTCAAGAAAGTTCAAGTCATATATTCCGACATACACCCATTGCATATGGAGCGTTGAACTACATGCACAATGCAAAGAGGTATTTTTTGGAATTGAGATTCACTATTCGTTAAGAGGGGTCATCACATGTTTGTCACTCGTTATAAACTTATAATCCCTGAGATTTTATCCCTTTCAAGAAGGCCAGATCTCACTTATCCAACGATAGTTTTCAATGCAACCTTCTAGCAATGTGTATTTTACTTGTGACCATGTATAATATACTTCTGTACACACTATAGCAGTTAATACAGGACAAGACGTAGGCATATTTGACTAGTTGCTTGCGATTACTTGGCCTGAGCTGATTTCTTATTCGTAATTATTTGATATATCAATAATTTCAACTTGTCCTTGTTACTTATACATTATTCCTCTGCTTTCTTTTTCAGTTACTAAACCCATCTGAAACTTTTGGTGATGTTGCCATTGATTATCCGTAAGTACTGAGATCTACAAAAATAATGTAAAATAGAGGTTGTGATGTAATATATGCTATAGAAAATCACTTACAGTGACTCCTAGCTTTGTTTATTTGTAGTTATGTTGAGTGTACATCGGCCTCAATTCAAGCTCTAGTAACATTCAGAAAATCGTATCCAGATCATAGGAGAGGAGAGATAGATACATGCATCAAAAGGGCTGCAAGTTTTATTGAGAAGGTTCAGGCAGCAGATGGTTCATGGTTTGTCTCATGTTCTTTCTACTCTATGATTTTGGGCGATTAGTGGTTCCGAGTTCCGACCATCTAAGCTTCTTTGAAAGTCTCATATTAGAATGTTGTTTGTAGGTATGGCTCCTGGGCAGTATGCTTTACTTACGGAATATGGTTTGGCGTCAAAGGACTAATTGCTTCTGGAAAGAATTATAAAAATTGTTCCAGCATTCGTAAAGCCTGCGACTTTCTTTTGTCTAAACAACTTTCTTCTGGTGGCTGGGGAGAGAGTTACCTATCATGTCAGAACAAGGTTGTTGATTTAATAACATCGTTGAGCATACGAATTCGTACATAATGACACTACATTGGCTCGAAAGTCTTAATCCAACATCATATTAGCAACTGTTATTTTCTGGAGAAAATAGTTTCTTGATAGTTAACATTGCAACATGTTCACTGCTATCTTCTTTCTTGATTTCCTTTCCAGATATATACAAATATAGAAGGCGATAAATCTCATATCGTGAATACAAGCTGGGCAATGCTGACACTTATTGATGCTGGACAGGTATACCTTGCAACAATGACATTTGAATTTTTTTTGATATATGCACTAACATGTTGCCCAACCGATGTCGTTAGTTTCGATATAAGGGACACCAAATTCATCACTTATATGCTTTTGAAATATTCCGCTATGTGATTTTCTGTAGTTATATCTGCTTAACGCTTATGCATCACTTATGGCTGTGAAAATTTATGCTTCTTTATAAGGGACACCAAATTCAGATTAGTTTCGATATAAGGCTAGCAAGTTCAGATAATTCATATAGAACAAAGCCTAAATCTGATTCTGTTTAAGGACAACTAGTAATCTGTGATGAATTAGTACCAAACAAGTGCAGAAAAGAGAAATAGATGCAGAATAAGAAGAAGAGTACAGAAAAAGAACGAAAAGGACAGAATAAGATTTGCGGATAGAATAAGAAAGTTATAAGAAGAAGAAGAGAGTATGTATTTTCATTGATGCCCAAACCAATTATTACATAATAGTATTTATAGCTAAACAAGTAGTCTCTTGCTGCTCTAAATTGGTTACAAAAGATTCCCTTCTAGAATAAGCGTAACAAATTTTTGTTATAACTTGCCTATTCCATTCCCTTAGAGTAATCTGCCACCTCAGCCTTTTTCTTGCGCCTTTGATAGACTAAAAGTTTCTTCTTGGTATTTTCCTTTGGTATGACAATACCCGCCGCCAAAAGACGCACCTTGTCCTCAAGGTGGAGAGAAGGAAAAGCAGCTTGCAGCTTCTGAAAATTTTCCCAAGAGGCAGTAGAAGTAGAGTGACCTTGCCATTGGACCAAGACTTCCAAAGTGTGAGGAGTAGGAGCACGAACACCCAGAATGTCCGCAGGAATGGTGTCAAGAGTGAGCTCATCAGAAAGAGGAGGAGGAATGTCAGACGCAGCTGTACATCCTTGAGCTAGTTTGAGTTGTGACACATGAAAGACGGGATGAAGGAGACTAGAGGAAGGGAGGGCTAATTTGTAAGCAACCTTGCCAATGCACTGAACCACAGCATACGGACCATAAAACCCTCGGTGCCAGCTTTTCATTTTGGCGATGAGCGAGAGATTTTTGACGATAAGGACGGAGCTTAAGGAAAACAAGATCCCCTTCCTTGAAAGATACCTCCCGTCGCTTAGCATTAGCATAATGCTGCATAGTCTGTTGGGCCTTAACCAAATTAAACTGAATTTCATCGAGCATGGCGTCGCGTTCTTGCAACAATTGCTCCAAACTATCGAGCTCCGTAGAAGAATGACCAAAACGCACCAAATGGGGGGGGAGGGCGCCCATATAAAGCTTGAAAGGGAGGCATCTTGATGGTCGAATGGGGTGAAGTGTTGTAACAGAATTCTGCCCACGAGACCCACTTAGCCCACTGTTTGGGGTGCCCATTGATGAAACAACGAAGGAAGGTCTCCAAGGCCTTGTTAACGATCTCAGATTGGCCATCAGTTTGAGGGTGAAACGCGGTGCTCCGGACTAGTTTAGTCCCTTGCAAGCGAAACAGCTCCTTCCAGAACGTGCTCAAGAAAATGCGATCCCGATCGGAAACTATGGACGAAGGGAATCCATGAAGACGGACAATCTCTTTAGCAAACAACTCTGCCACTGTTCTAGCCGTAAAAGGGTGCTTGAGACACAAGAAATGGGCATACTTGGTAAACCGGTGGACCACAACCAAAACGGTGTCAACTCCTTGTGGTTTGGGAAGGCCCTCAATAAAGTCCATCGAAATGTGCTCCCAGACGTGAGTGGCAACGGGTAAGGGTTGTAAGAGGCCTGCCGGAGTTTGATACGAAGCCTTTTGTTGTTGGCACACCTTACATTGTCGAACATATTGAGTCACTTGCTTACGCATGCCATCCCAAAACCACTCTTGCGCCAGACATCGATAAGTCTTGACCTCGCCTCCATGGCCGCCAAGCGGTGAATCATGGTACTCCTGTAACAAGATTAGGATAAAAGGGGAAGACTTAGCAAGAACATATCGACCTTTGTAGAATAGTTTACCATGGACCAGGGAAAACCCAAAGGGCGAATCTGTCCCGTCCTCCAATGCTTTTTTGATGCGGCATAACGACACATCTTTGACCACTTCTGAGTCCAGTACCTCCCAATCAATGGAGATGGTGCTAAGGCTTGCACATGTAATGGAGTTAGCCGGCTGACGGGAAAGAGCATCGGCAACTTTGTTTGAGGTACCGGGGTTATAGGAGATAGTGAAATCGTACCCCAATAATTTCATTACCCATTTTTGGTACTCGGCTCCAATCTCACGCTGCTCCAAAATAAACTTCAAGCTGTGTTGATCCGTTTTCACCAAGAATTTTCGACCCAACAAATAATGTTTCCAACGAAGGATGGCAAAAACGATAGCCATGAGCTCTCTCTCATAGATGGGTTTTTGCTTAGCTCGCGGCCCTAAGAGACGACTAAAGTAAGCCACCGGATGGGAATCTTGCTGTAAAACCGCCCCAATGCCATAGCCGGAAGCATCGGTTTCGACAACGAAAAGGTTGCTGAAATTGGGCATGACTAAAACAGGGACTTGTGTCATGGCTAATTTGAGGCCTTCAAAAGCGACAGTTGCTTCATCATCCCAAGCATATGAATCTTTTTTGAGTTGCTCGGTTAACTTGCGAGCCTTTTGAGCATAGCCCGCCACAAAGCGACGGTAATATCCAGTCAAGCCCAAGAACCCTCGAAGCTCTTTGATGTTGCGTGGGATGGGCCAATCTGTGATGGCAGAGATTTTGTCGGGGTCCACGGCCACCCCAGCGGCTGAAATAACGTGGCCTAAGTAAGCCACCTGCTGGACTCCAAAATAACACTTGCTACTATTGATCACCAAAGCATTATCCACTAGAATTTGCATCACAGTAGCCACATGTTTTTGATAATCCTCCTGGGTTCTACTATAGATTAAGATATCATCAAAAAATACCAAAACGAACTTACGTAAATATGGGCGGAAGATCGTGTTCATGAGCGACTGGAATGTAGCAGGTGCATTTGTAAGGCCGAAAGGCATGACGAGAAATTCGTAATGCCCCTCATGGGTGCGGAACGCAGTCTTGGAGACATATCGTGCCTTCATACGGATTTGATGGTAACCCGACTTAAGATCGAGCTTAGTAAACCACGTTGCTCCCTCTAATTCATCCAATAATTCATCTATAACCGGAATAGGGAACTTGTTGGGTACTGTGATTTTGTTAAGGGCCCGATAATCTACGCAGAACCTCCACGACCCATCACGCTTCTTAACCAAAATTACTAGGCTAGCAAAAGGACTGGATGAAGGTTGTATAATGCCGGCTTTTAGCATATCGACCACCATTTTTTCTATTTCTCCCTTTTGGACGTGAGGGTATCGATACGGTCTAATGCTAATGGGATCACTGCCTTCTTTTAAAACTATGGAATGGTCTTGTTCCCGGTAGGGTGGAAGTTGTGTTATGGGTTGGAAAACGGATGGAAAGTTTTGTAGGACGTGTTTGAGGAAAGGTGGTAAAGACAAATCGGTGGTGGCATTTGGAAAACTAAGACCATTACATTCAATGAGGTTATCAGCGTGTAAGGCCTTTGCTAAGGCTTTTAAGGAAATTTTTGAGCATCGTAAGGCCGGATCGCCTCGCAAGGTAACTTCCCTATTTCCCCATTCAAACCGCATTGTTTAAGCCCTCCAATTGACGATTACATTGCCTAATTTCTCCAGCCACTGCACTCCTAAGATTACATCCAAGTTACCCAATTCCAAGGCAAAGAAATCATCACAAATATTCAGCCCTTGCACTTCAATTTTGACATCTTTACATATTCCATCTCCGAACACCTTCGTTCCCGTACCCAAGGTTACCCCAAATGGAGCACATAAGGACAAGGTCAACCCTAATTGCTGGGCGACTGTGGTCGAGATAAAATTGCTTGAGGTGCCGGAATCAACTAATATCACCACCGGTTTTCCCCCAATTGTCCCTCCTAACTTCATGGTTTTTGGGGAAGTGAATCCTACTAGGGATTGTAAGGTGATACCTGACAGTGGGTCTTCGCTCACTTCCACATGCGGTTCTTCGACGTCACCCTCCGTCTCCTCCTCAATTTCGTCATCTCCTTCAAGTAAAATCAACCTTAGCTCTTTATTCTTGCAAACGTGAGCTAGGGACCATTTTTCTTCACATTTGAAACAGAGGCCCATAGTCCGTCGCTCTCGCATCTCTTTTTCGCTCAATCGCCTTCCCTGAATGCCCATGTGGGTTTTTGAGGTTTGTGGGTTAGGGTTGTGATTAGGGTAGGTAAGGGGTGGGTATTGATTTTGTGGGTATTGATTTTGGGGGTATTGATTTTGTGGGTTTTGTGGGTAATGTTTTGGATACGGTTTCGGATTATAAGGCCCCAACCGGTTTTGCCTTCCCCAATGAAAGTGGACCCGGTTCTTTTGCTCTATCCCTTCAGCCCATTCTATTAGCTATTTTTAAAGTGGTGGGGTCCATCAACCTCAGCTCATATTTTACCTCCTCATGTGACCCATTAATAAAAGCTCCCAAAGCTATGCCCCTTGGTTTTCTCCCAAGTGGAATTAATTTTTCTATAAATTCCTTGGCATACTCTGCTACACTACCCCATTGTCTCACCGCCAACCATTGCTCTACCAAACTCCCCTGATTGTGCGGCCTAAAAGGCCTCAACAAAAGTACCTTCATTTCCCTCCACAGAGATATGTGTTCTTCTTGCTCCTCCCATTGATACCAGAAAAGTGCATCTCCCCTCATACTCAAAATGGCAGCCTCCATTTTCTCCTCTTCACTCAGTTTATAGAAAGCAAAGAATTGTTCTGCTTGAAGGATCCATCCATCCGGATTACTTCCCGAGAAGGTGGGTAGTTCAAGTCTCTTACTCTTCCAGTGACTACCCCCGTTTTCCCGGTGCCCCCCATGTGGTTCCGGCTCCTCCATCGGCTGTAGCTCCGAGAAAGCTTGTTGCCAATCACTATTAGTATTAGACGAGGGTGGGTTTAAAGGTGGGTTACCTTTTTGTCGATTTTGGGTTATCGGTGGGCTCCCCAAGATACTGTTTCTGGGTTGTGGAGTTACGTTTCCGGCGATAATCTGATTTAATCCCTCTTGCATTTTTAGTTGCGCCTCCAAAATCATAGCCACTGATTTCTCCAAATCTGAGTGTTTCGTTTCCAGAATGGTCTGATTTATTACCATTCGTTCCTCCAACTGGGATGTTTCTTGTTCGAGGTGTCCTATGCGTTGTTGGTTCGTGGGATTGCCCATAATCAACGCCTAGAACCGAATGCTCTGATACCAAGTTGTGATGAATTAGTACCAAACAAGTGCAGAAAAGAGAAATAGATGCAGAATAAGAAGAGTACAGAAAAAGAAAGAAAAGAACAGAATAAGATTTGCAGATAGAATAAGAAAGTTATAAGAAGAAGAGAGTATGTATTTTCATTGATGCCCAAACCAATTATTACATTATAGTATTTATAGCTAAACAAGTAGTCTCTTGCTGCTGTAAATTGGTTACAAAAGATTCCCTTCTAGAATAAGCGTAACAAATTTCTGTTATAACTTGCCTATTCCATTCCCTTAGAGTAATCTGCCACCTCAGTCTTTTTCTTGCGCCTTTGATAGACTAAAAGTTTCTTCTTGGTATTTTCCTTTGGTATGACATAATCTCACTACATTGATTAGAGCTATACGATCTTAACGCCTGCTATGCTGTCGATGAGAGCCGCCATATGCAGTTTTCGTTTCGGGGATGTTCACTTTTGATGTATTGCTGCTAATTGCAGGCTGAAATAGATCAAAAGCCCTTGCATCGAGCTGCAAAATTTTTGATCAACTCTCAAATGCCAAATGGAGATTTTCCACAACAGGTTGTTCTTTTAATTGCTTATGTTATGTGTATAATACATAATAGTATGTGAAAAGGTGATCCACCCAAACTTGTAACTCAATCAGACGTGTTCCAACTTTCAAATAAATTTCAAATTATATTAAAAAATGTGGACACAAGATTTGATTTCTAACCAACCTGAAACACGTGACTTAAAGTCGACCCGATGACCCGAATGAACACCTCTATATGTCACATGTTGCAAAACTTCATCATACTTGTAAATCCATGTAGATTTTACTTCAGCATTTAGGCTCACAATCTTGGTATATCATGTGATACCCCAGATTTAGCTTGAAAAGGTATTGATAGACTACTCATATCAACAAGGTGTATCTTCTTTTTATGGGAGTCCATTTGCGAAGAACTCTATAGTTAAACGTACTTGGTGGGCAATCTTAGGATGGATGACCTCCTAGGAAGTTTTCTCTACGAGTGAGGCCAATGGCGGATACACGTGCCCTCATGTGAGGGCACTGGATTTTTTTAAAAAAATTAATAATTTGCTTCTACCCAGACTCGAACACAGGACCTCGACAATACAAAGCAATGGATGTAACCATCCCTGCTCCCACCTTCCAGTGATATTAATGACTATAAAACATATTATATGTAATTGAGATCTGTGTTGTTCAGAAAAGCCCATTAATTACGGTTACTTTCCATTCTTCATTATTTTAAAAATCTAATTAATTATTTTACACATTAAACCCACGACTCCATTCTTGATTCTTTGGTTCTCCAAGATTAATTCCGGCCACCCACCTACCAATTGCCGACCTCCGACTCCATACTTGATCATGATTGTTGATTTGTTGTTTCATATTTTTTCCTTAGATTTTGGGCATATTTTATATTATTTATATTGATTATATTGTAGATAATTTACTAGTGGCAAAATTGATTTTTGATAGATATATAATTTTCATTCATGGAAAAGTATTCAAAAGAAAATCATCTTTGCAAGAACCATCTTCTTCATGATTTTTTGAAATAGATTATAGAATATTATTTTGTAGAGTTGAATTGAAAAAAAAAAAAAAATATATATATATATATATATATATATATATATATATATATATATATATATATAGATATATATATAGGGGAGAGATCCATTGAGAAGGGTTTCAAAATGAGAAGAAGGGTTTCAAAATGAGAAGGATTTATAGCCATTGATCTTATGAACATCTAATGGGTGAAAAAATTGGTTACTCTCTCTTGTTCTCTCTCTCCAATTCAAAGTCTTTTCTCTTCGTGAAAACCACAATCAGTGCTCCATCTTTCTCTTCGATCTTCTTCTGCATTTTATCTTATGATTAAAGGTTACTATGTTTTTAGAAAATGATACTATGTTATGATTAAAGGTTACTATGTTAATTTTAAAAGTTACTATGTTTTGTATAAGATTAAGAGAAGACAGTAACTATACATAATCATTGTAACCATTATTCATAACATAGTATCTTTTTTTAAGAACATAGTATCTTTAGAAAATGATACATTGAACTGGTTCAGTATTAAAGAAACTGGTTCATATTACACGAAAAAAGCAATATTGAACCGCGTGCAACTAACAAAATTAACAAATTAAATTTGTCCATTGATCTAAAAAATGAACGTTTCAGATTACTTCTCACCTTTCTCATTTTGAGACCCCTTCTCATTTGATCCTATATATATATATATATATATATATATATATATATGATTTTTTGAATTTTTTATTGAATTTTTTTTTATCAATTGTGCCCCCACTAAATTTTTGTTCTGGATTCGCTACTGAGTGAGGCGCGCTGGAAAGACTTGTGTTGGTTTGTAGGATCAGTCTACAATCTCCTTAAGTAGTCACCGGCGATCTGAGGGCCGGGATGTTACATATCCGATCTATTTTTACACCAAGTAAGATTTAAATGTCATCCTACCTTTGACAATTTTTTCCATTTTATTTATAATAGGAAATCATGGGTGTTTTCAACAAGAACTGCATGATTACATACGCTGCATATAGAAATATTTTTCCTATATGGGCGCTTGGCCAATACCGCACAAGAGTTCTTCAGATGGATTGATCGAGACTTTACTTATTTGATCAGATACTTTTGTTCGGGCTACTTTGAATTGCTCGATACAACTGAAAATTTAAGCTGATTGTTCAATAATCCAAAAAAAATTTATGTATAAACGTAGTTAATTGTTTTTCATCCTGCCCCCAAGTTGCTTATGGAATTTGTGCATTTTTTCACTTTCTAGTAAATAATTGGCCTGAATTCTTGTATACAATGCCATTAAAACAATATATCTTCATCTTAACAAATTGCAAACATATTAAAGATCCATGTATCTGTAATAATTATTTTTCTAATTTACCCCAAATTGTTTAGAAAGAATAATTTGTGAATTACAGCATTGTAGTTTAAAACTTTTGTAAATTACAACATTAATGTTTTTTTTTTCGAATCTACAACATTCAAGCCAAATTATAAAATTCTGACCATTTAACCTAAAATTACAACCATTAAAATGGTCGGAATTATGTGCTTTGGCCTGAACGCTAAAGACTTTGATACTTTGGTGGCTATAATTCACACAAAAAAACATTAAGACTATAAATCGCAAAAGTCATAAACTGTAAGATTGAATTTGCAAATTATTCTATTTAAAAAAATAAAAACCAAGAATTGTGAAAAAACTTATGGCTCTATGGCCAAGTGCAAATGAGATACTAGATGTGAGGTACAAGTTCCTTCCCATAAATAACGTATAAATTTCGTGATAAATGCTATATGTTGGTATTAACCAAAACTACATTCATATTGTTATTAACCAAAACTACATTCATATTGTTCTCTAAAATTTGTCATAATAACCTTGTGAGTTATCTAATTAGAAAACTATATTGTTGTTTGGGAAAAGTGTCAAAAAGTACCTAATAAAATTTTTTTTTTCAAAAAAGTACCTAATAAAAAACTATTTTCAAAAAAATACCTAACAAAAATTTTTCTTTTCAAAAGAGTACCAACTAACGGCTGGGGTTAAGTTTTCCGTTATCTTTTTTTGTCCATCTTTAAAAAGTACCTAATAAAATTTTTCTTTTCAAAAAAGTACCTAATAAAAATTTTCTTTTAAAAAAAGTACCAAGAACACAACATAATTATCCAATACAAGCACAATATAATATATAACTCTAAAAACATCATCCATAAACAAGTTCACACATCACCCAATACAAACACAACATAAGAACATCATCCAACACAAACCTAGAGTACCAAGTAACTGTTGGTGTTAAGCTGACCGTTTATTAAAAAAAAATTATTAGGTACTTTTTGACACTTTTTCATTATTATTATTATTATTATTATTATTATTATTATTATTATTATTATTATTGTATTTGTATTGGATGATGTGTGAACTTTTTATGGATAATGTTTTTAGAGTTATATATTATATTGTGTTTGTATTGGATAATTATGATGTGTTCTTGGTACTTTTTTGAAAAGAAAATTTTTATTAGGTACTTTTTTGAAAAGAAATTTTTTATTAGGTACTTTTTAAAGATGGACAAAAAAAGATAACGGAAAACTTAACCCCAGCCGTTAGTTGGTACTCTTTTGAAAAGAAAAATTTTTGTTAGGTATTTTTTTGAAAATATTTTTTTATTAGGTACTTTTTTGAAAAATAAAATTTTATTAGGTATTTTTTGACACTTTTCCCTTAATATAAAATATCGAAAAAATGTTCAAAAAAATTTATAATTTTTTTTAATTATTGAAAATTTTTGATGTAAATTTTCTCCAATGTTAAATTAATAGTAGGTCATCGGGTTACACCAAGTTTACTCTAGGCAAATACCCCTTAAAGTTGAGATTATTCATAATTAATTAATAGGTGAGATTATTGTAGGAAAATCACAAAAAAAAAAAATTGAATTGTTCTTGATAATTTTTCCCAAATAATAATATTGTGCACTTAGGGCCCGAGGCCTGAGGTTGTTTGGTAGACGGAAATAAAAATTATGAAAATTATACTTTCTCTAGTTTTTATTAGTTGATACAGATAGTGACATCTTGTGAGGAGAAATGTCTTTATATGTAGCAACTAATAAAAATCACAAGAAGTATATGAGACTTGGGCCAAGATTTTTCCTGTTAGACTTAGGGCTTTCATCATATATTAGTTTAGTTGCATACTAACTTGAATCTCGTGCCAAGCACAGATAATTTTAAAAAATTATAATAATAATATAAACATAAACAAAATTATTTTAAATTATCATGATACTAAATTGTTATTTGTTAACTATAATAAATCTATTGAAAATAATATTTAATGTGTAAGAAAAATTAAACGTATCAATTTACATTTCTTATGCACGTAATATCAAGTATTATAATAATTACAATTTAATCTTTTGAATATATATATATATATATATATATATATATATATATATATATATATATATATATATATATATATATATATATATATTTGAGTATTTTGAATATATACTTCTATGAGTATTTTTGTATATATAATGTAATATATTTTTTGAATATATAGTTTGATTATTTAGGCGTGAAAATTTTCAACCATAGCTTGACACGTGTCAATAAGATACTTTTTGGTTTCTCTTTTAGTATATTAGTATAGATAGCTTGAATCTCGTGCCAAGCACAAATAATTTAAAAAAATTATAATAATAATGTAAACATAAACAAAATTAGTTTAAATTATCATGATATTAAATTGTTATTTGTTAACTATAATAAATCAATTGAAAATAATATTTAATATATAAGAAAAATTAAACGTATCAATTTACATTTTCTTATGCACATAATATCAAGTATTATAATAATTACAATTTAATCTTTTGAATATATATTGTTTTTTTTAGTATTTTGAATCTATAATTCTATGTGTATTTTTGTATATATAATATAATATACTTTTTGAATATATAGTTTGATTATTTAGGCGTGAAAACTTTCAACAATAGCTTGACACGTGTCAATAAGATACTTTTTGGTTTCTCTTTTAGTATAGATATACTTTGATTGAAAATAGTGTAATCACTAATCAGATGAAAATTCATGCACAAAAAAAAAATAACTTAATTATCATATTTAGGCGAATGAAGGATTTCCTAGTATATACCCTTTTGTCTCTTGGAGGGAAAATATTGAATGTGAGAGTGATATATGTCTTGTTGAAGAACCCTTTTTAGTATATAGTGATAGATAATAGATAGATAGATACCCTTGTCTCTCTTGAAGGAAAAATATTAAATGTGAGAGTGACATGTGTCTTGTTGAAGAACCCTTTTAGTATACAGTAATACTTCTTTTGTTCTACAATACTTGCTACTGAGTGTAACATATTGTGTGGAAAAATGTCAGTATCGATAGTAAGTATTATGGAACAGAGCAAGTAATAGATAGATAGATACCTTTTGTCTCTTGAAGAGAAAATATTAAATGTGAAATTGACACGTGTCTTGTTTAAAAACCTTCCAGTATAGTAATAGATAGATATATAGTAATAGTAATAGTAATAGTAATAGATAGATAGATTCAACCTACATCATAATTCATAATTTCATATGAACATCTGGAAATATTTGACGTTTGAATTTAAATAGGATAAGGGTAGATTTAAAATTCTCGAAGTTTAACATACAAATCAAATTGTGGAGTTTTGATGGCCTAAATCCCAATTGGTTTCTGCATTCAGAAATTTCTTATGGGTTCAAGTTCAACAATAAGCTTGATTTACCCCATCAATTCTCTTTCTAACCCAGTTATCAATTTCTCAAATTCAAACGCTCAATCTTGCATTCAGCTTCGCAGTAATTTCGCTTTTTCTCGGCTTAAAGCTTCAGCAAGTCAGCCATGGGAGGTGGGTACGTCAGTGTCACGCTCCTCTGAAAACAATTTATGGCTGAAATTGCCTCAAGCAGTTGTCAAGGTTTCTGGGACTTCTGCGATATTGATTGCGCTTGGGGTCTTTAGCTTCTCAATTTCTAACAAGGGTTCTACCGCTACTGCCCTTGTTGCCATTAATGCAACTCTAAGTCGGCCGAGGCCGGCGGAAAGCATTGCTGAAGGTGCATTTTTGTTTGTTAAATTCACACATAATCTATGAAATATAGTCTTTGATGGAGAATATAACTAGGTTTTGGTTTATTTGGCCCATTTTAACCTAATTTGCTAATTTTCTTGTTAATTGTAGAACGAAACTAGCCAATTGTGGTAGGTTTTGGTTTTTTTGGCCCATTTTTGGTAAATTGCTAATTTAAAAGTAAATTAAAGTTTTATTTAAGTTTTCGATTGCAAAATGAAATTCTGCCTCCATATTATTGGTTCTTGAAGTACGAGATGGGTACTGTTGTATACGTAAACATTTGTGTTTGGCAAATTAGCTGCAATTTTAGCTTATTTTTGATATGTATAGAAGGTTGGTGTTCAAACCAGCTAATGCTAGTATTCGGTGAACTAGCCGGTTGAAATAGCTTTGAACAAGCTGCTCATAGCAACGAGTTTAAAATCAGTTAGTCAAACAAGTTAATAAAATCAGCTGGTCAAATCAGACACTATAATCAGCTATCAACTACCAGCTAGCAGTCGTTTGCCAAACACCCTCATTTGAGTGCTATACATGATTTTGTCGATTATAATGAAGCCCTTTATTAAACTATTCTACTGTGATACTGAAAAATTTGTCAGTGGATTTGTATCTTTGTATACAGATGATGTTCCAGGAAGAAATCTGGAGGATTTGGACAATGAGCAGTTGCATGAAGAATTTGAGAAATGGAAATCTAAAACATATGCTTTGAGTGTCCCTTTAAGAGTTGTTGCTTTACAAGGATCTGTACCACCTGCCTGGATCAAGGTCTGTGATCTGTTGTCTGGCTGCACTGTTGCATTGATGGCCTCATGTTCCAATGGAAAATGTTGTGTTTTTTTTATTATCTGTAGATCTCTAACTATACATTCGCTAATATGTAGGATTTTATTCAGTCTCAAGGAAGGAGATCAAAACTAAGTGTGCAGTTCCGTGGTACTTTAGAAAATATATTTTCTGAACTTTCAAGGTCCTCTAACAAAATTGTAGCCTCTCCAAAATCTGCTATCACCGCTGATCTCGTTACTATTGGTGACTCTTGGCTTGATAGCATGATTGGCAAGTCTATAATAGCGCCAATGCAAATAGCAGAAGACAGTGATTGGTTCAGGGGTCTGCCTGAAAAATGGAAGGTAGAGGCATATATTATCTGCTAACTTATCAATTATTCTCTTTTAAAAACTTTAAAAGTGTCTCCATGTTGTCTGCATCGTTCACATCTAATTGCTCGACTTGATTGTTTGAATAATGTTGGATTTTAATACTTTTGGCTTGGGATGGCATAATGAGGTGATGCATGTGGGTACAAACTCCACCTTTCCCATACGTACCTAAAATTTGATATCCATTACCAAATCACCACGACCACCCATGGTGGGTATAATTTTCATACCCCCACAGGCCTATGTGTTTACGTATTTGAAATCATTCTCTCCTTTTATCAAATTGCATATACGTATCACGACTATGCCCACCCATAGTGCAAAAATAAGGTTGTATCACATTGCAGCGACCACGTTATAATGGTTTTAGAAAAACAAACTAATATTTCCTTCTTTGTAAAGGTGTGAAAAAACCGTGTTGGTTGTATCAAGGGATATCTCATGCTTTTGGCCGATATTTAGGAGTTGATAATCGCTTAACTCTAATTACTGTATCAGTTACCTCGATTGTTTACAACATTTTTGCACTATGCATCCACTGTATAAACACTCTATATTCCTCAAAATCTGCATTTCATATCTATCCAACCCATGAAATGCTAAGGTGAGAAATTCTAAGTTTGGCGTTCAACAATTCACCATATGATTCATAGTAAAGTTGTATCTAAAATTCTCTCTCTGGTCCCTTGTCTATGATTTGTAATTATTTTGTGAAGAAAAGTATTGGCTTGAAGAAACTTGCATCCTTTTGTGCTTTTGTAGAGTGACAGTCTATAGTGTAGGATTGCCTTGAAAAAGATTCATTTTTCACCCTCACCTCTCTTAAGAGGACTTTGTTCACAGTTATGGCTTGCTTATTTTGTTATTGCTTATGTACTTACATAATCTCAGATTTATTTGCGTAGGAATAACAAAGGGCAGATTGATCCCAAGGGTATAATTTGGGCTGTTCCATATAGATGGGGAAGCATGGTGATAGCATACAAGAAGAGCAAATTTGACAAGCTTGGACTTGCTCCCATAGAGGTCAGATCTCAAGGGTTTGATGATCCAGTTTTTTCATCATGCAATTTATATACTTTTTGTGTTGGGGGGCAATCAAACATTTTGCTGATACATAGCTTTTATGAGGGGACAAAAAATCCAAGTTTCTTATAATCGCATCAATATCTCCTATGGAGATTCTCCATTATCCTGCCTTCTTATAAGGGTTTCTTATCAGACTCTTCATTTGCAAGAAACACTAATTAATCAACACTATTGATCTCTTCAATTAGCGTACACTGCCACAGCAGTCTAAACATTATACCATGCAATCTTGATTCTGTCTTGTCTTCTGTATTGCAAACATTTTTTGCATGCCTGATTTTATTAGAGAAATATTGTAAAGCTCTGGATGTCCAATTTAGTCTCAGATGTTTGAAGAATAGCTGCAAGAAAATATAAAATGAAGCAGAGTCATTGGCTGTGTAATACGATAGGCAGATCTGATCACACAGCTGATTCTCCAACTAATCAAGTAGCCAGTAATATGTCTTAAAAAGCAAGCCAAGTGATAAACTGAAATTTTGGAGATGCACAATAAGTCTTGATAATTCTTCTCTAGGAAACATTAGGGCTATCTCCTTGCATAATCTTTTATATGATTCATGATTTATGATGAACAGAAATGTTATCTTCACTAGGAAAATGCAGCAATGAGGAAAACTTAGCCAAGTATAAGGGAATCAAAACCAAGACAAAAGTAGCCGTCCCGAGGAAAAATTATACTCTTTTAAAGAGGTATTTGACAAACTAGATTCTAAAGTAGGAGAAAAAGATATATATATATATATAAATTATATATATATATATATATATATATTATTATATATATATATATTATATATATAGGTTTAGGATCAAATAAGAAGGGGTGTGAAAATAGGAAGGATAGGAAGGATTTCATCCATTAGATCTTAGATCAATGGTTCATTTTGCACGCGTTTAAAAACAGAAAAAAATTGTGATGCTTTCTTAATTAATATGTGATGCTTTCTATATAAACATGTGTCACTTGAAAGTGTGATGGTTTCTAAATTAATGTGTGATGCTTTCTTTATAAAGATGTGCTACTAGATCTACTGCTATGACAAATTTTTTTAGACCGTTAGATCTTAATCAATCAACGGTAACTACTCCTTCCTATCCTTCCTATTTTCACACCCCTTCTTATTGGATCTCTACCCTATGTATATATATGTATATATATATATATATATATATAGGGTCAAGTTCCAGTGAAAACCAAACTTATATGAGAACCGTGAGAACCAAACTCCCTAATAAAAATGTGTTACTCTTTTATAGAAAATGTGTTACTTTTGAACAAAAAAATGTTACTTTTGTTTTAAAAAAAAGTTGTTACTTTTTAGCATAAAAAGTGTTACTTTCGAAAAAA
>CM025917.1:14377683-14458975 GCA_000753965.2 Amaranthus hypochondriacus
TTGTTTAGTTATGATTGCATTATTAGGTTTAAGAAGTTGTAAGAACCTGTCGCTTAAATATTTATATTTATGTGTTAGAATCATGGTGCAAGGCACTGCTTGTATCACTACTGTAACGGTTTTTGAGCTTACCATAAGAGCCACAAATCCATAAGCGTTGACGTGAAAGTGGTTTTCAATGAATTATTTCTATTTCAGCCACATTGATTAGGATGGTTTGTTTGATGGGTTGTTTCCTTGTTGGAGCATTTTTTTTGTTTATTTTAAAGAACGAAGAGGATAAGGTTTTCTTTTGAAGGGTTCTTTACTCGGAAGAGAAGTTAATTGCTTGCTCCACTTTCTTTGTGTATCCGATTAATTAGGTAGTATTAGAGTTCCCACATTATCTCATTTTTATTTGTTTCTTCACTTGAAATTTGAAAACACTGAAAATTTTTCCATTTATGTGTTCATTTTGCTAAATTCCATTTGCTATACCTACTTATATTGTCAATTGTTGGCAAAAGATGTGGTAATTCAATTCCCTAGCGGTCGGTCATAGTTTATTGGTCAATGCCTAGTAGAGTAGCGGTGACAAATTTATGCTTTTCAATTGATGAGGTAAGGAATAGGTATATAAGTAGATCTTTAGCGCATGTAATCCTTTAATTTGATGGGGAGGCCTTATTGCTTCTAATAACGTTTGCACACTAGTTAAATTATAGAGTTGATGATGGGCTGCCTCTAGGTCTGCACATATTTGGGTTTGATCTCGTTTGAAACCACAGAAGTTAGATTTGAAAATTTAGACTGTTGTGGTCTACAATTATTTGCTTTTCTGATTTCCACACTTTGACATTTAGAGTGCTTTGGGATCATAGAGTGCTATTAAATTTCCATTTTTTCTAGCTAATTTACAAGAATAACGATAGACTCATGAGAATAAAAATTTATTCTCCATTTTCTATTAGAAAGGACAATGAATCAAGCAAGTGGCATACATCTTTCTAGATTTTATTGGGATTTTCTTCAAGCGGTGGTTTTAACATGTATTACATGAAAGGAAATTCAACTCGACACACAAAACGAAATGACACACGAGAAATGTTAATTTAATGCTTCAGAAACTTCAGAAACGTTATTTAATCTCAAGAAGCTAAGATATGTCCATGATTCACAATGATCGAAAATATAGTAGCATAAATAAAAAAAACCTGGAGTCTCGTATCACAAAAGCATAGCCTAATTATAAAAAAGTTGGATTATACAAAGAAAAGATAAAAATATTGATGCAAAAGACAAATGAGAATTGTTAATTTAGTTTGTAATTACGTTTTTGTACAATTTCAATACGGACTATTTGAAACACGGTACAAGCAGTTTTTGTTTTGCACTTCAGTGGGTTAAAGAGTTGGATGCAATATGCAATCACACTTTTATAATCTTATTATTAACATCTCTATTGCGGAAATGGAAGCTTTATTTTGGGTCTCTTTTAGTGAAAAGATATTTATTTGATATTGACCAAAGAGAATGGGAGGAGGAGGGGGAACATTGAGTTGCAACACTTTTTTGTTCAAAAAGTCTGTGGTATCATTGAGTTGGAGCTTTAATATGAGTCTTTGTATTCTTTTCTTATTATATGTCTTTTGAACATTGAGTGAATATGGCGTTTCTCGTATTCTTACGTTTAAAGAGGAAATTTGTACTACTTTTATGTTGGGAGTTATTGCAAGTGGTTCTTTTTTCATTTTGGCTATTTGGATAGCCATTAGGGTTTTTTTTTTCACATTTCCACTTTTAGTAGGTTTGATCTTAGTTTTAAAAGCGCGAGGCGCACCGAGGCGCAAAAGGTTCTTAGATCCTAGGCGCAAAGCGTAGGGTGAAGGTGTGAGCTTTTTGTAGGCGAGACATACTTTTTTGCTCAAGCGTAAAAATCAATTTTAAAACATATATAATACTTCAAACAACTGGTATTCATATATTAGTATTGATAAGTTAAAAAACATTCATTATTCTTGCGGTAAACACCACATTTGCACAAAATTATTATAATGACAATATGAATGATTCCACAGTTATCATCTTCGCATGCTTTTTTTGTTTTTCTTAGAGAAGTAACGATTTTCGATCTTCATGTTCAAGTAAATTTGGGTTTCAAGTTTTATTTTTTTTACATACAAACACAAGTTAATTACCCAGCCCAACAAGGAGGTGGACCAAGCGCACAAGGCATGAAGCGCATTGAGGCGCCCAAGGCACAAGCGCTTGTAGTAGGATTTGCCTCACCTAGCCATGGTGATTTTAGTTGAGCTTGAGCTCGAGGCGCTCAAGGCGCGAAGCGATGCACACTTCTTAAAACTAAGGGTTCGATCCAATTCAAAGTATGCGCATATTTGTGGAAAATGTATATATAGTGAATCTACATAATTAATTTGATAGGAAAAATTACTCTCTTTTAATATACTTTACAACAAGTATTACACCTAATTGTACACATCTATGAAATGAAGATTAGCTTGCTTGATGAAGAAGAGAATTGGTAAAAGGACATCGTTATTTTACGCCTAATTTTAAAAGCGGGTTTCGAGTGTGTCTAGGCATGCCTCAAATGGAGGTTTTAGTAGAATCCCCTTTTTGTCATGTGCGCCCTTTGCACCTTTTGGCACCTTGTGCTTTCATGCGCTTTTGATTTTTATTGAAAGAAAAGTTTTTTTGATAATTTGTCAAATAACAGTTAGGCATTAAAAAGATTTCTTCCTTTGAAGATAGAAGGAGAACGAAGAAGGTGTTTACAAAGAAAAAATGAAAAAGGTAACATAAGAATTTGCTTACAATTCTATAACTTTGTGTACTTCTCTACCATGGCCTCGTCTGGCACCTTCTTTTCCTTTTCTTTTTTCTCTTTTTCTATCTTGTGAATTCTTTATCTTTTTTTCTTTTTTTTGATACTTCATCTTTTTCTTCTCTTTCTATGGCCTCTTCAATTTAGTGTCTTATGTCTTTTAGTTCTTACAATATTTATTGTCTTCGACAATTTGTCTACTGCTTGTTGGGTTTTTTCTTTATAATTTTCTTAATTTTTTCTTCTAGCTTCTCTTTTCCTTTTATCTTTGTATTTCTTCTGGATGTTTTTTTTCTTTTGTGGGTTTCCATTATTCTCTTCTTTTTTGTAACATGGAACAATTTGACATGTTGCTTTTATATGTACCTTGTTGTGCTATTTTTCACTAAATAATTAGCATCTCACAATTATAATGGAAGTTTTAGATCTTTGATGCAATTATAATATGAATATCATATTGTCTAAGAATCGAATATGTTCTTCAATTGATTTATTAAATTTTGAGCTAAAAGTTGTACTTCTCATATGAAAGCTCACGCTTTTACCATGCGTCTTGTGCCTAGGCTTTGGGAGTTGGAACCTTTTTTCTCTTGTTGCGCCGTGCTCCTTTTCAAACCAAGGATTTAAGTCAATCTTTTGATGTGGTTTTGAATTTTGAACTCAATGATTTCAATATATTTTTGCTATGCTGTTTCTGTGATAAAATTTGTTGCCTCTGAAATGGACTTGCCACAAGGCTTGCAACGTTTTTTAAGCTTAAATTAATGTCCCCAGTATTTCTAATGCTATGATGACCTATGAATGTTGCCCTCGTAATTGATTCCCATCGGATGTCTTCGGTCCTGCCATTTCTGCCCCCTCCTGAAATTCTTAGCTTCACCATGTTTTGAATTTATATAATCAATGGACATAGAAGTAATGTCAATCCCTCATGAAAAGTGTACTTATTATTGGGTCTTCCAAGGCTGGAGTGTAAGTTAAACACCTGGAATATTTGGGGAGAAGTGCCGGCGCAGTTGTACAAGCTATGGTATGCTGTATGGAAGTTAACGAATAATTTTTCACTGTGTTGACCTGGATGAGAAAGCAGGGTGGTAATTGATCTAGTTAGGTTCAAGAAAATCAGGCAAAGTTTTGTTCTGCACTTCAGCCTTTGGATTAAGTGTATTGTCTAAGGTTAGGTAAAAACAAGGCCGCATTACATCGTGTAAAAACAAGGCCACATTGCGTCGAACTTCTACCTTTGGTGTTAGTGTATTATCTCAGGTTAGTTAAAAACAAGGCCGAATTGCATCGTGTAAAAACAATGCTGCATCGCATTGCACTTCTGCCTTTGGTTTTAGTGTATTATCTTATATTAGGTACTCGAGATAATACAACTTACTACTGATAAGTATTGTCAGATGGCGTATTGCTTGTTACCTTCACACATTGAAATTGTACTTCTATGTGCTGTCAGACTTGGATTCTGTGTTGCCTTCTACTATGACCATTTCCTTTTCAGATGCATGATCTGCTGTGTACTTGCCAAACTTTTCATGTATTGTCCTATTAAGCTTCCAGTGTTTTGTTTTGCCTAGAAGGACCTTCTTTTATTTAATTTAAAGGAGAGCTTTCGCTTGTTGGGCTGTTTTTGGCTGCTCTGGTTTTCTTCGTGAAAAGTAACATGTTTTCATTAGCAGAAGTATTTGTTTAGTAAAAACTATTTTTGGCAACTGTTTACTTTATTAACTTGTTTATAAACTTTATGGAAACAAATTAAGGTCAAACGATTGCTTAATGATGGGATGGATGCAAATGTGGCTGCTTGGGGTACCAAGTTACAGGGCGTCACTCCTCTACACCTTGCTGCTGAAAGAGGCCATCTCAAAGTGATGGATGTACTGCTTGAACGGGGTGCCAATATTGATGCTAGAACCAAGGGTCCATTTCGCTGTGAGTACCATCATTATTCATTACCTTACACAATTTCTTCTATATTTTTTTTAACCTTCTTGAAATTCTGGAGGTCTAATTGTGTTTTTCTGGGGGTTTTATAGGGACACCCCTTCATTTGGCTGCCAAGGAAAGGAATAGGAAAGCAGTTAGGTTTCTGGTCGAAAATGGTGCTTTTCTGCCCCCTGATATCAATGACAGCCGATTCAACCCTCCAGTTCATTATTGCTCTGGCCTCGAATGGGCCTATGATGAGCTCAAGCGTTTACAGGACAGTTCGTCATCATCCGGCGAGACGTCACCATATAGCTCTGAAAACTGATGCTGTCTTCCAGTTTTCAACCACGTCATCTGTGTTTAAACTTTATAGCATTCGGTTGTCATTGTGCTATGACTTACGATGCACTCAATTTCCCAGTGTGAGATGTGTGCAATTTACTGCCGAACTCAGACTTTTCCTCGTGTGTTAAGATGGAGATTTGGGCTTTGTGTTTCTCAAGTATGATAAGAAACGAAACCTCTTTATTGTGTGATTTCTTGTGTCCTTTATGTTTTGCATTTTAGTATTAATTAATTTGTAATGTCCGAATCTTCATATAATCCAGCAATGATGTTGCTATATTTTCATAACTATATTTACATCTATGCAAGTATCTATTGATTTTCATCCACATATTAAGTTTCTCTTTGAATATCATATACTCTCCAATTCACTTATTTACCTTTAAGTATATCCCATTTGCTGTTGGGACGCTATTTATCCAACACTTTTAAATTCTATTTTATTATTAATCTATAAGTTAAAACATAGTCAAGTTGGATTTTATTTGATTCGTTTTAATGTAAAGTTTTTTAATACTAAGTTTTTATAATGTTTAATTATACATAATTAGATATATTAGGATTAAATAAGTGCATTAAATATAGTGCATAAAAGTAAATGAGACACTTAAGTTAAATAAAAGACAATATATTTTATTAAAAATATGTAATATTTAAATTTTTGTTTTATTATATCCGAAAACAAACTTCAAAATTACATTTACAGGCTACACGAAAGATAGCAATCTCAATGGAACAGAAGAGATGAGAGTAATGTTTTTGCTATATTTGTTCATCTTGAAGTTATCTATTTTGAACAGAAGACGTACCAATTTGCCTAATTGTGAGGACAGGCAGTCACATACACTGAAAGTTGGTTTTTGTAGTATGTGAATTAGAATACAAACACTTGCATTGCAATGGTCAAAGATCATGTGGGCTATGCCTTGCCGAGTAAACGAGATCTTAGCTGTGGCCACTGCCTTGTTCACACTGCCAACAATCAAATTGCACACCTTCTACTTGTTTGCTTTTATACAACAAACATTTGTTATTTGGTTTTTAGAGCCGTCCTGAAAAATTTTGGTTTCCTAGCAAAACTTTTATTTTGCGCCTTATTTATACTAAATATATTTATTTTTATTAGTAAACTTAATTTATTTCTTTTTTGGATTAAATTTTTTATATACAGGAGAAAGAAGGGGCGTTGTGCGATCGATCACCTTGCACACGCTCAAAGACCCTCATGTTAGTCTTGTACATTATTTGTTGAATAAAGTTGATTCTTCTTATAAAACGGGATTGGCCAGGCCAAATAGACCCACCCCGTATGAGTTCTTTTTTTTGTTTTGTTAAGCTTAACCGTTTTCATTTGAACAAATTCTTTAATGATGTAAGTAGACATTAAGAATACGGTAAGTAAACATTTAAGATATTAAAAGTAGGCATTAAGAATACGGTAAGTAAGCATTAAGGATAATGTAAGTAGACATTAAGAATACGGTAAGTACTTTAATGGGTTGAGTGTGAAAGATGTCTCTCAAAAAGATGGTCTCTCAAAAGACTAGCTGATTTATTTGAGCCTAGTTCAAAAAGTAGGTATATACACTACAAAATAATAACATGATAAAAAAATTAACAGTAGAAATATATAGATGAGATGAATATGTGAGTGAACATATTTGATTGCAAATGTTTATATATGCAACTCTATGTATAATCATAAAGTAGAAATTCAATCCTAAGATCTTCGATAAAAAGAAGGTAATTTTCAACTTTTAAAATACAAAGAATATATTTCTGATATTGTATTTATATTATTTTTTAATTCTGGGTGTATTAGAAAATCCATGCTAAAAGAATTAATTCTTCATTTAGTGGTGATAATCAAACTTAGAGTGGAAGTAAAAGAAATAATTGGTTTGCTCCTTTTATAGAACTTATACTTAGTACTACCTATTTAAAGAATATCTTGTTGAAATAATTGAATTCAATTACATTGTAAACCAAATTTAATCAAACACTCACAATTAAAATAAGATTACTTGAACACTTAAAAATTAATTATTTTATTTAAATTAAAATTTCAAATATAATACAATTTCTTGGGATTATGCTTGCATGTCCCACCAACTAGTACTTTCTTTGAATTTTAATAGTTGTTATAATTTTTTTTTTCACTCCACAATTTTAATCTGTAATATCTTTAATTTCATATAATAAAAAATTCAAAAATGTTAATATTATGAAAATATATATCCAGACAAATCAAACAAGATCTCACTTGACTATGTTTTACATTGTACATAGAGAAGTACCTCTTTGAGGACCTGACTAGGGATATGAGTTGTTGGAGGCGTCATATCTAGGTTTTAGACTTCGGATTTTCTTCTTAGAGTCGTTATTGGTGTTTTCGCTTTCTTGATTGCTTTCGTTTCCTGTATATTCTATTATTAGTATTTCTGTTTTTAAGTTTTATATTTGTTTTTATATATTTTTTTGGATCTTTTATGCGTTGTATATATCGCTCACGTGGCAGGAACATATCTTTATCTTCCTCGAGCCGGGGGACTCCTTTTGGTCGCCATCTCCTTTATGGGTATGAGTTGCCGTCGTCCTTCCCTCCTCAGACCCTATCCATAGTTTTCTATGAGCGGGATACACTGGGTAGGATGATGATGATGATGATGATGAATAGAGAAGTACTTGCTCCATTTTTTACGCTATACATCATTCAATAGTATTTTACATATTGTGGCTATTAAATGAGATAAAAAAAAAACATAGTCTTATCTCATATGAGATCTTGTTTTATTCATCTCGTCATATATTTTCATAATATTAATTTTTATTATTTTTAGTTGAGTATAATTCTAGATATATGCAACCCGACAAACACATTAGACTACATAAAAAGGCGTTTTGATGCTAGTAAAAAAAAAACTAGAGAAAGCATATGCCAAATAAAATCATATAATAATGAACAATAATTATATTGTACGACAGCGGAAACAATAATCAAATGACTACGATAACCGTAACAACTACTAAAATTCAGAAAAAAGTATATTTATAAAACGCCATGCTGATGCAGCGAAAAGTTTACAACTACTTCACTAAATGGGCAATATGTGGTAGTTGTATTTCTACACACCAAGAGCAATGCAAATATGTTGGATTTGGTTACTCACCTAATATATAATTGTACTCATCCTTCCCTCCCCAGACCCTGCTCATAGTTTTCTATGAGCGGGATATACTGGGTAGGATAATGATGATGACATAATTGTACTCATCCAATCAAATGATTCTCCTCCAACCTTTCTTCTATTTAAAAGTCGGTTTAGAAAATTCAAAATACATTTTTGTACTTTCTTGGTGCAATATTACTTCAAAATATTTTTTATATTTAATTATTAAGCGAAATTATCGATAAGACAATAATCAACCAACTCTTGCTTCATCTATGTGTAAATAAACTTAGTTGTTTATTTTTGTAAAGCATTATTATTGCTTGTGCACTTCATTAGTTGTTCTCTTGTGAAAACGTTTGTTATGGGGTCAATAATAAACCCGTAATTTATTTAGTCAAATCATAAACTGCCCACCTTGGTCCAATAACTTTTTAAAATAACTACCCACTACTTACCGTAACCTACCATCACATATCATGTCCTTGATTTCCATATTAATGCACCATCTAACCTCCATTCTACCATTATAAATACGTTTTGCTTCATTCATTTACGAGACAAAGTTTTCATCTTCCTATCGTTACTCCATAAAAATACACCGCCCTCTTACGTACTATCTATACTTAACCAAATATCCTTAATTGATCTGAACGCATCCTATAATCTGTTAATCTTGCATTCATTAATTATCATATATTCATTACATTTTGTTTCCCGATCAGACTTGATCGTCGGAGGGGTTTTCCGGGAAACCACCCCGGGCAAGGCTAAACGTTGTATTGCAGGATTTGTGGTGTTATCAGCGGAAGGATCATAAGCACTGATGTTGTCCCCAATTACACCTATCTCCATGTTTTTTAAATACGAAAATCAATAGAGAAGAGTAAGGGATAATTAGGGTTAGAAGGAGAGAAATGAGAGTGAAAATTGATGTGGAAAATGACGTATGGGATGCCTGTATATATAAGCAATATTATGCGACGCTATAGGCGACGCAATTTGGGTCGCCTAACATTTAAACGTTCAAACTTTAAATAAACAGCTGTTAGGCGACGCAATTTGGGTCGCCTAGCATTGAATACGACTGTTCGCTTTACAATGTCTAGTCTTTTCAGTTCAGTACTTGTTTGTACGTCTTCATTTATGCGACCTAATAGGCGACCCAATTTGCGTCGCATAACCTCGATTTTTGTCGCCTATTTAGATGAGTACGTGTCTCAACCCCGTCCTAGCATTTTTGAAAACGTGTTTTTTATTAATTAGTATAATTATTATTATTATTCGTATTATTATTATTATTATGATTATTATTATTATTATTATTTATTATAATTATTATTAATGCTGTTGTTGTTATTATTATTATTATTATTATTATTATTATTATTATTATTATTATTATGTTTATTATTAATTTCTATTATTATTATTATTATTATTATTATGATTATTATTATTTATTATTATTATTAATACTGTTATTGTTATTGTTATTATTTATTATTATTATTATTATTATTATTATTATTATTATTATTATTATTATTATTATTATTATTATTATGTTTATTATTAATTTCTATTATTATTATTATTATTGTTGTTGTTATTATTATTATTATTATTATTATTATTATTATTATTATTATTATTATTATTATTATTATTATTACGAATATTACTATTATTATTTTTATTCTTATTATTATTAATGCTATGATTATTATTATGTTAAATATTTGTAAAAGAAAGAATTTATTATTTGAGAGTAATGTAGAAATTTAAAATATTAATGACTATGATTAGAAACAAACAATAGAAATAATAAGAGTGACATACAATTAAATGATACAGTATATTAATTAATACTAGTAATATTTTACATCCAAGTCACCTTCATCGCTAAAATACTCAGCCTCATCATCGTTTTGCTCATCACCGGACAATATTAAAATCAACATCAGCATCTTCGTCGAGAATTGGTGTCGGCAATTCCGGTTCATCCTCGCCCTCAATGAATTGTCCGGAAGGATTGCGAAGTGATGTGTCAACATTGTCTTCATACGAGACTTGAAAGTGTATACGCTGTTCCTCTTGGAATGCGCTGTAATCTACCTCATTGGTTGTAGCAACACTAACTTGGTATTTCTTTGGCTTGACTTTGCACACAGCTCGCCAATCTCGTAAATCTCGTCTTAAACTTGGATACGCCATGTAGTAGACTTGGGTCGCTTGACTAGCTAGAACAAATGGGTCATACTTTCCGTACGACCGATTGATGTGGATGTCTACTATCTGGTAGCGTTCGTGAACACGTGTGCCGCATCCACGTCCATGACGATTCGGGTCATACCAGTGACATTTGAATAGAGCCACTCTCTTAATTGGCATTGCTGGGTATTCAAGCTCTATAATGTCTTCAAATCGGCCGTAGAAGTCGTCTTCGTCTTCACTGTCATCGGCTGCTTTAACCCACACGCCGCTATTGTTTGCGGCTTTTCTCGTAGCGTGTTTGTTAGTGTGGAACTTATAACCATTGACGTAACAGATGTTATAAGTTTTTGCATACTTCAAAGGTCCCTATGCCATGTCTTTCAGTATTTGGCCGTTCGGAGCATAATCGAGATGACCGACAAAAGTCTGTAAATACCAAACATAGAGTTGGACTATATGAACAGTAATATCAAAAGAAAAACAACAGACACTTACGTAATGTTTGAAGAAAATTGGAAATTGCTCTTCGAGTAAAGCATCGAACTGGTCCCGCGGCATGGAAGAAGGCACACCTCCACGTAGTTGACTTGTGAACCTTCTCATATAAGGTTCAACCTCAGGACAGTTCATCAGAACATACCGGTGTGCGATTTTAAGATCTTCGTCGTCTATCAATTTTGTTTTACGCCTCCCATGGAATCTGACTGGGTGAGTGAAAATTGGAAGGACACCTGATCTATCATTGTTCTCACCGCCGTCGTCGTGCCTAGGAAGGTCTCTATATCTACATCTTACCTCTGGCTCAAAGTAATGAGATACAAAATGAGAATCCTCTTCGGTAAGATATTGATTGCACATTGACGCTTCAACATGGGCTTTGTTTCCAACATTGAGTTTCAGATGACGTAAGTACCTAATTGTAAATAAATATATTAATTAGACAAGACATAATAAAACAATTAAAAATCATAAATATTAATTGGATGACGTGCACATACCGTTCGAATGGATACATCCACCTATATTGAACGGGTCCAACTATTCTTGCCTCGTATGGTAAATGGATGGGTAAATGCTCCATGCAGTCAAAGAACGGGGGGGGGGGGGGGGGAGATCTTCTCCAATTTACATAGTATAACTTGTATTTCCGACTCTAATTTCATCATGTCAGACGTTTTCAGTCTTGGAGAAGTTATTGTCTTGAAAAACAAGCTTAACTCAGTTAGAGCCTCCCAAACAGGTACAGGGAGAAGCTCACTTAAGGCAATCGGAATTAAACGTTGCATAAAAACGTGACAATCGTGGCTTTTCATTCCGAATATGGAATGCTTGTTCATGTCAATGTTCCTAGCCAAGTCGGACACATAACCATCTAGAAACCTTAACGTCTTGAGCCAGTCAAGCAGAGAATAAATCCCTCTATCATCTAGAGTATAAGATGCCATTGGGATTTCGTTCCCCACAGGATGCAATGCACTTCTAATGCCGAGCTCCTGCATGTCTCTACGTGCACCAATATGATCCTTTGTTCCCTTTTCGACACGCATCACTGTATTAAAAATGTTATCGAAAAAGTTCTTTTCAATGTGCATCACATCAAGACAGTGTCTGATCATATTAGTTTCCCAGTACGGTAAGTCCCAAAACACACTTCTTTTTTTCCACCCCTAGTGTACGAACCATACGTGTCGTTATATTCGCGAGCACCATCCTCGTACACTCTCTTCATCCCGTACATGTTAAGCTCCACAAGTAACTCAACACCGATGCGAATAGGTGGGGCATGACCCTCCTCTTAAACCCTTGCCATGAAGTTAACCCGGTCCCGTTTGAACAGATGACGCTCAGGCAAAAAATACGATAGCAGTCAAACCAATACATATTCCTGCTATGTCTCAGATAAAAGGCCTTTGAGTCGGACATGCAATAAGGACATGCATTTTTACCGTGAGTACTCCAACCAGATAACATAGAATATGCCGGAACGTCACTTATTGTCCACATCAATGCCGCTCTAAGACAAAAGTTATGCCCCGTGTGCACATCATAGGTCAGGATGCCGTCTCTCCACAACATCTTAAGCTCCTTAATCAAAGGCTGTAGGTAAATATCGATGTTCTGCTTGGGATTATCAGGCCCTGGCACAATGACTGTCAAGAACATGTATGGTGTCTTCATGCACATCCACGGAGGGAGATTGTACGATGTCAGGATCACTGGCCACGACGAATACTGTCTTCCTGAGCAACCAAACGGATTGAATCCGTCTGTACACAAATCAAGCCTCACATTTCTAATCTTGGCAGCAAAATCTGGATGTGTTGCGTTGAAATGTTGCCAGGCCTCAGAGTCTGACGGGTGACACATTTCCCCCTCTTCGCTGTGGTGCTCAGCGTGCCATCTCATCTCACAGGCCGTCACTCGAGACGCATACAACCTTTGTAAGCGTGGGCCAATCGGAAGATATATAAATTGTTTCCTTGGAATTCGTCTATTTCCCACGTCGTCTCTAACCCACCTTGTTGTCGAACACGTACGACAACGCCTGGCGTTAGCAATACGACCCCAATAGATCATACACCCATTAATGCAACAATCAATCCTCTCTGACGGCAAGCCAAGCCCCGCTATTTGCTTCTTTGTGTCGTAAAAACTGGATGTCATCGAGTTCGGTTGCGGTAAAGCCTGCCGCATCAAACTTTACATATCATCATACAACCTCTCAGAGCAATTATGTTCTGTCTTTAGATTGGTCATCCTACCTATAATCGACATTTGAGAGTAATTTTTGCAACCTTCATATAGTGGATTGTTTGCGGCACTGAACATTTGAAAAAACTTTTTCGCCTCCGGATTCGGCTCTTCGGGAATTGTGTATTCAGGCAACTGCGCCTCCACGTAACCGTATTCAATTTTGGGAAAAATGTTTTCGTACGCATCCGGAAATCTACTCGCAGCAGCATCATGCACCATACGAGCATAGTTATTTTCCTCCGCTATCGGCTCTTCGGGTAAAACATCTTCAGGCAACTGTTGCCTAGCAAACGCGTTATTGTCGCTGCTACCTTCACCGGCGGCAATATCGTAATGATACCTCCAATCGTAATAATGTTCCACAAAACCTTTCCTTAGCAAATGCTCCCTCACATCATTTGGATTTTTAAACACAACATTTTTGCATTTCGCATAAGGACATCTAATTTTTGATGAACGACTCTTCGACAATGCAAAGTTTATAAATTCTTCTAATCCCCTAATGAACTCTATATTAAAAGACCCGTCATCAAATTCTCTTTCGTACATCCAGTTTCTATTGTACAAATAATAGCTACCGTCATCCGTCAACGTGTACACCTATATTAAATTTTAAAACACACTTAAGCTTATAAGTATAAATAAACTACATGTTATGATAAACAAAAATAACACATGAACAAACCAAATTGATACATCAAATAATCGTACAGAAATAAACAAAATATTAAATTAATCTAATACTATTTCATTTAATCATAATACGAATATAAAAACATATTTCAAAAAATTAAGAGTAATTTTACACAAATAAAACAAATAAAAAACATACAAAAATCAAATATCAAACATGTATAAATTAAATAAAATAAATTATCAACAACCACAAAAGATTTATTTTCATGCATAATTACATATAATAATAATCATACATGTACAATTTTTAAAAAAATTTTACAATGTCAAAAATATACCTTTTCAAAAACGGAGTTTTTTTGCGTTCATTCACAATCAAATACTACGAAATGTGTTTGATTTTTTGCGTTTGGCGTATCAAACACTAACATTTACCTGGTTATATAGGCAAAACACAAAAAGTATGCGACAATTTATGCGACTAACATCTAAATTTGAAAATAGAACAGTGCATTTTTTTCCCGCTAAGGATTTAGGCGACAAAATTGGCGAAAAACATGGTGTAGGCGACAAAAGGCTTTTGTCGCCAACTTGGAACAAGGCTTTTGGTCGCCTAACTTCTCTGGTCAGATTTTTGGTTTGTCGCCAAAGGTGAATGTTTTTGTAGTGTTCCACCTACTGCTCATCATTGCACAGTAACTTCTTGATCTTTGTGCCCGTGCAATGGTAGCAAGTAAATCAGAACAGAGGAAGTACATTTTTCAAATTAATATTATGTATTTATGCAAATATTTTACGCCTACAAACACCATGTATAATAATTTGTAATTTTTTGATTGCATAACATTATTTTATATATATATATATATATATAATATATATATATATATATATATATAATATATATATATATATATATATATATATATATATATATATTTAACTTTATCCGGATATATCTAGAGGCAGCAACCTATTGTTTTTAGGAAAAAAAAAAAGGCTTAATCAGACATAAATTGTAGATTGGGAATACTCAAGCAAGTTGTACTTTTAAGGTAGAGTCTTTAGTAAATAACAATTATTTGATAGGGTAAGAGTTTTTGTTATTTTAATTTTCTTTTTTGGTTTTGTTTATTGTATTATTATTCTTTTTGTTTTTTCATGGTGATTTACAAATCACGATAATTGATTAGGAATTTATGGAGTAAAAATTATATTTTTTTATGTTAATAATACTGTGGGAAAAGATTCTAACAGTTTTAGCGTAGGCAAGAGATTCTAGTGGAGATAAAGCAAGATGTAAAACATTAATTTCCTTTGACATTTGACATTATTATATGCAAAATAGTAGACAATTTTTAGATGATCTAACAAGGCATTCTCCATGTGACTTTGCTATCAACCATTATACTTGTATACATAAAACATCAATAAGTCTTTCTCATCCTTCTAAACAAAAATCCTAGATTTTTTTCCTTCCAAGAACCTCCTCAATTTAATCATAATTCACTACTAACAAAACTCCCCCAAAAAAAAATCATAACAAATAAATAAATAAATGTATAAATAATACTCCCTCCTATTCTCCTTAAGTGTCTCATTTGCTTTTTGGGCACTGTTCATCTCTTACTCTTACTTTTAATTTGCATTTTATTATTAATCTATAAGTTAAAATACAGTCAAGTGAGATCTTGTTTGATTCGTTTCAATACAAGGATTATTTATATCAACTTTTCAAAATTTTTAATTATACACAATTAGAGATATTAAGGATTGAATAAGTGCATTGGATAGAGTGCATAAAGCAAATGGGACACTTGTGGTGAATAGGAAGGAGTAAATATACAATTCGTCGTATATATAAGACCATCTCAGCGTAAGACAATGCACTAGGGGCATTTGGGCAACAACTAATAGCTGGTAGCTGATTACCATGGCTGATTTGGCCAACTGATTTTATTAACTAGTTTGACTTTCTCATTTTGAACATGCATGCCGCAATAAACAGCTTGTATAAAAACAAGCTATTCATAACAATAAACTATTTCAACCTGCTAATTTTCCAAACATTAGCACTAGTTGGTTTGACCACTCAACCCTCTAATTATATCAAAATAAGTTAAAATTATCCAATAAACCATTTTACCAAACGCCCCTAAACATATACGAGTAAGCTCAATAAATAGTCTCACTATATAATCATTTTTAAAAAATTGTGATAAACAAATGTATGGTATACAAACTACATGACGTTAAACAATGTTCAAACCGAGTGGACCCTACTCATCCTGGGCAAAATATGAACGGCAACCACATTAAATCCTTGTGGTGGTTCAACCACCCACATTTTCGGCGCCGCCGCCGTTACATCCACCACAATTATAACATTTCCACCATTACATAAAACACAAAGCTTACCGCCATGAGCCGTCATCTGTTGGGCCCCACGTAGTTTCTCACTCTCCATTACACTAACCCATTCATCTTTCTCTTCATTATATATTTTCAACACTCCTTTAGATTCATCCACCATGTAAATCACCTCTTCCGCCATTGACGCCGCCGGTCCACGCCATCCAGCCACCATCCCTTCTTCCATTTCTTGCCATGTATTGTTCTTAGAGTCATAAACAGCGCCTTGTTTGGCGGCGTCTCCTTTGACGTTCACCATGCATAGGCGGCCCTTCCATCCTATTGCATCCGTAGCTTCACGTGAGAATCGACCGTCCCATAACGAGCCCAGTTTTTCCCACTGTGGAACCCGATTATTGGATGATGGGTTCCATTTTTCAACGGATCTTGCTGTGTCCGTCGAGAAATGAGACCCGACTCCGCTTGCTATGTATAAGGATCCGTCAAGTGAACCGGTTGCACACCATCTTCTGGGAACCGGGATGGGTGGGCCGTATGTCCAGACCCGTAAAAATGGGTCGAATACCAAGGGTTTCGGTAAAGCGGGTGCTAGATGCAGCGTCGTACCCGCAACTACGGCTAGTTTATCACCCACTGATACAGACTGAACAGGAAGGTCTCGCGAAATAAATGGCGGATGCCGGAGTAAGAGTGAGAGGGGCGGCGGCGGAGGAGGGAGCGATTCCCACTGCCAAGAAATCGGATCAAAAGAGGAAAAACAAATTGGGGTAAGAATTTGTTGAGGATTTGAAGGAGATGAATGGGTTAAGTTATCGGGAGTAAGCATAGTGTAAATGGAGTAAAATGGAGGATAAATTGGGGAGTAGATGAAATTCCGCCATGGATGAGAAACAGAGTAAAGGATTGTAGGTGAGATTTTGGAGAGGATTAAATGAGAAATATGATCCGGGAGACCTGGTATTAATTCTTGTTGGTTTTGTTGCTGTTGATAACGGTGGGGGCTTCCATGGTAGGAGAGCTTTAAGCTTTTTCTGGACATGGAAATTTATAAATGAATGTTTGAATTGAGAAATTAGGTTGGGAGGTTTATAAAGGAAAGATGATTGGGGAGGAAGGAAGGAGGAGGATACCTGTGGTTGAGGGTGGAGGGAAGGAAAGGATTGTGGTTTGTGGAGGAGTTGGCCTTAAATTCACAATTATTTTCTGCAAAAATTATAACTAATCTATAGTTCTATTTGTAAAAAATTACTTTATTTAAATTTTTATAAAAAATTACCTAATTTAGTATATTTTTCTGCAAATAACTATCACTTCGCCGAAAATGTCAAATATATTTTATTTTTATTTTGTTAATTTATGTGTTTTAATTTTAAATTATTTAAAAATACGAGGACTAATGAGATACTGCCACATAGACAACTTCACCCCTCAAACTGGTCAAACCCTCAAACTTAACGGTCAATTAACGTTTTTCGGTGAGTGGTAGTCAATTGCAGAGAAATATATTGGATTAGGTGACTTTTTGCAAAAAAATTTACATAAGGTAGATTTTTACAAATAGACCTATAGATTAGGTAGTTTCTTATAATTTTTCCTAGTTTTGTCCCTTCAAATTTACTAACAAAAATGATGTTTTATCTCACCATATCTTAAAAATTTAATTTTCTTTTCACTAATTCTTATTAAGTGGGTTTTATGATGACACAATCTTTATTGAGCCGGTTCATGTAGATTTAGTGCGCACAAAAACTTGAGTGTGACCGTCTCACTTGTGAGACACATCTTATTGGGCAGGCCCAATGGTATATATTCTTTTACGACTTTTACAATTTAAAATGTCAATTTTAAGAGTTAAAAGACAAATTTGAAGACTTAAAAAAATAATTTCAAGTTCTTCAAAAAAAAGAACAATTTCAAGGATTTAAAACTGACATTTCAAATGATGGAATTTGATAATTTCAAGACTTAAAAGTTCAATTTCAATATTTTAAAAATCAATTTTAAGACTTAAAAAACCAATTGCTAGACTTAAAATTCTCAATTCAAGTTTAAAGTAAGAGACTCAAACATTAATGTTGATATTAAAAACTTTGAAATTGACATATTAAATCTTAAAACTTAAAATTGGATTTTTAAGTCTTGAAATTGTCATTTTAAGTCTTAAAATAAGTATGTTAGAATATTATAAAAAACTTATTGGGTCTGGGCCAGTTGTACGGATAAGGCGATCTCACAGGAGAGTTTCTTTTTAGTGCGTTGATGTTATCATTTACAATTATAAAATAATCAATTACAAAATTGGTTTAATTATATGGACAAGCATATTTCTAATTAAGCAATTGATTGTGTTATTATTATAATTATTTATATTTTGATTGTGAATAACTAAAATCATTAAAATTTAATATTGTGAAAATATGCAATTAGATGATTCAATTAAGATCTCATGACTATATTTTTTCTTACAAAAGTATGTCCTATGTTCCGTAATACTCGCCACATTTCAATAGTAGTACTATTCTTCTTCAATCTTGTTTCGGTAATTCCGACTCATGCATAAAAAATGATATAACTATATGAGGTTTGTTTTATTCATCATAAAATCTAGATTATTTTAATAAAAATAAAGATATTTAATATTACATGCACAAAGAAATGTAGCAAGTATTAGGTAACGAAGGAATTATATAATAAGCTTATCATTACCAAAAATACTTATGTAATTAACTAATATGTACCATGTATGCATAGGCGGATTCAGGATTCAAAAGCATGGGTAGCACCATTCATGATTCACCAACGTGTTGAAATAAATTACGACCGACATTATTGTTTATAAAATGAGCATTCCATAAATATTTCATTGCTCCAAATTACAAGTTAAAAATTATAATGAGATTAAAGTCTAACATAGTGAAATACTCCCTCCAATTCAAAACAAATGTCCCATTTGTTTTTGAGCACTATTCAGTATCACTCTTAATTTGTATTTTACTCTTAATCTATAAGTTAAAATATAGTCATGTCACATATGGGATCTTTTTTGATTCGTCTCGATACAAGGATTATTAATAACAACTTTTTATAATTTTTGATTAAGAATAATTAGAGATATTAAGGGTTAAAATATTGTTTCGGCAAGTGTGAAAAAGTAAATGGGACAATAGTTGTGAATTGGAGGGAGTACAAGATAACAAAGACAAAACTAATTATGATGAAAATAACCATTAAAAGAACAAGCCTACAAAACAAATCACAGTGTCATAGTGTCCACAAACCCTAAAGTAATTGATTAATTGACAGTAATAACCATTCATCAATTCAAAATTTACAATAATTAATTAATTAATCAATTCAAAATAACCATTCATCAATTCAAAATTTAAACCATAAAACCAGTGTCCTCAAACCTTAAATGGCTAAACAAAAATACAATAATTAATTAATCTATATTACTAAACCCTAAAATAACCATTAAATAACAAGACTACAATACAATTAAAGATTTTAATTTTTAAGTGATGAAATACTTAATTAATTGAATGAGTAACCTTTAAAGATAATTTACAATAAATTATACCCAAGAGGCCAAGAATGGTGGTTCACGCCGCAGAGTTCGTGACAGTCGGCTGTCGGCAAACAAAAGCTAGGAAGGTGGACCGGTGGCGGTGGAAGCTGTGGATAACAGAAGCGGCAGTCTCGATACGTAATTAACATTAATAAAAATTTTACAAAATAATGCGGAAGTCTGAAAAAGTCGATTTGCTAAAACTTAAAAAAACTAATTTTTTTTGTGACAAACGATAAATATTACATCAGAGTTGGAAAATCAAATACATATCGTTTGTTCCAAAATACATAATAATTAAAATTAAGTACGTCAAGATCATGAAACAAAATGCAGCTAAGTCCTCGATAGCATAAATAATTGGTAGCTGCGGCCTGGATCGGAACCTGAACTAATTCCTACAAAATACTGCCATCCATAACACGGATGACAGCCGGTTGAACCGGTCAGCGCTTAACGCCGAGCATAACTCCCTATCCAGCTCAAAATATGGAATAATACACTACATTTACTAAATAATAATTAGAGTATGAACTTATCATTAATTGACACCACTGTATACTTTTACCATAGTCTTTTACTGTTCCATACTTTTAAGTCATTAAGATACCATTCTCAACTTTGGCAGAAGTACGTTACTGCCACTTATACAATTCGGTAATCTTAATACTTAAGCAAGTTCAGTTGGTTAATACTCATAACCGTTCCATGCCTCACAGCATCAATAGTAATCAAGTTTATCACTGATCAACAAGCACAACAATATGACACCTAATATATGTAAGGGTCTGGCTAGATTAGGGCCAAAGCCCTATATCTAACTGTGGTGGGGGTCGTCACCCCGCCAATGTTTATGCTTGAGCTTCTACAGGATAGGTAGCTAACCCCCTGTCTAACACCGCATTTTACGTGCCGGCCAACACGGGCGCCGGGATTTCATGCCGGTCCATGGTTCGACATTTTCTTACTATCAGGGTCATTCAATCAATACACATAATTTCACACAAGCACATCACATTTTTATTACTACAAGTTGACTTTAACTTTGACCAACTTAGATGTAAATTCCTTATTTAATAATATCATACCTATATGCCCTTCTAAGTTCACTACTAAAGTTTTACTCATTAAACTATATTTAAAATTTTATTTTTAATAATTCATTTGTTAAATAAATTTACACTAATAACTTAATATTCTATTAATAGTCGTTAGATTAATATTTTCACAAGTAGCTACTAAATTTTATTTTTCTTGAAATAAGTTTTAATATTCAACCTTTCTAACTTTAAAAATAAATAAATATTTTAAATTTAATTCTTTTCAAAAAAATAAATAATTTAATTATAAATCGAGTAAAACTATATCCTATGGATAAATTATCAAAATTCAACAATTTCACCAAAAATCAATATTTCAAATTGAAAAACAAGTAAAACTTATTAAGTTCACAAAAGTCAATATTCTAATTATAAAACAAATACAACTAATTAATATTATTTTACGAAATTAATATTTCTAGATATAAAACAAGTAACACTTTATAAGTTCACAAAAATCAATACTTCTAGTTGTAAAATAAGTAAAACTTATATATTCATACAAATCCATAATTCTTTTTATAAAACAAGTATAAACTTTATTCTTTAATATCAAAGTTTCACACATAACTTTAAAAAGACTACTTTATTAAAAGTATTTTTACATCTTTTTACATAAATTTGGTCAAATAGAAAACTAAAGAATTCTTTTGTACTAATTAGTTATTTAATATCACAAAAATTACTTTTTATTATAAAATCTCAGGTATTTAAGAAAATACTGTAATATAAATAACTTAGTTTTTTTTTCAAATATAGCTTTTTATTAACTTGTTATTTTTATTATTATCATAAAAATAGTTTGTTCAAAAAAATTATAAATCGTAAAGAACATTTTTTTTCTGACCGAATGGCCTATGAGTATTTGTTGACCCTTTTTTTTGTTTTTTTTTTTACTTGAAACAACTTAATTTAATTAATTTATCATAGTAAATTCTAATTTTATAAAAACTAAAATCTTTTACACAATAGCTAAAATATTTAATATAACTTTAAGGATAGGCTTTAATATAAAAGATAAAGTATAATGAGAACATCCTAAGCATAACCATACTAAAAAAAATATGTTCATGAAATAATACACAACTTTATAAACTAATATATTTAAGGGCTTATATAAAAATATTACCTATAATATTACCATAAACATTCTTAATATAATAACATTCCTAAATAATTTACAAACATACTAACACTAGTTTATAACATAGATAGTACTTAATATATGTCACGCGTATATAATAGTTCACTCAACTTTCTAAACATGTCCAAATCTTATTAATTAACATACTAAAAATTATTTTTGGCACAACTAAACTAAATTTAATATTAATCATAATTTTCTTAAACTAACTTCCTACTTAATATACTCAATATATATCATACTTTGCATATTATAAAGTAAATATAATGTAAAGTGCCATATAAAGAGTAGGGTAAGAAGTTATACCATACTGACACCTTGGATTAGTACTAAGTACTAATTAAGAAGATAAGAAAATAATACCCTCCAATGAATATTCCAAGCTTTAAGCTCCAAACTCCCAATGCTAGTACTTCTAAACTCCCAAAGTATATATCCAATTCCATCTTTTTAAATATATTCAACTAATTAATGTTAGAGATTCTTTTTTTTTTTTTTTTTTATTTTTTATTTTTAGTAATGTTATTAAGAGAAATTAGGAAGAAATTGAAGAAAGATAAATGACCTATAGGCTCTTGAAACCCACCGTCAAGAATGGATGATTTGTGCTACAAACTTTTGACTCAACTTCTATTTTTATACTAGGACATAAGCTAGTCTATAGATATAAATTTTAGAGACAAAGAGGTAAGGTGTAGGATGAAAAGGATTGCATCAATATGGCTCAAATCTTACCTCCATATCTACTAGAGTGTTGATGTAAGATTTGTCTTGCCAAAATTGAATAACTTGTGTAAGTAGAAAAAAAAATAAAATATTTGAGTAGGTTTGACTTAGGTGAACTTAGGTAATCAAGATTAGTTTAGTTGCAAAACTAGCTTAAAAATTAATTTAAAGTTTATAATAAATATATATATATATATATATATATATATATATATATATATATATATATATATATATATATTATATATATATATATATATATATATATATAAAATAGTAGTGTAGAATAGTTTAAAAAAATATTAAAGTTGTTTAAATAATTATTAACGAAATTAATTAAGAAGATAAGAATTTTTAAACGTAAAGCTTTCGTAAACCAAAAGTTGATTAAATGATTGAATTGTTGTTTTTTTTTTTAATAATAAAAAATATAATTATTGAAACTTTTGTGCTTAAATAAATAGAAATAATAAAAATATAAAGTTTCATATTCTGAAGAAATCGAGTAAGTATTAGGAATTTAAAGAAAATTTACTAATTAAAGAATTTGAAAATCGAATTGGAAATTAAATAAGAAATTAAATCAATTAATATATAGTTAGATGGAATATAAGATTTTAAAAATTAGATAAAGTTGGAGCTTAGTAAATCAAGAATTAGGAATTAAATTGAATGATTAAGAGTTAATCGAAAATAATTAATCGAACGATTAAGATTAGGAATTTCGAGGCTGTTACAGGATAGGAGAATGAAAATATGGAAATGAAATACAAGAATAATGGAAGGAATTGGCAGTAGGGGTGAAAGTTATTCGGATAAAAACCGCAAACCAAATCAATCCAAACCGAATAAGAAATATGGTTTGAACTTTTTATAAATTAGTTTGGTTTTGGATTGGAATTTTCAAAACCGAAATATTTTGGTTTGGATTAGGTTTGAGCATACTAAAAACCGAAAACTGCAATTTTAAACCGAATTAAAATAGAAGCTCACTTTTTACAGTGAGCTAAACTACTTGTTGAGTGAATGTGCAATTTGACGTGTAAATAGAAAATTTTAATTGGCAATACAAAAACAACGTAAGCAATCTTATAAAAATAATAAACCTTAATTTTATTTTGTCATTTTCATTTTCACAAATTCTTGTGAGAGACTGTCTCTATGAAAGACTATCTCTAATTGGGCCGGCTCATTTTATATTTTTTAAAATATTAAAAGTAGGCATTAAAAATGATGTAAATAGACATTTAAGATATTACAAGTAGGCGTTAAGAATACGGTAAGTAAGCATTAAAGATAATGTAAGTAGGCATTAAGAATACGGTAAGTAGACATTAATCTTCAATGGGTCGCGCTTGAGATATATCTCTCAAAGAGACGGTCTTTCAAGATACTAGCTGTTTCATTTTTGCATTATAATTTTAGTAATCTAATTCGATTTGCAATTTTAATTTGTTTTCAATTGAAAAATATGGTTTGGATTGGTCTGAAAAAGTCTAAACCGAATTAATGTGGTTTGGATTGTGGCCCAATTTGGTATGGTTTGGATTAAAAAATCAAAAACTGAAATAAATTTGGTTTGATTTGGTTTTATGAAAAAACCAAACCGCAAACCGAACTTTCACCCCTAATTGGCAGATTCAATTTGAAAATGGGGAAGAAAGAGATTAGGGAAGTAGAGAGAAAGGGGAGGGATGGGTTTTCAGTTTTTCACGCCTTCTGCCTTCACGGGTAGGTGGGTAGCTGCCTACACTGCTACACAGCTATACTGAGTCAAATAAAATTATTTTTTTTTACATAATATGAATTTTTTTAAATGAATATTATTTTTCTTTTAAAAAAAAGTATGGGTAGCCTAGGCTACCTTTTGTTACGCATATGGGTTATGCATGTATGTACAAAGGTACTATGAATTATTCCATTCTATTTTATTGTGCACTTTTTTTAATATTTCATTAAAGAGTTCATACTCTTTATCCTCTTTCTCATTTTATATTTAGTTTATTGGTCTATATTACATTGTATGAATTAAGTTAACCATATCTCAAAAAAAAAAAAAATTAACTTAACCAACTAATTCAAAGAAAACAAGATAGATAATATGTATTTTCTATGTAAGGATTTTGCTAAGTAACGTTTAGAGTGTTATGAGTAAAAATGTAAAATATACAATTAAATTTAACGTTTAAAATAAAGTGTTTTTTTTGTAGTGGATCAAAAAGAGCCTTATTATCTAGAGAAATTATTATAAAAAAGTTTTACCTTTGAAATATTATCTCAAATATTGATTGAGAAACAAAAATATATGTATCTATCTATCTATAACTATTACTAAAACAAAATTCGGCTTATAGCATTACTTGTCGCTTTCTCATTAAAAATTTTCTCTCTAAAATTAAATGAAGATGTTATTGTTATTATGATCTTTGACTTTCTACTTTCTTATCAGGAGTACTATATTATTATTCTTATCAAATTTTTTACTTTTTGGGTCAAATCACATTTAATGTATTAAAAAAATATACATTATATTTCATTTATTTTAATTATTTATGAAATGTTTTCAGTTTTATTTATTAAATGAATATCATTTATTATATTGGATATTTTGAGATGGTTAAAACATACCCCCTTCGAACCAATTTAGTTGTCCCATTTGCTTGGGTACACTTGTCGATGTAACATTTTGACTCTTAATATCTCTAATTATGCTTAAATAAAAATTATGAAAAGTTGATAAGAATAATCATTGCATTGAGACGAATCAAACAAGATCTCACATGACTATGTTTTAACTTATAGATTTAAGAATAAAATACAAATTAAACGGGATTGATGAATAGTGTAAAAAACCAAATGGGACAACTAAATTGATTCGGAGGGAGTAATATACTTTTATTATATATGATTTGTTTTTTTATTTATACTCTTGGTTACTTAATAGCAATGATTAATTTTAATATGAGTTAGATTGTGACTATCTTTATATAAGTCACTTATATTTTGTATGAGAAAAAAATACATTTGTCGTTTAAACTAATAAAATAATTTTACATATTTCTATGTATTTATATTTGATTTTAAAGCGTGTTATTAATAGTAATAATATTTAATACTTATAAAAGAATGTAATCGTTATTTTTGTTTGCAAAAATTAATTAGTCATTTTATTAAAAAAACTCATAATTTTGTATTGTACTCAGGTATGAGTTATTTGCTTTTTTATTCAAAAGAAAAAAGTAAAAGAATAAATATAATTATATTACGTATAATGCAAAATATTATATAATGTACAAAATGTATACAATTGTTTAGAGTGAAATGAAATATAAATGTAATAAACCAATATGTCAGAAAATTTGATAAGGTCGTACATCACACAGGCACTGTCTAGTGTTGTTTCGGTAGTGAAACGAGAAAGTGTGAAAGACACGTGAGATACCTGGAATGGAAGTGGCACAACGGTCAAACGTCGGTCAAGTTGAGAAGTGACACCTCCTGAAAGTGGTTCGATCGTCCTGCGCCACAACACGTTAGCCTTGCTCGGGGGTTATCTCCCGGAAAACCCTCGATGCTTAAGTTAGATCGGAGAATGAAAAGGAATCACAATGAAATGTAAATCAGAGATGATAAGGAGTGGTAGTGATGGTGGTCGGTGTTTGGTTAAGGTGGTAGAGCGGGAGATAACGGTTGGTAGTCGTGAGTATTGATTTCGACAGAGTTTCGATATGTTATGGAAGGCTTAGGGGGGCAGTTAGCATTACTGTCCCCTTTTATATGTTCCAAGTGGCGGTTATCTTTCAGGTGGATGAAGGTGGGAGGTTGAGAGCGGTTACCCCAGGAAGTGGGAAGTTATACGGTGGTTATGCGGAAGTTACTTGTTGGGGATTAAACCTACTGGGCTGATTATCTTAAAGACTGTTTGACTTAGAGTCAAGGTTAAGAGATGGTCAAGGGTTACTTGGGTAACATCACGGAAATAATTACTTAATAAATAAATGAATAAATAAATTAAATGTTACCGTAACAAGTGTATTACTATTTACAAACTTGATAAAATTGATGTGAAGCTCAAAAATTTGTCAAAATATTCACAGTATACTCATCTCCTCTCGTCTATGTTTTATTTATTTTTTTTGTTAAAAAAGAGTTTTTTTCAATGAAATAATGCAATATGAGTATCAATAATAAAGGAAAATGGATTATGAATTAAAACTTTTCGCGAAATATCCTAATATATAAATCAAATTATACTCCCTCCTCTTCATTATTAGTGTCCCCTTTGAGTTTCGATACTATTTATCGTTCAATGTTAATTTGTATTTTATTCTTAATCTACGGTTATAACATAGCCAAGTGTAATCTTGTTTGATTCGTTTCAATGTAAATTTTATTAAAATCAACATTTTATAATTTTTAATTAAACACGATTTGAGATATTTGCCATTTGCCAAACATGCAAAAATCAAATGGAACAATAATAGTAAATAGGAGAGACTAATAAAGATTTTTCTTAAATTAACTTTTTAAAATATTGAAGATTTGAATTGGAGACTAAATACTCCCCCAGAGGAGTGGATAGAGAATTTGCTTTCTTTTTTCCCAAATTGTTGTGAGAGACGATCTTTTTTAAAGACGCATTAGATATATGGGCTAAATAACCCAATTAATACAAATTAGAGAGAAAATAAAAACATGGGTCTTTTGTTTTGAGGTCGTCTCTTTAAAAGACGGTCTCTCACAAGAGTAGTTGTTCTTTTTTTCTTTTGAAACACGTTTTAAAGGTTTGAAACCCGTTTTGAAAGAATACTTAAATGCACAAATTCAAGCGCAAAAGTAAAATATGCAAAAGTAACTTGAATAAAACACACGAAATTTTATTTAGGTTCAATTACAAATAATATAATTTCAACCTAGGGTTCTCTTAACACGTAAAATTCAAACCTCCTTATTTTTTATGATAGATGGAGTAAAACCCAAACATATAAAACAAAAACGACACTGAATAAGTTATTAATATATTATTTTCTCCGTTTCAATTCACTCGCAATATTTGTTTTTTTTACGCAGTCCAATGCACTAATTTAATTTTTAATATCTCTCATTACGTATAATAGAAAATTACAAAAATTTGATATTAATAATCTTTGTAATAAGACGAATCAAATAAGATCTTACTTAAGTATATTTTAACTTGTAAATTACAAATTAAAAATAATAAACGAATAATGTCAATTTTTATAGTCTCAAGGAATGAATGAATTATTATTTTTAAAATTTAAATGAGGAGCCATTACATCAGCCATTTCTTGCCTTGGTCATCGATCATGTGCTCCGGAAAAGTTTTTTGTTTAACTTACATTTCTACAGCTTTTTTCAATTTTTTGGCGTTTTCTCGTCGACTATTTATGCTACTTTTTTTTCATTCTTTTCTTACAACACTATCAGATTTTTTTATATGTAAATTTATGCTATTCAAGTTTATTGGAGAAAAAGTTTTCTCACTACTTTTATTACTTTATATTTTATCTCGCCTTATTTTTTCTCTCCACCCAAAATTTTATTAAGACAAAAAAATAATTCATAAAATATTATTAAGATAAAATACTAATACTACAAAAAAAATTAAAAAGTAAAAAGATCAAACTAATAATGTAAACATTAAACCATATATTAAGAGAATTTTTGAAGTGTGTCAAAAAAGTAAAAAAATGGGTGTCTATTTATAGAGAAATTTTTTTTTCATGAATGTTGATATATTTTATTTATTATAAAAGTCTTTAATATTTAGAAGATTTGTGTGTCAAAAATAGAAAAATGGGAAGTATTTCTTTATATTGGTGGTGGGGCACACTATGAGGAAATCCCAAACTTTTACTCCCATTGTGAAATATTTTAGAAACATTTTGAGACATTTTTTTGGGAATATGCATGCATTAATGTAATGCTTTCTCCGTTCTAAAATATTCGCTACATTTCTATTATTGATACTATTTATCGTTGAAGCTTAAATGTGTACGAAAAATATAATCAAATGAGATCTTGTTTGATTCGACTTATCGTATACTTTCATAATATTAATTTTTTATAATTTTTTGACGTGTATAATTCAATATATTAATGATCAAAATAACGCATTGAATTGGCGTAAAAAAGTTAAATAAGTATAATAGAATAAAAAAACACATTTTTACCCAAAAAATTTCCACTCAAACAAAAAAACATCACCTTTGTGATAGCTCTTAACATTACTACGTTAAAGCTAGTTTATTTCACTACAATCGTGGCACACCCCCCTATGTCACTCCCATTTTTTATTTTGCTATATATTTTTTATTGGATGGTATTCAAATACATTTTCTCACAATTTTAATTTATTCAGTTGTCCTCTTTGCTTCCTCCTATTAACCGTGGAACATTGATTATCATAGGAGTATATTTCTTTGTATGAGGAGATGTAACAGCATAATAGAGAATTAATTTGGATTTATGTTCGGAGATTAACGATGAAATTAATTAAACTTTATGAGACAAATTGTGAGGTACAATAGGGCAAGAAAATGAGACTTGTTCGTGATTTTTATTGATTTGAAAAAAACATACAATAAGGTGCTAAGAGAAGTGTATTGGTGGCCGACCACCACAAAAAGGGTATTCTCAATAAATAGTTAAATACACAACATAGGGCAAGATATATATATTAAGAAGTGAATGCAAATGCTAGGACATGTAGAGTGGCAACAAAGGATTTTTCATTTACAAATGATCTTTTTCTAGCCTCGACCTTATGTCCCTTTCTTTTTGCAATGGTCCTTAATGAGATAACTCGATAAATATAATGAGACGTGTCCTGGTGCATGTTGTTTGTTGACAATATATTTTAGTTGATGAGAGTGTGGAGGAGTTAAATGCTATGTTAGAACGATGAAAATAAGAGTTGGAATCACGATGATTTAAATTGAATTTGAGTAAGACGAAGTACATGAAGTTTAACTGTAGCACAAATGAGATAACAAGAGATGCTATAAACCTTAAATCGTCCCATGTTGATGCTTTAAATTACCTTGAGTCTATATTTTAAAGTAGTGGGGATTTCCAATAAGATATGACCAATAGATTTAAATGTAGTGGCAAAAATAGAGAGAGATTGTTGGGATATTAAATGAAAATTTTTATCAAACGATCATTGGACTAGTTCTAATATATGAAAAAAATATTGCGGTTTTATAAATAATCATATTAAAAATATGGAAGTAGAAAAGTGTGATTGCTTCAATGAAAGAGTGACGTACCTTGAGGGATAGAATTCAAAACAAAAATATAATAGAAAAGAGTTTATGAGTCACAAATATTGAGAAAAGAAGAAAGAGAATCATTTCAGACGGTTTGGGCATGTGCAAAGACGATGTATTACTGAACTGAGTTAAGGAAAAGGTAAAGGTAAAAGACTCCTAGTATCCCACACAAGGCAAGGTTCGGGTGGGGGGTTTTGTTTTTCCTGAAAGATGCGGACAAATCATACCCGTTCTCCCAAGGAGGGAGTACAGAGAGATACGCAGTCGAAAAACCCCCAATTAATACCTGCGCCCATTAGGGATCGTACCCCAAATCTTTTGCCGCCACAATCCACATGCAGATGCTCATTAAGACCGGTTTTGAAAAACTTTAATGCCATGAATACGTCATGAAGTACATCATAACATATATATTCAATCGTGTCATGACCTAAACTTTGGGTATTATTATTTGTCGCCACCTTTTTAATGAAATCGCCACCCCCTATTAAAAAAATTTAAAAAAAAAAAAAAAAAAAAAAAAAAAAAAAAAATTAATATTACTAAAAAAGTAAAGACAACTTGTGTAAAAAATTCAAATTTCAGTAAAAAATTAATGTTACTGTAAAAAATTTCAACGTTTACGAAATTAGCTAAATTTTGTAATCGAACTACAATGGCGAACCAAAACGAACAAGAATACGATTCGGTAAGTATGTTGTTCTATTTCAAATTTATTTAAAAAAAAAAAAATAAAAAAAAATCAGCTGGCTGTTACAATCGCACAAAATGTGCTATTGTACAATCGCACAAATGTGCTATTGTGCAATCGCACATTTTGTGCGATTGTACCATGCGATTTTCAATTTTTTTTTTTTTTTTTTTATTCATTATTTATTGTTTTATTTAATTTGTTTATGTAATTTATTCTTTTGTGATTGTATTTATTTAAACTTAATTAATGTCTAAGTTTTTTTAGGTGACAAATAATAATACTCTTAATTTATTTATTTATAAAAAAAAAAAAAATTAAGAAAATGCCATGGAATAATCGCACAAATTGTGCGATTGTACTATAGCACAAACTGTGCGATTGTGCAATAGCACAATTTGTGCGATTTTACCATGCAATTTTTTTTTTTTTTTATTTTTTTTTTGTTTTTTTATTCATTATTTGTTATTTAATTTATTTATTTAATATATTATTTTGTGATTATGTTTTATTTAATTTATTGTTTTGTGATTATATTTATTTTAAAATATTTAATAAACTTTATTAAATTTTGATGTTGATTATGTGTAGATTATATTTATTTTGTTTTTATATTTGCAGGACTTTGAAAACTTTGGTGATAACGTAGATTATTCCGATAGATTTGCTACGGATAGACAATTTGCGTCTGTAGATGAGTTACATAATTGGGCTGATGAGATAGCATTACAAATTGGTTTTCAATTTGTACGTGCTTCTTATAAAATTAAGGAAGGACGTACACGGAAAGTTTGTATTTACGTTGTCATAGATATGGTAAATATAGGGGTGATTTCAACGTAAGAATAATGCTGTTAGGCCTGGTACAACATGTAGTGCTTCTGGTTGTAAATTTATGATCATAGGAACTAGCCGTAATCCAGATGAATTTCCTTGGACGATTAGAGTGTGTCCAGGGGTGAAGGCAGACATAATCACCCGTTCATTGTATATAGAGAAGGCAAGTAAGAAGCAATAGATTGAATGCAGATATTAGGGAACATATAAGGAATCTCACAGCGACGGGCATGCAACCAGCATTTATAATGACTTCAATTAGGGAGAATTTTCCTGATTATTTTCCAAGCATGAGTCAAATATATAACATGAGACAAGCATTAAGGAGGGAAGAGATGGATGGTAGGACTCCTCTTCAGCATTGTCTGTATTTGGCCAATGAGAAGAATTACATTGTATGGACAGATGTAGATAGGACGGTCAGGAGTCTGACCAGGTTATTAATTGCTAACCCTATATCTATCCAATGATACGTAGTTGGCCCTATGTTGTGATGATAGACACAACGTACAAGACAAATAAGGCAAAGTGGCCCCTTTGCGAAATCATAGGAATGACCCAACTAATCACAACTTTTTGGTTGCATTCTGTCTTATGCGAGATGAGGCGGCCGTGTCTTATTCTTGGGTGCTGGAGAGGTTGCGGGATATATATGGTACCGTTCAGAGGCCTAATGTTATCGTCTCGGATAGGGACGAGGGTTTGACTGCAGCTATTCGTGATGTCTACCCAGGTAACTATATATATGTTTATTTTTTTATTTGTATACCAAGTATATGTTTAGTGTTTTAATTTTGTTTGTTGTTTAATGTAGATGTACGTCATTTACTTTGTACATGGCATATTGGAAATGATGTGGAGAATATGGTAGACAAGCTTTGCGGTGGTAAGAAAAACGCACAAGGGCAGCTCTTCAGACAAGGAAAATGGAACCAACTGGTTAACAGTCTAACGTACGAAGAATTTGACAACAGGTGGAATGAGATTGTAGCCAGGTGGACGACAAGGAATAGAAGGGTGGTGGCGTATTTAGCTGGACATGGCTTCCTCATAAGGAAAAATTTGTGCGTGCGTGGACGAATGACTGTATGCATTATGGCAACATAACTACTAGTAGAGTTGAAAAGCCAGCATCATCGTTCAAGTATTATCTTGGTAGTGGCAACAACTCATTCGATACGCTGTTTAAAAAGGCACACGCACAGATGACTAATCAGCAAGCCAGAATAAGACAAGCGCTCCAGGAATCAATGAGCTCAATTCCCCGAACTTCTAGAATTCGCGCATTTGAACCGCTATATAGAGCTGTCTCCATACATGCCTTACAGATTATGTCAATGGAATGGAACCGGATGTTAGAGTTGGGGGATTATGTTTTTGATAGATGCGGTTATGTGTTCTTCAGCATACAAATGGTCTTCCCTGCGCATAGTTTCATGTTTTTGACTGTTAGGAGTACGGGTCTAATTCACCGAAATGAACGTACATATCTTTTGGAGAACTTTGAAGTACGCAGAGGCCGGCGAGCCTGACGAAGAAGTTCGAGCATGCAAACGCGTACGACAAAGACTATTTTCAAGGTTTGGTCGATGAAGTGTTAAAGGCGGATCCTGCTGTGATTAGACGCATGTCTTCAGGTACTTGAAGATGAGACTTCATCCAGATGGTACGAATATACCTGAGCNAGTGGGAAGTTATACGGTGGTTATGCGGAAGTTACTTGTTGGGGATTAAACCTACTGGGCTGATTATCTTAAAGACTGTTTGACTTAGAGTCAAGGTTAAGAGATGGTCAAGGTTACTTGGGAATCACGGAAATAATTACTTAATAATAAATGAATAAATAAATTAAATGTTACCGTAACAAGTGTATTACTATTTACAAACTTGATAAAATTGATGTGAAGCTCAAAATTTGTCAAATATTCACAGTATACTCATCTCCTCTCGTCTATGTTTTATTTATTTTTTTTGTTAAAAAAGAGTTTTTTTCAATGAAATAATGCAATATGAGTATCAATAATAAAGGAAAATGGATTATGAATTAAACTTTCGCGAAATATCCTAATATATAAATCAAAATTATACTCCCTCCTCTTCATTATTAGTGTCCCCTTTGAGTTTCGATACTTTTATCGTTCAATGTTAATTGTATTTTATTCTTATCTACGGTTATAACATAGCCAAGTGTAATCTTGTTTGATTCGTTTCAATGTAAATTTTATTAAAATCAACATTTTATAATTTTTAATTAAACACGATTTGAGATATTTGCCATTTGCCAAACATGCAAAAAATCAAATGGAACAATAATAGTAAATAGGAGAGAGACTAATAAAGATTTTTCTTAAATTAACTTTTAAAATATTGAAGATTTGAATTGGAGACTAAATACTCCCCCAGAGGAGTGGATAGAGAATTTGCTTTTCTTTTTTCCCAAATTGTTGTGAGAGGACGATCTTTTTAAAGACGCATTAGATATATGGGCTAAATAACCCAATTAATACAAATTAGAGAGAAAATAAAAACATGGGTCTTTTGTTTTTGAGGTCGTCTCTTTAAAAGACGGTCTCTCACAAGAGTAGTTGTTCTTTTTTTTTCTTTTGAAACACGTTTTAAAGGTTTGAAACCCGTTTTGAAAGAATACTTAAATGCACAAATTCAAGCGCAAAAGTAAAATATGCAAAAGTAACTTGAATAAAACACACGAAATTTTATTTAGGTTCAATTACAAATAATATAATTTCAACCTAGGGTTCTCTTAACACGTAAAATTCAAACCTCCTTATTTTTTATGATAGATGGAGTAAAACCCAAACATATAAAACAAAAACGACACTGAATAAGTTATTAATATATTATTTTCTCCGTTTCAATTCACTCGCAATATTTGTTTTTTTACGCAGTCCAATGCACTAATTTAATTTTTAATATCTCTCATTACGTATAATAGAAAATTACAAAATTTGATATTAATAATCTTTGTAATAAGACGAATCAAATAAGATCTTACTTAAGTATATTTTAACTTGTAAATTACAAATTAAAAATAATAAACGAATAATGTCAATTTTTATAGTCTCAAGGAATGAATGAATTATTATTTTTAAAATTTAAATGAGGAGCCATTACATCAGCCATTTCTTGCCTTGGTCATCGATCATGTGCTCCGGAAAAGTTTTTGTTTAACTTACATTTCTACAGCTTTTTTCAATTTTTTGGCGTTTTCTCGTCGACTATTTATGCTACTTTTTTTTCATTCTTTTCTTACAACACTATCAGATTTTTTTATATGTAAATTTATGCTATTCAAGTTTATTGGGAGAAAAAGTTTTCTCACTACTTTTATTACTTTATATTTTATCTCGCCTTATTTTTTCTCTCCACCCAAAATTTTATTAAGACAAAAAAATAATTCATAAAATATTATTAAGATAAAATACTAATACTTACAAAAAAATTAAAAAGTAAAAAAGATCAAACTAATAATGTAAACATTAAACCATATATTAAGAGAATTTTTTGAAGTGTGTCAAAAAAGTAAAAAAATGGGTGTCTATTTATAGAGAAATTTTTTTTCATGAATGTTGATATATTTTATTTATTATAAAAGTCTTAATATTTAGAAGATTGTGTGTGTCAAAATAGAAAAATGGAAGTATTTCTTTATATGGTGGTGGGGCACACTATGAGGAAATCCCAAACTTTTACTCCCATTGTGAAATATTTTAGAAACATTTGAGACATTTTTTTGGGAATATGCATGCATTAATGTAATGCTTTCTCCGTTCTAAAATATTCGCCTACATTTCTATTATTGATACTATTTATCGTTGAAGCTTAAATGTGTACGAAAAATATAATCAAATGAGATCTTGTTTGATTCGACTTATCGTATACTTTCATAATATTAATTTTTTATAATTTTTTGACGTGTATAATTCAATATATTAATGATCAAAATAACGCATTGAATTGCGTAAAAAAGTTAAATAAGTATAATAGAATAAAAAAACACATTTTTACCCAAAAAATTTCCACTCAAACAAAAAAACATCACCTTTGTGATAGCTCTTAACATTACTACGTTAAAGCTAGTTTATTTCACTACAATCGTGGCACACCCCCCTATGTCACTCCCATTTTTTATTTTGCTATATATTTTTTATTGGATGGTATTCAAATACATTTTCTCACAATTTTAATTTATTCAGTTGTCCTCTTTGCTTCCTCCTATTAACCGTGGAACATTGATTATCATAGGGTATATTTCTTTGTATGAGGAGATGTAACAGCATAATAGAGAATTAATTTGGATTTATGTTCGGGAGATTAACGATGAAATTAATTAAACTTTATGAGACAAATTGTGAGGTACAATAGGGCAAGAAAATGAGACTTGTTCGTGATTTTTATTGATTTGAAAAAAACATACAATAAGGTGCTAAGAGAAGTGTATTGGTGGCCGACCAACCACAAAAAGGGTATTCTCAATAAATAGTTAAATACACAACATAGGGCAAGATATATATATTAAGAAGTGAATGCAAATGCTAGGACATGTAGAGTGGCAACAAAGGATTTTCATTTACAAATGATCTTTTTCTAGCCTCGACCTTATGTCCCTTTCTTTTTGCAATGGTCCTTAATGAGATAACTCGATAAATATAATGAGACGTGTCCTGGTGCATGTTGTTTGTTGACAATATATTTTAGTTGATGAGAGTGTGGAGGAGTTAAATGCTATGTTAGAACGATGAAAATAAGAGTTGGAATCACGATGATTTAAATTGAATTTGAGTAAGACGAAGTACATGAAGTTTAACTGTAGCACAAATGAGATAACAAGAGATGCTATAAACCTTAAATCGTCCCATGTTGATGCTTTAAATTACCTTGAGTCTATATTTTAAAGTAGTGGGGATTTCCAATAAGATATGACCAATAGATTTAAATGTAGTGGCAAAAATAGAGAGAGATTGTTGGGATATTAAATGAAAATTTTTATCAAACGATCATTGGACTAGTTCTAATATATGAAAAAAATATTGCGGTTTTATAAATAATCATATTAAAAATATGGAAGTAGAAAAGTGTGATTGCTTCAATGAAAGAGTGACGTACCTTGAGGGATAGAATTCAAAACAAAAATATAATAGAAAAGAGTTTATGAGTCACAAATATTGAGAAAAGAAGAAAGAGAATCATTTCAGACGGTTTGGGCATGTGCAAAGACGATGTATTACTGAACTGAGTTAAGGAAAAGGTAAAGGTAAAAGACACTCCTAGTATCCCACACAAGGCAAGGTTCGGGTGGGGGGTTTTGTTTTTCCTGAAAGATGCGGACAAATCATACCCGTTCTCCAAGGAGGGAGTACAGAGAGATACGCAGTCGAAAAACCCCAATTAATACCTGCGCCCATTAGGGATCGTACCCACAAATCTTTTGCCCCACAATCCACATGCAGATGCTCATTAAGACGGTTTTGAAAAACTTTAATGCCCATGAATACGTCATGAAGTACATCATAAATATATATTCAATCGTGTCATGACCTAAACTTTGGGTATTATTATTTGTCGCCACCTTTTTAATGAAATCGCCACCCCTATTAAAAAAATTTAAAAAAAAAAAAAAAAAAAAAAAAAAACAAATAAATTAATGTTACTATAAAAGTAAAGACAACTTGTGTAAAAAATTCAAATTTCAGTAAAAAATTAATGTTACTGTAAAATTTCAACGTTTTACCGAAATTAGCTAAATTTTGTAATCGAACTACAATGGCGAACCAAAACGAACAAGAATACGATTCGGTAAGTATGTTGTTCTATTTCAAATTTATTTAAAAAAAAAAAATAAAAAAAAATCAGCTGGCTGTTACAATCGCACAAAATGTGCTATTGTACAATCGCACAAAATGTGCTATTGTGCAATCGCACATTTTGTGCGATTGTACCATGCGATTTTCAATTTTTTTTTTTTTTTTTTTTTATTCATTATTTATTGTTTTATTTAATTTGTTTATGTAATTTATTCTTTTGTGATTGTATTTATTTAAACTTAATTAATGTCTAAGTTTTTTTAGGTGACAAATAATAATACTCTTAATTTATTTATTTATAAAAAAAAAAAAAATTAAGAAAATGCCATGGAATAATCGCACAAATTGTGCGATTGTACTATAGCACAAACTGTGCGATTGTGCAATAGCACAATTTGTGCGATTTTACCATGCAATTTTTTTTTTTTTTTTTTTTTTGTTTTTTTATTCATTATTTGTTATTTAATTTATTTATTTAATATATTATTTTGTGATTATGTTTATTTAATTTATTGTTTTGTGATTATATTTATTTTAAAATATTTAATAAACTTTATTAAATTTTGATGTTGATTATGTGTAGATTATATTTATTTTGTTTTATATTTGCAGGACTTTGAAAACTTTGGTGATAACGTAGATTATTCCGATAGATTTGCTACGGATAGACAATTTGCGTCTGTAGATGAGTTACATAATTGGGCTGATGAGATAGCATTACAAATTGGTTTTCAATTTGTACGTGCTTCTTATAAAATTAAGGAAGGACGTACACGGAAAAGTTTGTATTTACGTTGTCATAGATATGGTAAATATAGGGGTGATTTCAACGTAGATAATGCTGTTAGGCCTGGTACAACATGTAGTGCTTCTGGTTGTAAATTTATGATCATAGGAACTAGCCGTAATCCAGATGAATTTCCTTGGACGATTAGAGTGTGTCCAGGGGTGAAGGGCAGACATAATCACCCGTTCATTGTATATAGAGAAGGCCAAGTAAGAAGCAATAGATTGAATGCAGATATTAGGGAACATATAAGGAATCTCACAGCGACGGGCATGCAACCAGCATTTATAATGACTTCAATTAGGGAGAATTTCCTGATTATTTTCCAAGCATGAGTCAAATATATAACATGAGACAAGCATTAAGGAGGGAAGAGATGGATGGTAGGACTCCTCTTCAGCATTGTCTGTATTTGGCCAATGAGAAGAATTACATTGTATGGACAGATGTAGATAGCGACGGTCAGCTGACCAGGTTATTAATTGCTAACCCTATATCTATCCAAATGATACGTAGTTGGCCCTATGTTGTGATGATAGACACAACGTACAAGACAAATAAGGCAAAGTGGCCCTTTGCGAAATCATAGGAATGACCCCAACTAATCACAACTTTTTGGTTGCATTCTGTCTTATGCGAGATGAGGCGGCCGTGTCTTATTCTTGGGTGCTGGAGAGGTTGCGGGATATATATGGTACCGTTCAGAGGCCTAATGTTATCGTCTCGGATAGGGACGAGGGTTTGACTGCAGCTATTCGTGATGTCTACCCAGGTAACTATATATATGTTTATTTTTTTATTTGTATACCAAGTATATGTTTAGTGTTTTAATTTTGGTTTGTTGTTTAATGTAGATGTACGTCATTTACTTTGTACATGGCATATTGGAAATGATGTGGAGAATATGGTAGACAAGCTTTGCGGTGGTAAGAAAACGCACAAGGGCAGCTCTTCAGACAAGGAAAATGGAACCAACTGGTTAACAGTCTAACGTACGAAGAATTTGACAACAGGTGGAATGAGATTGTAGCCAGGTGGACGACAAGGAATAGAAGGGTGGTGCGTTATTTAGCTGGAACATGGCTTCCTCATAAGGAAAATTTGTGCGTGCGTGGACGAATGACTGTATGCATTATGGCAACATAACTACTAGTAGAGTTGAAAGCCAGCACTCATCGTTCAAGTATTATCTTGGTAGTGGCAACAACTCATTCGATACGCTGTTTAAAAAGGCACACGCACAGATGACTAATCAGCAAGCCAGAATAAGACAAGCGCTCCAGGAATCAATGAGCTCAATTCCCCGAACTTCTAGAATTCGCGCATTTGAACCGCTATATAGAGCTGTCTCCATACATGCCTTACAGATTATGTCAATGGAATGGAACCGGATGTTAGAGTTGGGGGATTATGTTTTTGATAGATGCGGTTGTGTTCTTCAGCATACAAATGGTCTTCCCTGCGCATGTTTCATGTTTTGACTGTTAGGAGTACGGGTCTAATTCACCGAAATGACGTACATATCTTTTGGAGAACTTTGAAGTACGCAGAGGCCGGCGAGCCTGACGAAGAAGTTCGACATGCAAACGCGTACGACAAAGACTATTTTCAAGGGTTGGTCGATGAAGTGTTAAAGGCGGATCCTGCTGTGATTAGACGCATGTCTCAGGTACTTGAAGATGAACTTCATCCAGATGGTACGAATATACCTGAGCCACAAGGAAGCCCACCGAGGAAGGTAGACCGTCGACAAGCAGAACCCTTAGGAGAAACAAGAGCGCATTCGAGTACAGCAGATCATCCTCAGGGGGCGCGGTTCCAGATCCTCTTCACGTGGTAAATCAAGCGGCAGATCAAGCGGCAGATCAAGCGGCAGATCAACTGGCAGATCCACTCAAGCGTCAGCTGGAATAGATTTCAGTTTCAACTTGTCAGGTAAATATTATTTTTTACAGACGGTTTTTATTCATGTGGTTTTTATTTTAGTCTCATTGACTTGAATGATAATAATATTATTTTTTACAGATGGTGGTGAAGCAGGGCGTGACTTTCATATGTTCCCGTGGCCACAGCACATTCCATACATTCTACCGCCATATCTCTTTGATTGGATCGATGTATTAGGTGATGGTAATTGTGGTTTCAGAGCGATCACCGTCACAGAGATGGGGGCGAGGAAAACTGGCCACTTTTACGACGTGCGATGTCCCTTGAAATGGAAACACATCGCGCACAATACAGACGCATATATCTGTCAGCACAAACTTTGGAGGAAGCAATTTACAGAGTAGGGCGACATTCGTACGGTCCAGCGAACTTTGAACACTGGATGGAAGCTCAAAATCTATATGCAGCAGCAACGTTTCTTAACATTGCTATTGCCTACTATGGGGCTCCCGACGGTAATTCTACGTATAATTTCTTAGTTCTTCCACTCAGAAGAATGGCGGGAAGTCGTGGCGTAAATAAACTTGTACATATTCTTTGGGTAAACCGTAATCATTACGTCCAACTTTTAATGAATGATGATACATCACCACTACCGCCAATTCACACAACCTGCATTAGACAAAAGCGTTGTAAACAACATAATATTAAATAACAATAACAAATGTAAAGATGTGCTAAGTCATGTACGAAACCTGTGCCTCTGTCAGGCTGTCCAGTATGCCTCTGCATTCTCTCAGTCGGCTGAGGTCCTTGGTCGGCCTCTGGGGGGTCCACATCTCCGCCCTGGTCTTGTTACGGACATCTGCTAAGCGAAGGTGGGGGCGAAAGGGCGGGAAGTACTCGTAAATCCATGTCTGTAAGAGCGTCAGACATCCCGCAATAGTCCGGCAGCCAGCCTCGATGCCATGCCCAATTGGCGATACAGGTACGCCAGCGTAACAACACCCCAACCAATCTCACCCTCATCGGCGGCAACAGCAATAATAGGGTGAGGTCTCATCCCAGTTCTGGTCTTATCGACCAGCAGCGTCGAACCCACTACAGCCATATAGTACGCAGTGGTCTGCGTGTCCATAGCCTGGAACGATGGCACATCTCCAGTAACTCACTGATGTTAACGCTGCCATTAACGAAGGTCCCCTTTCTCCGTAACTCAGCCATCGGGTCCCCAAATAAGCTGGCCAGACTCAACTTCCATTCGCCATCCGGCGGATCCATGGGAAGAGCACCATCAATATTAATCCCTAAAATTCGTTGCACGTCGTGCAACATAATAGTCATCTCGCCCATGGCATATGGAAGGTGTTCGTATCCGGCTGCCACCTCTCCACAAATGCCGCAATCAGGGCACTATCGATGTGCTGGTGCATGATGTACGGTAGACGGCCCAACTCAGTGCCGGTAAAACCTGGTACAACTCATCAGACATGTCCCGCAGTCTGATGATAGAGTCGATCGTCTTCTTCCTAAGACGACACTCTAAAATAGCAGGGTCACGCTCCAAACCTCGTAAATAACCTTAGCTACGTGCCCTCCGTAGCTAGGAATCAAACGCGTATCGACCGGCCCCCGGCTGGGGTTCTCTAATCAGCCACACTGGATCATCAACACGTGTGCGCCTCCGCCTACGTGGAGCCGCATCCTCTATATGGCTGCTACCAGCTGATCAGAAGGCCCAGCCTGATCATAAGGTCGTCTCCTTAACTGAGATGCAGTTTCCCTTATCGGGGCGCACTGAACAGGGGCCCCAAGTGACTCGTCCTCAAATCCAACAGACTCAGCGACCTCAGTATCCTCGTCGTCTGAGTCAAATGTATCGGTACGCAGGCTAGCCTGCGGCTCAATGTCAGTACGCACTTGGTGTAGCGTACTCGATCGTTGGGCCACACTATGTCTGGCAGCCTCTTCCTGCCTAGCCCTCCTAACAGAACCAGTAACCCTCTCTCATGGGGGTCCCCCCTTAGTAACGTAGGTCTAAAAGTATTGCCGCTCAACATGCCTCTAAAAATCCTTTTCCACTACCCTGATTTCCAGCCATTTACTACAATTTTTATAATTTAGTGTAAATTAAAAAATAAACATATAAATAAAATAATAATAATAATAATAATAATAACAATAACAATAATAACAATAACAATAATAACAAATAATAATAACAATAACAATAAAAACAACATGTGCTATTTCAATAATAACAATAACAATAATAATAATAACAAATAATAATAATAATAATAATATACAATAACAATAATAAAAATAATAATAATAACAATAACAATAAAAACAACAAAATAAAAAAAACATATAATATAAATAACAACAACAAATAATAATAATAATAATAATAATAATAATAATAATAATAATAATAATGAAATTTATCATTAAAAAAATTTGAAAAAAAATAAAAAAAACAAAGGGAAAACCGTTCAAAAAAAACAAAAAGAAATTAAAAAAAAAAAAAAACCGTACCAAAAAAAAAAAAAATAAAAAAAAACAGTGAAAATCGCACAAAATGTGCTATTTCACAATCGCACAAAACGTGCTATGTGACAATCGCACATTTTGTGCGATTCTGGCTTTGCATTTTCGCACTTTTTGTGCGATTTTCTGGAAATCAGCAACGTTTTTCAATTTTTTTTTTTTTTTTTTTAAGTTTGAATCGAGTTCGAGTTAGAAATTACCTCGTTGTTGGAAGACCGATTCCGAATCCAAAGCTTTAACCAAATTAGTTTTAGAAATAAGAATTTAGAGAGTTAGAGTGAAAGAGTTAGATTGAAAGAATTTGAATTTTGAATTTTGAATTTTGTAAGAGTTAGAATGAAAAAGTGTTATTAGTTTTTAGGTTGATGGCATTTTTGAAATTTTTTATTTTTTATTTTATTTTTTTTTTTTAAAAAAATAGGGGTGGCGATTTCATTAAAAGGGTGGCGACAAATAAAAATTGGGTAAACTTTTTCCGATTCCACTCATTTAATATTCCAAAATTTGCTCCAAGAATGATGCCCTGAAGAGTTGTTGACCACTCGTACTCTTGTTTGGAAATAATTTAAAATTCTTTTTTGTAATTTTCTTTATTTTAGAATGAATTGTAAAATTAATTACTCACAGATATCTTACAGATTTTAAGTGGAGTCTATCTTGTCAATTTGTCCGATAAATTCTAAGCTTTTATCGATCTGTTACACCCATTTAGCTTTATTGACTTTTAAAATAAAAATTAAGAAATTTGGTATAACAGATTAATGTAATGAAATATTTAAAAATGAGAGAGATAATATAGATTAAAAGTGCTGAAGTCGTATTCGTTAATAAAAATATAATAAATTTATTAAAATAAACAAAATAAAAAATAAGACAAATTAAACCAACATAAAAATAAATGTAATAATGACAACTTCCAACAAGAGTCCAAGATTGCCTTTTGGCAATTACAAATGGCCTTTTGAAAATAAAATCAGCCAAGAGCTTTTAAGAAGTTTTTCTAGTGAATACTATTTCTATTTCCTTCTTTGATTTTATTACAATGCTAAATAAAGTATTATTTTTAGAATTATTTTTAAATAAATATAAAGATAAAAAATGAATTATCTTAATAAATTAAAAATATAGTTAAAATATTTAAATTAATTATTATCTATAAATAGAAATAATACAAAATAAATGAGACACAATATCAAAATGAATGGGATAGAGGTAAGTAACATCCCACGTACCAAACAGCTCACTCTCACCATAATTGAATGCAAAAAATGACCGACTTTATTATTAATGCAATCAACATTCAACATGCATGGTCCATGCAATTTATTCACAAAAATTTAATTTAAACATATTATATTTTATATAGAAGATGATATATAAAATTATTTATAATATAGGAAAAATCTAGTAATTATATTAATCTAATAGTCATGTCTACTTTAGCCGGGGCGGGGGACTCCTTTTGGCCGCACTCTCCTTATGGGTATGAGTTGTCGTCATCCTTTTCTTTCCAGACCCTGTTCATAGTTTTCTATGAGCAAGATACACTGGGTAGGATGATGATTAATCTAATATACAACCCTTAGGGTAATAAATATTATTATCCTTTTATATACTCCCTCCAATTTACTTGTGTTGTCCCATTTTCTTATTGGGACAATTCACTTCAATTGTCTCATTTCCTTTTTTGTCTATCTTTTTTTACCTAAATACCCCCATTTTTCCAATTTCCAATACCCCACTACCACCTTTACAATTAATTTAATCAAATTAAAACCCCACTTTTCCCATTCCCAATACCTAACTACCACCTTTACAATTAATTTAATCAATTAAAATACCCAACTACCACCCACACTTAATATTTGTGCCAAACCTAAATGGGACAACACAAGTGAATTGGAGGGAGTATTACTCCTTAATATAGGCATACAAATTTAATATAACACATCGTTTATATTCTAAAAATTTAAGACAAAATTTGTTAATCCAGGGGCCAAGCTAAAATAGCTAAGCCTTGATAAAATAGTTAAAGGGAAAAATGCATTTGAGTATTTTCTCATGTTGCGATTTTTACTCGATCATACTATCGAATTTGACTTGACTTAACTTCAAAATGAATTTAATACTTCTTATGCAAAAATTAATGTGGATATAAATCTCGATTTTAAACCGATCCAAAGTACGTGATTCAAAATTGATCTAATGACCTATATTAATAAACACATATAATTGCTGTCAATAAAACAAAACTGTTTAAAATCCTTTTCAACTCCCTTCATATAAAAACTTTTTTATAGTGTTAATTTAAACGTTTTTTAGGGAACAAATGCTTTCTGTAGTCAATATGATTAATCTCGTATCATAAGAGTGAAAAGATAAATTATCGACCACTAAAACAACTCATAATTCTGTCTATCCACCCCTAAAACAACCCATAATTATGTCCATCCACCACTTCTAAATTCTACTAAACATGCAAACACTACAATATAATTTGCTTTTAGTGGGATATATTTAGCGACATTTAATTTAAATGTCGCTATTTTAAATTTCTTATAGTGTATATAGAGGATTTAATGACATTTATTAGATACTTTAGCGGCATATTAAAAAATCACACTAAATCTTTTAGCGACATAGGATCTAGTGACATTTCTCACAAATGCCACTATAGACTATAGTGACAATTACATATGCCACTAAAGACCAAATTAAGTGTCGCTAAATCACTTTATGTTGGAACTTAAAATAAAATCTAATAATTATTACACTAAAAATATGAATTAGTGGTATTTTTTTAATGCCACTAAATCCAATGTCGCAAAAAGCTAAATTTGTTGTAGTGAAACCAATAAAGTTACACAAATTCTTGCTATAGACCGTCTATAGCATAGACTGGTAAATATGAGCCAACTCATTTGTTAAATGAGTAACTGAATAGTTATGTCAGACATTGGGCGGGACTATTGAGAGAGTCGTCTATGCCATAGACGGTCTCTCAGGAGACCTTCGAATAAAGTTATTGATAAGCTCTTGGCAGGGCCGGCCTAGTCAGGGGGCGAAGTGGGCCTGCGCCCAGGGCCTACTCCCAAAAATTAGAAAACCCCTTAAAATAGAGGCCCCATATTTGCTATATAAATTACAATTTACAATAAAACTAATAAAACTAATAGGGTTTTGAGAGACCGTCTTTTGTAAAGACGACTCTTAAATCTATATTTAGAGTTTTAACGATATATATTTAGAATTGGACTGGGCTTTTGAGAGCCGTCTATATAAAAGACGGTCTCAAGTAAGAATTTGTGTAAAACTAATACATGAATTCATCTCTGACTATCGAAAGACAATCGTATTGTGACTGTTCATCTCATTATTTGGGCCCTCCTCTGGATTCTGGGCTTCCGGCTTCATCTTCAACGGCATTCGTCAATTTTCAATTCCAGGCTTCTTGAGGCTCCAACGAAGACGAAGGTATGTGTTTCAATGTTTCAAAATTCATAATTCATTAATTCTAATTTCTAAAGATCAAATTATGCTTTTTCATTATCTTTAATGGTTAGGCGGTGGGTTTATGTTTATCTAGGATATATAGCATTTTCTTGATAGTGATGTAGGGTTAGTAGATTATTTATTGATTTGTCAAAGATTAGGGTATTTTCTTTTTAATTTTTTTTATTGTCACAATTTAATGATTAAGATATTAAAAAATTACTTAAGATCGTCAATTTCACAAGAACGCTTGAATGGTCTTGCTATGCTGTGCATTGAGAAAAATATAACTGAGTCTCTTGATTTAGACACTGTTATTAGTGATTTTGCATCGAAAAATGCTCGTAGGAGTATTTTTATCTGATTTTATATTATATATTTTATATTAATTTATATAACTTTTCCTTTCATGACGTCAAAAATTATTTTGTATATATCATTAGGGCCCCACAAAATATATTTCGCCCCGGACCCCCAAAAACTCAGGGCCGACCCTGGCCCTTGGCCATACCAACAGAGGTTGAGCTTATCCAAGTGATGTGGGGTTTTTTACTTTTTTTTGGTTCCCAAAAGTCGCTTTTCGCATTTATACACTTCCTGCCATAAGACTTTTGGACACTTAGGTTAGGTGTCCCTTATTCTAATTTATCCTCCCATACCCATAATTTATTGTACAACTTTTATTTGACGGAAATTTTGAAGTGCGATAATTTATTACTTTTTCCGTTTTATTATACTTGCTATATTTAGTTTTTTGCGTAGTTCAATGCGTTATTTTAATATTTTATATATAGAATTATACACTTCCAAAAATTATAAAAAAATTAATATTATGAAAGTATGCGATTAGACGATTCAAACAAGATCCCACTTGACTATATTTTTTCTTACAAATTAGCCACAATATATAAAATAAGCTTGAACGATGAATAGTATCGATAACGAAAAGTATATGCGATTAGACGATTCAAACAAGATCCCATTTGACTATCTTTTTTCTTACAAATTAGCCGCAATATATAAAATAAGCTTGAACGATGAATAGTGTCGATAACGAAAATGTAGCGAGTATTAAATTACGAAGGAAGTATAAGATTATCTTTATTTGACTACTTAATATATATATATATATATATATTATATATATATATATATATATATATATATATATATATATATAGATAGATAGATAGATAGATAGATTTAGGTTCAAATGAGAAAGGGTCTTAAAATGAGAAGGGTAAGAAGCAATTTCAGCCGTCCAGATGAAAGATCAATTGTCAAGAGGATTCTTAAACTTGCACGCGGTTCAAGGCCTTTTTTTATCCGGTTTTTTTTAAAAAAAATAAAACCGGCTTGGTCTTATGATAGTTGTAGTAGTTTCTTTTTCATTTATTCATCTTCTATATTTTCTCTCACTGGGTTTCTCTTATTGATATTTTTGTGCATCTTTTATCTTCAAAATGTTCCTCTTATCTTCCTCCTTCATCCAAAAACAGTCATCCACTTTCTCTTATCCTTTCTCATTCTCCCATGAAAATGTGTTGTTTTCAAGTATTAAATCGATCTTCCGTAAATTCGATTTTGAATCTGGTTTGTTCTTGAATATTTTCTTATTTTCGTTCTTGTTTTTGATTTTTTCTTGTTTTTTGATTTTTTTTTTTGCATTTTTGATTTTTGAATCTGGTTTGTTCTTGAATATTTTCTTATTTTCGATCTTGTTTTTGATTTTTTTCTTGTTTTTGATTTTTTTTTGCATTTTTGATTTTTGAATCTGGTTTTTTCTTAAATATTTTCTTATTTTCGATCTTGTTTTCGATTTTTTTAGCATTTTATATTTTGAATTTGGTTTGTTGTTGAATTTGTTAATATTTTAGATCTTGTTTTTGATTTTTTTTTTCTACAGTTTTTGATTTTGAATATGATTTGTTTAATGAATATGATTTTTTCTTATTTTTGATTTTTTGTTTTGCATTTTATATTTTGAATCTAATATGTTTATTGAATATGATTTTTTCTTTTTATGATTCATTAAGCCTGTTATGGTAACATTTAATTTATTTATTTATTTATTTATTAAGTAATTATTTTCGTGATATTACCCAAGTAACCCTTGACCATCCCTTGACCTTGACTCTAAGTCAAAGAGTCTTTAAGATGATCAATCCAGTATGTCTAATCCCCAGCAAGTAACTTCCGCATAACTACCCTATCACTTCCCACTTCCTGTGGTAACCGCTCTCAACCTTCCACCTTCATCAACCTGAGAGGTAACCGCCGCTTGGAACATATAAAAGGGGACAGTAATGCTAACTGCCACCCTAAGCCTTCCATAACATACCGAAACTCTGTCGAAATCAACACTCAAGACTGCCAACAGTTATCTCCCACTTTACCACCGCAACCAAACAACGACCACCGGCACTACAACTACAGAAAAAGAGCAAATGGTTTGAATACCTTGATGGCATACTATACAAAAAATCCTATACACATCCACTCCTGAAGTGCGTTACTCCAGAGGAAGGTAATTATATCCTCCGGGGAATCCACGAAGGGGGATGTGGAATCCATCAAGGGATACGAACTGTGATCAGTAAGGTGGTTCGAAGCGGATATTATTGGCCCACTCTTAGGCAAGATGCTGAAAACCTGATACTCAAATGCTCGAAGTGCCAGTTCTTTTCCAAGCTATCCAAAAAACCTACAAGTTTCCTCACCACCATGCAATCAGTGCTGCCATTTGACAAGTGGGGAATAGACTTACTTGGTCCATTTCCCCCTGCTAAGGGGCAAAGAAAGTTCATCATTGTGGCAATAGACTACTTCTCCAAGTATGTTGAGGCAGAACCGCTAAGCACCATCACTGAAAAGCAGGTATGCAAATTCCTCTGGAGAAACATCATAACGAGGTATGGTATCCCACGGGTCATCATCACTGATAATGGTAGACAATTCATAAGCCGAGGCACCGTGGAGTACTGTGAAAGGTTCAACATTCAGAACAGATTCAGCTTAGTGTCAAGGCCACAAACCTGTGGACAGGTTCAATATTCAGTTTTCAATGTTCAGTTTTCAATTTTCAATTTTCAATTTTCAGTTCAGTTTTCATTCAGTATGTTTAGTATTCAACTTTCGAAGTTATGTATTTCGCATAAACTATGTATCCCGCACTAAATATTACAATGTTCAGTATTCAGCATCCAGTTCTTTGTCCATTTTCAGTTTTCAATTATCTATGAACCGTGTTACGTACAACGGTCAGGCGGTATCAAAACGCTTGGTACTTTGTCAATTTTCAATGTTCATTTACTTGTTTACCGTGGTAAGGCCCGCGGTTAGGCGGTATCGAAACGCTTGATACTTCGCTCAATTATCAATATTCAATATTCAAAAGTGATAAAACGAATGGAACGAAACTAAAAATGCAATACTTGCCAAACGAAAACCATATATACGATTCAAAATATTTACAATCTATCAAGGTTTGAAATTTTAAGAATTGATTACAACCCAGGAAAAAAGAATACAAAAATAAAGCTACGGTGCGGGCTCTTCGCGCTGCTAAACCTCGGGCGCTGGTTGAGGATCTTCCGGACGCTGGGGAGAAGGAGTAAAGCTGATAATCTCTTCAACATCGGGCCACGGCTCCTCACCCGCCAACTCCTCAGCCAACCCGCGAAAAGTCTCCTTTTTAGTAGATATTATCTTCGACAGACTCGAAGACTCTCTCTGAAGGGCAACAAAAGAAGACCTTTCCGGAGCCATGGGGAAAGGAGGATAGCAGACAGGTATTTTTTCCAAGTCGAGAGCAAGAGCTCTCTTTTCCTTTCCAGGGTCCATCTTCTACTCCCATTCCCGCTGCTCCTCCATATCCTCTGCAACAGCCCTACCCAATACTTCAGAATCTTTATCTAAGATTGGCTTTAGGTTGGTTGTGGCTTCATCCAGACTCAGCTCAGACATCTCTAGAAGTTTGGGAAAATCAATACCCATTTTCTGAGCCGCCAGCTTGAACTTCTCCATCTCAACCAGCGCGCCGGTGTTCATCATCTCCTCGGACAGAGCAGTCAGCAGCGGAGTGACGGCCTCAGAATTCAACCACTGCCAGGCTAGGAAATAAGTTCTTTCTAACCGTAGCTTGTAAACCTTGGCCGCATCAAGGACCCTTTCGAAGTAGTCCATATCCTCCATTACGGTCTTCAGAACTTGCTCGTTTTCAATAACGAGCCTGTCGTGAACCTCAAGCATCCGCGCCACATCATGGCATATTTTCAGAGATATCTCGAATGCCTGATTGAGGGATTGGCCGGCTACCTCCAGGTTTTCCTTGATCCGACCCTTCCATTTGTCGGCCAGGGCCAAGCGCTCGGATAACTCCTTACACTTGGCCAACTTCTCCTTCAACCCTGGAAGACTGGTTGATTCTTCCTATAGCCGCTACAGCTCGGCATTCTGCGCCGCAACCTTCTCTGTCAAGCGGTCGTTTTCCGCCGCTAAAGTCCTCTGTACAACCAGCTCATACTCCATCCTTAGTAGAGCCTGCTGAATTAAGCCAAGTTAGTGTAAGGAAACGAACCAATTAAATTAAGGTTGTGAGTATACTTACATCAGCGGCGGAAGCGCGGGCCTGTTCTGCCCGATCAACCGGCGAGAGGGAGTTCAGATACTCCATATCTCGCTCGCTCACTAGATTCCTGGAGGCGCGATTGATGCGGGTCGCTAAATCTGAGCGATCCAGCTCCACGAATGCCACATCGTCTCGGTGTGGACGGATGCGACGTTGATACACTTTCTCGTAAGAATAGGGCGGTGACTCCGCCGACCCTTCCGCAACGTTCTTACCCTTTTCTTGAGGGGTAAACTTGCTCTTAGGGCGGGAAGAACCGCCCCCAACATCAACATCATCCGGCCCCTTCTCAGCAAGGGGCACGGCGCTTTGAACTGTGTTCGACCCTTGGGGGGACGAACTCTCATCCTCGACTTCCACCGGTTCAGCTTCTTGAGCCGGCGCAACCTTTTTCTTGGCCCCAGCCAGGGGAGACTTTGCCTTCCTCTTGGCTGTGGTCTTCTTGCGTTTTGGGGCCGGTTCCCCCCGCTCCACATAGGATGGAATTGGCGCTTGTTTTCTCTTCTCTAGAAGAGAACGTGCCTCGGCCTCAGTAGGCGCGGCATCTACCCCATACATTTTTGTATTGCCATTCTGCACAGTATCAAAAGAGCACACGGATGAGCAAAAGTCGAGCAAGCAAAAACTTGTGAAGATCGGATACCTTAGGTGGGGTACGTAGAGGAGTAGGATCAGCCGCCCTCTTGGCGCGGTTGTGCGTCATAGCCATCAGATTAAATTTACCCATGAGATTTGGATATTTTTTGGCAAATTCTTCCCGGGCTACGCCTGTATGAATAAAACAATCAACCCCGTGATCCTACAAAAATATAAAGGTTAGAATCGTAAAGAAACTCACGCTTGTGTATTTTCAAGCTTATCTCAGAGGCCGAGAGAAGAAGTTTTATATTTTAATGCCTCTTCCGGGGTATCCAGTTCTCCTGTACATATAAAGGTGACCGGCCCTGTTCTATAGAATTACGGGCATACTCTATAACTACCGCCTCATCTACTGTACATTGAGGCACGTTATTGTTAAATTTATTAACCTTAGGTTTAATATCAAAACTGGTCTTAAAGTTCCACGGTTGGGAACTATACAAAAAAGCAAACTTCGTTCGGTAACCCTTCTGGTTATCCGGAAGCTCTCCTACTAACTTAAAATCTCGCTTATGGGCCAATGTTATCCACCCAGCCCCATGGTCCTCAGAGTTGCAAAGACGGGCTCGAAAAATATACTGGAAGGCCGTAAGTGTAGGTTTAACCTTCAAAACCCTACATACTATGAGAAACGCCGTCACGCACCCCCTAGCGTTCGGGTATACCTCAGCCACGGTAACATTCAATAACTTTAGCAAGTCCCTGATGAATGGATGAAGAGGGAACCTCAAACCCAGTTCGAACGCCGACATATATACAACGATACAATTAGCGGGGGGGGGGGGGGGAACCTAACAGTATCAAGGTTAGCCGGCCTGATAATGTTCACACCATCAGGAAACTCCCATTTCTCCATCAGCTCCTCCCGGCTTGTATCCAACTTATTCCGGGTCTTGGCATCAATAAAATAGTTGAGGGGGCCCCCATCCTTGATATAAAAGGGAGGAGGTTCAGGGGCACCGCTCTTCCGCCCTGACAATTCTCCGCTATGCTCCATCTTAGTTTCTACAATCAACAATCCGTCTAATTCAGGGTTTATTTTTGTAAGATAATGGGGAGGGAAAGCTACATCTACTTCCCACGGGGCGGGATACTTTATTTCAGGCGGATAAATGGGATGTACAGAAGATTCACTTCCACTCCTTATTTGGGAAAAAATCCGGGTTATGTATACCGAGGTAGTCCAGTGTGAGTTATCATCTCCTATTATTCTACGTCCATAAAAGGTCTCCTCACGGTTAGCCGGAGTCACGGGAACATTCAAGTTAGCTTTGTTATCATCCATATTCCGGGAAAAATAAAAAAAAGTTATACAAATTTTATGGGAAGAAACAAGTGTATTCATATAATGTTCAAGCATGAAGATTCAGTCAAATCATCAAGAACATCTTGAAGATACTCATGAATATAATGAAGAATATCAAGAACAGATTGAAGATCAAGAGAATTAATGAAGATCTTCAAACTAATTCAATCAAAAATCAATATTTAATCGAAAAGTTTGAGGGAAAATAAAAAATACCTTGTTTGTGTTCTTGAAGATTTGTCAGAAGATTGAAGATTCAAATATTGTCAGAGCTTCTCTCTCTAAATTAAAAATTTTTTTAGTGAATGAGTCAAACAGAGTAATGACCTTGACTAAGAATTCCATTATTTATAGGGTCAATAAATGCCCAACCACCTAAGTACTATTCATGTCAGAGATCTACCCTGGTAAAGAAAAGAGGATAATGTGATCCTTGTCCGCCTCATAAAAAGGAATGTGACTCGGACCCTGTTTTTAGCCCAAGAAGGTGATCTTGGGGCTAAAAATTCTAAATGTTTAATCCTTGTCCGCCTCACAAGAAGGAATGTGACTCGGACCCTGTTTTTAGCCCAAGAAGGTGATCTTGGGGCTAAAAATTTTAAGTGTTTGATCCTTGTCCGTCTCACAAGAAGGAATGTGACTCGGACCCTGTTTTTAGTCCAAGAAGGTGATCTTGGGGCTAAAAATTCTAAGTGTTTAATCCTTGTCCGCCTCACAAGAAGGAATGTGACTCGGACCCTGTTTTTAGCCCAAGAAGATGATCTTGGGGCTAAAAAATTCTAAGTGTTTAATCCTTGTCCGCCTCACAAGAAGGAATGTGACTTGGACCCTGTTTTTAGCCCAAGAAGGTGATCTTGGGGCTAAAAATTCTAAGTGTTTGAACCTTGTCCGCCTCACAAGAAGGAATGTGACTCGGACCTTGTTTTTAGCCCAAGAAGATGATCTTGGGGCTAAAAATTCTAAGTGCTAAATCCAAGTAATCCTATCCTAGTCCGTGATATTGCCACGGTATGTTCTGCCAAAGATCAGCCTCAAGTGAAACGGTAACAGCAGAAACGCCGCGGAAGAGAGGTTGCACCTAAGCAGCCAAAGTTACAAAACCTTCATATCCTCCCGCGGCACCGTCGCCATAGAAGGAATCTCATTCGGACCCTGTTTTGGTCCAAGAGAAGGTGAAGACAAAATATTCTAAGTATTCCTCCACCACCCGTGGTAGTACAAGGAATATACTCCGAAGCATCTAAAAAGGGTTGATCCTAATATAGCAAATGATCCGCGGCACCGCAGCCACAGTACAAATCTCATTCGGACCCTGTTTTGGCCCAACATGATCATAAGGACAATACACTCCAGCCTATATTCAAAACGAACGATCCTCTACAAGGAGCTCCTGCCTCATCAGCACAGCCTCGGGGCTCACTTATATGATACCACTATGACACGGTCCCACGGTACGACGGTACTGCGGTAAAACATAAAATTTCGTGGTTTCTTCCTGCAGAAAGCGCCTTTCCTGAGGTATAACATTCCGCATAAAGAAAGATGTCACAACCCGATCCGGCTCTCACATCATCCTTCATGCGTGGGGCTAAATGTTATGGTAACATTTAATATATTTATTTACTTATTTATTAAGTAATTATTTTCGTGATATTACCTAAGTAACCCTTGACCATCCCTTGACCTTGACTCTAAGTCAAAGAGTCTTTAAGATGATCAATCCAGTATGTCTAATCCCCAGCAAGTAACTTCCGCATAACTACCCTATAACTTCCCACATTCTGTGGTAACCGCTCTCAACCTTCCACCTTCATCAACCTGAGAGGTAACCGCCGCTTGGAACATATAAAAGGGGACAGCAATGCTAACTGCCACCCTAAGCCTTCCATAACATACCGAAACTCTGTCGAAATCAACACTCAAGACTGCCAACAGTTATCTCCCACTTTACCACCGCAACCAAACAACGACCACCGGCACTACAACTCCTTATCATCTCTGATTTACATTTCACTATAACAATTTCATTCCCCGATCTAACTTAAGCATCGGAGGGGTTTTCCGGGAGATAACCCCCGGGCAAGGCTAACGTGTTGTGGTGCAGGACAAATGAACCGCTTTCAGGAGGCGTCACTTCCCCATTTGACCGACGTTTGACCGCTGTGCCGCTTCCATTCCAGGTATCTCACGTGCCTTTCACACTTTCTCGTTTCATAACTGAAACAAAGCCTATTAGCTCAATTGGTAGAGCACTCTATTCTTCATTGTATGGAGGATGTAGGTTCAAATCCTACATAGGCTATTATTTGTATTATGTAAATAAATTTGGCTAATTTCGATGATATTATTGAACATGTGTTTTCGAAACATATTAATCTCATTTGTAAAAATAGTAATTCTATATAATCATAGTATCATTTATTTAGGACATAGTAACTCTTTCTATGAACATAGTATGTTAAAAAAATTACAAGAACATACTAACATTTTACAAAGAAATATAATATCTTATAATAAGAAAACAGTAAAGCAGTAGTTCAACAAATCATCTTTATCTGAATCATCTCTTTGTTAAACATAAGCACATTATTGTTTTGAATTTTATTTTTTCACAATTTTATATGCGAAAACAATAACTTATTATAATCATAGTATCCTTTACTAATAACATTGTAACTTTTTTCAAGAACATGGTATATTAAAAACTATTACAAGAACATTTTACTAAAAACATAGTATCTTATTCTTATAAATAGAAAACAGTAAAACAATAGTAAATAAACAGTCACCTTCAACCAAACATCTTTATCTCAAAGAAAATTAGCCGAACAAGTAGGAGCCTATGTAGGATTCGAACCTACATCCCCTGTGCAATGTAAGCACAAATACACAGTGCTCTACCAAATTGAGCTAATAGGCTTAGAGAAAGTTATAATACACAGTAATATTTTCCAAGGATATAGTAACTTTCTTTAAGCACATAGTAATCTTTTAGAAATACTAATTCATATTAGTTTTGCTCTAGCTAGTTTAATCCCCAAAGCAATGTACAGTAGCATTAAGAGGAAGAACACAAAAGTGGAAACCCAAGAAACCATTATCAGCACAAAATTAATTACTCTACACAAAGAATCATCAATATTCACCAAAAATAATTCATAAACACAAATTTAAATCAAAACAGAAACAAATTTATAATCAAATTGAAAGCAGCATATTCATAGTATCTTTTATCAAGGACATAGTAACTTTTAATGTGATTAAAGTATTTTGATTTTTTTTCACAGTTATTCATAAGCAAACAATCCTTAATCATGTTCGAGTACACAGTAAGACAACAAAATCATAACATATTTTCCTAAGAAGATAGCAACCTTGTTCAAAGATATAGTGAACTAACATGTAGAAAGGAAAGACGCAACAAATCAACTTAATGAGAAAAATAACTCAGAAAACGTTTGATTAAAGATGGAGCCATAAAGCTTTCTCTAATCAGGATATTAATGGAAGAAAAGAAAGTAAAATTATTGATGTCTATTTTCAGAGACAAATATGGAAAACCTAATTCCAGACAAATCCAACACAATATAACACAATAATAACAATCAATTTCTGCAGATTGAACTGAGATTAGAGATGAATTTTTTTTCCCAAATTAGAAAACCCTAGATTAATTACTAATTTGAAAATGAATTGAAAAAATCTGTAAAAAAATTCACATGATTTGTCTCTAACAACGATGAAGAGAAGAGAACTACAAGAAGTTTTTGGCTTTCACAAACAGAAGATAGAAGAGAAGATGGAGCCGCATTTTTGGTTTTCAAGCAAGAGAAGATGAAGAAACACTATTGGTTTTCATGAAGAGAAAGAGTTTAAACAGGAGAGAGAAACCCAAAACCCCGCCGGCATAAAAAACCCCACGAGGGGAAAAAGACATTGGAGAGAAGGGACCAAGAGCCCGGCCACTCAAAACAGCATAGGGGTGGGCTATGCCAGAGAATTACCAAACACCAGCCAATTAGCCAAACTATCACCTTACACACCTGAAAACCTACAAAACCCCAACACCTTACACACCACACAAGCGTATACTACAATTCATAACTAACACCAAGATACAAAACAAACATCACCAAACAATATCAAAATACACCAAACAAAATAACCAAATCTAGCCTATGAAATAATTGCCTCCAGATTATGGATAAAATCTTGAGGAGATGACACATCACAACCCAACAGTTCCTTAGCCCAGGAGTAGATTCTGATCTTCAGATTGTGTGTGAAGCTTTGAATGTCTGGGGTCTTCATTTCAAACTTGGAATTGTTCTTTTCAAACCATAGTGACCAGATTACACAACCAAGGAGGAGATTCCAGAGTTTTCTTCATTTTCGATTCTTCAGCAGCCCCTCCCATTCAATAATGAAGATATTGCATCTAGATTGGAGAACGCCCTGAATGCCCCACCAGTTTAACATATTCATCCAGACTCTCCATGAGAAGCTACAAGTAAAAAGGATATGCGAATTTGATTCCATAGTTTCCCCACAAAAGGAGCATAACGCCTACTGGTTATCAATAGTTCCCATTTCCACCAATTTATCACGTTTTTTCAATCTCTCCAAGCTTGCTAACGAAAGAGTCAATATCTCTCTCATATATATATATATATATATATATATATATATATATATATATATATATATATATATATAATATATATATATATATATATATATATATATATATATATATATATTATATGGATCATTTACCAACTACAGCTTCTAAGTTTACTCAATTTCAAATAAACTGCTGCGAACTTCGTTTATTACCAACTACAGCCTCCAACTTACCAAACATGACATCGAGACAGCCAAAAAAGGGTAAAAATGGGGTTAAAATGGGTGTTTTGGCTGTCTCGATGTCATGTTTGTTAAGTTGGAGGTCGTAGTTGGTAATAAACGAAGTTCACGGTTGTTTATTTGAAATTGAGTAAACTTAGAGGCTGTAGTTGGTAAATGATCTTTTATATATATATATATATATATATATATATATATATATATATATATATATATATATATATATATATATATATATATATATATATATATATATATATATATATATATATATATATATATATATATATATATATATATATATATATATATATATATATATATATATATAAAATATACCACTTAAATTATTTTTGTTGAACTTAACTCATTTGTAATTGGCGTGCATGAGTTCTTAGTGGTTACATGTCATTTTTGAGGATCATTTCTAAACAGTCAATTCTTGAATTAGAGGAATCCCTAAAAGTTTAGGACATGAACCACCTTTTAGGTTAAGTTTATGAGGTACGTCATGACGTATGTTATATATTATGAGTATCACAATAACTTTATGGACACGTTGACTACCAACAAGTGAAATAGATTGAATTGAATCTAAGGAGTATGAATTTAGTAGGTGAAAGAATAATGGCGTTGGAAATGTGACTTTAATTTTATAAATCAAATAATAAAATAATGTTATAAGTTTGTAGTAGAAAATCAAATTACATATGACAAGTTCAAACCTTTGTTTAACATACACCAAATGCAATTTTGATCATCGGGAATCACCATATATTGATCATAGTAACAAGAAGATTTTGTTAGATCTTGATATCAATTCTAGGCGAGATGTTCTTTCCTAAAACATCATTTCTTCCCTACTACGGTGCTTGTGAATAAACCGGAAATATGTTTTGAGATACAAAGAATTACACTAACTTCCGAGCACACGGAAATTAGAATGATATAAGAGAAACTTAAGTGGAAGAAGATAAGAAAATTACAAACGAGGATTGCAAATCCTTGATGTAAAATGCTAGAAAAGAAAAAAAATCAGAAATTGCATGTGTCAAATAACACACAAGCCTTCTATATTTATAGAATAGCTCACATCGGTTCATGAAGCAACATATCACTTCATGAAACACGAGGTTAATCCATGAAACACGAGATCGATTCATGAACTCATGTCGCCTTTCACTCAACCCTTACATCCCAAATAACATGGCTAAAAGTAACCATAATAACTGTAGGAAGTTATTATATAACCATCAAAACAAAGCAAAACGTTACACGAAAATTTCCCGGAAAAACACATTAGTCGCGGGCCGCGACCTGTGCGCCCCAGAAAACAGAAATTTTTTGTGTATTTTCGCAACCAGCGAACCAAATCACGAGCCGTGACTTTTATGTTTTGATTAAAACATATACTTTTCAACCTTGGGATATACTTAATTAATTTAATTAAATTTATTTATTTAATTTAATTAATTATCATTCCGATTACTATTATACACCTCTAAATTCCAACAAATGGAAAGTGAGGGGTATTTTATCTAATTAATTACTTTCGCTAGTATAAAAATTCGTGTGATGAACAGAGTTGCTAGTATAAAACAAGTAAACGTTAAGGGAGAATCAACCTATAGTTACCTCTTGTACTTATTGGTTGGTTCAAAGTCTGGGAGAGCAAGGCCAAGGGCCAAGCAAAGTTTATAGATGCTCTGTTTATTTATACAGTTAAATCATAACATGGAGTCCCTTCAATAATAATTTGAAATAATGTATTGTCAAATAACAAAAATAAATTATATTAGACTTTGCATAGAGATTAAATTAGTATTTGCGAAAAATGATACAAAAATGAGAAATGTCAGATACTCAGATTTAACACCAACATATGCTTTTTTCCATTCTACCCAATTTTTTTGCTCTTTTTCTTGAGTTTTTTTTTTTTTTTTTTTTTTTTTTTTTTTTTTTTGCTCTTTTTCTTGATTGCAATCTCATTTCTTTTATTTTAATTTAAAGAAAATAAATTTTACTAAATTGAATATCAAACTAAAAATTTTTAAAAATTGTTACAAGAAAAAAAAAACTTGGTACCGGTAATTAGATCAGAACTTGAAGTCGTGAATCAGCATTCAGCATGCCATTTGATCTTTTCTTTTTTTTTTTCTTTTTTTAATGAGTAAGAATTTTGATAAGAGTATTGTTTCACAATTTTTTTTATAAATGTAATTGGAATTAGAGATTTTGAATGATAAATAAATAGAAAAAAGATCTCTCATTTGAGATTCAATGGTCATTTGTATGCAAGCCAAAGTTTCATTCGTATAACTCTCCTATTGCTTAAGTTTATTCTCTTTATTAGCTCCTTTCTTCCTCATCAAACCTCCATTATAATTCCCTGGAGATTGTAGTTTGTTCTTTGAACACATCATACAATCTATTAATTTTATTGTATTTTAGAAAAAGACAAGTTGAATGTGAGCATGTTATTTGTCTTTTTTTCATTGGATGACATTAATGGAATTTATTTATTTGCATTTTTTTGACCTTCCATATTTACACGTTTGCATTTTTAGAAAAATTTATACATTAATAAATGTAATAAATCATAATTATTCTAATTACACTGTTATGTATAAATTTACAATTTAGAAAGTTATACTTGAAAAATAAATAAAATGAAAATACACTGTAGAAAATTATATTGCAAAATAAATTACTTTTATTACAATTATACCACAATTCATTAAATTATTAGATGTACATAATTGTCTTTTTTTCCATCAATAGTTAAAAACTTAAATAACATGCATAAATTCATTTAATTGATCATTAAATTCAGTCATTTACATTGTTAGACTACCATAATAACAATTTTAAATTTTAGGAAAAATTTAAAAAATATTGAACCAGATGATAATTATGGAAACAAATAAATTAATGCAAAAAAATCAACCAACTTCAATCAGTGTGTAGGCAATTAGACTATCTTAGCTACCAAATATAGTGTAATAAAAATCAATCAACTAAAAATATTGTTTACTTTTTTGTAATTTAATTATTCCTTTATATAAAAATGTATGAACACTTTTATGACTTAAATTACAATATAACTAGCCCCATATGGCCATTCCAATTATTTGCTCATACTATTTCTCTTCTCAGAATCTTTAGTGTTAATTTAATAATATTTTATAGAATAACCAATAGTTCAATTATATTCAAGAAATTCATAATGAGATGAGAACATGGAATATTAATAACTATTAATAAAAGTCAAGGACAAACAATATCTCATGTTGGTCTATTTCTACCTTAGTCTGTTTATAGTCATGAACAATTTTACGTTGCCATTTCTAGAGTGACTAGAAGGAAAAGACGAAGAATTCTCATATGCGACAAGGATGGTGAAATATATCATCGTACTAAGAATGTAGTATATATTGAGGTGTTTCAAAACCTATAAACTTTTAATTAACAATGTATTTTGGGTTTCTTTATATTTAATTCTTTTAATTAAAATATATATGTGTAAATACTTATTACCCACTTTCATTTAATTTCATTTAATATTTGTATTAGTCTAAAATTTCATTAAAATATTAACGTATTTAAAAATCCGTGCATTGCACGGGTTTTTATACTAGTTATTAATAATATCCTAGTTAGATACGGTAGGTGTAGCCTTAATTTGGTGAACCACCTTAAATCTAGTATCTTTTTTACTTTGTTAATTTACTATGCATCACATGCTTGCATATTTATTTCTTATCTTCATATACATGCCATAAACATCCATTTAAATTTCAAGTTTAATCTTTAAACAGATAGAGTGCCTCTCATTTCAAGAGATAGTATTTGAAATAAAGTATAGTGGAAAATATTTAATAAATTAAAAATGTGATTTGGGTCATAATACAAATGACTAAAATGTATTTGGGTGAAAAATAAAAGATAAAAGTGCATTTGATATTATTTAGGAGTAAAAAATGTATCAAAATAAGAAATAAAAAGTGTAACTAGCAAATAAAGGGAGTAATGTATAGTTTTCTTTACGTGCCGATATACAAATGCATTAAAATGATAGTATTTTCAAATAAAAAGCCATACATGAATTTTTTTAAAGAAAATTATTATATTATTATTGTTCAAAACATATTAATGATTGTCTTTTAAAATTTTTCCATACAAAAAATATAAATTTTCAATTATTTATAAATATTTTCTCTTTTATTTGTCGGTGGGGATTCTCTAGCCTATTTTGATAAAAACTCAAGCATATAGTTTGGATAAAATGTAAATGTGGACAAAAATGTGATAAGTTAAAATGGAAACTTCGTAATTTTCTAAGGCATCCTCATTGACTAGCACATCCTCCTCAAAAAGAGCTAATTAACATTATCACTATCATTTTAAGACTTTTGTTAGGGGTTGACTTTTTTGGTTTAGAAATGGCATAAGCGTATGAGAAGAAAATGATGAAATTATAGGCAAAGCTTGTTGTGTTTTTAAAGCGTTCACATTTTAATTCCCTAAAGTTACCTCTTTTACATACAACTCTAAAAAAGAAATAATGTTGACTTTGAATGTTCTGACATAACTTCTAATGTCTCCTCATCATCATTACAAAAAAAAAATTTGTCCATTCATCTCTTATTTGAAACTTAAAAATTCACGTCACTAGTAGTGGAGTCAATTCCTGTTCTTCAGCATATGTGAAATTCTGATTCATCCAAAGTCATGTTCGAAGTGTATTCAAACAATTTAAGTTTACCATAAATACAAATACATAACAAAAATGCAAGATATGATCAGTGGCGGATTTAGGATTCTGAGACTCATGGGGCACCAATAAATGGGGAAAATATCAACATATTTTGTTGTAAAATTAACAATTAAATATTTATTTTGACAAAATTTTCATCAAAGTCCATTAGCCTAATTACCACCCGAAACAAAATTTCTTGAACAATCAACATCAGTTTCTATAAAAAGCTATTTTAACAAATTTCATAGCATTCTAAGGCCATTGACCAATTTCATATCAATGTATTTAGTAAACTAGAACAAAAATTAATTTGACTCACATCTAAAATCCGTCAAAACACCGAATATACACCCCTAAATTCAACATTGGTAACAAATAATATTTTTTTGAAAAATGACTCATTTGAACCCTTCACAATTCATAACCAAATTGAGTGACAAAAATCAATACAACTCTTTTTTTGCTCACTCACTTCATAATCTTTCCTTTTAGACTTCACTTCTCCATTTTTTGCTTTCATTTCAAAATCAAAGCATCAAAACCCAAAAAAATCCACAAAAAACTAAAACCCCAAAAAGGGTCTTCTAGTACTACTCTTGATTGTGAAATTTCAATAGTTTACCTACTAAAAATTAACAAATTTTACCATAAAGTTTAAACTTTTACCATAGATATAGACTTAAAAACACATATTTCTACCTTACCTTTGCACTAATTCTACAAAGAAAAGGACTTTATATGAAAACAAAGAAGAAAGAAGAGAGGGAAAAAAGAAAATGAAAGTATTAGACATCCGGATAGTGGCGGTAGGCAACTGCTGGCCATGGAGACAGGCGCCAGAGGTGGCTGAGGTCGGGGCGGCGGCGGTGGCGGTGGTGGCTGCTGATTGGATAGGTTTTATATCTTAGGGTTTTATTGTTAGGAGAGAGAAGAGAGAGGGGTAAAATTTCTGATTATCATTAGAAAGTACTCTCCTATGCCATATGCTTTTCCCAACAAATGTTAGGAATTTTAATTTTTTTTTCTAAATTTGACCCTAGGGCACGTGCCAGAGGGTGCCCCAAGGTAGATCTGCCCCTGGATATGATGCCCTTTCTACAAAATACACATAACATGCAAATCAATATCTACATCACCATAATAATAAATTCACTGCAAAAAAAAAATCCTAAATCATATTCACACTTCACAATTTATTGCACCCTAATCAAATTCATTAAAAAACAAAAGAAAACACCCTTAGTTTTGTTATACCATAGTAACCATACTTCACACTTTACAACACGATTCAAATTAGTAAATCTTACCTTAAATTAATCCTAGTATATGTCCCATAACACTTTAGTACAACGAAATTCAAAAGAGGAGAATTAAGAGCTTAGAGGAACTGCAATGAAGTTTTTATGAGAGCAAATTGTCGTTTTTCTAAAGAGACACGAAAGGAAAAAAAAGCTGCTAGTTTTTTTTCTCGTACTTGTTCCTTGTAGTAATTTTGAACAAAAGAAAGCTGGACAACAAAAGTCAACAACCTTTGTTAGATGTTACTAAATACTAACCAAGAACAAAGAAGACTTGTTTGACCAACTTTCTGTGTTTGCCGTTAGTAACATCAAACAAAGATCCATTAACTTTTGTGAGTTTATTAAAACAACTTTTACCATGTCTATTGTTATTAACACCAAATAAATACTAACCTTCACTCGGGACAACAAGAGACTTATTTTGAAAATTATCTCTTACAATAGCTTTTATTTTTAAATTTTTATTATCTATAACTATTACTAAAACAAAACACGCTTATATCATTAGCTTTCAAATTCGCTTGCATGTCGCTTCCTCATTAAAAATTTTCCCTCCTAAATTAAATGATGATGTCATTGTTATTATGATTTTTGACTTTCTATTTTATTACTTTGAGTATGTTAATTTTCTTATTAATTGTTATTTTTTTTTTTGGGTCAAATCATATTTAATGTAGTAGTAAACTATATAATATTTCATTTATTTTAATTATTTATAAAATGTTATTGGATATTTTAAGATAGTTAGAACGTAATATACTCTTATTAGGATTTGTTTTTGTTATTTATACTCTTGGCTCCTTAAATGCAATGATTAATTCTAATATGATTTTGGTTGTGACTATTTTTATATATTTTTATGGGAAAAAATTATCTTTGTCGTTTAAACTAATAAAATTGTTTTACATATTTCTATGTATTTATATTTGGTTTTAAAGTGTGTTATTAATAGTAATAATATTTAATACTTTTGCAAATTGATGTGATGTTTAATTTTGTTAGCAAAAATTAATAAGTTATTTTCAATTAAAGAAACTTATAATTTCTTATTGTACTCAGGATATGAACCATTTGATCTTTTATTAAAAATAAAAAAATAATAAGTATAAATATAATTATATTGCGCACAATGCAAAATATGTCTAGAAAATTTGATAAAATCGTGCATCGCACGAGCACTGCCTAGTACTCCCTCCTATTCAGCCTAAATATCTCATTTAGTTTTTTCACACTTGCCGAGTTAACATTTTAACCCTTAATATCTCAAATTATTCTTAATTGAAAATTCTAAAAATTTGATATTAATAATCCTTGTATTGACACGAATCAAACAAGATCCGACATGATTATGTGTTAACTTATAAATCAAGAGTAAAATAAAAATTAAAAGTGATGAGTGAATAGTACTAAAAAACTAAATGAGACATTTAGGCTGAATAGGAGGTAGTATTTTATTAAACTAAAAATGTCAAAAGTTCTCAAAATGGTGGGCTAATAGGTTAGAGCGCTGCACCAGCATTGTACGGGACTACGGGTCTTACAGGATCCAAAATTACGAACATGAGAACCCGGGAGGATATAAAACTCCCAATGTTGGAATCTTCATTTGGTAGCAAGTAATTTGGGAAATGGACAGCCCCACTGAAATTCTGGGAGAATTGCTCAATGTTGAAGTACAACTTCAAGATGTTCAAGGTTATTTTACTGTTCCCTTTCATTCTTCCTTTTACTTTACTTAAAATTTATGCATTTGGGCGTTTACCCATGAAAAAGATTCTATCTAATAGGCTGAAAAGATGAATTTTTGGTTTAATTAGAGATTGAATAGCTCAAAATAATGCATTTTGGTTGATGGTAATTTGATATTTGGTTGATTAGAATTTCAGATTTGATTAGTATTAGAATTAGGGTCTGGCTTAAATGACCTTGTATGGCTGTTTTTTCTCTTACTGTTAGCTGATATATTGATTGCTATAGTCACATGCACTTGCTCATAACAGTGTAACATAATTCACCCAATTATTTCGATTTTTCAGTTCGTGATTCGCAGAAAATGTCCCTTAAATAGCCCAAAACCCCACTATAATTTGATTTTTTTTATTCGCAATTTGTAAGGAGATTAGTGAATCATGTGACAATGGTTCAGAAGTACATAAATGAGTAACTTTTATGCTGTTACATATGAATATTCATGATCTTTTTTGAAAATTTTGATGTAGTAGTTGTGGGACATATTTGAAGAACTTGGAGAAGCAGTGTCACTTTTTCATTTTAATTGCACTGGTTAAAGAGAGGTAATTGATCTTTGAAACTAGGAAAGTAGGAAGTAGTATATGTGCTTATGTCAAAAGGCTCACAATGACAAGAATCTTAGTGACGAATCGTTACAATATAAAAAAATAAATGAGTTAACTGATAAAGAGGAATTGAGATTGTAAGTCTAATGTTTGTTATGGATCAAATGGAAAGTCCTTTTTAGGGTTTCACCTGTTTGCATGATGATCTAATGCTAAAAGAATTCTGCATTTTGATTGTAAAATTTGTTTAAAAATAAGTTATCAATGATATATAGGCCGTTGATTTGGAACTTGATTTTCGAATGATTTTGTGTTATCAAAGTTGAAAGGCCCTTAATATTGGCTGATGTGAGCAAGTAGCTATAGAGACATGAAAAGCCCAAAGCAGTGTAATGCTAGATGCTATAGATTGTTTAAAAAACACTGCATGTTTGGATTAGTGATTATACTCAGTAGTAATTTACATTTAAATTATATGTCACCTTTGCCGTTGAGTGTGAACCGTGATGGTTTAATATTTACATTTTCCTTTTGGACCTACAGATCAAATAAAGATACTGCTTGATCAACAAGATAAGTTGTATGCTCGACAATCTGAACTGAAGGCACTTCTTGAAGATTGTGAGGCATCAAGTAGCCAGGAGAATGATGGTGCCTCAACTGCTCTAGAGAATTGGTCTGGATCCTTTGAGTGGGATTCTAAGGCTGATGATCTCCGACTCAACATTTTTGGCATTTCTTCATATCGTGCTAATCAACGAGAGGTAAAACTTGTCGACTTGTTTCTCTACTCTAAAATAGGCATATGATCATAACTTTCTAATGTCATATAGTTTGTTTTTCTTGTCCGACTAATATAAAACCTGAATAGTCACAAGTGATTTTTATTCCAATAGTAGGGAAATACAGAATTTTTTGAAAAGCTGATATTTCATCTGCCCACTAAATTTTATGAGCCTATAACAGCATATGTGAGCCTACAAATGTCAAGTTTACCAAGTCTTATTTGTGCTATTCCTTGTATTATTCTTGGTAGAAAGTTTGTGTATGTTAAATTCTTTGTTGTACGGGGTACATTGTCAAAAACTTACTAACAAAGAAGAAACCTGTGACATTTTTAGCAAGATAATAGGGATGCTTTTCTCCTTCAAAATGGAGAAAAATAAAATATTTACCCTATTTTAAAATTGCTTTTGAGCTTTAGAAAGAATCTTTTTTAGGGTCTTTTTTAGTTTGAGAGGAGGGAGTGAGAGACGTCGATATGTTTAGGGTTTAGACTAAAGAGTTCTCTAGAAAAAGAGTTAATGTTAGGAAATAAGGGAGTATTGGGCGGCAAGTGAAGAGTTCTCAGAAAAATGATTTTGGGTTTTTTTGGCAAGTAGCTCCAAATCTTCTAGTAGGCTGCCGTTTTTAGTCATAGGATCATTTTGGGATATTTGTTGGGCTTTTAATTTCTAAGGATCTAGTCCATTCAGATTACCTCAAAGTTTATATATTTTTGACATTTTAAAATCAAATATTAATTAGCTTTTCTGGAAGATGTTGATGCTCTTTAGAAGGTTTTTTTTTTTTTTTTTTTTTTTTTTTTTTTTTTGTGATTTATTAGAGTTTTATGTTTATTAGATTTAATTTTAAACCATGAGTCAATGTCATTAACTTGTTCATATAAGTATTGAATAAAAATATTAATTAGTGTTGAATCAATTTTAGTGGTCCTTCTATTTCATCAAGTCATTCATATATAATTTAGTTCCTTTTAGTTAAATATTGTCTAATATAGTTTAGAAATGCTTCAACAAATATGGAAAATCATAATTCATGTACTTCCTCCGTTTTTTTAGTTCTTTTTACTCACAACAGTCAATGTTTCCCGCAGTCCATTACCCATATTTGATCTAGAATATCTTAAATTACATACAACAAAACATTGTGAAAATTTGATTTTTAGAAAATAGACATTAAAACAAATCATACAAGATCTCACATGACTATAATTTTTCTTGTATATAAAGAACAATATATGAAATGAGCTTACATAATGAATAGTGATTACTGTAGAAATGCTGCAGTTAAGACAGAACAATCTGTTTGAAATTGAGCCAAAGAACCAATAAAATTTTATTGATAAGAGAATTATTACAATACAATGAGAATGGATTGTTGTCCTATGTATAGGATACTGAACAAGCCTTGAAACAGAATGACAACAATCAAGAAGTTTGTTACATAATAAAACTAACTAACAAAACATTCCTAACAAACTCCTAACTGCTAGCCTAACAACTTGCTAACAATTTCGGCACGTGCAAACACCATTTACCATTGAATCTCCGCAGCTGAACATCTTTGCTCACAACATCTGATTTGTTGTCTTCATGAAGTTATATTCTCAACACGATTGAAGATGTTGGAGGAAAACGAGAGAAAATCATTTACTATTGTTTGATCATGTGCAAGGTAAACCGAAAATGCGCTTGTTAGAAAAGTACAAGGTTGTTAGAAGAAGAAGAGGTAGACGAAGTGACATGGATACCAAGAGTGAAGAAGGGCATGGAGAATTGTGATTTAAAGCATATGTCAATAGATATGAAGGAATCAAGGTGGAGAATATATGTAGATAATCACTGAAATTGACTTCTTGATTGAAGATTAGTGTTTGATAAGGCCAAACGAGTAAATTTTCTATTAGCGATGATTTCTCGCATTGATTTGTTTTGGTTTATGCAGGTGACCCCATATTGTTGAAATTAAGGCTTTGAATTTTTTTTGTGCTTCACTTAGATTAGATATATATCAAGGAGAATAAGTTTTTTTGATCATGTAACTTTCAAATGAGGAGTTAAAGAATAAAGAGAAAAATACAATAAACAAAGATTGATAAGATAAATAGTGGGAGTTGATGGGGACCAAAAAATTAAATAGTGGAGGGGTGTAACGTTAAAAATGATGTGCCAAATAAGTAAGCTTCTAGTAGGGACAAAAGAAAGGGACGAACAAAATTGAAAACTTTGATAAACAAAGAAGGATGGAGGGTTTACACTGTAATAAGTTTTGTTTAAGGTTTCTAAAGGTTTATTTGAGATATTGAGTTGAGATTCTTGTCCAATAGAGATTCCGTTTTTGACATTGCACTTTTGCTTTAGTTTTCAAGTTCCATGTTACGATATAATTTAGTGTCCTCAAAGTTGTTAGGATCATATTCTACTTTGAATCATTCAGAGGGGTAGGATCGAATCTTAGGATTGTGAGGTCTCACAAATAAACAAAAATGCTAAAATATGTAGTATGTAGTCATCATTATTTATTTTCAAGGCTCAAATTTGTGAATTAAAACTTCTTTGAAATTATTTGTAAGAATGAAAGGAAAAACTTTCAATAATTAATTTAAAACTCCAAATCGATAAAAAAAAAATTTCAGTTCTTTTAAAATTCTGATTATAGAATATTTGAAACATATGTGTGTATGTGAAAGAAATTAATTAAAAATATGTTGGATCAATTCGTTGAATGTAGGACCGTAAAATCGTGTGATGATCCAAACTTTCTAAATTCTAATCCAATCAGAATCATAAGATTCTATAGACGTTACATTCCTACCTACGATCCGTAATCGTATGATCGTAAACTAAAATCGCGAATTTAATAACAATGAGTGAAATTGCTTATTCCTATCCTTGTCTGAACTTTATATAATTTCAATTTTCAAGAAATTCAATCATACTTTTTGTTAAAATGACACTGTAGCTTATATTCATTTCTAGATTTCCAGGTTTCTGTGTGAATTAAACTTGTATCCAATTTAACCAGATAGTAAATGCCGTACTGAGCGGTAGAGATGTGTTGGTGATTATGGCAGCAGGAGGCGGAAAAAGTCTTTGTTATCAGCTTCCTGCTGTAATTCGTGATGGGATTTGTCTTGTAGTCAGTCCTCTGCTTTCTTTAATCCAAGATCAGGTACTTGTAATTTGACATGAAGCAGAATATATATTTTCCTGCCACCAAAACTTCTATCTTTGATTAAATATTTTGTTTCAGGTGATGAGTCTAACTGCTTTAGGAATTCCTGCATACATGTTGACATCAACCACTAGCAAGGATATTGAGAAGTTTATATACAAGGCTCTTGAAAAGAATGAGGGGGACTTGAAGATATTGTACGTCACTCCAGAGAAAATATCAAAGAGTAAAAGATTCATGTCAAAGCTTGAAAAGTGCAACCATTCTGGCCGTCTTTCGCTCATTGCAATAGATGTGAGTGTCGCGTTGGTTATTCATTCCTTGGAGCTCATTTTTATTTATGGTAAACACTTTGTATCTGATGTTTGAAACATAATACAAAAGGATAAATTACCAGGATTAAAACAACTTTTTGCTTATTTCCCTACAATTATACCAACTTTTGATTAATCACGAATAATACCAACTTAGGGGGTGTTTCCCTAGAATATCCCTAACATGTTAATAATCAAACTATAGGAGGTTATATGACAAAAAAATGGTAATTTAGTTGATAAACTATAGTCGGTATTATTCTAGGAAAAAACTCCCTTAAGTTGGTGTTATTTATGGTTAATCAAAAGTTGGTATTATTGTAGGGAAATTATCAAAATGTTGTATTATTCACGGTAATTTTTTTAAGAAGTTGAGATCTAATTTACCAATCTAAAAAGAAACATTGTACTTTATAAAATAAACTAAGACTGTGATTTGCTTGATGAACTATAAACCACTTAAGCTCCCCCTTATGAAACTGAATCCGCTTAAAGGTTTCATACATTACAATGGAAACATGCCCTTCGAATCTCTTCCCTAGACTTTTTTTTTTTCGGAGTGAGTATTGCATACTAGATAAGGAATTTCTAAATTCAATGCTGTCTAGAGGAGTAGATAATGTATTGACTTCTAAATGAGGAGTAACACTTACTCTGAATTCAATTGTGCTGCTTGTTAGTTTTTTTTTGTAATACCTGAGAATGTTGCATCAATGTTTTTTCCCACTGTTTTTAATGTATTGACCGCGAATAGCTGATCAGATTGATATTTTGGACAAAATTTGAATTAATCCTTTATATCCTGTCAAATATAAATGGATAAGATGATTCCGTTAAAGCTAAGTTGTTAGCTTTTGTTCTTTTGTAGGAGGCGCACTGCTGCAGTCAGTGGGGTCATGATTTTCGCCCTGACTACAAGAACCTTGGTATTTTGAAGACTCAGTTCCCGTCAGTTCCCGTTATTGCGTTGACGGTATCCATGTTTCATCATCTTTTAAGAATACAAGGATTCAGTTAAAATCATGAAAGATTAATTTTCGTCATCTTATGACCGGCTCTTTTCCTTGTTAACTACCAGGCAACTGCTACAAAGAAAGTACAACTTGATCTGATGGAGATGTTGCACATACAAAAATGTGTAAAATTTGTTAGTAGTGTGAATAGGCCAAATTTGTTTTATATGGTTAGTTGACATACAAGTGCTATTTTTTCTGCTGTGCCTAGTTCTTGTGCCTAAGTCCTTAATGCTTGGTTATGTCTATCTTTGCAAAGGTGAGGGAGAAGTCATCAGTTGGAAAGGTGGTGGTTGATGAAATTGCTGAATTTATTAGACGATCATATCCAAATAATGAATCCGGAATAGTATACTGCTTCTCTAGGAAAGAATGTGAGCAGGTCAGTTGTGCAACTACGTGGGGCTGATATATATTGTCTGCATAGATAACCCACTTTCCTGTTTGTTGTCCACATGAGAATCTGAATGTGAGATAGATTTTTTATATATATATATCTCATGTGCGATTCAGTCATCATATACATCATGTTTTGCGAATTGCTCCATATAAGTTTAGTTCCTTTATTTTGGTGGGGCTTTAGATTTATGGTTCATTAGTTTCGGACTATAGTAAAATGGTTCATTAAGTCATGTGCATTGTGAAGTTGCAAATGATGCTTTTTCCCAAGTATCAATCGGAAATAATCTCTTTGTTTGTGTTTTCACAAATAAGGGTAAGATTGCATACATTCGACCACCCCCAAACCCCACCCTAGATGGGAGTCATTGAATGGCATTGGGGTAGTGAAATGTAAAATGTATGATTTTAGTTCCCTTTATGGCTTTAAACCATGGAAAGTGACAAAGTATTTCTATCATTTGTCTAATAGTATAGGATAGATTATGTAATTTGCTAATGATTTTGATTTCAATATGATAGTTTTACAAGAACAAAGCAGTTGCTATAGTACATGCTTCTTTTAATGCTTTAATCATTGGAAAGAAAATTTTGTTGTAGTAAAGCTAGAAAATTAGTTCATGCTGATTAAGCTAAATGGGAATGGGCACGCTTCAAATGAGAGCCTTGACCACACATTATGGTCAAGAGAATATTTGGAGATTTGAAAAATTGTTTTAGAGCTCTGCTTGATTTAAGGGGCGTTTTTCTTTGGAAAGAGTGCAAATTTAAAGGCAATTTGGAGTTTGAGTTTGTGATATTAGAAATCTATATCTTTGTTCATGTTAATCTTCCAAGAGATTTTCTTGAGAGGAAGGGTGGGGTTCTCCATTCAACTCTTGAGGTTTTTTGTGTTTTCTTTCTGTAGCATTTATTTTTGTTCACTTAAACAAAAATCCTCAAATTTTATCTGTAGCATTACTTTTTTGTCAATGAAGATTGATGGTAATGGTTCCTTGTGATAGTGCAAAAATGTAGAAATGGTCACGATATCATAGTAACAGAACGGTGAGCAGGTTCGAGAGTGATGCCATTATTGTAGCGCCAAATATCAACGAAAAACATGAGATACCTCTTGAAACGGTTCAAAATGTGTCTTTTTACACCTTTAAAACTCAAGAAATATCGGTACAGTATTTTTGAAAACCTTTACAACGCGGCCGATGCTATTCCATACGATGCATCCTTGTTCATGCATTATTTTCCCTTTTTATAACGATTTATTAGAAGTCCTTTTTTGTAGAAATATATTTCAGTGGTATCTATTATAACGAAAGAGTCATAATGGTTATTTTATCGTGAATAACTTATTAAAAAAATGCTCTAAGAAGATCAGCCCTTAACTTTCCTTAAGGTAGACAATTGTCATTGAGGGTTAGTTTGGCAATCGACATTTTAGCCTACTAATTGAGTTGGCTTCTAAATAGAAACCCAATAGTTTCAAGGAGTAGTTTTTTCATTGGCTTTTGGCTTTTTATTTACTTTTTCTCTAAGAAACAGTAAACACCATCATCATATCATCATGATCATCATCATCTTACCTAGTCTATCCCAGTCATAGGAACTATGATCAGGGTCTGGGGAGGGAAGGAAGACTGTAACTCATACTTATAAAGGAGAGTGTGGCCAAAGAGTCCCTTGACTCGAGACAGATCCATAGATAAAACATCTGGAAAAAAACCACAATTTTCAGGTGGAAACTGTAAACAACTAATATTTAATTTTTATCAAACACCTTGAGAAAAGATGGAAACTAGTGGCTTATCAGCTAGTCAAATCAGCCAACAACAAATTCTCCATGTTTGCCAAACATACCCTAAGCCTATATAATATTGTTGGATAAGTAAGATGACAATGATGTTCATATAGAGAATAGGAAAAGCAGGGGTCTTTAGTTGTCGTCATGTTTGCTCATCTTTTCGGAATTGTTAATTTACTGTGATCATTGCGGACAACTTCCTTACATTTGGTCTTTTAACAAATCTTGTTATGTTATGGAAAGTAGGTTGCGAAGGAACTACGTGAAAGGGGCATAAAAGCTGATTACTATCATGCTGATATGGAAGTAAGAGATCGTGAAAATGTTCATTTGCGGTAAGGTTTATTTTTTCTATGTATGTCATGTATCAATGGAATTCACGGCTCTGGTCAGTTTAAATTTATCCATATTGGTCGTAATTACTTCCTCTATTTCATATCGGTTGCAACCGATAATATTGCACACAAATTAAGAGAAGTGAAGAGAAGGGGGATGAATTGGGGCAAGTGGGAATAAAAAGATGTGATAGAGCAAGTGGGAGGAGAGTAGAAAATTTGAAAAGGTAGGTAGAGCAACATTTTTCATAAAGAAATATTGCAACTTATATGGTATTTTTTTTACAATGTCAAGTCTTGCAACTAGTATGCCCTTAGATGCATAGTTTGTTGATCACTGCTTGGAGATCAAAGGCCAATACATTCTCCAAAAAATACACTTAAGGGTCTCTTCGGGGATCAAAGATTCAAAGTTAGATTCCAGCACTTGACTTAGAATATATGCCTCTAATATAGTTACCTCCTCCTCCTCCCTTTTCTCACTGAAATCTTATATCCACTTTGTAACAATTTCAATATTTTGCTTTCACCTCAAAGTACTAAATTTTTAGTGTGACTTTATTTTTCCCTTCAACATTCACCTCCAATACAAGCATGCCCTAAAGAACCTTTTTTCTTTTTTACACTTAGGATAATTTGATACATAGCTTACCTTTGAATTAGGCAATGAAACCTTTCAAAAAGAAAATAAATAAAACTTTTTGATAGTCTTTAATTTTAAGACTGAAAAACACAATTTTCCAATTGTGTTTGTTGTTAAACTAGCCAACAACAATCTTAAAGCTTCGACAACGTTTCTTTATATTGGCATTATTGCACCACCTTAACTTAAACCCTTAGTAGCAAATCAACAACAATGTCAAAGCTTTAGTCCCAATAATTTGGAGTTGGCTACATGAATTATAACAACTCAATGCTAGAGACCGTTGCTATCAAATATTTTATACATTATTCGGCTATTATCTTAAGAAATTCTAAAATTAAGAAAATCAATTAATGATCAACCAAATATATTTTTTTTCCTTCATAGAGTATTTTGGTATTGGTTGTCATGAGAGTATGTTACATCAGTTTTCAGTTTCACGGTAGCTTTTTGAAACTTTAATATTTTGGCTTGTTGTTTATGTACATTTTATAGCAATACTTTTTATCCGTAAGTGGTGGATCTGTAATTAGTGAATAGTGTTATCTCCAAGTTTTTAATATGTACTAGACTGGTTTTGCCATTGTTGTGAATATTAGAAGAAAACAAAATGTAAATGAGACTAAAATGCAATGTAGAGTTATTGATTCAATTTGAGGAAACAAGATACACAAGCTTTTGAGAGGTTTGCACTCTCCCAGGACATGAGTATAAAACCCACAAAATCTGAACACAATATATCTCCCCCTCTTTCTCTACTCCCACATTTGTTATTTATACTAACTTCTATAATTAACTACTCATTTAAATACCCATTATACTCGTATACCCACTATATCTCATAATATTTTGATCATGATGCAGGTGGAGTAATGGAAAGTTACAGGTCATTGTTGGCACAGTAAGAAGCGTGTTACTCTTATCTTCTATTGGTACTTGTTGGATAAATGCGAGCCTTATCATATTCGGATTGTGTATTTCAGGTTGCATTTGGAATGGGAATTAATAAACCTGATGGTTCGTATTGATGTTAATGTGTATACCTTTTGCATACATTTGTTTTGTTGGGATGATACTTAGGATGTCAGTGAGTTACTTATTTTTTAATCTATTGATGGGAATGGATTGCTGAGCGGTGATACTGAGGACAAATCTGTAGCTGGGTTTCCTGGACACCTTGGCAAAGGGGGGATTCTGGGCATGGCAGGAATCATAGGCAGCCACATACACATGCCCCTCCGGAATCTGATATGTACTGTATATTAATTTGTATCAAAATACGATATTAGAGCATTGAGACGATTACCCTTCTGAAACTGCTTGTTTTTCACTTTATTCGCTTAATATTCTCTCTTCGGGATTACTAGTATGCAGAAGTTTCATGCCGGTTTGGCCTTGTACATGAAAAGTTTATTTCATTTTCGCCCCTTTACTTTCATATATGCTTATAGGGCTAATACACATTGGTATTTGGTTGCTTGTAGTGAGGTTTGTCATTCATCACAGTCTGAGCAAATCTATGGAGACATATTATCAGGTTTCGTTTCTTCAAATTAAATATTCTCTCTGGCGATTATTATGTACTATAGTTAATTTCCTTTGGCTTTAGGAAAGTGGACGTGCTGGACGTGATGGACATCCAGCAGAATGCCTTCTCTATTTTAGACCTGCTGATATGCCTAGGCAGGTAAGTATCTAAATCTCTATCATAATGATCTTTGTTTACTAATCATGGGTGAAGAAGGATTGACATTTTCGTGCCCCTGTGATGCTTCTCTGGCAGAGTTCAATGGTCTTCTATGAGAACTCTGGTCTGCAGAACCTCTATGACATAGTACGGTATTGTCAGGTACTGTTTTACTAATTATTAAGTAATAACATGACATGCAAGAACATTTTGATTATATAAAAATCAGTCTAAATTTGGTGGACTAGGATCCCAATTCTGATGAAAAATTATACTACTTAGTCTTACAGCTAGGCATGTGACTTGATAGCTCTTTTAAGCACTTGCAGGAGCAGACAAATATTAATTTATTACAACTCGAAAAACCTCTCTGAAATTACAAAGGTAAGGTTGCGTGCATCTAACCCCCTCAAACCCTACAATCAGTCTACGTGGGAGCATTGGGTGCTTTGGGGCAACAACAAAAAAATAAGATTAACTCATTAGCTTACCGATAGATCAGTTGACAGACAACAAATGATGTGATGAACCAATATATTAGTTTCAATTGGCGTCCACATAGATTTGGCATATACAACAATAACAACAATGCAAAAGTTTTAATCCTAAAAGTTCGGATTTGGCTGAATGAACCAATATATCAGTTTCAGTTGGCGTCCACTTAAATTCTTCTTCTCCATTCAAATTTGTAAGTCTAGTTCATTCATATCATTTTCCACTCTTGCCCTCTAAGTCATCTTTGGTTGTCGGCACCCTCTTTAACCTAGCATTTACCCCCTCCCTTGTTTCATCTACAAAAACGATATATCAGCAAAGGATCGACCAAGTGATCTCATCTAGGTACGCTCTGGAAAAAGGGGCTTAGGGTCGAGCCTTAATGAAGTTTAATTGTGATTAGAAAATCTTGTGTTGTCCACCATATGTCCTAACATTCTTCTTCACTTCTCCATTCATATCTTGCTCTATATGTAGTTTTGGAAATACCCTTCTTTGTCGTTGCCCCCAAATTACTTCTCTTCGTATCTTGTCGTATGTTTTATCCAAGTCAGAAAAACTATGAGCAAGTCTCTTTTTCTATATCTATAGTACTCTATCATTTGTCTCTTAAGATGAATTACTTCTATTGTAGATCTCTCTGGCATAAATTCAAATTGGTTCCTTGATATGGAGGTACCTCTCCTCATACGTATCTCTATCACACTTACCCATAGCCTCATTGTATGGTTCATGAGTTTTATTTTTTGATAGTTGAAGCAATCTTGGACATCTCACTTGTTCTTATAAATGGGCTTTAGAGTACAACTATATGAATGTTATGAAAATATTATTGGCACAAAATAGTTAGTATGCAGTATGTCAATTCAAATTCCTGTCCATTTGTTCACTTGCTTTGACCATGCAATATATATATTACATGTCTAATAGGTCATGAGGTAGGGTGAAATAGTTTGTTTAACACTTAAACTAGTAGTTTATCTCAAAAGAAAAAAAACACTTAAGCTAGTTGGTTTGTAAGTTTTTGGAAGTGTCGATTTCCCTTTTGATTTATACTTGTCAACAACAGTCTATCTCCAACATGACTTCTCTTAATGCACTACACCCGTTTTTAACTGCTTTATCTTGCGAACCATGGTATGTTTTGGACTATTTTAGGGTCATTTTGAGCGAATTGCGAATTTAAAAAGCGAATTAACTTGTGAATTATGCTACACTGCTCCCGTTTATATCCTCCAATTTTAGAGAAGGAATCTGATTTTGAAAATTATTGTCATTCAAGCTACTAATATGTGTGCTTAATTGCAAAAAATAAACTTTTTTACGCAGTCAAGGACTGGATGCAGACGAGCTGCATTTTTCAAACATTTCGCTGAACCACTGCAAGATTGCAATGGTAAACCCTTTTTTTTCCATAATCTACGTTAGAGTTCCCTTGTGCTATATCGAGTATGTAGTTAGGCTGGTTGGCTCTCATTTTTGCGCCGGGTTTGCCTTTTCAGGGATGTGTGACAATTGTGTTGATTCTGTTGAGGTTCAAGGCATTGATGTCTCCTGTATGTTTTGATACTCAAAGTTGATGTTTGAATAAAAGCTACCGTCTTATTTGTTCTCTAATTAGGAATCCTGTGCAGGTCACGCAAAAGCTATGATTTCTTTTATCGAAAACATACAAAAAAACGATCAAAAAATCACAATGTTGCAATTGGTTGACAAGTTGAAGATTAAAGATCTAGGTATGTCCATACTGGTGTGTGCATGGCAAGACACAATTCTGATAGAACGGCATCCTACTTTTATCAATTTTTTTAGTTATCACAATTTCTTTAGAACCCTAGTAATTACTTATTTGCAAATAGAATTACCTTGTAACATCTTTAAAATTGCGAATCTAGGACCTAAATCTCCACTTGGAATTTAACCAAAGCTGCTTTCAAGAAAATATAAATCGGTCTTGATTTGCGGGTTTTAATTTTCCAGATCCGGACTTGAAAAAAGATCACATGGAGCAACTTGTCATTCAACTTATTGTGGATCGTGTTTTGGTAAGGATTCTGGAACTTTTTATGGCAGTGTGGGCTATCATCCAGTTTCATCTTCAAGACTAGGGATATTCGATGGTTATACAACATTAAACCTGCTATTTAAGACAAATCGACAATGATGATTTAGGGTCGAGAATATGGAAAACCAATCTTTTCAATTACATATATTGTTTTGTTGTTCTATCCATTTCCTTCAATTATACTAATTAGAATCCGAATGGCGTCTTATTGACTTCTTTTTTTTGTACACAGAAAGAAGAATTTCAACACACAGCTTATTCAACAAATGCATATGTTGCATTGGGTCCATTGGCAAAGCAAGTCTTGCATGGTAAATATTTACCCGCTTCCATTTAGATATCAGTTTTGCGTATGTGCAAACTCGATGGCTCCCTAACTATGGTGTTCATTTAACAGAGAAGTTCTATACCAGTTAACAGTACCGAAATAGACTATTTGCTGCTGACCATGTTGGGTAAAGAATATAAGCCTCTTTGCCCCCCCTTACTCAACCCTAAAAGGAAATACGTACTAAGGTCATAGGCATCAAGGTCATGGTATATTACTTTAAGAAAAATTACCGTGAATTATACAAACTTTGATTGATTTCCCTACAATACAAGTTCTCTACATTCATTGTTCTCCATAGTCCATACTGATTGCTGTTAGTGCCTAACTATTTGAAATAGGATGAATTTTATATCTAACCCAATGTCACATGATTTGCTAATCGCGAATCGAATAAAACGAATTATGGTCGGTTTTAGGCTATTATTGAACCATTTTGTGCGATCGCGAATTTAAAAGGTGAAACAACTAGCGAATTATGTTTCACTGATCTAAACTTTTTTCATGCTTTATTCAGGAAAGAAGACAGTGAAGCTTCAGATCTGTAGTGGAAAGGAAAACAAAACTAGGGACATGAAGTCTATCAAGCGTAAATCCGCAGCATCCACATTGGAATTCAGGCTTGATGAGCTGCGTAAGGAACTTGCTTCGTCACATGGAGGGATATTCCCTCACTCTATATTATCTACGCAGCAGATAAGCTTGCTAGCTGCTGAGAAACCCGATTCTGTTGAACAGGCAAGTCACAGAATACCTTTGATATCCAGTTGAAAATTCGTTCTTGACATTTTATGCAATCCCAAGGTCAAACTTTTACTTGCTAGCTTGTATTTACTTGTCAACTTTTTGTAACTTGGTCTACAAAACATAACAATGCCAAAACCTTACTCCCAACTAGTGGTGTTCAATGGGTCGGATAAGGGTCGGGCTGGATAAGGACCCTTTAAACGTAATATGGGTTTTACATGAGCCAGGCCCGTTTTATTACTAGAAATTTTTATAATCCCCATTGATCAATTTATAATAATTAAATTGTAGAAACGTTAATGGCATTGTCGTTTATATTAATTAAATTATACATTAATTATGCTTTTACATTGACCCGTTTCCAGCCCTTATTAAGCCTTTTTATACCCACTCAATTTAACTGTAGTAGAGCCCATTTTCGGCCTGACATTTTCAATCCGGCCCTTACAAAACCCTTCTGGATTAGGGTTCAAAATGGGGGTTTGGCCCGTTGAACACCCCTACTCCCAACTATATGGAGTCAGCTGTGATTTTCTGCTCCCTTCACTGTGGAATGAGGATGCAAGAGGACTAATATGATTTTCTTGAGTTGCATATTTGTCGGTCTTTTAAGCTTACAGAACGGTGTTGCATTATCTTCAACTGGGAGTTAAACCTAAATCCGCATGCCTGATTCTTTTTATGTTTCATGCAGTTAGAGAAAATATTAGGGAAGGTGAAGAGTGGTAAGTATGGAAGTAGGATTCTCGAAGAGATAGCCAATTCTTCTGAGTCGGGAAAGCCTGATGCCAAACTCAATGGCGAAGAAGACCATAACGTTCCAAAAAAAGCGAAGACCAAAACGACTCCTGTTCTTATAGATAGCAGCGAAGATGACGAATAAGATGTAGGAGACAATAACTATAGCACTCAAATTCAGTAATACTATGCTGCTTAAGTATAGCGTTAGCCATTAGTTAAGAAAATAGGTCTATTTTTCTTTTTCTGGTTAGTTCTTTCTGTGATAGCAAGTTAAAATTTACATGTTGTAGTTAGCATGTAAGTTGTAATCTTTTAATCTAGACACATTCATGAAATAGACAAACTTTTCTATGAAATGATAGTAGACCCATTTGAAATGTAGAAAATCCTGTTGTTTGCAAATAATCACAAAAGGACAATTTATAATATTAAAATAAACAACAGATAAAATATAATCTCAATTCTCAAAAGCCCTTTTAGAACATAAGAGTGATTTATTACCTTCTTAAATAACCTTTATTTATCTATACATGCTCTTTTAAATCTAAATCATATTAACTTAATGGATTGAGTCATGGTTATCAGAATCTCGATTCTGATCAACGATTCTACGAACCTACGATCCAAAATTAGGCTACCGATCCGGATCGTAGGTAGGATCTTAATGAGGTAGAATCGTACGATCCTAAATAACTCCAGGATTTAAGTGGTAGGATCATAACACGATTCTAGGATCTTACGATTTTACGATCCGATCCTATAAGGGTAGTTTTAATCGTAAAAAATGTTAATATAATCCAGATTTTACTTATGTGTATA